>SWKU01000012.1:0-600000 GCA_011058905.1 Curvularia kusanoi | reverse complement strand
TCATGCTAATGAACACTCAGGTGCACTTAAGAACTATCTTCCTCAGACCCACGCCAGTATCTGGAACACGCTTGAAGCCTACTTCGGTCCCCGCCGCAAGCCTACCCTCTCTCTCCGTGCTCCCCACCTCAGCTCCTACTCGCCTCCTAACACGCCCCCGCAAACTGCGCATTCGGATGATCCCAAGGAAGAACGTCAGCACCTTACTGTCCTGTTGCTATCGGAACATGATGGACGCGACACGATTGTCGACCTAACAAGGACGTTGGCCGAAATGGCGCAGAAGGGTGACGTGCGACAAGAGCAGATCAACATGGACCTGATCGATGCACAACTGAGCGACCATGTAAGCAGCGAGCCTGAGCTGCTGATTCTGTTCAGCCCGACGGTGCAGCTGAAGGGGTACCCGCCGTGGCAGCTGAGGCTAACGGAAATCTTGTAAGTCTGTCCCAGTCAATTAAAAGGCGTTGCTGACTTGGATGTAGCCATCTTCCGGACAACAAAGGTGTCAACTACCAGGTCTTCTTGCGGGCGTTGTATAACTTCGCCAAGGTAGAGATGCGCCTGGGAAGGTAGTAGGTAGTGATTTGGGCGGCAATCTCCTATTGTTATAATACCCGTCTCTTGTAGACAATAATTGAAGAACCATTGCTTCATTGTGCTCGCCCATATGTGCATGCATGACATTGGTCAGAACTTCATGAGACTGTGTGCTGCTAATAAAAGTGTGCCAGAACCATGGAGCCGCAGTGAAGATGGCGACAACGCCTGGAATGGGACAAAGGGCAGGTCACTTTGCAGAACGCTCGAAAGTGGAGGTATCTTTTGATGTAGAGGCTATCTACATCATGTCTTCATGTCCATCGTGACCGCTTTTCATGCGTCACCAAGTCATAGAAAGTGTAATGCACCTAACACCTGTATTCGTTGGAAGGTCGTCGAGCACACACTATCCACCCCACAAAACCCATGCAACCAGTAACCCAAACCATTTACTTGAGAGGAATGAAACGGGAAGAGTGAGTGGCACCAATACCGGGCCTTCCGTGCTTGACGGGCTTGCTACAGGGAGGTTAGCCATCTGTTCCACAATCGCTGGAGCGCGGACTGGACAATCTTCGCGTCCAGACCTGAGGGAGTACGCACTATGAGATGGAGAATTCAGCGAGGTAGTGGCCAACCATCTCGGGCTTGATCTCGACCTGGTTGAACTCCTTGCCAGAGTAGACACCGACGACGGAGCCGATCATCTCGGGGACGACGATCATGTCACGGAGGTGGGTCTTGACGAGGTCGGGCTTCTCGTTGGGCTTGGCCTCCTGCTTAGCCTTGCGGAGCTTCTTGATGAGACCCATGGGCTTGCGCTTGAGACCGCGGTTGAACCTTCTGCGGGCGCGGGCGTGGACGAGGTCGCGGAGCTCCTCAGAGCCGAGGTCGAGCAGCTGCTCGAGGTCGACACCGCGGTAGGAGAACTTCTTGAACGAGCGCTTGGCCTTAAGGGCTGTGAGGCGAGTCAGCCGGTGTTTCTTTCCTTCTTTCTTCTATTCCTGAGTTGCGTCTGTAGTGTAGTGCATCCTTGTCCATCATGTGCAACCTGCATCCTCCACCGTCTCGTGCTCAGGAGGGATAAATGGAAGTCGTGGCGAAACGTTGCAGGGTTTGCGGAAGGGGGGTAGGAGTGGGAGTGGGAGTGGGAGCGTACCGGCAGCCTCCTCGGCGTTCTATGCGCATGTTAGCAAATGCATACAATACTGTAGCAGGCGGTAGGTACTCACGTATTCGGAATCAGCCATGGTTGCGGTGGTCGAGAAGCTAGAGAGTTGACTCGATGGGTTCGCAAGATACTGTCGTCGGTCGCAGTTTGGAGGTTCGGGGCTGGAATTTCGAACACACACTCGCTTAAGCGAGCTGGCGCGCAATGGACTTGGCGCGTCCACCACCACCCAATCACCCGCCGCTCCGCCAACATCAAAAGAGAGCAATATCAACGAGAAGCTGCGCTTTACAGACTGCTCGCCTCGTGCAAATGCGGTGCATTGTTTTTGTCAGACCTCTTATCTCTTGGCACGGTGTATAGTAGGACATTGCGACTTCGTGACCTGATTACGCCTTGGTTCGCAGGCGATTCTTACAGCACAACCTCATCCTGGAAGGATATTTAATCATTCGAAAAGGCCTGCAAAAGAATTGTATTCCAATAGGCTAGATGTTTATCTCATATGAGTTTCACGCCATTCTCAAGGGTCGCTGTCCGACTACTTGTGTTTCGATATTGTTCATGGTGCAAAAGTACTCCTGCTATCCCTTGCAGGACGCCCGACGGTTGACCCTAGGCTACTGCATTGAGTAAGACATGTCGATTTCTGGGTTGGTAGGGAAGCTGTTTGTCTATCGCGACGTCATTAACACATTTTCATTTTTGTTCTCGATATGCAATGCGCAGACGTATCACAGTTGCAAAATTTGTGTCACTCAAAATTCATTGATGGTGATGGACGTGCATGGCTTCATTCAGGGTATCCTAGCAGACCACTATCAGAGTGCTGCTGCCTAACTGTTCGTCATATCCGCCCGACAGCACGCTCGACACCGCCCAAATGCTCCTCTTCGTACCGCATGATTCTCGTATTTGTCGAGAGATTGGCGTGATCATACTTCGTTGATGTTGATGGGGTATCCGGTTGGCGATGCGCTTAGTCGAAGAGACCGAAGCCCATGTCGTCATCGGACTCCTCCTTCTCCTCAGCCTTCTCCTCAGCGGGAGCGGCCTCAGCGGCACCACCAGCGGCAGCGGCACCACCAGCAGCGGGGGCAGCACCACCGGCACCGCCGGAGGGAACGGAAGCAAGCTTCTCAGAGCCGGAGGCGATCAGCTGTGGCATGTCAGTGTCTGCACGTGAGGAAATTTCGACCGGCGACGCGATCTGATCTGGGCGCATACCTCGTTGATGTCCTTGCCCTCGAGCTCAGAGATGAGGGTCTCGAGACGGGAGTCATCGGCCTCGATGCCAACGGACTCAAGGACAGCCTTGACGTCGGCAGCGGAGGGGGAGGTGTTACCACCGAGTCCGAGAAGGAGGTAGGCCGCGAGGTGCTTCATTTTGATGTGGTTGTCGAAGGTTGTTACTTGGTAGGAACAGGAGCGCAATCGATTTAACCTAAGAGGAATTAGAAATTAAGCGACTGTGGCCTAGTCGCAAAGTAATCACGTACCGTTCTAACGGAGACTGGGGCTTCAAGTTCTCGTTCGAGGGGTTGGAAAAAGTTCCAAGTTCAAGTCGAAAATCCAAGTGGGATGCGACCGGGCTCGGTTAAACTGATCGCCGGTGCACGGACGCTGATGCTGTCCACGTGACGTCCGTTTGCTGGTTTATAAACTGTGTTCGGCGGGCGCCACTTGCTCCTTACCTGCTCTTTGATTGTCTGCGCGCTTTGTGTCCCTCCGCCTTCGCCTCTTCGCCGTCCGCGCGCCTGCGATCGTTTTCCCGGGGACAACGCCGTTAGTCGTACAACTGCCAGGAAAGCATGTACGACTTGCCCAAGCGATACGACCGGTAACACTGAGTCAAGCGCTTGCCAGTCGCCCACTATGAGCGTGAGTTTGGTCTCGTGGTCAACACATGTGATTTACCTAACGTCGAGCGTAGGCTTTTCGAGATATCATGTCCATAGTTGGACCTGGAGGAGCAAAGACAGCAAATGCTTCCAAGCCAGCGCAACCGCAGCCCGCTGGAGCCACGAGACCTACCCCGCGACCAGCTGCTGGCACTAATGGGGCGACATCAGCACCGCAACTTAAGCGCAAGGCATCAGGCACAGCGGACGCCAGTCAAGCCAAGGTGCAGCGCAAAGACAACCCTGCTCAGCCTGTGCCATATACCGGCACCGCCCGTTCGACTGCGGCTCCTGGTACAACAAGGCTGAACCAGTCTTCTACTACTACGGTGCCTTACCGTGGAACAGCCGCACCGTCCTCGACAAAGCCCGCAAACACTGTCGCAAAAAAGCCTACAGCGCCCGCAAGCACAGCAGCTGCTCCACGAAAGTCGACCCCGCCTGTTCCGAAGCCTGCCCCTGCAGCCTCAACTGCAGCCCCAGCCTCGAAACCGAAGGGATATCTGGCACTACTTCAGAAGGCCAAGGAGAAGGATGCCAGCAAGCCAGTGGCGCCTCCGGTCACCGTTGCGAAGGGATTCATTCCGTCAAAGAAAGAGCGCTTGGCCCTCAAGGCGGAGGCCATGGCAGCCAAAGGAAAGAAGCCAGGAGTTGTGGCGGCAGCGAAGAACGTAGATGCCAAAGGCGATGCGTCTAAGACCCAGCGGAAGCCTGCAGATGTTGGCTATCAGGGCACTGCACGTCCGGCTAAGACTGCTGCACCAATTGGCTACAAAGGAACGGCACGCCCACAGAACACTACCGCACCATCTAGTAGAGGCGGTACGCCTGCCGCCAAGCCGAAGCCAAAGCCAGAGAAGGGTCGCTACGATGGTCATGCCGACTGGTCCGACCTTGATGACATGGAAGACGACGAGGAGGACTATGCCTCCGATGGCTCCTCCGACATGGAGGGTGGCATGTGGGACGTCGAAAAGGAAGAACAAGAAGCGCTCAAGCTAGCAAGGAAAGAGGACGCCGAAGCTCTGGCGGAAGAAATGAGACTCAAGCGCGAGAAGGAAGAGAAGAAGCGAAAGCTCATGGCACTTTCTAAAGCGGCCGCAGCCAAGAAGAAATATTGATTACCTTTCCTTTCCGGCGTTTACGATCACACGGCATACAATACCACACCAGGATACGGGGCGTTCACAGCATTTTCAGCAATTGCATATTCTTTGGAGCGGTTTGCATTTCTCGGTCGTCGGCGCACACAGTGCCTCGGGCTTGGTTCACTTACGAATGTGTTATTATCGTGCGTCCTCTGGACGAGGCCACACCTAGTGTATAGTTTAGACGACTGTTGGTTCGACGTCAGTCCTACAAATACGATCTTGAACGATTGTGCATACTACAATCACACCACTATGCTGCTACCTTCATGTCTCAAACATTTCTGATCGTTTTGCAATGTTTGACAAACGCATCAAAGGCTCCCTTCACAACGCGGTCGCAGTACCGGCTCGAAAGCAAACGCGTTTCCTTCACATGCAACAACGCCGACTCGATACCGTGATCATATAAGTGTCTCTTATAAATTGGCACACAACCAGGCCCATCAGAAGCCGTAATGCCCACTATGCCTGGAGCAGATACATCGCATCGACGACCAAGTATTACCTTAGGGGTGACACAGCTTGTGCATCATCTCCGGCATGCCCTGCACATCCAGGATATTCGTCAAGCCCCGGGTCCACCTTCAGCTCCGTCCACACGTCCACTCTCGGACAGGCATCGCCCACTGATTCCACAAGAGCAGCAGGAAGCACCGACACTAAACTCATCTTGTGAGCTTGTCGGGGTACTAGAAAAGGGCGAATACACCGAACCTAGACCTGCTGAAATCAAGACACGTCGGAGCAGCATGATGGCAGAGGCAGATGGTGGGAGCAAGAAACGTTTGAGTGAAGAAGGCACTGAGTTGATGACATCAGGACGACATGTTCGACGGTCTCAAAGTGAGCAACAGTTCTCGCAAGTGCATCAAGTACAGATGTGCGGGAAAGACGACTTTCCCACCACCTCACCAATGGCAGACCTGATGCGGCCTCTTCCAGCTCCTCCACTTGAAGTCACATCGCCCAGCGTCGTTCACTCCATCCCGTCCACCCCCATCCTTCTAGACGACACCGCCGATCGCTTCATTACCCTCACCGAAACCACTTCTTCTCAGACTCCACCTGAGTATGCATGCTGGAGCTGGAACAGTGCTCTCACTGCCATCTTAGCAAGCCCTAATGTCGACATCTCTGTCTCAGCAGCAGTCCGTTCGCGCGCGCCCAACTACCAAACAAGCAGTGACGCAGATGGTGAGGAGCAAGTGGATATGCGCGCTGTACGTGTAGTGCCGAATTTCAGCTACCCGCTTGCTAGCGCTAGGTGGTACGGATCGTGGGACGATGCTGATCCGCCCAAGCCACTGAAGAGACGGAGGCCATCATGTAGTGTCGGAGACGACATGGGTTCATTGTTTCCTGATCCATCACTTGTACCTAAAAGACTCAGACTCAAGGGCGAGAAAGCGACGGATGCTTCATCGGAGCTGGGGCGCGTATTGGACCCGGATCAGGTACGGATGTACCGCCAGATTATGAGGCACAATCCGACGTTCACGAACCCTTTTGAAGGGGGCGGTGAGTGATTTTGGAATGCAAAGGTGAGTAGATGTGACTAGCTTTGGAGGTGTTTGCTTGGATGCATTTGCTGTTATATGTGCCACATAGTTTCATGATGAATCTTCAGAACACACCTGCATGTTCAACTTGGCAATCACATCATTTCGGTACCAACACAAAAGAGGCGGAAAGTTTCATGATGAACCATAGCGATACCTGCACATCGGCAGACTACTTGATGCTCTAAAAGTCCTAGACGAGAAGGAGACAATCTCAAATACGGCTGATGACGTACACAGCAATCTCGAAGGGCTCATGTCTACTGTAGCTAATGCAAAATGTGACCTAGAGGAGGTTGACCAATAACCTGTTTTATTGGCAACTATTATGCAGTAGGGCTTCCACCAGTCACATCAGTGAAAGCTGATGTTGACGATAATAATATGAAGGTGTCGCGTGTGTGCCGTGTCGGAAAGGGGGCCGTGACAGCCAACAAAGCTAGAAGACAAGACTTTATAGACCTAGTCCTTACAGCACGTTGTTAGCTCCAAGTGTATTGGCTACATTGAAGAATTCACTTGAAAGAGAGCAAACAGATTAGAGGACTAGTTGATTATGCAGCCATCTTATGAGCCATGATTTTTTGAAAATTGTACTAACCAGCTTTGGAGACCCCCATGAAAGCACTGCCTTTCAGATTTTCTACATCATGCTGAGAAGATACCCGGAGCTAGCAAGGTGCTGCAAGAAGTAGAATGCGTGTTAAAAGAAGCCATGGTAGGCTGTCGGCTATATGTAGCACGGAGACTGTTTTGGTGTCGATGGCGATACTATGCCTTGCCAGCTCCGAGCCGCCATTAGTATCTTACGAGGGTGCACAGCCATAGAGTACTACAACTTCTATTGGTGTAGTCCAGTATATCACTGAGCTCGAGAGAATTTCTACACGGCTATTGAACTGTTTCGGGCTTTCTGCCTTGATATGTTGAACTTAGTGGCAGGAAGTGGCGGCTCTGAGCCAGTAAGACAGTACCTGCACCCGGTACCAAATTTTCGTCAACGATCAGTCGGCAAGATCTCTTACTTTCGTAGAAACGAGCCGATCGCTTCGTGCATTAACGCCACCCTGAGATCGGAAGGCTGCTGAGTACCTTGATGGCCCGAATCCTTGAGCTGCCTCTTCAGGACATACAGTGGGTATTTTGAAGTCGTACTGTGGCTTCTCGCTTGACTCTGAGGCGTGTTACAGGCTTTCGAATCGGTGGCTATGTTGATTGAGCTAATCGTAGAGACGGGCTTCCCACATGGTCTACTGGTCACAATGGAGTCCAGAGGAGTTGGGAAAGTAGAAGACTAGACGACAAGAGAAAGCCCATCTAGATATGCCCGCCAGTCTTGAGTCTTGAAGATTTCTTCTACATCATCCTTCCCGCCCCGAGTGGATAGTTGCTAGCAAGATGCAGGTTAGGCTAAACAGAGCAATTCTACCGGGGCCCTCCAAGCCTGATCAGTGCTGTCGAAGTAGACGAGCAATTCACTCAGTGATGACTGCAAACCAATTGAATCTACCAGCCCTGTGTTTTCCTCCAGTGAAACCTTCAAAGATCCAAATACCTGTGTGGAACCTACAAGCTGCTGTACGAAGTGACCTCACAGATTTTACGGTCTTGGAGACCCGGTTGAAAGATAAGGATTCGACGCAAATTTCGGTAGAGCTCTGATTGATCTAGCGGGTAGAATTACCGAAGGTCTTGCGGTGCGTCTACCACGTGTTCCACTCCTTCGGTAGTATGCCTCCGGATAGCATGTGGATCTACGCGAAAGCTGCAATACTCACGTCTTTGCAGTCTGTTGTACAATTAGAGAGAAGCAGCTCTGCGCATCCACCTCTGCGCCTAAAAAACGTATCTTTCTCTTCTACAAAGAGCAATTTCGACGACATTTGAACCTTGGAAAATGGGCGGTGGATGCTGCGTTTGGCGGCACGGTGAATAACCGCATATGGCTATGTGGATCGTGAGCGGATGCAGCTCCCGGTCCTCGGATTGATGGGATCGCAATAGCCCCTCAATCCGCAATCCTAATCGTTAAAACGCAGATTTTGCATTTCACCGCACGGCAGGCGGCGGACCATGCTGTGCAGTTGTCAGCTGCTGAACAAGCTGAGCCTATGTATGGCGTGACAGATAGAATAGCATATTTGATGTTGCGTTCATGGCACGAAGAAGGAGTGTATAAGAATTGCGTTGGAGAATGATACAATGGCCTTGGCTGCATTCCTAGTCGGATGTGGTAGGGGTTCAATGGGGAAAGGGCTGGTTGCGCATTGGGGAAAGCGTGAGCCTTGACGCAATCGGGTCCAGCAAGTGGCGCCTGTGCGCTCCTCATTTATGGGAGATCGCTCATCCGTGCATTGCGCCTTCACTCACAAACTGTCTGACATCCCACCGCCACACCACGCCCAGCACTCGAAAAAGGTCAGACCCTGCTTTTCCTGCGTCGCCCTCGAAGACTCTGGCCATAGCGGCCTAAACATTCCCTGCACACCGACCGTCACACGAGCGCGCGTGCTCCGATACCGCAAACATGGGCCTCTCCAAGTCGACGCGCATTATGATCTTGCTGGGCATTGACTCAGCGTTCTTCCTGCTGGAATTGATTGTGGGATACGCGGTACACTCATTGGCGCTGGTCGCAGATTCTTTTCACATGGTATGGCAACTCAGCCGCGCGTCGGCGGGGACTGGTGCTAACTTTAGTGTAGCTGAACGATGTCATATCGCTCCTCGTCGGTCTCTGGGCCGTCAAGGTCGCAAACGAGAAGACAAACTCCAAGAAATACACATATGGAGTAAGTGTGTGGGTATCGCATCAGCTCAATAATGACTAATATATTGTAGTGGCAACGCGCAGAGACGCTCGGTGCTCTCGTTAACGGTGTCTTCTTAGTTGCCCTCTGTCTCTCCATCTTCCTCGAAGCTATCCAGAGATTCGTTGAACCGCAAGAGGTCTCTCAGCCCAAGCTCGTTCTTATCGTCGGATCCCTCGGTCTCGCCTCGAACATTGTCGGTCTCGTGCTCTTCCACGACGTCGGCCACAGCCATGGCCCTGGAGGCCACTCTCACGGTCCTGGAGACGAGCACTCTCATGCTGAAGAAGGACACGCGCATGGCATTGAAGCACACGATCACGCCCACGACCATGCACACGACCACGCCCACGCCCACAACCACGAGCAGGAGAGCAGCTCTGCGCAGACACCACGAACACGCCGTAAGTCGGTCTCTGGCAAGCGCGGACACCGCCGAATCCGATCAGGCTCCCAGGGATACTCTACTCTCGACGAGATCTACGTGCACCCCTCGTCTTTTAGAAACAGCATCATTGAGTCTTCTCGCCAGGGAGCTGAGGACGCCGACGTGAGTGAGAGCGGTGACGATCAGCCAACCGAGCAGACGGCCCTTCTGGGCAAGAGCAATGGCCACTCGCATTCGCATGCCCCTAAGAAGGATCACCACAAGAGCCACAACCATGCCAAGCCCAAAGATCAGAAGGCTGGCGGCGGTCATGGCCACTCCCACGGCGATCTGAACATGCGTGGCGTCTTCCTCCACGTCCTGGGTGATGCTCTTGGTAACGTTGGCGTCATCGCGACTGCCTTGTTCATCTGGCTTACCGACTTTTCGTGGAGGTTCTACGCCGATCCTCTCGTTTCTCTCATCATCACTGTCATTATTCTCCTGTCCGCTATTCCGCTTTGCAAGGCTGCTTCCCGCATTCTGCTCCAAGCCGTGCCCGAAAACCTGTCTATCGATGAGATCAAGGAAGACATCACCGATCTCGACGGCATCATCTCGTGTCACCACTTGCACGTCTGGCAGCTGTCTGACACCAAGCTCATCGCTTCGCTTCACGTCCAGGTTGATTTCGACTTCAAGGGTGAAGGCTCAGCGCGCTACATGAACCTTGCCCGTCAAGTGCGTGAGTGCCTCCATGAGTACGGTATCCATTCTTCTACCATTCAGCCTGAGTTCTGTCTCGATGAGACCCACGATCATTCCGCCGCTGGCTCAGAAGACGAAGCCACAAAGCCCAAGGCACCAAGCGTCAAGGGTGAACCAGAAGCCTGCCTGCTCGAATGCCCTGACAGCTGCGGCAACGCAAAGCAGTGCTGTGAGCCAGGACAGAAGGGCTGCAAGGGCACCAATGGCTCGTCAGCCTAATCGTTTCTCTCTTCCTTCCTTTGTCTTAATTCTTCTCCAGTATCTGTACAATAATGTCCTTCTGTGTTTCCACGACTACCCACATATTTTCGACATGTATCTTTGCGACGCTCTGTAGATTCTGAACGGTTTGGACGAGACTGAGTCGAGGGGTATGCGCAACTTCTGTCTTTCAGGACGGATGAATAGCTGGCGGCGGAGGTCCTTCAGGATGGAGGGCCTTAAAAGCGTAGATAAACCAACAATAGAAGGCATAAGCCTATCGTTTGTATAGGCGCGGCACAGTCGTGGCCATCATATGACATAGTATGGCGCCCTGGATGCAAGTCTCGGGGAATGAGTTCAAAATAGTCTTTGCACATCGTTTTGTTAATCACCACCTATGTCAGATGAGCCGTGTGTGCGTGTCATCGTACAACATACTCAATGACAACAAACAGCACGCCTGATACATTTCGCGCCTCATCCTTCTCGTGTTCTTATCTCTGACCCCACAGTCCAATGTCCGTCCATGATCTCGAATCTCCATGTTTGACGTCCTCACCGAATAATTCGCGCTTTCTTTGCCGCGGTACAGGAGTCAGTGACCAGCTTCCACCTACCACATCAAATAAGCTTATGCGCCGACACTGCACGGACCACAAGCGAGAGCTTGGTACCTGCCAATATTGTTTGACAGGTACAGTTGGCTATATGCTGTTGATCAATATTCAATGCTTACTGTGAGATGAACTCATCATGCGCATCCCACATCGCTCTTCTGCTCTGCTTCCAGAAGAGAAGCCGGTTCCTTATCTCAGCGGCAATGCAGGGCGTCCCTGGGACCCACCAGACATCTTACTCGCACAAATCCGCCGCACCCTTTGTTTCTTTTCTCAGACCCGGCGCGTTCACGCACGAGACTGGATCATAGCCGGTCCAGCACCAGATGGCTGGGTGCCACACCGGGATTGGGCCGGGGACAAGCGGGGCGCGAATCTCCTTTCGATGAAGGCTAGCGAGGATGATGTGGGCCCAGAAAGCTTGACTACGCCTTCCGCGAAGAGGAAGGAGCTTGGCATTACCACACTGCTTGGTTGCGGAGTGGGGCCCTGGCTGAAGATGGTCTGCGGTGCAGCCGAGTACGAGCGGCTGAGCA
The DNA here is from genome assembly GCA_011058905.1 of Curvularia kusanoi. Classification (NCBI taxonomy): domain Eukaryota; kingdom Fungi; phylum Ascomycota; class Dothideomycetes; order Pleosporales; family Pleosporaceae; genus Curvularia; species Curvularia kusanoi. The sequence goes on along the minus strand of SWKU01000012.1, from coordinate 588,373 downwards.
TGGCTTTGGGCGGGAAGAAGGGGATGGCAGTGGGTAGTTGGGGAGCGAGCGGTTGCGGGATGCGAAGGGTGGGTGAGGGGAAGTCCATATCGCTGGTCATATCGCTGCGGAGGGTGTGGTGAGGTGCGTTTTGGGGGGAGGGCATGTAGGTGTTGGCTGACAGCGGCGCGGGATACGAGGGCTGGGGACATGACACGAGCATTCAATTATTTTTTGTAGAGGTGTGTGCACGATGTGTTTCTTCAAGGCGAGACCTGTTCACTTGAGATTTTGTCTCGTACATTTAACTCACTACGCGCCGATGTCGCTGTGTAGTCTACAAAAACATACAAATTCTGCTCTGGGAGTCACAGCCAGCACGGGTTGCATTGTGTAGGAGTGCTGGTGGAATGATGGGTATTACAAAGCACGTGGCAACGGGGATCCTGTGTAGGCTCGCTCAATACTCCTACAAGCGGCGGACCCGATTCTCACCGATGTGAGCTGACCGCACCACACAAGAACATCGAATGCGCCTGTCCGTCACGCTACCCGCGGGTAACGAGCGCGTACTGTGTGTCTTTTCGTGGTGAGATGAGAACTGCCTTCGGGCGCGTCCGAGACTCGACGTTGAAACTCGGGCTTGGGAGATTGGTAGCTTGCTACCGAGGGATTCCCGGTGTGGATTCGGCGGCGCAAAAATCTTCACGGCAAGAGGCTCTGGGCTTCGCGAGGAACAGTCAGAGCGGGTGCCAAAGGCGAGATGTAGTCTTGGAGGCGTAGACGGTTCCGCGACTTCCTATCTATCGCCTCGCGGCGTGGTGGGCAAGTGGTCGCCTGTCCATGGGGCAAAGACGGGCTGGCGTTGCATGCACTCATTCACCAATGCGGAACCTGGGGTTTCCTGCAGATAATCAATCCACTCATCCTTTGGTTTCACTATCATCGGCACTTCGGCAGGAACGCCAATACAGCGTCCTTTCGAAATCATGAACGTAAGATCGCCAGGCGTGCAGCCTCCTTCGGGCAGGTGGTCGCGGGCGTGGCGAATTGGGCGTCGTAGGTGGTGCGGATCGTGGCGCGCTTAAGCCTTTCGCGAAGGCTTCGATTTTCTTGCTAGCGGACGTTTGTATGGTTGGAGTTAGTGCCAACACTATCAAGACGTTACATCGCTGCTTGTCCGAGCTTAGGGCCCTTGGCCTCGGTCTGAAGCGAACGTCCCCGACGCGGTTGGTTAATGACTGTGGTACTGGGAGGGGAGAGGGGAGCCTTTGTTAAATGGAGAGCGCAGCCGCTTCTTTGGACCTCAGGTGTCCGGTCTCTTCGAACTCACCCTGTTCTTCCACTGATCGCTTGATCTGTGGTTGTATCGCATACCAGCCATGGCCACCGCACAGGAAACACCGTATGTTTTACCGTGTCCAAACACACACACGCTGCTGTGTGCTAACAATATTCCAGAGCGCAGCAGCTGCAGCGCGAGCAGGCTGAGGCCGACCAGCACCCCCACCTGAACGGCTTGTCTCTTACCAACGACAATGTCGCAGGCGCCGGCGTCACAGAGAAGGACTTCGTCGAGAAGCCAATGAGTGCTACTTCTAGCGCTTCTGTCCGCAACATCGATATTGACGATGGCATGGGCGGTGTCAGGCCCACTCCTGAGGAACTACTCACTCTGCGCAAGGTCGGCGAGCCTCTGCCCAAGTCCGCCTTCTTGGTCGCTATTGTCGAACTTTGCGAGCGTTTCACCTACTATGGTGCCTCCGGTATCTTCCAGAACTACATCCAGCGCCCGCTCGATGGCAGTGAGGGACGTGGTGCCCTCGGCATGGGACACCAGGGAGCCACTGGTCTTTCTACCTTCTTCCAGTTCTGGTGCTATGTTACACCTATTCTCGGTGCCATCATTGCTGATCAGTACCTCGGAAAGTACAACACCATCGTCATCTTCTGCGGTGTCTACATGGTCGGTCTTCTCATCCTTACCCTGACTTCGATCCCCGTTGCTCTTGAGCACGGCGCCGGTCTTGGTGGATTCATTGCTTCTATTATTGTTATTGGTCTTGGAACTGGTGGTATCAAGTCCAACGTCGCTCCCCTGATCGCCGATCAGTACAAGCGTCGCCAGATGGTCATCGGCACCGACGAGAAGACTGGAGAGCGCGTCATCATCGACCCCGCGATCACCATCTCGCGTATCTACATGATCTTCTACTGGTGCATCAACATCGGTTCTCTGTCCCTGCTCGCCACTCCTTACATGGAGCGCGACACCGATTTCTGGTCCGCTTACCTTCTCTGCTTGTGCATTTTCTTCGTCGGTACGCTCGTCCTTGTCCTCGGTCGCAAGGTCTACGTTGTCCGCCCTCCCCAGGGTTCCGTTATCACCAACGCTTTCCGTGTTATGGGCCAGATGATCAAGGCACGCAACATGGACGGCGCGAAGCCTTCTCACCAGGCCGCTCTTGGAAAGCAGCCCACCACTCTCTGGGACGACCACTTTGTTGATGAGGTCAAGCGTGCCCTCGTTGCCTGCAAGGTCTTCTGTTTCTACCCCATCTACTGGGTCGTATACGGCAACTTCTCCAACAACTTCGTCACCCAGGCTGGTCAGATGGCTGGTCACGGCATTCCCAACGATCTGATGCAGAACTTCGATCCCATCGCCATCATCGTTTTCCTGCCCATCATGGATCAGTTCTTCTTCCCCTGGCTCCGCAAGAACAGGATTAACTTCCCTCCTATCAACCGTATCACCGCCGGTTTCTGGATCGCTTCCCTCGCCATGGTCTACGCCGCTGTCATTCAGCACTACATCTACAAGGCCGGTCCTTGCTACGGCCACCCTCTCTGCGCCGCCAGCGAGGTCGACGGTGTCGCTCAGGGCAACAACATCCACATTGCTACCCAGACTGGTGCCTACATGCTCATCGGTATCTCTGAGATTTTCGCCTCGGTCACTGGTCTCGAGTACGCCTACACCAAGGCTCCTCCAAGCATGAAGTCTTTCGTCCAGTCCATGTACCTCCTCACCAACGCCTTCGGTTCTGCCATCTCTGAGGCCCTCAACCCTCTCCTCTACGACCCCGCGATCATGTGGATGTTCTGCGGTCTTGCCGTTGCCTCCTTCATTGCTGGCTGCTTGATCTGGATTATGTTCCACCACCTCAACGAGACTGAGGACGAGATGAACCAGCTTGACCAGGATTACGACAAGGACCCCACTCTGCGCAGGTCCAGTGTCCACGGCGAGCGCGCCGTTGGCCTTCACTCCCACCACGAGGAGGAGAAGAGCGCTCAGTTTGCTTAGACGAGCTGATGTGTGTACGATATTATATGAATGATAATGTAGCGAATGCGTGCTAAGGCCGCATTGAATGAATGGAATCTCAACATCTTCACATTGAATCTTGCACTTATTGGTGATCTCTCGTATTATGATCCGTGAAATGCATCTTGTCGTTGTAGCTTTTAGTACACTTCATTGCAGTGCACATAGCTTACGAAACCTGCAAGTTGGCTACAATGTCTATGAGCTACTACCTTGTTCTATTTATACTTGACTGGATTCCTCGGAAGTACCAACAAGTGCCCCCGCTGCTGGCAGCGCGCAGTATTATAATGTTTACTTTTGCCAGCTGCGACGCACTAGCTGCCCATCACACCTTCATCAGCAACATCTCCTCTAGGCCCATGCCTCAAGCCCTCACATTCTTGCACAAATTACGCAAACTCGAGGCACAACGTGCACCGTGAATCCAAGGCATTGCGGATCCTCAACAAGGCATTGTCGCCGTGGACGTCGATCACCAATCATTGCGCCGCGCATCGAGCCTAGTCGACGTCATGAGGGGTCTGGGCAGGGAGCTCATGTGGGGTACGACACATCATACTCGTACCACGCATATTAACAGCTCGGCTTTACTTTCATCTTCATCCCTTTCAATTCCTAAGCTTGACACTTAATCACACAGCTTGCATCTCGAATTTACCCTTTGCATCGAAAAAGGTCAGTATTACCCCGCCTGTTCTAGCAGGAGCAGCAATGCTGCGCAGTTCTCTGGGGCAGAGTACCTGGATGACCCCGCAGCTCAGGAAAAATATGCCCCGTTGTTCGATGGCTGCGTTGTTGTGTCTTTGACTACAGACTGAGCTGACTGTAAGATCCTAGCATCTAATATTGCGCCATGTCCTACAACGATTCCTACGGTGGTGAGCGCCGCAACGAGGGCTACGGAGGAGGAGGCAACGGTGGCTACGGGCGCGACGACGATCGCCGCCAAGAGGGAGGATATGGCGGTGGACGTCAGGAAGGGTACGGCGGAGGCCGTGATGATGATCGTCGTCAGGAGGGAGGATACGGCGGAGGACGCCAAGAGGGAGGATATGGTGGAGGTCGCGACGACGACCGCCGCCAAGAGGGGTATGGCGGAGGTCGTCAAGAACACCAGGGTGGAGGACGCCAAGAGGGTGGCTACGGAGGAGGCCGTGATGACGACCGCCGCCAAGAGGGAGGATACGGCGGAGGTCGCCAGGACGACTCTTACGGCGGTCGCCCAAGCGGCGGAAACAATTATGGTGACAACGATCGCCCCAGTGGCGGAAACGGCGGGTACGGTCAGGACGAGCGCCGCCACGAAGGAGGCGGTTATGGTGGTGGCCGTCAGGACGATTCCTACGGTGGGCGCCCTAGTGGTGGCAACAACTATGGCGACAACGACCGCCCCAGCGGTGGTAATGGCGGCTACGGTCAGAGCTCCTCTGGAGGGTATGGTCAGGGCTCATCAGGTGGTTACGGCGGAAACTCTGGCAACCACGGCGGTCAGCACTCCTCTGGCACTTCATACGGCGGCGGCGGAGCTCATGGCGGCAGCTCGGACGAATTTGGCGAGGCTGCTCACCACGCTCAACAAGATGCTGGAAACTCCGGTGACTCGAGCCTCTTCAGCAACGCTCTCGGTATGCTTGCCGGTAACAAGCAGAAGCTCCAGAACGAAGACGTCGACGAAGATGACGCAGTGCAGCAGCACCAGAAGTTCTATGGTAACCAGCAAGGAGGCAACCACCAGGCTACTTCGAACAATGTTGGTGCTGCCGCAGCCATGCAGGCCTTGAAGATGTTCAACGGCGGCAGCAACCAGCAGGCTTCTGGCGGCCAGAACAAGTTCATCGGCTTGGCTATGTCCCAAGCAGCTCAGCTGTTCGATCAGCAGCAGAGTCAGGGCAAGACGGTAAGAGAATTTCCCGGTCTAGACAGCTGAAAATCTAACAAATCTCAGGATCCTAGTGCTTCTAAGCAGGATGCGGTTGCTCAGGCTGCTCAGATGGCTCTCAAGTTCTACATGAAGAGCGAGATGGGCGGAGGAGGCGCATCTGGCGGAAGCTCGGGTGGTCTGGGTGGGCTTCTGAACATGGCCAGCAAGTTCATGAAGTAAAGCCTCGCACTTCCTGACTATACAGGACGGAAACAAGAAAAACAAATAGCTATAGCAAACGAATCAGATCTCTTGAGAACTCTAAGCAAGAGCTCCGTACTGCCAACACGTTATATGGTAGACTCTTCTAATAGGACAATAGGACACCAGCTCGTCACAGCATACAGTCTTTGATCTGTTCGACATGTTTGATCCACTGGAAAGATCTGCAGCGTTTTGATAGTCGCCCAGGGCGCGAAGGCTGACTCTGTCTGCAAAACCACATACAACACATTGTCAGCTTTGAGAAGAATCTTTGTGGAATGAGAGTAGCATTCTGATCGATGACTTTTGGGCTGCTTGAGGCAGTCTATCTGATCACACGACCCTAATATATGGCTATGCATCTTACTGGTCCTGTACACAATAGAGACCTGACTATCCCTCGTTGAGGGGTTTGAACGTGCCAAGTGTTTGGGCAGAGCTGGCGATGCGCTGTAGCCTGCAGGTGGAGGGGCCGATACGAAGGCAAATGATCGGCGAGGCTGTGTTGTGGGCACTTGCTGGCACCATACATTTGACCCTGCACAGCGCTTTTCTCGGACGCTCTCACCTGATCTTTCCAGTACGACAGATCATACACCTGGACAAAGTCTCTCTCTCCAACTTGCACACGATGGTACCTGGCAACATCACTTTTCTTGGATATCTATGTACGTGTTCCTTTTGGGCTTGCAGTCTCGAATGCGCGGAGTCGCCGTGTCAGCCTCGTACTATCACGTTCCTGTACGGCGCATCAATGACCGGGCTACAGCATACATTACTTGGAATCTTTTATGCCATAGAAGGGCCCACCAATGTTAGTGTTTACTGACGTGTCAATCACAAGCGTATACATGCTGCGATCGTACAGCCGCATACAATCGATAAGGTCTTGTTCGATCCACACCTTCCGTCACTTGAGCAACAAATCTGGACGGTGACCCATAACATGGATTTATCAGCTTCTTGAGGAGATACTCTACCACTCAGCGATGAAGCCCAAGAATGGGTCGACGCTTTCCAAATGTCCGTTGACGCTGATCACTGTGCTGCCGGAAAGTTACCAACTCTCGAGGAGATTCGACAGCATCCAATCAAGACTTTCCTTTACCAACCTTTGGATCAAACACAGCCTTCAATTCGTCTTGTATATCTGCTCCCGGACCTATCGCTAGCAGGGCTCATTCAGTGCAAAGTTACGCATGCCAACATCCACAGCATGTATGTGTGCTTGTCTTACGTCTGGGACGTTCCTGGCCTAGACAAAAATTGCCAACTCCAAAAAAATCCAAATACACGAATAATCCTGATGAATGGACAACCCCTCCGTATCCGGCCAAATTTGTTTGAGTTCCTTCAAATGGCGCGACACAATGCCACGAGGGATAGGTGGAACTTGGAACGCTTAGATCTAACAATACCGTTCTGGATAGACGCTATGTGTATCGATCAGCTAAACATCATTGAGAGAAACCACCAAGTCAAACAGATGGGTGACATATACTCACGTGCCAGATCAGTACAGGTTTGGCTTGGAACGGTGCCATCATGGGAATCATACGATAATATTTCGAATGGTTTGCCGAAGGCCTCTCGATATCAAAGATACCTCGAGAAAAGTCTGGTGCCCTGGGAACCGATTCTCCAAGAAAAGGCTGGCCAATTTCGATCCTATCCCGAGAAAATTCTGGATAACTGGATGTCGCCTGTCGGCGCCCCCTTTCGAGCAAATGATAAAGCCTATGCTCACACTCTGTCTCGCTTCGTATTCCAAAACCCTTACTGGGAACGGGCTTGGGTAGTGCAAGAAAATTTTCTGGCAAGTAGTACGACAACATGGATCGATACCTATCCGTTGGACTGGAGGTCCCTTCGGCAATTGTGGCATCTGACATCCTTCTTTGGAGCAGATACCTTGCCGGTTGAGCACTACATCCAGTATCATATCAAATATTCTCGGACCTTTCAGGAGTCAGCGTTGATGGCGTTCTTGTTCCGGTTTCCAAACAAAAGATGTGCAGATCCGCGTGATCGCATTTTTTCGCTGTTATCCATGTGCTCAGGAAACGGATTATCAATTGTGGTCGATTATAACATCTCTGTGAGCAGCCTTGCGCAAGCAGTCCTATCTTCACAGGATGTTAAACTATGCCTCTGTTCGGCTGCTATGATCATGCATGCCCTCACTGAAGGTACTGTCGAGGCGCATTTAACACCACTGAACACCCTTCTGGACCCTTGGATCGAATTTGCCGTCTCTGATCCTGGTAAATACGTACCGAGGGATACAATGGACTACATGAGCCAAGATTTCTGCTCCAGTTTTAGTTTACTTGAGATCCCTGGCTGGGGGCCTGACGAGAAACGGTCCTACAATCTACCCAGACCAGGCTCCAATGAGAAAACTGTTGTACGTATCCCGTTATACAAGCTTCCCGAGCTAGTGGAAAAACCCACATATTTGTGCTACAGGGTTCAAAAAGACGTTCATTTGGGACAAGGGAAGTAGAAGGACCGTTGGAACGACTAGTGGAGAATGCCACATTCACCTGCATATCGAGCGCGAGATGTGAACGCAAACCATACCCACATTCGTGGCAGCCTCCTGAAGGCGCCCACAGGCACTGAATCGGGTAAAATGTAGAAAGAGATCTACGCAGTAGTTGCAAGTAAGAAATCCAGAAAATTGCAGTCATCAAATGTTCGCGGGTTTAACTTGGTGATTACTGCGTAGCTCTTTGCTTCTGTATGATAGCTACTCGGTATTGATGCGCTAGGAAGTCCTCTCTTGAACCGTTTGCCAGTTCTGAGAAACTAGCTATCAAATGTTACTCATTCTGTTCGAAGAAGATAGAGGTGAACATGACCCACAAAACATAGAACCCTGTCTACCTTTAGGGAGATATTTCATTATGAGAAGGAAGTGTATGTTAATCAGAGTGCTTCAGGTTTCAGTTCTCTGGTTCAGAACATATTTCAGCGGCTCAAGATGGCTGAAAAATTGAACAGTCACGTCAAATCTTTGCTTACCCTCTATTGGATCGATCACGGCCAAACGGGTCCCGAAAGGCTGCAAGGCTTTGTGTATAGCTAATTGAGCATGGCTCTCTTGTCCAGAATGCTTCATTCAAATCATCTAGATCGTCCTAGCACTAGCTTTGGCTATTCACACACAGGATAAATCATGCCAAGTAGCTGTTCATAAGTAGATAGACGTAGCAAAATCTTGCGTTAGAGTCTGTGTAGGCGTGATGAAGACCGAAATGGCTGATAAATTACTAGTCTGCTCCCATATATTGCCATCACTTTAGATCCTCTAAGCACTTGTCTTGTTCATTCCCTTCTTGAACAGCAGCGACTCCTTGATGCGCTCCCAGTCATGCAACATGCGTGTATTCGCTGTCCCATCTCTTACTTCCGTCCCGCCTCTCTTAATCATCTCCTCTTCGAACTCCGCTATCGCCGCTGCCCGCGACTCGTCCTGTTGAACGTTCACCAGCGCGTCCCTCAACTTTCCTGCATCGGTGACACTGTGATTCAGCCCCTGACCTCTCTGATAGGTCATAGGATGTGCGGCATCGCCCACCAGCGTGACCAATCCCTGGTGATTATCCCAGCGATGGCCCTCAGCGCCAGGATCCCACTCGGTCAGCCCCAGATACCACGCCGACGCATCGTCAGGCGTCCACTCGAGCGCGCTCTTCCACGGATCGCAGAACTGGCTTGCAAGCTCCTTCTGCTGCTTAACACGTTGAACGTCGGTCCAGTCCTTTGTCGCCTCCTGCTCTTCCAGGCTCGAGCGCCAGGAGACGTAGAAGAAGAAGGTCCAGGATGAGGGGTCCTCTGGATCGGGGGCATCATGCATGCCGAAGAAGGCGAACATATTATTTGGGTGTGCGGAGGCGAGGTAGAGGGGATGGAAAGAGCGGAGGTGCAGGGCTTGCTCGGCTGTAAAGCGCTGCTGGATAAAAGTGGCACAGTAGGGAATAGTGTTGATCGTGCCTAACTTGGGACCGAGAAGAAGGCTGCGTGTAGTGGAGCGAGCACCGTCAGCGCCAACGAGTAGTGAGCCTGTAGTGGAGGTGCCATCTGCGAAGTGCGCTGTGACAGATCGTCCATCGTCCGAGTAGGTAATGTTCTGTAGGTGCTTGCCGTATTGGATGTCGAGGTCTTGGGACAGTAGGTCTCGCAATTTGCTTCTTCGCAATCGATAGAACGGACCGAATGTGATCGTTGCAAGCCTCTCGCCGCTGTCACCTTTCAACCATATCAAGTCATCAAGATCCTTCGTCGGCACGTGAGGGTCCACCTGGAGGCTTTGCACCCTCTCATCGAACTGGCCATCGGGCATGAGACTTTTCAGAACGGGAGCGCCCCAGTGCAGGCCCATATTCCAATCTCTTTCTCCATGGTGGTAAGCATTCTTCTCGAAAACAGTACATCGAATGCCAGCCTGGTAATGTCAGGTCACGCTTCTGAGTGTAGCCACAGCCATCTGATCGGTCGGTGGATGACATAATGCTGCATCTGGGGGTGACACTGCTGCAACAACGTTTCGTCTTACTTACCTTTCGAAGTCCTTGCGCCAATGCAAGTCCCGTACTGCCTGCAGGTCAAGTCAGTTACAGTTGCACAGCACGTTCAATAAGCTTTGGAGCACGCACCGGACCCTACGATTAGCACCGGCAGATCGCGCGTAGCATCTGCACCCAGAGATGCTTCTGCCATTGCGACACTGGTGGGCCGCAGCGTTCCCGTACTGAGGAATGATCGGAGCCCGTATTTGACCTCAGGGTCGTTGACAGAAGCTTTACAATCTCTGGCGATGTCACCTCCTACACAGCCGTCGGCCCACCGCACCATCCAGCGAGCCGTCGACGGCCTTATTTTCGGTGCATTGCTAGGCCGACCAAAGTCCAACAGCGGGTCGAGTCCTGCGACTCTAGAGCACCGGACATGGACGCCATCTCGCAACAAGCATGCGCCGGCCGCCACCTAGCGAGATGGCAACACTCTTGCGCTTCAGCGACTGGTCACCGGCACGGCGCAAAGCGGAGACGGTGCGCTTAGTTCCCGCCATGGGAGCGACACTCTAACTGGGGCGCGGCCAGCTGCTGCCCACCAGCCGTCGAATATAGCCAGCCAGCTCCCGCTGATGACAAAAAGGGCTCTCGACGACCGGGAGCACTCCGCTGACCGGCTGTTCATAATGTGATTGTCGTCTCGTGCGCGCCTGAGACAACTCGACCTGCCTCCCGACCCTCTCACCAGCGCACTCACTCCACCGGAAACATAGCTCCGAACTGCCTACTATGGCTACGACAACCTCCATGGGGCAGCAACCCCGTGGCCAAGACAGCGGCATCGACCTGCACGCGCCTATCGATTCGCCCCAGGACAGCCAGCACCCGGCCGAGCCAGCAGCTCAAGAAGAGCAGCCTGCAGACGAGCACGTGTACGATTTTGCCTCAGATTCGGGCTTCGACAGTGGCAGCCTTGTTGGCGACGAGACCGACACGCTCGCATCCAACATCCTCAACCACCGCATCGAGAATGGCCGCCAGTACCACGCATATCGAGATGGCGCATACTGGGGACCCAACGACGAGCCTGCGAAGGAGATTCTGGACTTCGCACACCACATGTACCTGCTCACACTTGACCAAAAGCTACACCTAGCACCCATACACAATCCTCAGCAGATCCTCGACGTCGGCACAGGCACGGGCATCTGGGCCATCGACATGGCTGATCAGTATCCCTCTGCAGTCGTCACTGGCACTGACCTCTCGCCCATCCAGCCTGAGTGGGTGCCACCAAACTGCCACTTTGAAATTGACGATGTAACTCTCGACTGGACGTTTCCTGACGACCACTTCGACTTCATCCACATCCGCGAGCTATTCGGCTGCATACCGGACTGGGACTTCTTCTTTCAGGAGGCTTACAAGCACACAAAACCTGGCGGTTGGGTTGAGATTGTGGAGCATTCTGTGCAGCCGATTGCGGATGACGGAACAATGGGACCCGACCATTTCTACCACACCTGGGGCAAGACGGTCATCGAGATGGGTGACCGATTCGGCAAGAGCTTCACTATTTGGGAAGAGGCGAAATTGAGGATGGAGAAAGCCGGGTTCGTGGACATCGTCGAAGTCGAGTACAAATGGCCCATGAACGGCTGGTCTCAGGACAAGAAGATGAAGAACATCGGACGCTGGAACCAACTACGGCTGCACGACGGAATCGAGGGCTTCATGCTGCGGCTGCTGACTCAGGTTGGAGGATGGAGCCTGTCGCGAGCGCAGGTGCATCTCGCGCAGATGAGGAAAGAGCTCAAGAGCTACAGGACGCACGCGTACCTGCCAGGCACTGTTGTTTACGGCAGGAAGCCCCTGCGATGACGTCGAGGTTCTTCTTTTCCCTACAGTCGACACATTTGTTTATTTACCGGCGATGATACCCTTTCCCATTTACTTCCAGTAGTTCGCTTGAACCATCTATAGAATATCACATATCATGCATCTACCTCTATTCTCTACCCTTAAAGCTGGCGATATATCAGGACCCTTCCTCACCAGCATTTCCCTATCTGCTTCGAAATCGCCTCGCCCATCGCTGACACGTTACTTACCGCCGCCGTCTGCAAAGCCTGCGCCCTGAGCCCGCTTGCGTGCAGGAGGCTCTACTAAACCTCAGCGCGCTGGGCGGTGTGCGCGCCATGGCAGTGTATGAGGCCAGGAATTGGTTGGGAAAGCATCCATGGTTCGTGCAGCCCGGGAGGGGAACCGGTCCGTTGCACCAGAGCTGTGGCACTGAAGGCACCAAAGAGGCCCACGAGCGCAGATTGCACGACAAGTGGCGTGACTGCAGTCGAGAGATAATCACCATGTTGCTGTGCTGTGCAGGAATTGTTGTCTTGAGAGCAGGGCTGTTTAGCATGGCAGGATATACGGTGATATATCAACACCGAGATGTTCTTATGTGTACTTGAAACCGCAGAGAACGAAAGGGACATTGTTGCCTCAAAAGTCACCTCTAGTACCGCCTCCAGCCAAGTTTGGCTTTCCTTTCCCCCGCTGTTCGCTGTTCGCTGTTCGCGGTACGCTGTTCGCTCTTCTCTGCTCGCTGTTCGCTGTTCGCTCTTCTCTGTTCGCTGTTGGCTACTCGTTATTCGCATATTGTATGCCAAATCCTTCGTCACTACGAACCATAGATATGGCAGGACATCTGGCCTTAACCACTCTGCTAGCAGGGCTTCGAATGCATTCGTCTGGAGGAGTGACTAAGGCGTGTAAGAGCACGATGATGGTATCAATGCTCATGCATGACCGTAATGTGCCACCATATTACAGCAAGACGAGACATGGCTTTACCAATGTTCAATTTTATTCATATTCGTCAAGAAATACATGGCTACATAACGTCATTGCAAGAGAAAGCTAACATCAACAAATCTCTCCAAATGCACCTCGATCGCACATCCGTTACATTTACCTCACAATCTCTGCATCAACCTCCTTCCTCAAGCTCGGCTTCACATAGCGATGGAACCACTCCGCCACGCTGCCTTGTGGAGCCGCCTGAGCTAGAGGCTGGACCTGCGCGTTGGCACGCACAGCCGCATTGCCCTGCACAGCGGGAGGCGAGAAGGGCAATTTGGGCACCTTCTTGCTGCCGATGTGGTTCAGCTGCGAAGCTTGGAGCGTGGCATCGAGACCCTCCAATGCCCGTACAGGCTGGCTTGCATCGAGCGCAGAGCCCCAGTTGCTACGGATGTCCTCGTAGGGATCCTGCTCGGGGGCCTCATAGAAATGTGTAGCAGCAGTGTTGAGCATGTTGTTGGGATCAAGGCCGCCTGCGTTGATGATTGCTGCAAGTTCGGCGTGCGAGTTGCTGTTGACTGGGTTGACAGACGAGTCGGCAAGCTCAAGTGGCGTACCAGGCTCAATGAAGTCTTCGGGTGAAGGGTCTGCAAAAGAACCGCCACCTGGACTGAGCATGTTGTTGGGATCGAGAGATCCACTTGGACCGAGAATACTGCTCAAATCAAGCTTCTGTGCATCGTCGAGGTTGGGGCCGATGCTCTGCACACCCGGTATCGCCTGACGTCTGCCGTGACGCATCGATCGCCTTGAAAGCGTTGTAGCAGATGCCAGTCCGTCAACAAGTTGAGCCTTGGTGTCGGCGCTCAGGTTGTCGAAGTCTGACTTGAGGGTGGCAGCCATGGCATCGACGTTGTCGTTGTTCACAGCCTTTGCAGAGTCATGGATGAGCCCAGTCAACTCAGACTGGTGAGACTCATCCAGCTCGCCTAAAAAAGACTCCCAATCGCTGGCTGGGCCTTGCTGCATCTCAACCGCCCGGCGGACGGGACCTCGAACGGGGAGGATAGTGGGCAACTTGAGAAGGCCGGCAATAGGTGCCACTGCCGCAGTGACTTTACTGACCGCAGGTGCGACAGCGGGCGCAACAGGGATGACAGGAGCAGCTGGGGCAGCAGCGACAGGACCAGCCGCAGGGAGGATATTGGCAATAGCAGCAGGCAGGATGCTGGCAACTGCTGGAGCAGCCGGGACAGAAGGAGCAGCAGGCAAGATGCCAGCAAGGGGAGCACCACCAGTCAGGATATCGGCTACAGGACCAGCAGGCAAGATGCTAGCTGCGGGAACAACCGCAGTTAGGAGATCAGCCACAGGGCCACTAGGCAAAATGCTAGCTGCAGGAACAACCGCAGTCAGAATATCAGCCACAGGGCCAGTGGCCAAGATGCTAGCGATAGCAGCATCCGGAGCGACGACGTCAGCAGCGGAAGGCAGAATGCTAGGGAGTGCAGGTTCACCACCAGAGAGAACCTCTCCAATGCCGGGAATTGCGGAAACAACACCAACAACCGCATCAACAACGGAAGTCGGCAGTTCGGCTACAGCCGAAACCACTGTGGCGACCGGCTGAGGGAGAATAGAAGCGACATCATCCAGAGCGCTGCTAAGAGATGATAGAACATCGCTCACAGCGGGGATAGGAGGGGCGATGCTGGAAGCAGTAGGTGAAGTGCTGGGCTCTACGGGAGCAGGTCGGATGCTTGGCCTGACTGGAGCGGGAAGGATGCTGGCTATAACGGGGGCGGGAAGAATGCTAGCAACTACGGGAGCGGGAAGGATACTGGGCTTGACAAGGGCAGGAAGGATGCTAGGCCGAACAATGGTGGGAAGGGTGCTGGGTACACCAGTGGGGCTAGGGAGAGGTGCCTTAGAGAGGCCGGGCAGAGGAAGACCAAGGCCAGCTCCAGATAGAAGACCAGGTAGAGCACCAGGAGCACCAAGAGCACCAGGAATACCAGGAATACCAGGAACACTAGGGACACCAGGGACGCCTGGAGCACCAGGAACACCAGCAGCACCAAGAGCACCAAGAGCACCAGGCCAAGCGCCAAGAAGGCCAGTAGGAAGGCCTGTAGGGGGTACGACAGGCAGGGTCGTCTGAGGAATGCCAGGAACGCTGGGAACGAGAGGCTTAGGTAGCCAAGGGTTGAGTGCCGGGTTGGTCAGCCAAGAATTAGCCAACCAAGGATTAGACAGCCAAGGATTGGGCACAAAAGGGTTCCAGTATGGCAGACCGTACTGACGCTTAGTTAATGGCCTCGATACACTGGGGACCTGGAACGGCAGGCTTGGTGTAGCTGGGGCCGCAGGTACTACGGCTGGGCCAGCAGCTACGGGGACGACAACTGGGAGTATCGACGCCGGAGCGGTAGGAGTAATGATCACTGTGGGCACAGCATCAGGCGCATCGTTGAGGCTCGTTGGCAGACCGCTCAGAGCATCCGTTGACACAAGAGTAAGGCTGTCAGTCGCAGCAGCAGCTCCCACAAGCGGTGTGGGAATAGGAGTGGGCTCTACTGATGGAAGTATTAGAGGAATGTCAGGAAATGCCTGGATGGGGAAACCCGTACCAAATGATGAATCGGGCAGAGCCGGCGCAGGCAGATTGACTGGGACGCCATTCTCATCAAAGTCAGGCGTGGGGGCGTTGAGAGCCGCATCAGGGATCGGAAGGTCAGGGAGAACATCTGGGAGTTCGGGAGTAGGAGTCGGCAGAGCTGGTGCGTCAAGGTTGTCCACGAAGTCATCTGGGACGGGAATATCCCACCAGTTCAGATTAGTAGGGAGAGCCGAGGGAATGGTAGGCCCAGCGACAGGTGCGAGAGGTGTGTCGATTGGAATACCATTCGCGTCAAGATCAGGCCAAGGGAAGTTGAGAACTTCATCTGGGATTGTCGGTTCAGTTGTCGGTGCCGGGATAGCTGTGGCGATAGAAGTGACGTCGGGGAACTCGAAGCCGTCGGGCTCAGGAAGGTCGAAAAGATCTGTTGGCAGCGCGCCGGCGGGTGCTGCGAGTGTTGGGGCACTGACAGGGAGTAACAGACCAGCCACCGTGCCAGTAGGCACATCAGGCGCAGGAAGATCGCTCAAATCTGGCAGCACGCCGGTCGCATCAGGCGCCAGGTCCTCAGGAATGTCAGCGAAGGGCCAGTCAGCCAGGTCATCACCGAAAGCGTCGAGGCTTGTCGGGAGCCCTGCTGGAGCCGTGGCGACAACAGAAGACACAACACTAAGGGGCTCGACCACCACAGCCTCTACACTCGTCGCGGCCGGAACCGGAGCATCAGATGCGACACTGGACAGAGTACTAATTACTGCATCGATGATGTTGCCAGCGTCATCAAAGTCTGGCACAGGCACGTTGAGAACGTCGGCAGGAATTACTGGCTCGTCCACGCTGGCAGGTGGTTCCACAATTGGTGGAGACTGGAAGGCAGCCCAATCGATGGACTGGAATTCATCTGGAACAGGCACGTTGAGGACATCGTCAGGAAGGGCCGGACCGAGGTCAGTTGGGAGTGGCGGCAAGACTAGAGGTTCTGGAGGAGTGGGCAGATCCGTAGGCAAGACGTCTGCGACTGGTAGAGGAGGGGTCGGCAGGTCCGGGAGCGCAATAGTAGGAAGTGGCAGCGCAGGTACGTCTACCGGGGCTACGGGAAGAGTAGGAAGCCCTGAAGCGACGCTCTCAACTTCAGAAAGAACCCCTGAAGCGACTTCAGCTGTTGCGGGATCCACTGAAGTGACTCGAGCGATAAGGCCCTTGACAGCCTCCAGCAATGGCTGAAGTGCGTCAAGGAGACCGCTAACATCAAGAGCGGGTGACGCCTGCCTCTTCGCAAACCTCTCTGCAAAAGGCAGATCCGTGTCTGAGGGCGCGGGCGTCGGCTCAGAATCGGCCAGTGGGTCGAGTAGGGATTCGATCAGGTCAGTTGCAGTCGCGATGATGTCGCTCAGTGTCTCGGTAGGAAGTAGAGGGTCCACAAAGATCTCAGGAGACTCTGTTGGCGACGAGTCATCATCGGAGGTCTCTGTGGGCAACAATGGGTGGACGAAGATTCCGGGCAGCGGAGGGGCAAAGTTACCAGGCAGTGAATTCAGCAATGTCTGGATAACTGAGATAAGAGGCTGAACCACAGCGTTGAAAGTGCTGATAGGAACAGTCGATTCGTCCGGGAAGTCAGGAACATCTGGCACCTCAGTGGGTTCCGGAAGGTCAATGACCTCGAGACTGTTGGTGTCTGGAAGATCATCATCCGAGCTGGGAGTGGGAGTTGAGGACACAGCATCAGACGTCAGATCAGAAGGCGCATCAGCTGGTATGTCCGACTCAAGGGGAGGCAGATCGGTCTCGACGGGAAGGACACCCGGAAGGATCAAAGGAAGGATGTTCGCCTCCGGGTCCAGAATGGAAGCAGTGGGCAGGGCGTCTGTCGCACCTTCCAGCGCAGACGACGTGGTTGCATCTTCAATGACATCAGTAACGTCTCCAATCGCAGACTCGACTGCAGGTTGAACAATAGTACCAACGACTGTCACAACTGATGCGTTGCCGGCGGGGATGGGAAACGGGCGAGCCGTCACATTGGAAGGAAGGACTTGGGGTAGGGCGATGCTGTAGGGCAGAGAAGCAAGCAGCAGCGCAGTGGCTGCAGTACGCTGAGACATCTTGGCGAGGAAGCCTGTCCACGCCAGCTTCAGTAGCCATATGGCTGAGACAGCAGTGATATAGTCGTGGATGTGGCGTGGTCGTACTTAGCCCATGCATTCCTCGCGTCGCGCGGAGCAGCGGGACGCACTGATGTCAGGGCATTCCGCTACGCGATTTTTAACATACCGGCCTACATGCAGGTCACGAGGAAAGGTGCAATTAAGTAAGGAGGTCGGGAAAGTGGTATTCGTTATGCTAAAGATTGGAATTGGCTTGGCCTACGAGCTATTTAGCAAAGGTGATGGGGGCCGACAAATGACACGCACTGTAGCTGCAAGAAGGGAGATTGCCCTACGAATCCCCGCACATACTAGAGTTATGCTGCAGCCGCTTCCATGCCTTGAAATATTGTACAAAAGAGTAATCATGCGCCTAAATCGCGTGAGCGCTAAACGTGTAAGAGGTTGGCTGCGCAACGTGAGGTTGACTTACTCGATGCCGTCTTTCCCCTTTCGTATATGACAGCCGGAAGCCCTAGAGGGATGGCATTCTTGTAGAAGCATGGCACCACTCCATTTGTCGTAGGCAGAAATCGATCCTGCACGCCATGAGCCGTGGAGCCGCAAAATGCTGGCTGTGGAACTGAAGGATTGCTTACCGGGCAACAAATCCTGAAAGGTATTCACAGCCGATTACCAGTCGTTGCTCAACGTCGAGCTCCCCAAAATGGTATTCAAAAAGGACCGAACGCCGGAGGAATTCGCAAGTGAAAGGTGAAGGTGAAAGTGACATTCGTGAGAAGACGTGGAGATCCGTGAATGGAAGGCGATACTTTTGAGGCACAACAGGGACAATCGTCCGGAGATGGCTGAAACTAACCGGTGTTTGTACAAAAAGGTACAGTCAAGTTCGCAATCGCGCAGGTAAACTACAAGTTGTATCCCTGGAACATTGTTGCGTACAGTTGGTCGAGAACACGCGTCGCCAGTAGTTGAGTCGATCAGCGGCCACCCATAATGCGGTCCTTCTTGCTCTGAGAACCTTGATGGCCATTCTCGGAGCCCTGAGAAGACTGGGAGGAGTTGACCTGCTGCTGCTGCTGCTGCTGCTGCTCCCACAGCTTGCGCTGACGGTTGGCCTCATACTGATCAATATCAGCTTGAGTGAGCTGGATGGTGGTTGGACCACGTCGAAGCATTTCGAAGATATCGAGACTTTTTTTCAGGATAAGAAGAATAAAAGAGTGTGGGTTCACAATGGAACGAAGCACGAAATGGTGGACTTGAGTTTGTCGATGTGTTGCGCTGCAGTGGTGGTGGTCGAAAACTGGCTTGAGAACTGTGGGACTAAAAGGCGTCGAGTAGAAGAGTCATCAGAGTAAGCGGGGCGGCCGCGGGCTGTGTAATAAAAGTGGCGTGGTGTCGTGAACTGAACGGGTTGGGACAGTGAAAGCCAGAGCACGTGTGTCCCGGAGAGCGGACCACGGGCGTGATGATCCCTGTCGCGCCGCCAAGACTCGGCGACGTCGAAAAGTTGAGGACAGGCACCACGGTTTATTTCATCCATTGCGGCCATGTATCAGCGAAACGTGTGCCCAACTGTGGGCGCCCTGCGGCGTACATTTGCTGCAGATGTTGCAGCAGCACCGAGAAGCTCGTCGAGGGCTTTCAGCGCCTCCGCGCGCCGGTTCGACGAGCCAAAGGATGCAGCGCCTGCTTCTGGTATGCTTCACGCCCCGCCGTCGCCATCAGAGGCTCTTCTGACGTCTATGTAGCCGCACCAGCCCAGGATTCTCGCAAAGCACGCGCCGCCAATGCCCTCAAACAAATCTCCCGCCTTGGAGCGAACCGCCGCGCCCAGCCCGGGGCCGGAGGCCTTGCAAAGGGCAACTTTCCTAGCGGACAGCTTGCACGCGGCCCACGACCTGCGGGCGAGCTGAAAATCACAAGAGAGCCATCTGGGCCTACTACTGGCGCAGCTATGGCTCGCGCGCCTGCCAGACTGAACCTCACACGCGGTCCACGAGCGCCTGGCAACGCATCAGTCGGAGGCAAGCGCGGTCCTAATCTCCGCGCGCGCGAGCAGAAGGCCGGTGGCGGCGCCCGCAAAGGAGCCAGTGGGCCAAAGAAACGCCAAGCTGGCGGCGAGCAAGATAAGGAAGACAAGGTCGAGAGTGTGACACCTGAGGACGTCCTTAGTGATGGTATGGTGCAGCAGCTCCTGCGACTGCAGCGAAAGGAGTGGGATCGCACACCATACGAGCCAAAGTACGCACCTGGGAGCTTTGCTGCGAACCAGTTGATCCATACTGGGCGAGAGTTTTTCCGCGGCGAGGCGCCACCAGTCAAGAAGTGGGGACCGCTGGAGAAGATGATAGGCGTGGTTGGCATGCACAATGCGGAGGCACATTTGAAGGTCAGGCGAGTGACAGACCCGCACGACGACAGGTTGGGTGACAGGAGGGAATATTTTGAAAGCGGCGATGTTGAAGCCAAAGCAAAGGGGCCGAAAGGCAAGGTTGTGAAGGCGTCGAAGAGCGAGACTAAGAAGGCGCCTGCTACAGACGCACCTGTAGTGCTCGCTCAGTCAGCAGCGGCAAAGGTGAAGCAGGTGCTCCGTGTATAGTAAGAGAAGCTTTAAAGCAGCATGTAAGAAGTGTAAACAAGCGCAGCAATTGTACATTATCCTGTCAGACTTCACAGCACCTTGCCAATTAAGAGGAGATTTGGCACCTGTGAAGAGTTTGTTGATCCACAAGTAAAGAGCCAGCAGGGTCAGTGAAATGTGTACCCGTCTTCTAGAGCTGTTTGCTCACTAACATTGTGTCAGTCGCACCTGAAGTATCCTGACCAACATGGCTATACCGAATTCTGCTAAAAGCGTCCCCGAAGCTGGGAAGGTGCTGTAGGTCATGGATATTGAGAACTCTCTCACTGCGCTGACTACCGGTAGCAGAAACTGTGCAGTGGTTTGCAGCTGTCTAGTAAAGAAGGATGTTGTGACAATTGGCTGTAATCAAGAAGTTGAACACCTAGAGGAAGGTCAAGAAGTGCGAACGAGATCGTATTGCAGCAGTATCAGAGCGGAGTATCTATAAAGACAGCTCAAATCATCCAGAGTGACTTGAGTCCAGCGTCCCGTGCGACTCGAAAGGGATGTCGGTGCCTCGTACAGCCCAGAGGTGGCTGCAGGTGGAGTCAGTGATCACGTGTAAAAGCTGCCTGTTGTCCACGAGTGGATCCCTACCAGCTTCCCCAACCAGACTTGAGTCAGCGGCGCTTGCTATAAAGCTGCATGAGCACTGCACATGTTGATTTGAAACAACCCCCTCGGCCCTTCCATCTCCTGTCGCCGTCATGCTTCTTGAGAAGCTGCCAATCGAGCTAGTCCAGCACACCATCGATCTCGTCCTCTCAGACCAGAATCTCCATGAGCAACGGGATACTCTAACTATCCTTTGCCGCGTCAACAAGGCCCTCAAGAACCAAGTAACTGCGTTGTGTATGCGTAACGTGCAGGACACGCGGTATGGTGCGGAGTGGTGGCCGCAAGTGCCGTTCCTGGTTCGATTCCATATGGCTCGCGAAGCAATCGCCGCTGCACCTTCTGTAGGGGAGAAGCGTACGATTGCTACCTACATGCATGCTGTGGCTTTGCTTCTCAAACAGTACGCGATGCTGCATGATCCTCAAGGGACTGGACAGTTCAGCCATAAGCGTTGGCTGGGCGAGACTGCTTCTGTACTTGCTCTGAAAGGAGCGGATTGTAGGTGTGGTAAGCCAGCATTTATGCATTCGAGATGCTACGATCTATCTTCCGTTTCTGACACAGCCTTCCATGTTGTGCTTCTGAAGCAACATACAAAGCTTGAGACGGCGATGCTCGAGGATGGAAAAGCCATCGACAGTGCATGTCCATACCTCAAGGTATCGAAGAAGGACCCATTTTTCACAAGGAGAAACGCTCTGGAATGGGCTTGTGCACATGGTCTCGAAGTCAGTGCTCTACGTCTAGTCGCCATGGCGAAGAAGCAAGGTAAGATCACAGCTAGCTACCTACCAACTGCAGCCGCAGTTTGCATCATGCACACCACGAAAGACACACGGCCCTTATTATTCTACCTGCTGCACAACCTCGACATGATAGCATACTGCCCACCTTTCTGTCGAAAACTCCAATACTGCGGGCGAAACATCCCAATCCCAGAGTGGACACGGAAGCTCCTCCTCTCCCTCGCCCAACACAAACGATCAGAAGGACTCTTTATTCTCCGCAAATACTACCCGTACGCCGACAGCCCCAACATCGCCTCCACACTGAGGAAGGAACATCACTGGGAATCCATGAAGATGTTTATGGAGATAGAACGGCCCTATTGCAACTTCGAGGTCCGGGATGAAACCGATGCGTGCAAGCATTGGACATTGTGCTGCGCGGACTGGTGCTGTAATCGCTTTATTAAGGCTCATCAGCGGGATAGTGTCTGCACAACCCGTTATGGTGGACAAGCGTTCAACAGCGATGGATGGCCGAAAGAGACCGGCGATGTGCAAAGCCGGACCCGTTACAGCCATTTCAATAGATACAGTGTTTTGAGAGCGAGGGGTATGAATAGAGGTCGAGGCAGAGGCCGGGGGAGAGGCCGAGGAGCATGATCTGACAAGTGAAGTACAAGGTGAGTAAGGTATCGTCCACTTGAGACCTGAGAAGAGGGTTCAAACTTCCCCAGTTTGAGCGTGAGGCGATAAGTCGAGATCGTAAGTGCGCATTAAACTTCATTTGTGCCGGCCTTGTCCGTCTATCCTGCGCGCAAGTAAAAATCTCAAGCACAATCGTTAGATTCACAAGTACGCTTGAAGCTCAGCCCAGATGCAAAAGATGGTATGTATCGTTTTATTGGGTCAGAATGGAGATGTAAGTAAATCATGTCAAGTGACATTTCCCAGCCAATACTCGAGTCTGCCGTGACCCCAAATGGGGTGGGTTCAAACTCGACCGCATGCAAAACGCCGAGATATGAGGGTATGTTATGCATCGCTGCCATCCGGTCGTGGAGGCACGCACGCCGGGTGCCTCCATAGATGCAGGTATATCAAATCACAGGAACGCCGATTCCGCTCAGAGACGTAAAAGGAGACGAACAAAAGACTGTACAACACATGAAGAGGCGCATTATCGTCCAAACAAGCCACCCCCCACGCTCATACCTAGACCGCTGCGTTGCGTCATAGGTGCTCTGGGGCCTGGTGGCCCAGAAGGCATTGCTGGGGAGCCTGAAGTAATGCCCCAGCGTTGTGTTGGGGGCTCGTGTAAATGGGTTTCGGCGTGTTGTGCAGCTGGGCTGGACAGCATCCCATACGTTTCTCTGCCAAGAATCCCCATGTTACGTGGATGTGACCCTGGGGTATCGTTGTACGACGCGTAATCTGTTGGTGGTCTCTTCATATGCATGACAGGCGACTCTGACTCTCCGATCCGGCTATCCTGATTGTGTGCATGAGACGATGGTGGATTCGAGTTGGCTTCGATAGTCGAAGCAGATCCATTGGGCGCGTTGAGGTCCACAATACGCCGTTGTCCTGCGGGTGTCTGGTAGGTAGCTACTCGTGTCGGCCCTGGAGCGAAACGTGACTCTTGTTGAGAGCGAGTTTCCTGGTGTGATGGGTGTCTGGGGTTCGCCCACGGTGTGCTCTCGAGGAATTCACTCTCCGCGGCTACTTCGTCTGCAGTAGTCCTCTGGTTGTAAGTGCGGAAGGAGGGTGGCGGTGCTGGTACGGCAGGACGTGTCACGATCTGCAAAGTCGAGTCAGCTACCAGCTTTCCAGAAGGGCCACAGATCAACATACTTTCATAGCGCGAAGATCCTCCTCAATCTCGCCGGGTCGTGCTGCGCTGATATCTGGCGCAGCTGGGAAGCCAACATATTTGGCCACACCTGACAAGATGGAGACTTCAAGATTGTATGCAGTCTGCTGTCTGATCTGATCGGAGCGCTTCTCTGGAAGCTTGACCATGTATTCAACTTCGTCGCAGCCCAGCGATCGCCTGCCGCGCTGGAGCTCGAACACACGCTGATTGCATTCTGCAATGATGTCTTCTCGCAAGTCTCGCACAGTCTGGAAGTACTGACTGTGCATCTGGTGTCTTTGAGCCGCCGTAATGTCGACCAGATTCCGCTGTTTAAACTCGAGCAGTGTTCTCTCGTAGTCGATCTTCTCCGCCCTGCGATCATCTATGCACTTGATCATGGCAAGGTACTCGGGATGATGGCAGTCGGGTTGCTTGAGCATCTCGAGCTCGCGTTCGTATTGTGCGATCTGCTCATCGCACAGTCTATCATGGTCAGCCGTTGTTGCCTTGTATCGGCTATTGGAGGCTTACTTCTCGCGGAAAAGCTTGAACTTCTTTTCGATCTTCGAAAGCTCGTCAATCGCGCTCTTCTTTTTTGCGACTAATGCAGAAGGTCAGTCACGGACAGCCACAAGCTTTGCATGTCTCTTACCTTCTTCGTCGACTGCTGCACTATCCTCCTCGTTGTCGTCGCCGTCGACGTCTCCGTCGGCGGTTTCTGTGGTAGCAATGGCTTCCGAGAAAGCATAGTTTGTTTCTTCGACTTTCCGCTTTCCCCTGCGGCCGCCCTTTCGAGGTTTTGTGTGTTTTGCGACTGTAGCTAGCTCGCTGACGGTCTCGGCTGCAAGATTGGCCCGCCGTTCCTCCAGCTCGGCTTCTTCCTGAGCGAGTTCGTCTAGACGTTCTTCGGCATGATCTAGCTCATCCTCGGCGTGGACGCGCTCAGAGCTTTCAATAACATCCTCCATTGTGCCGTTGTAAGATGCGATTTTGGCCGACGCGCTGCGCTTCCGTGCGCGCTCATCACCATGGTCGTCGATCGGTGTGCCTCGTGCGCTCATTCGTTTCCTTTTCTTCCCTACCAACTCGAGGTTCGCGGCTTCTGAAGCAGCGGCCAAGGACAGAGCATGCAACGGATCTTGAACATCCTCGGCGTCTTCCATGATCTCGTCCTCGGCAGCATCAGAAGGCGTAGGCGGGGCAGAGTCATCGTGTTCTATGGTCTTGGAGTGCATTAGCTTGCTCGGTGTTCGTGCGTACATAGCCTCAGAGGCTAATGACGTATCCGTCGCGGTGCGCATGAGCTTTCGCGGTGTCTCTTCCAAGCGCTCCGTCTCAGCCTCAGAGTCATTCTCGTTCGGGTCGGCTGTTGCAGTAGGACGCGGCGTGGGCTGCTCCGACTCGACGTCAGATGCGTCGCCGAGTTCGCTGAGGCTGCTCGAGCGGTCATCGGCGTGATCGTCAAGACTGCCCAACACCTCGGCGGCGGCGATTGGATCTGTTGTAATAATTGTAGGTGGCGGCACCGCCGCTACGATGGTCGAAGCGGCCGTCACGGGCCCAGGGCGGGTGACGGGAGACAGCTCCTCGACCTCAGGTCGGCGTGTGGGGGTCGTCGCGGGCGAGGGTCGTCGCTGCTCGTCCCTCTCGACCGTTTCTCGGGGAGCAGCGTCTGCACCATTCGTTGCGCCGCCGTTGGTCAAGTCGTCGCTGGTAGCAGTGGGCGCTGTGGCAGATGCGCCTATCGTGGCTCCATTATGGGCGCTCATAGCACCGAATGCGCCCCGGCGGGAAGGTGCGTCGACTCGCGGCCAATGTCGTCTCCGCCGTATTTGCGGGCTGGGCAAGAGGCGTGCGACGCGCGAGAAGCGTTGTGGAGGGCGGAGGGCTCTGCGAGACGGGCGCGGAGAAGGTCAAAATCGCTGGGACGGCGCGGGCGTCGAGGGCCGTGTCTGGGGCAAGACGGGCAGGTGCAGAGCTCCCAGAGCTGTGGGAGGCGCAGTGAGGGCTGAGTATCAGAGTATCGCTCTATGGAGCATGAGAAGCGTCCGTGTGCAGCGGAGTGCAGCTTGCGTTTGCTCACCGCGGGCAGGAACAACCCGGCATGAGCGACTGCGCTGGGCAGGTAACACCGGACAGACGTAGGCGGTCTGCCGTTCTGCCACCCCCCGATTGGTCCTGGCGCCAGGTCCCTTCGAGGTCCCACTGAAACTTTCTGTCTGTGATTGTTGCTCGAGCACGAACATATCACCACCAACCAACACCATGGCCAAGTCAAAGGATAAGCAAGCAAAAGAAGTCAAGGCGGCGAAGCCTGCCACCAAGTCAGCCAAGCCGTCATTTGACCCTGCGCTGAGCTCGCTCTTCGCAAGCAGTGTACGTGCGGAACTTTTCCGGACGCATGAAATTTGAGACAGCCAGCTAATTGGGCCACAGTTGGGTCCCGTACAGGCACCTCCTAAGCAGCGCTATGAGCAGAAGCTCGAGAAGCGCTCCAAGGCGCCTGTAGAGGCGTCGAGTGAGGACGAGGAAGACGAAGACGAGGAAGAAGATGCAGAGAGCAGTGACGAGGCGTCTGCCGAGCAGGAGGATGGCGAGGATGAGGACGATGCCTCGAGCGAAGAAGAGTCTTCTGAGGAGTCTGACAATGAGGCCGAATTGGCTAAGTTGCGCGAAGCTGCTCTGGCTGGCGAACACGACAAGCCAAGCAAGAAGCGCAAGCGTGGCGGGCAAGAGGAGATCGAGGACAAGTTCATGCGCAAGCTGGCACGCGAAGAGGAGAAGGAAGAGGAGGAGAGACAGAAAAAGCGCAAGACGAAAGAGGCAGCGGCCAAGGGAGAAGACGAGGATGAGGACATGAAGGATGCCTCAGAGGAGTCAGAGGCAGCCGAGCAGGACGGAGAAAAGTTCGAGATCCCACAACACGAGTCTCTGGCCACAACGGCAGGAGGACAGACAGAGGAAGAGCTTGAGAAGGCTGCCCGAACCGTCTTCCTCAGCAACGTCTCGGTCGACTGCATCAACTCGAAAACAGCAGAGAAGGCGCTGAAGAAGCACCTCGAGTCTTTCATCGCCGACCTGGCTGACAACAAGCCTCCTCACAAGATCGAATCGATCCGTTTCCGTTCCACAGCCTTCTCCAGCTCGCTCCCCAAGCGCGCAGCTTTCGCAAAGAAGGAGATCATGGACGCCACTACAAAGTCTACCAACGCTTACGCTGTCTACACAACCAAGGTCGCAGCTCGCGAAGCAGTCAAGCGTCTCAACGGCTCCGTCCTGCTCAACCGCCATCTGCACGTGGATTGGCTTGCGCATCCCACCAAGGTCGATAACCGAAGATGCGTATTTGTTGGAAATCTGCCTTTTGTCGATGACGAGAGCAAGGGAGCTGAGCCCGAGGAGGGCAAGAAGAAGAAGATTCCCGCAGACATCGAGGAGGGTCTTTGGCAACAATTCGGCAAGTGCGGCAAGATCGAGAATGTGCGTGTCATCCGTGATGCGCAAACCCGCATCGGCAAGGGTTTCGCCTACGTGCAATTCACCGATGAGAACGGCGTCGAAGCTGCGCTCCAGCTCAACGAGAAGAAGTTCCCTCCCATGCTTCCTCGTATTCTGCGTGTCACAAGATGTAGAGCAGAGAAGAAGAAGGACAAGCCTCGTGGCCCCGCACCGTCCTCGGAGCGTGCAGGGAAGAAGGGCGCGTACCAGAAGAAGTTTTCTGCGGAGGAGAAATCCCAGCAGGGTCGTGCAAAGGCCATGCTAGGCAAAGGTGGCGTGGCCAAGGCCAGAGAACAGGTCGTCTTTGAGGGCCACCGTGCAACTGAGGGCCAGGGCAAGAGCGGGCTGAAGTTCAAGGGTGCAAACAAGAACAAGAAGGGGCCGAACGGGAGGAAGAGCAGAAGCTCGGCATGGAAGGCAAATGGCAAGAAATAAGGGTTTCCGATATGATTTGATCGCGGAGAAAAAATAGATGGGAGATGCAGTTGTTACAGATTCGACTACGTACGATAAAGATACCATGTTACCACGCACACTCGTGGTATCTAGTCCGTGATATGCGACACTTGTCAGCGCAGTATGCATCTTGTGTCCAAAATGTTTTGCGCTGTGTACGAGGGTGCTTTCTTGGTAGACATGGCATATGTTGACAAAAAGACAACGGAAATCTCTCCGAGCATCGGGCAGCAAGGGTTTGCAAGAAGAAGCAAAGCACACCCTTCGAGTACAGCAACGCATCGGATGTGCAAAGCCGTCGATGGATTTGAAAGTCTGAGATGGAATTGCCGTCAGTGAATCGGAGGATGATTTGGCAGACGTGGGTAGCAGCAGCACGTTGACGTCGTAAAATGTGGAGCCAGATGCAGGCCGGGCGATGGCCAGTAGTGCGAGCTCTCAGCCGCTGGGTTGAAGCGTCGCTGCAAGTGTCTCACCAACGCGGCTGCACAGCACGAGCGCTCTCCCCACACGTGTGTTTGGTACTTCTCCGCCAAACAATCGCCTTTGTAGCCGTCCTGTGCCTCTGTCTGCCGCCGGCGCTGCTCGAGCCTGCCCAAGCCTCGGCCAGCTTCCCCCCTGCCAGCCCCTCGAGAGGTACTCCATACCCCCGTCCGTCTCCTCCGCCGGCTTCCAAGCTCATGCGCCTCACAGGCATCCATCGTCATCCGCACGCTCCCTAAACACACACTCTCTCTCCCTCACGCACCAGGTGCGCCGCACCGCCAGACGCAGCCATGGTGTTCCTCGGCATCTACCGCGCCATCTACGACTATGTGCCCCAGAGCGACAATGAGATTGCGCTGACTGAGGGCGACCTGTTGATGGTCCTGGAAAAGTCGGCTGACGACGACTGGTGGAAGGCCAAGAAGAAGGGCAACGCCGACGAAGAGGAAGAGCCCGAAGGCCTGATTCCAAACAACTACATCGAGGAGGTATGTCGACCCAGGCGCAGACACCCGACCAAAGACCAGCCATTGACAATAATTCTGTAGGCTGCCCCCGTTTCACAGGCCAAGGCTCTCTACGACTATACTCGTCAGACAGACGAGGAGCTGTCGTTCCAGGAAGATGCTACACTCGACGTGTACGACATCTCCGACCCAGACTGGTCCCTTGTGGGCTTTGGCGGCGACTACGGCTTCGCCCCAGCGAACTACATCGAGCTGATTGAGGGTGGAGCGCCGCCTGCGCCGCCAGCGCCAACGGCAGCAGCAGTCACATCCCCAGGCCTCCCTCCCCGGCCCGTCGCTCCCGAGTCCGACGACGACCAGGGCCCGCCAACACCAGACAGCCCTCCGCATCAGACCCCAGCTGCTGCTCTGGCTGGTATCATTCAGAAGAAATCAGAGCAGCAGGCAGCACCTCGGTCCATCTCTCCGCCTCCCGCCATAAGCGCTCCCCCTAAGAAGCGTGTCCAATTCACACCAGAAGAGTCTGACGAGGAAGCACCACCACCTCGCCTGCCAAACCGGCCGCCATCGCAGTCGTACCCACCCGAACCTCAATATGTCTCCGCACGCTCCCCTTCACCAGACCGAGTCAGATCACCTCCGGCGCGTAGCGATACTTTTGAACAATACGATCCTCGACCGCGCGAAAAGATGCCCGACACACCCCTCTCGGGCTCGGGGTACCACTTGTACAACATCTATGAATACATCACCCAACCCGGAAAGAATAAGAAGATGCCTGTCACATTGGGCATTAACATTCCTAGGGGCATGATCATGATTGCGCCTGAAAAGGCCCGCGATGGGGCGCAGGAGGAGTGGTCTGCGGACAAAATGGAGTACTATTCACAAGAGGGAAAGCACATTTTTATGGAGCTGAAGCGGCCCAGCAAGAGCATAGACTTTCACTGCGGAGCCAAAGATACAGCGACAGAGATCATGTCAGCCTTAGGAGAACTAGCAGGTGCAGCCAAGGGTGCCGGTCTGCGCGAAGTCCTAGCCGCAGGATCTGGGAATTCCAATGTTCAAAAGAAGGGCGTCATGCTTTTCGACTTTATGGCTCAGGGCGACGACGAGGTCACAGTCGGTCTTGGTGACGAAATTCTGGTTCTCGACGACTCTGCCAGTGATGAGTGGTGGAAGGTCCGACGTTTGAAAAACGGCAAGGAGGGCGTTGTTCCTGCTAACTACGTTGAGATCACAGAAACCGTTGCTGTCTCGACTCCCGCAAGTGTCGCTCGGTCCGGAACCAACGCTGGTCGATCGGTTGTGGAGCAGAACAGGCGAGAGGAGGAGGAGCTGGCACGTCAAGCTGCGAGACGAGACAGACCAAAGAGTGATGCACGGAGTGATCAGGTAGGACCCGGTCTGCCTTTACCCGCCCGTGGTTCTAGTCTATTGCAAACAAGCTCTGACCACCGTCGTACTTCACAGAGATCAAGTCAGCGCGATAGCTCCCACAGAGACTCGAGATCGTCGACGTCTAAGTCATCATCCTCAAAATCATCATCTAAACCAAGTAAGTTCTCTTGTCAACTTCACCGATAACGTACTAATCACTTTCTAGACTCTGCAAAGCTGCGTACTTGGACCGACCGATCCGGGTCCTTCAAAGTTGAAGCTGAGTTCCTCCTTCTCAAGGAGGGTAAGATTCATTTACATAAAGTCAATGGCGTTAAGATTGCTGTTCCGGTCACAAAGATGTCCGTGGAAGATCTGGAATACATTGAGAATGTCACAGGTATCTCCTTGGACGACGATAAGCCTCTCTCCGAGATCACAAAGAGAAGAAGCACAATCCGTGCCAACGACAGAGCCGCTACATCTTCACCCGGGATCTCAGTTCAAAAGAAGCCTGGCTACGATTGGTTTGACTTCTTCCTGAAGTGCGGTGTCAACCCGCAGATCTGTGAGCGCTATGCTCAAGCTTTCGACAAGGACCAGATGGGCGAGGAGAATCTGCCTGATATCACCCCTGCGCTTCTACGCACTTTGGGGTTGAAGGAAGGCGATATTCTCCGCGTTACGAAGCACTTAGATGCTCAATTTGGCCGCAACGCCGCCGAAGGCGGCTCAGAAGGTGGTGCTGGAGGCCTGTTCTCCGGCCCCGGTGGTACATTGCGAAACAACACCCGGAAAGGACGTCCAGCTCCGCCTGTGGAGACGAACAATGAGATTGACGCGAAGGCATTTGAGCAGAAATCTGATGATGCAGTCAAGAAACCCGCAGATACAAAGACGTCGCCTGTGCCGGATAAGAAATCTGAGGGAGCTGGCGGATTCGATGACAACGCATGGGACGTCAAGCCCGCGCGATCGACACCAGCTGCACCTGCACCGACGGCAACACCTCCCCCCACTCAGACTGCACCACCTGCACCGAAACCTCTGACAGGATCAATGAATGACCTCTCTCTATTGGACATGCCCGCTCTCAAGCCCGAAGAGCTACCAAAGGCTCCTGAACCGACGCCAGCTCCAGCACAACCGCCTGCTGCTGCACCCGCCCCCGCGCCTGCTCAACAACCACAGCCCACAGGCGCCACGATGTCTCTATTCGAACAGGTCGCAGCCATCAAGGCGCTGACGCAGCCTCAAAATATGGCGCCGCCGAGAATGAGGCCACAAGCGCCCCAGCAGACAGGGCCTGGCGGTCTCATTGCGCCTCCACCTCAGCGTGCTTCATCTGCACCGCAGAACCCGCAACAGAACAGTGCTTTTGGTCCTCCACCTGCTCTCATGCCCCAACTCACTGGCTACCAAGGCAACCAGATGATGCCCCAGATGTCTCCTGCCGGACAAAGTATGAACGAGCAGCAGAACATGTTGAATATGCAGCGAATGCCGCCTCAGATGACAGGTTTCCCACAACAAAATTCCGGATTCAACAACTTCCAGCAGAACGGACTCATGCCGCAACCCACTGGATTCCAGCAACCTCAGAACGGTTTTGCGTCGTTCCAGCAACCACAGCCAACTGGTTTCCAGCAGCCAATGCAGACAGGATTTGGCCAACAGGGCTTCCAACAAGGTTTCGGCAACGGCAGTCCGTTCGCAGACCCACCACGGGCACCTTTCCAGCCGCAGCCCACAGGTTACAACAGCTTCCAGCCGTCGCCGCTCAATCCCCAGGCTACTGGTATTAACCAATTCCTTCCCCCTGCCATTCAGCCTCAGCCTACCGGCTTCGGGCAAAGCCCGCCGCCAATGCCTCCGATGCCACCAATGCCGTCGATGCCCACAGCGCAACCGTTGGTGCCTCAGAAGACGGGCCCGCCCCCACCTGTTCGCTTTGGTGTGCAGCAAGCGAAGAAGTTGACGCCACAACCCACGGGCAAGGCCAGCCTCGCAAATGCCAGTAAGTTACCCTTGAATTATGCTCATCAGTTACGCTGCTAACAATGAACCCAGCTCCCCAAAACCCATTCGGCTTCTAATAGTGCGGTCATTCGTCAAGTGCCAGTGCTCACTTGTGCTTTGGACATGGCCTCCGGAACGTTGGGTGTCCTGCTGCATATGCGCATGTATATAATCTACTATGGTCCCAGCTTTGTACGTGGAAAAGACGATAGAGCTCGATCATATAATATTCTTTGGTCTGCTGCATGTAGCTGATGTTGTAATTGCATTGTTCACATCAACCACCCGTTTCGTTGCCATCTGCGCTGGAAGCCCACGCCTGGGCTGGACCTATAATTTGGAAGCCAGTAGTATGGGGCTGAAGCAACACCGGCTATGCCGTCAATCGGACCTTCTCTATCTTGAAAACCACGCAGACTCATCTCCAACGCCTGAGATAGAACCGTGTGTGTTATAGGGCAGTGAATTTGACTCTTAGTTTGAATGTCTTGCAGATCCATCGCTCTGTGACAGCTGCCAAACAGCTCTGACATCCCGAGTCACTTCATGCCGTGCGGTGCTTTACCAAGCTTTTGCCAAGCGGAGCTTAGCACATCGGTGGGGTCTTGGGTGGCTGACCCGTGCCTCTGCCACACAGCCCGAGCGGTTGACGAAGCGTCTGCGCCGCAAACGTCGCCTTCACCTCACAAACGGAGCATGAGCTGCGCCTCGCCGTCTTGCCGGCGGCCCATCTGTGGAAGAGCTCGGTGCTCCCTCGCACGAGCCTGCTCGCCATTTGGCAATCACAAACAAGCCACAACCCTGGGCTGACGAATCCTAGCTCGACTCCAATTATTCGCGCCAATGATAATACGGTAAGGCGCGGGCCCTGGTTGCTGTGGCTAGTGCGATGGGTCCAATGTGACCGATGGGCCAGATGGTGCGCGCTTTCTCCGCGCCAGCTGAGTGAGCGTGTTTAAAGCCCGACCCGCGCTGCCCTGTGATCCACTCTGCTGCTCCTTCTCATTTACCCGTGTCTCTCACGTCTTTGACCTCTTGATCGCAACTTCCTTCATCACAATCGCGCCCTGAGCTGAGACAACTTCAACTCTGCTTACACACTCCCTAAGCTTTCGCCCAGCCTCAACAAAAGCTTGGCTTCGGCAGCTCGCCCCGCTTGCGTCACCATCAAACGAGCGAACGCAGCCTTTCCGTGTGAAGAAACGAGCTTGACGTCAATTCGCAGCTGCGACAACTTTTGAGTGTCTCGCACGCCTTTGTCGCAAACCCCGACACAAACTTTCTCAACCAAAAACCTCGAGCCAAAACAACACCTCCACAATGTCTGCCCAGGGCTATTACAACAACCAGCAGCCGCAGTACCCGCAGCAAGCATACGGGCCACCACAGGGGTAAGCCAATTCACATATCTCACTTCACCTTCGAATAGCGCGCTGACTGATCCCTCCAGCTACCCCCAGCAGGGCTACCAGCAGGGCTACCAGCAGGGTCCACCTCCCATGCAGTACCAGCAGCAGCCCATGTACCAGCAAGGACCTCCCCCCAAGCAGAAGAAGGATCGTGGCTGCCTCGCCAGCTGTCTCGCCGTACTCTGCTGTTGCTTCGTCTGCGAGGAGGGCTGCGAGTGCTGTATCGACTGCTGCGAGTGCGCCGAGGACTGCTGCTAAGCTTCGAACTTTCTGTTAAGATTGGATGAAGGAGTTTGGGGCAATCATACTGCAGATTGGCAGACGAGAATTGTCAGGGAAGATAGGAGGGTGATTCAGAAGCCGAGCGAGGCGCTTGCGATGGTTGCTAGTTGCTTGGCTGGGATGAGAGCTGCGGATATACCTGACGTGCGTGTCTTTTTCTTCTAACGATTGTGTATTTCATACCAGTAACCAGAAATCAATACACTGGTGTTGCTATCAGTCTCCTTCTAATTGGGATCATGGTCAAAGTCATGTTCTGCTCCCATATGAGGACGAACTGCAGAATTTCTTCGGTGTTGCTCTTTGATGGATGTGCTCACATGACTATCCCATGTATGTGACGAAGTGGTATTGATCTTGTAGCGACATATCAGAAGAATAGTTCTCTGGTCTATTGCTAAATCCCTGGTGAGCTCAACACGTATGACGGCTTCGGAGTCCCGCTAACCTCTATGAGCAGAGAACCTGCCCAATCGGGCGCTTCACTTTCACTTCATAGCTACTTCATCAAGTCTTATCTTGCTATGCCGACACACTGCTTCACTTCTTTTCACTCCACTGCCAAGCTACTAAAAGTATTTTCCACATATCGGCTCACTGATTTGCCTTCTGAGGTCGCCATCTCCACAACTCTACTCACAACTGATACACGGGCATAGCAGCATAGCAACATGGCGCCGCGCAAATCAAAAGCAAAGGCGCCTGCTGCCACCCCGCCAGTGCAATCCGGAAAGGTTGCAAAGCCAAAGTCAAAGGCGACCAAAGGCAAAGCCAAGAGCAATGCTGCGCCTGCCGTGCCGCCCGCAAGCACCCACGGCGTCAAGCTCTACAGGGATGGTCTCGTCAACTTGGAGAGGACGCCTGCGCATCTCGTCGACATGTGAGTCTTGTATGAAAGCTGTCAAACAGTAGCTGACGCGCTTGTAGAGTCAAGCACAACGCACTTAACTCTCCACTCCTTCGTCTTCCGCGCGAGCTTAGGGACCAGATCTGGAGCTTTGCCATGGGTGGTCAACTTGTGTACCTTCCCTGGCATGCTGAATCAAGAGGATATGCAGTTCGGCCCGAGTTTCAGGCTGACGTCTACTCCTTCCACATTTACGGTTTCAAAGCAGAGGCATATATCCTGCCTGCAGCCTTCCACTTGCCTGAAGTCTGCAGGCAGATCTATTCTGAAGCTGCCATGATCGCGTATCAACAAAACATCTTCATGATCGACGATTACTTTCTCGGTCATTCAAAAGCGTTTCACAGCTTCACAAGAGCACAGAGAGGAGCAATTACAGGCATCATGACCGACCGATACCTCTTCATAAGTTTCATGTGCAGGGAATCTTCTGGTCAAGTAAAGGTTGCAAAACGAATGATGGGCGCACTGCCCAACTTGTCGTACATTCTGGTGACAGCACTTGATTCCAAGATTGGACTTGAGCAGTATAACCTCCATTCGCGAAAGTCGGGACCGATCATCGGTGAGGCAGAATGGGAAACAAAGGTCCAACGTCAATACAAGTTTCTCTTTGGCGACAAGGTCAGAGTTAAAATCGAGAAATGAGAAGGTCTGGTTGCAGGATTGGAAGGGCTCAATGACATGTACTATCTTGGAGCTCAAAAGGAATTGACGGCACGTAACCACATGCTGCCCATTTATCACTCAACGGGTGTTAGATCAAGCTCTCGGTGTGTCTTGATTCCAAGGCAGTGAAACAACAACAGTATGCACTTGACTGCTGCAAACACGTTTACTTAGAGATTTGCGTTACGATGTATACACGTAACCAGGAGCTTTACAACGCATAACCACCTTAAAAACCACAAAGTTTAAATATGCGCCAACAAGCCTTGAAGACCTCCGTTCAAGGCGCCTTTCACATGCTTTCACTACTTGTTTGTCTGTCGGCAAATGCGCGTCTACGTAGCTAGCGCATCTGCCTTATGTAGCTTGACCTAAGATACCTTTCA
Organism: Curvularia kusanoi; assembly: GCA_011058905.1. Classification (NCBI taxonomy): domain Eukaryota; kingdom Fungi; phylum Ascomycota; class Dothideomycetes; order Pleosporales; family Pleosporaceae; genus Curvularia; species Curvularia kusanoi. The sequence continues at coordinate 553,096 of SWKU01000012.1, read as the reverse complement.
CCTTGCCACCGACCTTCAAACAACAACAACAACAATACAACATCGCAATGGCGCCTCGGAGGCCCGATTTGCGAGCTCCCGCAATAGTGCCGCCTGATGCACCCAAAGTCAGCAAAAACAAGACACAGGGGACCGATAAGACTATCAAAAAGCGCACTCAGAAAGAGCCCGAGCCTTATCGCTTCAAGCGCTATAGGAACGGTCTTCTGAACCTCGAGAGAACGCCCAATCGCCTCGAAGCAGTGTAAGCGCCAAGTGAGCTTCTGACACCCGAGCATAACCATCTAACGATTACTCAGAGTCAAGCGCAATGCCACCGAATCGCCGCTCCTCAAACTTCCTCCGGAGATCAGGACCACTATCTGGCACTTCGCATTGAGCAACGAACTCGTGAGGCTCCCAGATCACATTTACACGGAAAAAGGCGGTGCAGTTCGCTACACTCGGGACCGAGATGTGGATTTCAAGATTACAGATCGCTACTACTTCCGCCATTGGGCGTGCCCCCGCCAGTCTGAGGATCTTGCATCAGCTTTCCACCTTCCTGAAGTCTGTCGCCAAATCTATTCTGAGATTGCTTTAGTGGCATACAGTATGTCTACTTTTGCGTTCGGAACAGAGTATCTGAGAAGTCGCAACGGGATCTCAAGCCTCAAACCAGTACAGAGGAGGGCGATCACCTCTGTTGAGCTTGAACCTTGGGGCTTAGGTTGCTGCTTCCGTCGACCGAACTATAAACTAATCAAGGACACGTACTTTCCCAACCTTGAGAGACTCATTATCAGCAAAGCCGCTCTGGAGTACGTCAAAGTGTTGCTGAGACACGAAGTTGGAAACTTGAGGGATGAAGAGTGGAAAGACCACATCACACGAGCGCTGCGAGTTCGAGAAGGCTCTACTGTCAAGGTGGAGTTCAAAGACCCAGATCCAAGCTGGTGAATTCTCCTACTCGCTCCATACTTATCAATGACCTGTTAACTTCAGCGAATGGGAACAACCTCGGAGCAGAATCCAGAAGATTCGCTGGTATACCGGAACGGCGAGCATGTATTCACGAGTAGAGGAAAGGAGAAGAAATCCATGCAACAGCCAGCAATGGACGACTTGCAGAGTTGAAGTGGGCTTTGATCGCTTTGTGCCTTCTTGTTATGTGTGGCAGTTACCTCTCCTGCTCGCGGTTACCAATTGAACATACAGTAGCTTTGTTTACCATCGGAGTTTCCTCAGTAGCCTACAACGATTACTTCTTCACCATAATCATGAACGATGACAATGAAATGAAGGACGTGGTAAGCACATCAAGGACGCAACCAGAGGATAGAACTGGACGTGCCCGAAAACGCTAGCTCTCTCCTCGAGTCAATTTGCGCTCACCGGCCTTTCGTCTTTCAATCAGCGTTTCACTGTTCTTCCCATTCACTCCTGATCTTCCTGAGACATAAACATCTTTTACCCCACCTTGTCACACTCTATATGCACCACCCTACACTTGCCTGGCCACTCAACCCACAATCGGTCTCACCATGGCACCACACAAGCCCAACTCTGGCTCGGTCCAGGAACCGGATTTGAGTTCAACAGACATCGGGGGAGCAACCGCTACAGAGCCTCAAGGCAATCATCGCGGCCGCTCGTCCGTGGCGTGCTACGACAACGGGCTACTCAACTTGGAGAAGACACCTGCACACCTTATTTCCGTGTAAGTACAGCCCAATAACTGAAAAATGATCTATATCTAATTCTCGTTGAGTGCACAAAGCAATGCAGAGTCGCCTCTACTTCGTCTCCCTCGAGAAATCAGAGACCTCATCTGGAAATTCGCATGCGGCGGGCACTACATGACCACGTGGTCCCATTCGCAGCCTCATGGGGCGCCAAAGATCCGAAAACTGACTCTACATGCGGATCGTGAGAAAGGCCTACTCGCCAGGTTTCGTCCCTCTGAAAACGTATCATCGGCATTCAGTTTACCCAGAGTCTGTCGCCAGGTCTATTCCGAGACAGCCTTGACTGCATACAGGGAGTGTGTATTCGTTCTTGACAAGCCATCTGATCTGAGAACTATAGAAGAGACATTTCTTAAAGTGCAGAGAAACGCCATAGTCGCCTTAGACCTACACCACATGATTGTCGATGTGGCAATCCTGCCCCCACCGCTCATTGTATGGGTGAAAACCAGCGTGAGGAGGGTGTTGCCCAATCTTCGGCGGCTTCATGTCACAGATTTTGAGTTGTGCTGTATACACGAGCGATGTGTAAGACGTTTCGGAGACTGGATGTCAAAGGAGGATAAAGAGCTTCATGAGGCCAAAGACAAGCAGGCTTGGTTCTTAAGGTGGTACACAGGAATCTTGGAATCAGGCATTGAGATCGTTTTCCAGGACTGAGTGCGCACGGATCGGGAGTAGGATGCCAGATGCAGTACATGCGTACTCAAAACATCACACTTGATCAACTTTGGTGGGTTTGGGAGACACGTGATATATCATAGGACTTCACAAGTGGAGACAGATTATGTAAAAAAAGCAGCATGATTCCAAAACGGTACTAAAATTTACGTGAGACGCTGAAGTGCTTCAAAAGACCGCCCGCCGATGCTATGCAAAGCAACCTGACAGAAATCGCGTGACGCTCGAAAATACTACGCTGAGCCAACAGAAGCACCGAATACTTTTACGCAGACCTTACAAAGAGTTTTCCGTCTTCACGAGCTCATCAAAAGCATCTCGCCACTTGTTCGTCTCCTCCTTCGAAGGCCTCGGCAGCGGCCTGCGAGCATATCCTCCATAGCCAAAGTGAGCAACAAGGCCAGCCTTGGTGCCGATAATACCGCCCTGGATCGCAGCCCAGTCGCCGCGTGCAACGACAGCTTGCAGCTTCTGGGCTTCAGCCAACTTGCCAGACTTTAACAGCTCCACCAGCTTGACGCATGTCTTTGGTGCGATGTTCGCCATGCCACCGATAATGCCGGATCCACCGCCGACGAGAGTCTGAAGAGTGAAGTCGACAGAGCCGCCCATGCACATGAATCCAGATCCGGAGTCGAAGACTGTAGCGGCGTTTGTCGCAGCCGCGACTCGGTTGAGCTTGCCAGTGTTGCCGCAGGTCAGCTTGCAGCCAACAATGTTTGGGTGTTGGGCCAGCTCAATGATGACATCCGAGTTCAAGTCGAGGCCAGAGACAGCACCGGGGTAGTTGTAAATGAGGATGGGGATGGGAGAGGCTGAAGCAACATCCCTGAAGAACTCTTTGACTGTGTCCTTTGAGAAGAGTCCCTGGTAATACGCTGGAGGAAGAACCAAGGCGTAGTCTCCGCCAGCGGAGGCTGCTTCTTCGCAGAGTTCAATGCATTCCCGCGTCGACTGGACACCGCAGCCAACGATCACAGGCATGTTCTCGAAGCCGGCGTCATCGAGAGCCTTGCGGGTCGTGCTAGTGATCAGATTTCGCTCCTTGTGAGACAGGTGAACGGCCTCGCCATTGGATCCCTGCGTAGTGATACCGGCAACACCGGCTTTGGCAAGACGAACTGCATGGTTTCCAACAGTCTCGACATCTACGTCGTCTGATGATGGGTCGAAGAACGCTACTGTTGGCACGTATATCCCAGGCACAAGAGGTCGGTTGCTGGAGTTGTTGTTCATGGTGTAGGCAGATTGGACAGGCTGGTAAGAATCACTGTTGTAAGAGTAGCTGTCTGGAGTCGAAGGCGCGTCAAGAAGCGGTGACATGGTAACCAAAAAGTTGTTGAGATGAGACCCTTGTTGATTTATATATGAATCGATGTTTGCAGATCAAGCGGGGACTTTTGACAAAGAATAAGCAGGAAGCAGCGCGACGAATGGAACGAATACGTCAATGGCAATGGTCTGGTCACCTAGTGAGGATAGTCAGGTACTTAAATATTGCGGACGGGGCTGAGAAACGCTCCGTCAAACAAGCCAGGGCGCGTGTGGGGGTCCAGCTGACGGCTTAGTTAAGATCTCGGGATGAATAGGCAAAGGCAACACGCCTGTCAGTGCATCTGCAGGAGTTGCCATGTCCATGCGGAAGGGCTAAAGGGGGCGGTGTTTTCCGTGGTAGGCACGGCTTTTTTGCGCCAATCGAGAAAGTGCATGATATTGATTACATGGCTGTTACTTTTGCGCTGCCGCTGCACACAGCCCGTGAGACGTCGGATCTTGGCCGGTGGTCGACAGCAAGGGTAAACGCCTTCTGACGATCTTTGGGTCGCATGCTGTACGCTTATAGGTCAATGGTTGCCACTGCTCGCGCGATCCGAAATGTTGGTGGGCTCGAATGAGCGTTGGTGGATACCGTTCGGGGAATCTTAGTGTGGGGGTGGGGAATGGTAGCACCCAGGCTTCGCCTCTTCGCATCATCTGATTCCGCGCTCATCGACCCCCGCAATTCCATGGTCCGTCGTAGTGCCAGCAATCATGTGCTGCTTGGCTCTGTTTGCTGTAGGGAGGGAAATGCGGGGTGTATTGGGTGCTTGTCAAACGTGGCAGAGCCTGGCAGGGGGATGGTCACAAGACCAAACAATGTCATCGGGTTAAGGGGGCGCGAGCAACGTACTGCACCGAGAATCAGGTCCTCTTGGATCGACACCGATACGAGTGCATCACAGTGATGGGCTTTGCCAACTCGACGAAGCTTTGAGGAGACCCCCACGTTGTTACATCAAGTGGCGCCATTCGGTCTAAGCTCCACTCTAGCCCAAAGCCTTTCTCGACAACAAGTCTCCATGACATTGACCACGACTCCATCACTCCACTTGTGCGCATAGCTACTCTCTTTACAGTCTAACAACTGTCAAGCGTAGGACGAGGAAACAGCCCACATGACGTCTGAGCATTGGCATTTGCCATCTCACAAAAGAATTGCATGAGGCGAAGTCTCAGAACGGAGCGCGGCAGGTACTAGGTACGTCTGCTCAACATAGCAAGACTCTCGGCAATAACGGCATCATGCGAGAACCGATACTGTGGATACCACCTTGCTTTTGCTACCAGGAGCTGGGCCAGACAAGCCAGGCCATGCCTGGACAGCCTCGTGAGCTGTGCCTGATCCTCGGTGGATCCCCAGGCTTACAGCCCCCCACGCTCATAGCCGAGGTGGGCTAAGAAAGGACACAACAATAGGTGTTCCGCTGTGGACCTTCCAAGAATTCGATGTCTTGGGCAAACCTTCCGCTGTGCTATTCAAATCAGTGCTGCATAAATCGCCCTGTGACTACGATGAATTTTCGACAGGATGTACTGGTGTCTAGCCTTTTCAATGAAGATCTGATGCAAATGCCCCAATTCAGAGACCAACTTGCACACTACGCTGGTCAGCAGGAACAGAAGGTTACGCTGCCAATTCATCGTCATCCAGATACGTCTCACGTGCTGTCAGTCGTACAAGTGCATAGCCTCATATTGAAGCCCAATGCTAGTTCTGGACTGATGGAGCATGCAGGCCCGCAGCGCTATTACCCCACAATTTGGCGTTCCTAGTAATGCTTCCCCGCTTTCTCTCTTAATTCGCGCAAAATCATTCACCATCTGCCGCTCCCTCTGACACGCATGAAGGTGCAGTCAGAAGCCACATCTGTGACAGGTTCGGATGATGTTTCCTCAAATACCCGATGTCTACATTCGCCATGTGCCATCCATTGCAACAGCCAGCACACGTCAGATTGAATCAAGGAGACTCTGTATCATTCGGAAGGGCCAAGCATGATAATGTCACATATGTCTTTTGGTGATCTACCGAGAGTTCTTGCAGGGCGACTGACACTTCCATATTCGAGTCCTAATGCACGTAGATCGGCAGACTACAGGTACACTCGACTGCGAAAGGAATTCAAGTAATCCTTCACCGATGCTCTACCCTCTACATGACTCCATTGGTATGCGATTCGTGGAACGTGTGTTACACAAGCTCCTCCTCATCACAGGATCGCCGAGGTTGTATCAGTTTCGTCATTCCTGTCTATCGCAGCGCAAGAACATATCCGCGATGCAAACCTGCTAGCAAAGCTCATTGCCGGTATTTCCGTCCGTAGTGATGTTGTGCATCAGGAAATCAGCGTGGGGGTAACAAAAACGTTCACATGCTGTAGCCGCAGCCGTTCGGCAGGTCGTCAGATGCCGATTTTGCCACAATCCTTCCCAAGGCGTCCAAACATGGGAACATATGGAGCCTCAACGGTAAGAAGCGAAACGTTCGCGTGGGATGGTCCAGACATGACGGTACGAACACTTTCCGAACGTGGAACAGACGTGGGATGCCAAGGTACTATGGAGTTTCGATTTGAACCCCATACCTCATGGTGTGGATTCTGCCTCAACAGGAGCGTTCAACAAAATGTTACATTTGCCTTTGTGCTCTTGGCCTTGTGTCACCCAAAATCCAGCTACGACTGTTGCTGAGCCACCGAGGTAGTCCAGCGATCACAGGGTAATGTACCCGGCTGACTGAATGTGGTGGGCAATACGGTCTGAATTGGTAGATAGATGATGAACCACTTCTGTGCCTCCACGATGCAAAGCTTATGGCGCTTCAAACCCAACCTGCTGACCCCGGACCCATCATGCTCAGGAGATGCTTGGCTGGCCGCCACTTTTGACTCTTTTCGGTCGGTTATACAGTCCTATAGGCTTACCGATCGCATCATTTCTGACTGCAGCCGACACGAACTCCAAGCAAGACCCGTGCGGCCAGATCAACTTGCGGCATACCTCCGCGGCCACGGATTTGAACAGTAGTAACTTGCTCACGGAGCCTCTTGCAAGGCAGTTTCTTTGGCAGAGCTAAGGGCGATCTGATAGATGCCAACGAGTAGGGGTCAAGTCAAGTCTCCCCCTGGTTGTGTGCAACCTGACACAACAGAACTGCTACTCATGAGCTACCGTTCTGACCACATGTACCTTACATAGAGAAGAAACACACAAGCTAAGTAAAGGATGTAAGGTTATGTTACCTCAATAGTCAGCCAAAACTATTCAGATCCCAGGTTGCAACAGGTTCTTATTTCCACCAATCCGCAGATGCTGCCTACCTTGCCGAATGTAGCTTCTGCGCTCTCAACTTCATTCGAGCAAGCCAAGCGAGTTGGACAGAACGTGGGGTAACACTCGTTGTTTGACTGATCGCCGGACTTTGTGACAACTCCCTGTCCCTGTTGACATCCGTCTTTGATTTGTCATTGTCTCCAGATGTCCCGCTACTGGTGAGGTAGTACTGCCCGATGGACGAATGGCGTATATAGCATATTGAAAGAAGCAGTGGGTCTCCGCTACCGGAAAAGTATTTCCATTGCTCGAATCTATTCGAACTACGAAGAAACTATAAGACGATACACTCGCACTTAGTCCATGCCCCAAGACAGACTATTTCTTATTTCCTCCTGGCGGAGTGTAGGTGGAACCGCCCTTACCATCATTATGGTACGTCGAGCCATCAGAGTTGGAGTAGTAGTATGAGCCGTCGCTACGACCGTTGTCAGTGACTTTCTCGATAGTTCTTTGGTTCCTTACGTGTTGGAGTAATGGTAGGAGTTTTGATTCACGGCTTCTGACCCATGATCGCGGTGACAATAATGGTTCCCAGCTTCGTTTGTCCCGGTGCTAGTGACTGCGTAGTCACTGCTAGTGTTGGACGAATCGCCAGAGGATGGTTTCGAGGGTGTGTTCTTTGACATGTCTCTATTGGAGCTTGTAGACAGGACTAAAGAGGTGCTATTTGGACACTAAGCCGGTAGCAGTCTTTTATATTGGTGATGTTTGCTGCTGGTCATATGGTCGAACTTCTGTCCATGAATATGTTTGCGGTCCTATCAGGGGAAGCATGACAACGGACAATCTTTGTTTCGAAAAGCAATTAAACCGAGCAATCAGAAAGTATTCTTTTATTGGAATCACGACACACACAAACAATTACAATTCAAGCTCTAGAGCTAATCTTTCCAGCATCGCTCACAGTACGACAGCAAAAAACGCTTCCCACTACTCGGGTAATGATCATAAGCTCATTGTAAACCCGTCAGAAGCCCAAAGCAGCCTCAAGCGATCGATTGGTCATCCTTGTCGGTGATCATATCATGCAAGTTCGCGTTCGACGGGAAGCGCTTCACAGAGTCTAGCAAATCACGTGAACAAGTGTATTGCAGAACTGAGGTGTGCCAAAAATTTTGCTTGTAAGGTGTAGTACACTCTTTGAGTTGGGGAATTCACATTTGCCTTGTTGATCACAGGTTTTGACTGACGCAAGTTGAGCTACTCTTGATACTCAGAAAATCACTCAGAAGTGGCAATGTTTGATATGAAGTTGGCGCTGTCCACAAATCAGTCGGTACATGTGAGACCTGATTTGAGTGGGGTCGGTGGGTCCGAAGAAGGATCTGACGCGTTGTAGTCTACTTCCTCGTCTGGACAGCCATCATCGTGAACAAGCACTACATATTTGCACTAACGTGACTAAACACTTTATGTTGAAGTCTCGGGGACCATATGGTTCATCAGAACAATCACATGATCCAGTACATGAGATGTTGGAGTTCGTTCGTTCGAATCCGCATCGCTCCACAACACCTTTAGCAGGCTCACCACGAGTCTACAAGATAGGTGTTTGCGCATCTATTTTGCTCCCGGAACCGAATTTTGCTGCATTGTTCCCCAGAAACTCCAGATTGCTACAAAAAGAGGAGATGCGCTCGAGGATGTATGTGCTTAGAGGATGAGTCTGCCTTGCCTTGACAAGGCCCCCCTTTTCTGCCATGCCCGTACTCTCAATGTTTTTAGATACTGGCATGACTTGATGCAATTCAGCGGTAATGGGATGCGAGGTCGAGTCACTCTTTTACATCTGGCAATAGACGGGCCACTGATGCCTCTTTACACCCGCTCCTGACCCCTCTCAAAATCTTTGCTTTTCCTAGCTTCGCTGCTGAGATCGCTGTCATTGTCGCTATCACTCAGCAGACCGTCCCATGCTCCATCGTCAACGCTGTTCAGATCATCTTCTCTCGCACTAGGTTTGTTGTCTACCTTCACGGTAGAGAAGAGCACCCACAGACCCAGATCGTAAGTGATTCTGCAGAAACCAGATGCAAGGAAGGCAATCCAGAATACGTTGTTGCCTGATAGTAGGCCAGTGATCGATGGCCCCAAGCTCATGGCCAGAGTTCTGGCCATACTTGTGATGCCCATAACGCCTGTACGCTCTTCGGGCTTGACAACCGCGGCAATGAACGCGGTCCTTGGCGCTTGATCCATGCTATTGAGCGCTGCTCGAAAGATAAGTATACCAATCGTTGGACCGACTGTCTTCGGCAGTGGAATGAAAGCACTTGCGATCGAAGACGGAAGGTGCGTGAAAACCATGGTGTTTATAAGGCCGATCTTCTTTGCAAGAGGACCGGCAAAGACCGCGCTGACAGCGCACAAAAACTGTGAAGCAGAGGTGATGTCGCCGAGTGTTGCCTTCGACACGTGAAACTTTTGTTCGACGTAGTAATTCATGAGTGAGTATGGTGTCATGCCATCGGCCAAAGAGTCTATTGCAAGGAGAATCCAGAGCTTGTACATGATGGAGCGAGTCGGTTTCGATATCTGGCTGATGTAGCTCTGCTTCTTCTTGGGAGGCACTCTGATATCTGCACCTCCTGCAGAACGGCCGTTCTCCTGGTCGAAGTCATCATTAGTCGGCGTCATGGCTTCGAGTAAGACTTCCTCCTCTTCTCCGTTGCTGCGCCCGCGCTCTTGCATCTCTGCATGCTTCTCACCAGCTGCCTCACAGCGATCGCTCAACCCCAAGCAAAGAATGCTTCCTATAATTCCGAATGCTGCGTAAGCCCAAAACAGCGCATGGTAAGCTTTGACCACATTGTGTCTCTTCTCCAATGCATGCACAACTCGCCCAGCGACTTCAGCACCAACAGCTCCAGCCATGGTGGTAAACGTGACGTACCATGCCAAGACGTCGCTTCTTGTCTTCTCGTCCGTGAGGCCGCTTAGTATACTCTCTTCAACTGCTCGAAAAGGACCACAGTCAGCACCAGTGACGGAAATGATACCGAACACGGCAGCGATGAGCAGGACCCAGAAGTTTTCTGATAGTGCGAAGGTGACACCAGAGAGTGCCATCATGATACTGCCGCCAAACAATATTCTTCTCCGACCCAGCTTATCCGCAATGAGTGTGAGTACTAGCGACAGGAGCACATCGCCGAGAAGCGTCAAGGTCATGAATAGTCCAATCCGTGAGTCTGGGACTTTGAGGGCAGCGAAGAATAAGGCAAGAATCAACGATGGTATTCCGGAAGTAAACATGCGCAAAGAGCGCAGCGTGATGATGATGTATGCATCTCGCCCGGTTGCTTGAAGCGATGTGATGCCGAGAAAGCCTGCAATACTCGATACAATGGGTAAGGCCATAGCGGGGTCGCTACTCCGTGAATTTGAGTCCGCTTGCGACCGACAGAGAAGCGAATCTGTTTGAAACAAACAGAAACGTTCTCAATATCGAAGGCAAAAGGTGAGGAAAGAGGTAAAGAAGAGAAGAGATGGAAAAGCATATCCTAAGTCGCTGACAGTCACCTGCAGTCTAACCTGCATTAGCCAGTTTATATCCGCGTGCGAGCATCCCGCAGTAAGACCCGCCCGGAAAAGTGTTCTGAGTCATCCATCTCCCAGCAAGGATAACTTATGGCTCGACTGGCTAAGTAGGAGAATATCTGAGGGAAAGCATTGACATTTGGTCGCGTGTCTTTCGCGTGCCTTTCGTGTCTGCTTCCCCGCACGCCGCACAGTCGCGGTGCAGGGTCAGATCTGACGTCACTCGTAGAATTTGCATTGATGGCACATGGCAAAAGTCCACGTTTCTGTAATATTTCAGGGGATCTACCAAGAACCGTCATCGCGTAGTGTACTCGTGGTACCACTTGTAGCATGAGATTTTGTTGGTCACGTGACTGTCGTCTCTTTGAGTATCAAGCGTGCATCTTCATGAAAAGGAAACTTTACATCAACTTTGACTATAGCGGCGTACTTTTGAAAGACAATGTCACCCCGAGCCCAGAAGGAAGAGAGAACCGTCAGCTACGTTGTGTTGATGTATTGGCAGGTGTACGGCCTGTGTTGGTTAGGTACACCCTGCACGAGCGTACACTATCATCCCCACAATGAGACAATGTTAAATAATCGATGTAGCTAACGGAGAAGTTACCAATATCAGCAATCATGGCCAAGTGAATTTATAGCTCAATTGGCTATAGGAAGTCTATCGCGAGGACGAGCCTATCTGCCCTGATGAAACCTGAGTTGTAATCGAGTTATGGGCACAATGTTTCCAGCTTCTATTGTATAAACGTGCAAGGGCGTATTTCAACCTTTCAAAAGTACGCAAGTTACAGACGCATACTGGCCTTGCACACTGTTTAATGAAAAGCTTGATTAGACACATCTACTGCTTCACATCAGTCAATGTATGCTACGGAATGACTTTAATGTGCAATACATGTCGCAAAACCTGTCGCATCCACGTCGTCTGAAGATAACGTGTCAGCGACTTCGGTCTATCACGATCATGGCTAATGTGCCGAATACTCGTATTCCGAAATATACGTTCATTGTGCAATACCAGCGGCAAGCATCCATTTGATTATGTGCAGGACTTGAGTAATGCGACCTGGTCTCCTTTATGGGTATTTCGATGATTAGGCTTAGATATCTTCGACGATACATGACAGCTTGTCATCGTTGTTCATAACGAGTCTAAGCAATTGAAGTGCCAAGTAGCTACCGGAATTGTTCAGTTGCAGGTCGATGTATTCCATGACCCTTGTTAGGACTAGCGCGGTCCTTGTGAAAAGCCTTGGGAAAATGTTCATGCACCAATTAAAGTATCATAACAGAAACATGCAAAAGACACATGGGTTAGCCAGAGGTCCTCCTAGCCCCGCGATCCTCCCGCTGCGTTTCCGCCTGTGTCCCATTATTATTTGACGGTTGTTGAGGTCCTCTTCTAAAAGCGGTCCAGATGAAGATGCTGCATCTGGAGCTCCAATGGGGCCCCACACAAATCCACCACTTCCGAGAACGTTCCTGGAATGACGCAGTCGTACCCAAAATTGTCTCCAACGATTGAAAATAGGCTTTTTCAGATGTTCGCGATCAGCGATGACTACGTATCGAACGCAGGACGGTGTGCAGCTTGTGGTCTCAAAGGATGCGATTTCCGCGGCAGAGAAGTCGTCAGTCAGGATAGTAATAACGAATCCCAATTGATCACCAAATCTTTTAGGTGCCACCGCCGATAGATGAATATGGCGTCTGCACAAGGGCAAGTCGACATCTTTGCCTGTGAGCACGCAATTCAGACCCGCCCTGCCCCGCAAGATCATTGGCTGGTGTTTAGGTGCGGCTAGGGACCGTCAGATCCTTAATGCGCCACCCCTGTCGCTCTAGCCGACTTCCTTGCGAAGCTGAGGCTTTCTGTCATCGACTTAACTCCGACCGCGGCAGATAGCATCAGTTCCATTTGTACGATTGGGGACCCAGGTGGCCGACATGTCTACAGGATTATGTCACCCGTCAAGCTCTGTCCGAGGAGCGTCTCGCTTTAAGGTGGTGTGAGGAGGTTTTTTCCATCGCATACACACCAGCTGCTGCCTCACCATTACCACAAGGCACGTTACGCGTCTGCAACAAATCGAGGTCTAGAAAGTCGACAATCGTTCAGCCTAGAATTGCCTGATTTGTGTATTTGACAAGCTCCTGTCACGCAATAAGCCGCCACGTTAAGCAATTTTGAGGCGTTCCCTAAGCATTTTGCTTTTCCAATCCCAGGCCGTACTGCATCGGAGCATCGCGAATTCGCATCTCGCAATTCTATCCCACGGACCTAGTCGCTGGGCATCCACTGCACCCTCCCGTTATTCGCTGCAGGTGGACCTCCCGCACGGAACCTTGTCACGCCCCGACCGCCTGGTCCCTCTGATACTTAAGTTCCAAGCCCTGGCAACTGTTCTGTGGTAGCTTGTCAAGTCTTGTCAATCTTGTCTTCCTACCTATCACCATCTCGGACCCCTACAAGGGCAAAAGCACTTGGTGGTTTCCAGTGCTGGGATTTGACCCATAGCTACTCAACTTTGATCGCCTTGTTCCCTTAGGGCATACCTTACCATCATGGCGAACAGGATCGGCAATGGCATTGCCAAAGTCCTTGGTATCGACCTTCACTACCGCAATGAGACTGGTTCGGAACGAGTGACTCGAGGCGAGAGCGTTTTCACAGTTGGGTCGGCCGATACATACGTCGAAGATGAACCTACCGCTGCCGAATGGGTCCGTGAGGTTATCCCTTCTGGACGAGAGTTCGCGGAATACTGCTACAGCCTTTTTCCTTTCGTCCATTGGATAGGACGGTACAATGTGCAGTGGTTGATGGGTGATCTCGTCGCTGGTGAGTATTTCCACTCAAACATTCAAAGCTATTTCTAACAGGCCCTAGGTATCACTGTCGGTGCAGTGGTCGTCCCTCAAGGCATGGCTTACGCGAAACTTGCCACACTTCCCGTCGAGTTTGGATTATATTCTTCCTTCATGGGAGTGCTCATTTACTGGTTTTTCGCTACTTCTAAGGACATCACCATTGGTCCTGTCGCTGTCCTGTCAACTGTCACCGGTAATGTCATAACAAAGGCAGTGGCAACCGGAATCGATGCCCCTAAAGACGTCATTGCTTCCTCGTTGGCTATCATTGCAGGCTCAATCGTGCTCTTCCTCGGCCTCGCTAGATTGGGTTGGATTGTTGAGGTCATCTCTCTGCCCGCTATCTCGGCTTTCATGACAGGCTCCGCCATCAGTATCGCTGCTGGGCAAGTACCGACCATGATGGGTTATCCCAAAGCTTTCAACACACGCGCCGCGACATACAAGGTCATCATCGATACACTCAAGAACCTCGGGAAAACGAATCTGGACGCCTCTTTTGGCCTGACTTCGCTTTTCCTGTTATACTTCATTCGCTGGTTTTGCGGTTTCCTTGCAAAGAAGTTTCCCAACAGGGCCAGGCTCTTCTTCTTTCTCAACACACTGCGAACAGTCTTCATCATTCTGCTGTACGTTTTTATTAGCTACCTGGTCAACCGTCACCACAGGAAGCATCCGAAGGTCTCAGTGCTGGGCCCTGTTCCTCGGGGTTTCCAACACGCTCGTGTCCCTCATGTGACGATTCCCATCATCAAGTCCTTCGCTAGTGAGCTGCCATCGACCGTCATTGTCCTGCTTATTGAGCACATCTCCATCTCCAAATCCTTCGGGCGTGTCAACAACTACACCATCAACCCTTCGCAGGAGTTGGTTGCCATTGGTGTCAGCAACTGCCTCGGTCCTTTCCTTGGAGCGTACCCTGCTACAGGATCCTTCTCCCGAACAGCTATTAAGTCAAAGGCCGGTGTGCGCACTCCCTTTGCTGGTGTAATTACAGCTGTCATCGTCCTCCTTGCCATCTACGCTCTCCCGGCCATGTTCTGGTACATCCCGAACGCCACTCTGGCTGCTGTCATCATTCACGCCGTGGGTGACTTGATTCTACCACCCAACACCGTGTACCAATTCTGGCGAATCTCGCCCATCGAAGTGCCCATCTTCTTTGCTGGTGTCTTAGTAACGGTCTTCTCCAGCATCGAGAACGGTATCTACACCACCGTCAGTGTCTCCTTCGCTCTCTGGGCTTTCCGTGCCTTTAAGGCAAGGGGCCGCTTCCTTGGTCGCGCAAAGATCCACTCGGTCATCGGAGACCATCTCCTCGACCCGTCGAACGATAAAGAGGTGCCCAAGAAGAACCCTGCCGAAAGCGAAGACTCTGTGCGCAGCATCTTCTTGCCCCTTGACCATCACGATGGCTCCAACCCGCAGATCGGGCTCGAGGACCCTTACCCAGGCATCTTCGTCTACAGGTTCAGCGAAGGCTTCAACTACCCCAACGCCAACCACTACCTCGACGACCTGGTCGAGACTATCTTCAAGAAAACCCGCCGCACGAACCCCGCCACATACGGAAGACTCGGTGACCGCCCATGGAACGACCCCGGCCCACGCCGCGGCAAGGAGACCGACGTAACCGACGACCGCCCAACACTCAAAGCCATCATCCTCGACTTCTCCTCGGTCAACAACGTCGATCTCACATCCGTCCAGAACCTCATTGACGTGCGCAACCAGCTCGATAAGTATGCCGCCCCGGACACCGTCGACTGGCACTTCTGCAACATCAACAACCGCTGGACCAAGCGCGCCCTGGCCGCCGCAGGCTTCGGATACTACACACCAGAGCCCGATGCGGAGGGCAGCGTGCAGCGCTGGAAACCCGTCTTCTCTGTCGCCGAAATCGGTGGCTCGGATTCCGCTGCCGCGGCGGCTGAGGCCCGCGAGAACCGCCATGCGCAGCGCGCTCACTCCGTGGCTGTCAACGATATTGAGGCTGCGCACGACAGTGCCGAGTCCAGCGATGCCGGGTCGTTGAACAAGCAGCTTGAGCATTCCAAGGCGTATGAGGCTGCAGAGGGCGACGTGAGAGGGACGAGCGGTGGTAGGATTGCGGTTGTTCAGGGCTTGAACAGGCCGTTGTTCCACGTTGATGTCACTGCGGCGCTGAACAGCGCGTTGGCTAATGCGCAGAGGAAGAGCCACTAGTTCTTGAGTAATAAACAGGGGCGCTCTGGTGTTTTCGGTCTGGATAATATGAAGTGCGTATATGCATGGTTTGCGAGTACACGATTCCCATAGAAGTTGTTGCCATCTACCTATCTATACTTTTTCGAGTCGGTTGACTCCGTATCTTCCAAAGTATTCTCCTCATCCTGCATCCTGCGCGTGAACGGTGTACACCATAGGTAGTGCTCTCTTCATCCCAGCCCAACCCGTCACAAAAGGCTTACTGCCAAAACCTCAACGCAGAATGCATACACCCCCGAAAAAACAACACAGTCAAATCCAACAATCCCATCCCCCCAGCTCGCCCGTTGCTCCCACGGCAGCGCACGCAAGATGTCAGCGGCGCGTTCGCGTCGTCTCCCGTGCTTCCCCACATTTGTCCCACCCGCCCTGCAGTCGAGGTGACCTCATCACAACGTACGTCAGATAGCTGTCAAGTCGAAAAGCAGCCGCGCTGTCGCAGCGATGCTCCGACCACACAAAAACGAATCCCCTCCTCAAGCTTTCCCAGGTTGCTTTCAATTCTCTATATAGCACTCTCTGATTGATACCCCTCTCCCTTGTATCAAACGTTCACAACCACGTCAATCTACACAATGGCCGCTGCAAGGAAAGACCTTCTGAAGAAGGTATACAACATGGTCCCGCCCATGCTCGAGAGCTTTCACAAGGGTATTGCACCCTTCACACGCCTTTCACACTACCTGCCGCAATACTGACAAGCTCCCCAGGCCAGCTCGGTCGCGTAGGCGTCATCGGCGGCAGCGAAGACTACACAGGCGCACCCTACTTCTCCGCCATGGCCTCTGCAAAGCTGGGCTGCGACATGGTACCTTCTCCTCAACCTCGCTCTGCATCCAGCAACTAACACAAGAGTGTCTCAGTCCCACGTCATCTGCGAGCCCGGCGCCGCGGCGGTAATCAAAACCTACTCCCCAAACCTCATGGTGCACCCGATCATGCGGCAAGAGAAGAACGTGGCGGCCTCGGAGAGCGCAGAGTCCGTGTCCGCTGAGGTGGTAGGCATGCTGGGCCGTCTGCACGTCATTGTCATCGGGCCCGGTCTGGGCCGCGACAAGCTGATGCAGGACACGTGCGCAAGGGTTATCGAGGAGGCCAAGAAGCAGGGCATCCCGTTTGTGCTGGACGCGGACGGCTTGTTCCTTGCCCAGACGCGCCCGGAGCTCGTTGAGGGATGTAAGGAGTGCATTCTCACGCCTAACGTGGTCGAGTTTGGTCGTCTGGCGAAGGCGAAGGGTGTCGATGTGAATGAGGGTGATCCAGCGGAGCTTTGCTCGAAGCTGTCCAAGGCGTTCGGTGGTGTTACTATCATTCAGAAGGGCTCCAAGGACTACATCTCCAACGGAGACCACACACTTGTCTCTGAAGGCGAGGGTGGCTTGAAGCGTTCTGGTGGTCAGGGTGACACTCTCACGGGTAGCTTGGCGACACTTTTGGCATACCGCAAGGCGTACCATGACAAGATTTGGGACCACGACAACAGCATGTCTAGGAGTGAGACCCTCGCTCTTGCCGCGTACGGTGGTAGCTGCATCACAAGAGAATGCTCGAGATTGGCCTTCAAGGAGAAGGGCCGTTCGCTGCAGGCCAGCGACCTGACTGAGCACGTTCACACCGCTTTCCTCAACACCATCGGAGAGAGAAAGGAGACCCCGCAGTTGTAGGAGAGATCAGCGACTTGGACGATTGTACTCGATTACCACGGAAATGAGCAATGGTATTCGGAGCAGCACACATGGGCAAATATACGCGCATATTGATGACGAAATGAGATACTTTTCAACACCGAGCTTTTGCTTTTGAAATCCATCTGATATTGATTCTACTGAGGAGCTTCAGGTCGTGTCGGTCGAACAGGGTTGTCAGAGGGTCATGCTGGTCAGGTACGAGCTGCAGCGACGGAGGCGCGGCCCAGAGACCGTCCTTGGCTACGACGGGATTGCAGCCAACATGCCTTCTACCAATGGCTTGATGTCCGCGCCCTTTGTTTTCGCCATCATAAGTGCCGCGACTAATGGCTTGGTCTCCTTGGGAGCTGCGAAAAGTAGAAGTCGTTGCTTTTTGGCGCCACCAGAGGCTAATTTGCTACGCCATTCATCTACTTTGCGTACTTTGGCAGAGATTGTAGAGGGACTAGCAATGATCAGCATGTCCTACAGATGTTCGGCAATCGCACTTACGCTGCGCCTTCCTAAGGTTCAGCGACTGCACGCTGAACGACATTTGGATGCTCTTCAGGTGGAGCGTCGGGGGTAGGTTCACTTGTAGGTTCGGGTTTAGGTTCAGCTTCTGATAGGGGCTGCTCGGGCTCTGCAGCTGGCGCAGGCTGCTCTTCTGATCTGGCCTTAGCATACATGTTTTTTGACTTACCAACGACAGAATCAGTATCACCTTTAGGTGGGGGAGCTGCAGCAGGCTTCTCCTCCGGTGGAGCGGGCGCTTCTTGCTCAGGCTCAGCAGAGCGTTGGACGACCGGCGCCTTTGTAGGTTCAGGCTCGGCCGGTGCTGGATCTGCTGGTGGTTGTTCAGCAGGTGCTTCTGCAGGCTTGTCCTCTGCGGGCTGTTCCTCTGCGGCAGGTTGTTCAGCGGGAGGTTGCCCAGCGGGCTTTGCTTCGGCAGGTGGCTCTTCCACAGCTGTCTCTGGTGCAGGTGCTTCTGGAGGAGTCTCCTCAGCAGGCGGCTCTTCTACTGGTGGACCCTCTGCGTTCTTCTGTTCGACAGCAGGCTTTTCTGCGGGCACTTCTTCCGTTGGTGGCTCGGCCGGTGGCTCGGCCGGCGGCTCTGCTGGGGGGTCTGCTGGAGGTTCTGCTGGAGGTTCTGCTGGAGGGTCTGCTGGGGGCTCCTCCGCAGGTGGTTGCTCAGCAGAACTCTCCTCCGGAGGTGCTTCTGGGGCAGGCTCAGGCTGAGGCTGTTCTTCGGCGGGAGGTGCTTCTGGGGCCGCAGCTGGTGGGGTTGAGTCTGCCATATCGGTTGACAAGGGCTACTCTCGCCAGGAGACGGCCTCAGCGTGTGTTAGAGGGATATTCGCAAAGAATGGCTGTGATGAATATGGAAGTTAGTGAAGTGGCGGATAGAGAACGTGTTGTGGAATGGATCTCTACCCCGTCTCGTCCAGGATTGTTTACAATGCCGCGTGGCTACGAGAGAAGTCATGGTCAAAGTTGGGGCAGTTGAGGCTGACATGTGAGGCAAGTGCAGCTCGTCGGCTTTGACGATGTCCATGGTGGAGAGCACAGCCAGACATTAGCACCAATTTGTGATGTCTACGTGGCCGAGGCTCACAGCAAGGAATTTGTAAGAGTTAGTCAAGCATGCTGGACCGTACTAATATGTGCAAAGCTCAGCTCATGGAGCGCACGTGAGAGAGTGGAGGTTGGCGCGATGCGGACCTCCGTGCCAGACGCCAAGCCGACAGCCGACATCATCGCGCGTGCTGCTTGTGCTCTCATCCTCTCCACAGTCCCAGCTTTCCATATCCTTACACCAAACACGGTTAGCCATTACTTCACGGCAACCATGGCTCTCAGCATTGATCAGAAACGCCTAAAGGCAACGAAGTTCCCGCCGGAGTTCGATCGCAAGGTCGACATTGAGAAAGTCAACATTGATTTGATGAAGAAGTGGATTGCGCAGAAGATCACAGACATACTGGGAGACGAAGATGACATCGTTGTGGAAACCTGTTATAACTTAGTGGAACAGAGCCAATTTGTGAGAATTTTATCTTCACTGTCGGAGACACGACAGCTGCTGACGGTCGCAGCCCAAAATCAAAGAAATCCAGATCCAGCTTACCGGCTTCCTCAACAAAGATACTCCAGCCTTTTGCAAGGAGCTGTGGGATCTGATGCTCAGTGCACAGGACAGCCCAATGGGTGTTCCAAAGGAGATGCTCGAGGCGAAGAAGCTGGAATTGCAGCAAGAGCAGGTAGGACCACACAGGTTGTCTTCCAAGAGGCATAGCTGACACGCACATTATAGCTCTCAAAGGCAGCTGCCGAGTCTCGTCGGAAAGAGCAAACCGACCAAGACGACATCGTAAACATGTTCCGCGATACCGAGCGTCCAGAACGAGGTGATCGCGGTGATCGCGGCCGTGGTCGTGGAGGGCGTGGAGGGTTCCGCGGAGAACGCGGAGAACGTGGAGATCGTGGAGGATATCGAGGTGATCGTGGAGGGAGAGGCAACCGAGACTTTGACCGTCGACCACCGCGTCGAGACTCACGTTCTCCACCACCGTAAGTGCGGTTCTCATGGACAGATAATCATGTGCTGACAAGCCGTAGCAGGCGTAGGTCACCTCCACGCCGTGAGCGTGACATCTACGTTCCCAGCGGTGGTCGTGGCCGAGGACGGGACCGTCGTGACAGCTCACCACGCCGCCGCTCGCCTTTGGGCAGCCGCTCCAGGTCTCCACCACCTCGTCGCAGCCGTCGTTCGCCCTCGTCAGATCGTTCGCGCACACCACCACGCCGCCGAAGACGCTCTCCTTCAAGCGATCGCTCGAGGTCTCGACCGCGCCAATCGAGGCGATCCCCATCTCCACACCGCAGACGAAGAGACGCTGGACGAGACAGGCCCCTCTCTCCAAGCACAGACAGCAGAAGGCTGCCTAGGCATCAATCACGATCTGCCTCCCCCCACAAGAAAGCAAGCTCACCAGCACCCAGGCTGTCAAGGTCGCGATCTCGTACACCGCCGCGCCGCCGACGCGCAAGATCAAGCAGTTCACGGTCTGTAAGCCCCGTCAGACGACGCAGACGCTCCTCTTCAGATATTGGTTCAGGATCACCAGCTGATATCAAGAAACGCAAACGCTCTCCTAGCTCAAGCAGATCGAGATCACGAGATCGAAGCAACCGCAACAGAAAGCGCGCCACGCGATCTCCCTCAGACTCGCCTCCACCACGATAGGAAAGAAACTTAAAGACTAGGTTGGTACATCAGCTCATTGAAACCTCATGCTGCGGCTCAAGCACTACTCCATCCACCGAGGATATTACGACGCGATATGTCTGTCTAGCTCTAATGTTTCCCTCCTCCTGCGATCAACCCCACCCATATGTTTCGATACTATTGGATCCTGCATCATATGCGCCGAGAGCGAAGCCATATCCCAGCGCCTGTGTCATAAATTCCCCAAATCGATCCTTGAAATACACTCATAGATATTGGTCATCCTGTTCAAGAGTATCGTGCGTTCCATCATTGTCGTGAGAAAGCCTGGCGGATCCAGGCCCTGTCTGCAAGTCTTTTGAATCGAGACAGTCATTTTGCGGTCGGGGGCAACCTCTGCCGTAGCATCGTGTTTGACTCGAGCCTGCCAGCTGTGATGGCTCTGGGTTGATCGTCTGAATCTTTGGGTGGTCTTTACTGTCTTTAACAGCAGGCTGTGCTTCAACCCTTGCGCCTCTTGCACTGGGCAGCGACCACACTGATATCGTCAAGCTTGCCTTTTCACAGTCAGATTTCATTCTCCAGCCTCCCGCGTCGCTCAACACTTACCTCCTTCAACGCCCAACCCCTCATCGATCGCCTTCTCCATATACGGACTTTCAGCGAACGGATCCTCCGCAATCTCCCTGGCGGCATTCACCAGCCTCTGCGCAACAAACCGCATACCATCTGCATAGCTCTGCTCCTGCTCATCTTTCCCCTTCTCCCCCACCTCCTTCCCCTCAGCCTCCTTTACCCCCTCGCTCCGCCACTTCTCCATACTCTCACACACATTCGTCACAACCTCGTGCTCCCACAGGTTATCCACCACCCCATCCGTCATCGCAATCACCACATCATCTTCCTGCAGCTCGATCTCATCCAGCTTCGCAATCGTCTCAGGCGTGTCGGGCGAGTTTGTCCCCAGCTGGCGCGGACAATCGAACCAGTGCCATTGCTCCTCAGTGCGGAACACGACTTCGCGCGTGCTCGGGCGGATGACCAGGATCTGGCCGTCGCCCAGCTGCGTGACGTATAAAAGGGGCTGGTCGCTTGCATTCGCGCTCAGCAGCGCACCGCATGCTGTCGTGGTCCCGTGCCACTCGCTCGGCGACGAAGTCGCGGCTTTGGTCTTCTCGAACGCGGTTTGTAGGTATGCGATGGGCGTCGGAGGATCGCTGGGCGAGAAGGGCGCGGCTTCGACTTCGAGCGACCAGAAGTGCAGGATTAGGCGGGACCAGAGGCTGGAGAGGGGATGTTAATATGGTGGACGGGTGGGGATGTTGGGGGAGAGACACTTACGCTGCGTGTCCGCGCTCCCGTGTAGCCCATGCGCCGACGCCGTCGTTTGCGCCGATGAAGTAGTCGCTGACCAGCACAGCGTCGTCGCCGTTTGTCACGCCCCGGATCATCTCGCCGTTGACTTTGGGCCGTCGGTCTCGCGACTTGTTGTGCGTGCTCAGCGGCTCGGAGAAGCTGGTGGACGGGAGGGAGAGGAACGGAGGAGGGAACGGGCGACTGGGTCGTTTTGCGTATAGAGCGTAGCCGGCTTCGAAGTAGAAAGGTGACTTGGGAGGTGGGGGAGGCGCATCATCTGGGACGGGGGTTGTGGTGCCGAGGCGTGGGTTCTGCGGTTGGTGGGCATAGCTTCTTTTCTGCTGCTGCTGCTGCTGGGTTACAGCGCCCCATCGTTGTAGGTGTGCTCGTTGCGCATGAGACGGTACGCGGATCGCCCGCGGGATGTGGGTAGTGGGACTGCGCAGGCGGAGGAGAAGTGCGGGCATGCCAGCGACTTGGAGAGAGAGGTTATAACGGGACGAGGGCGTCCGGTATGGAAGGGTTATAAGCGCATGGAGGCGCTTTCTATGTCAAGGGTTTTGCAGTAGGGTTTTCTGGGCAAAAAGGATTGTTTAAGCAAGCAAATTGTCGGGCTATCTGGGTTCGGGTTGATTGCCGTATCCATGGATCGTTGAGGAACGCGGATAGGGCTGAGCCTCACTAAGCCTAGACAAGGTAGCATGACGTCTAGTTTCTTTTCGTGTCGTGGAATGGTCGTGATTTCGAGCAGGGTTGTTTGAGGGGAAGTTTGGAAATGCTCTACAAAGGCGAAATGGGTATTTTCTTTGGCATGTTGATCAGGTGTATTGCAAGTTTATTGTCATTAGTGAATTGCACCTACAGTACATGGCCTTTCATCGTCCTTCACTATATCTTCCTCCTTCCCATAAATGTTAAATGTACATTTTGCTCAGTACAGTCGGCTCCATGGAGGACAGGTTGAATCAGTCCTCCCTCGCATCCCCAGAACACCTCTCCCATGTGGTATCCGAAGCAAACGCCGAAAAAAATGCAGGTTAGTCTCCAGTTCGTCTCTCCCTTGCAACCATGCTCTACGCCCTTGTCTTCAAGAACTTGCCCAGATCCTCAGTCGTGGCAACGCCAAGCACAAACTTGCGGCTTGCATCTGTGACGACCGCAAACTCCTGCTTCCCACTTCCGTCCACACCACCCTTGAAGAACTCCTCCAGCTCCTCAAGCGGCGTCTCCATATCGATGACCTTGTAGCGCCTGCCCCGTCGCTGGAACTTGTGCATAGCTGCTTGGACTGGATCGTTCTCGCTCACTTTGCGCTCCTTGAGCAGCTCTTGCAGGCGCGGGATGCTAATGTATCCGAGCAGGGCGCGGTTCTCTGGCGACACGACAGTCAGGTGGGTGTAATCGCGCTCGAGGCCGCTCATGAGAGCCCAGGATATAGGGTCGGTGGGTGAGACAGATAGAGCTGGGGGTGGGTCAAGGTCTTCTACCGTTGCCTGTGATATGACTGTTAGATTCGCGATGCAATTGGGTTTCGTGTGTCGACTGCTACGTACACCGCGGTATTTGTTCGCCCATAGTGCTTTGTACTCGGCACTCTGCTCGCCATTTGTGGTGGGTGTTTGTGTCGCCATGTTATGTTCGTGAGTAGGTGTGGGGACCCTGTTGGCGCAGTTCAGAAATACAAGAGGATCTACAACTCCCCGCACTAGTATGGAAGCACGAGCCGCGGTGAACGCTTGCGGCTCACGGGGGATCTGGTAATCTTCGCTTTATGTTTCAAATTCTGGAGATGCATTGGGCTTGTATGTTTCGTTCATGTATTTGTTATCGATAGAAGATCCATAGGTGCCTTCAACAGAGGTGCACATACACCTAGTCCCTACTCTCCCGGAGATCGAAGCATTTGCGCCCAAATGTAATATTGTCTTTCGCAGTTCTGCTCGTCGTAATTTGTTAAAATGTGCAAAAGACACATCTAAATGCTGCTACATCTGTCGTTTATATGTTCTTCTGTCAGATCCAACTTGCGCGTGCAGGTGGGCAGGGCGACTTTGCGCGTGGCAGCACGTGATGGACCGTTGTTAGTAGCGACCAGCAGACCAGTTCGTTCACAGAACCGCCCACCTCGACCACACCATCGTCTTGATGGCTTTCAGCATCAGGAGACAACTGGACCCGCTTGCGATACCGAACGCACCGATACGACCTGCGCCGTGATCGAGCCGCTCCCGATCAGCCCAATCCACTTGCTGTCGGCAGCCCCTCGGTCGAGGTGACCTCGAGCCGCCGAACCACCACGTTCGCGACACGCGCACATCCCCGTTGCCTCTGTTTGCGATGTTGACTCCCTGAGCACGGTGCTGCGTGCGCGCCGGGATAAATACGGTCAAGCTGTGAACGCCTCCAAGAAAAGCGTTATCTGAATTCTAGTCTTTTCGTCCGTTACGACGTATACACCAGCGTTGACGCAGCGGCCGGCAAGGTGAATTCAGCGTCACAGCTATCCCAGAGACGCACAAACTACTTGGATTATACCGTGCGATCCGGAACTGCGGGAGGATCTTGAATGACCCCTGTAGAGAGCTGTGAAACACAGACTATAGATAATCACTTCTGGAGCTGGTGACAATTTCCGGAATAAAAGAGTAGGATACTCGGGGAATCGCAGTCAAAATGCAGAAGGCGAAAGGAGCAGCCGTACGCTGGAAACCAGAGCTTATCGATAGCAGGATGTAGGTAGCGGAGGCACTCCGTCACAGAACCGCCGCAAGGGTTTCGGTGTTCATTTTGAGCTACCTAGCCGTGTGTATCCAGACCAGGCCCTTTTGCCGTACACGCTGCGTTCTACCACCTGAAGCTCAGTCTTGCCTCCTGCAGTTGCTCGGCTAGAAATGTTCGATTTACTGCCCATGGCTCCGATAACATCACGGTCTCATAAGAGCGCGAAACTCTTTGGATCCTGCAGGGCTACTGCGTTGGGCACTCAGCAGCGGTCGGGCAAGGTTTAGTGAGTACGTGAGATGTACTAGGTGTAGGACGTCTCGTCTCGGTATCGACAGAGAAGCTGCGGTTGCCAACGACGCTTACTCAAGTACCTCTTCACGTAGGTCGCTTTTCTTAGAAAGACTAACGAAACATGGCAACCTTCAGTCCAGACTTTTGGCTTCACCTTGCGACGCTCATGGATAAACTGCAGACCACCTGCATAAGATAGGACTGCTTCCATCACGTCTTCACGATCCCCAACATGTCCTTCAGATGGCTCATTGGGATAGGCCAGTTTAAGAGGAGGTATTGCAGTGGAAGCAAACTGGAGACGGGGCAGTGAGTGCTAGCAAGGTGTTATTCCTGGCCAAATTCTCACAGGCAGATTAAAGTACGTGCAGTATCGGCCATCGGAGATTACAAGCTGACCAATGTCATAGTAGTTGTAATACAGCAGGTTCGCAGCCCTCAGACTGAGCGTCTTCATGCGTCCGAAAGCCTATACTCCATACTTGTGTCGTGATTCGTTTACCGAACCGCTATTTCGAAAGTCAAATAGGTGATGTGGACGGGAGAGAACATTGGCCATGCCGAAGACAGCTAACAACCAAGCAGTTGAACACTCAGCTGTGCGACCTGTCACCGCTCACTCGTTGCGACGAATCGCGCTCTTACTTGGAGGCGCAGCTTAGCTCATTGGCGGCTTGCCTGTACAAAGCCGAGTAGCCGCTTGCATCAACACTTTCATCAACAATCATCGGCAGAGAAAGAGCTGGAGCTTGCTGCGAAAGTGAGAACAAGGGACGACCGTCGCATCCTGCTGGCTTCTTTGAGTATCACTGTGGAACACATCGCGCTGCGTGTCGAAGGGCGGCCTCTGTACTCCAGCGCACGGGCCTGCAACGCATCGCGCCAAATCTTGGAAAGCACCAACAACATTACGGAACAGCATTAGGAGCGCATCGCCCAACAGCTGCAGCTGCGCGAGATTCAAGGCGGTGGTTCTCGTACGGCTATCGAAGCACCTCGAATTTTTATGGTGAAAGCAGGGGCTGCATTGAAGCCAAACTAGACCGCGTCACGTGCATGACGAGGGCAAGAAGTAACGCCCCGAGAAGCTTCGCTCGCGCTTCGTCAATCCCCACTCACCACGAACACGACCCAACCACCCAAACCACCGCGCGTCATCAACACACGTCGCAGCCCATCACGCACGCGGTACCTATATCGCGTCCGACACCTCGCCAGCTTTTATCGCTGCCCCCCATCCACGTTACGCGTCAGTACCAGACCGTACAACCGTAAGCCAGACACGAGCAATGGCGGACGAGGTAGCAGCACCCGTGGCAGCCGAGCCTACGGTCTCTGCCGAGATTCCGACGCGTCCCGCAGACGCCGCAGCTGAGCCTGCCGTCGCTGAGGCGAAGCCCTCTGAGGGTGATGCCGTCATCGCTACAGAAGGAGTTGCAGAAGGTAAGAGAGCTTGCGCGTAGCATACGCGGAGCTTACTGACATCACGGTGGATAGTTCCAGAGAAGGAGAAGACTGAGGAGGTCGCCACTACCAATGATGAGGCCGCTGCCGACGCGAAGCCTGACTCCGCCGCAGCAAGCAACGATACAGGTACGCAACATCGCCTCACTGTCGTTCCGTTCTGCGCTAGTAGACGCACTTGGTATGCTGTTGATACTAACGACTATGCAGATGCTGCACCTGCCGCTGAGACTGCTGCTGAGCCTGCCAGCGAGCCCGCCGCGGATGCCTCCACAACTAATGGCACCGCAGCCACACCAGCCAAGAAGGCGGCAAACGGACGTCGCAAGTCAGGAGCCGGCGTACCCGAGCACAAGGGCAAGAAGACCCCTGCCAAGGGCAAGAAGAAGGCGCCTGAGCTCCGTCTCGATGCACAGCCCGGAGATATGTACATGGTGGCTATGCGAGGATACCAGCCATGGCCAGTCATTGTTTGTGACGAAGAGATGCTGCCTGAATCTCTGCTGAGCAAGCGACCTGTCAGCGCCAAGCGCATTGACGGCACATACCGCGAAGACTTCTTGGAGGGCGGAAAGAATGCGAAGGACCGTAGGTATCCTATCATGTTCCTCGGGACCAACGAGTTGTAAGTTTGAATATTCCGCTTCTTCATTGTAGCTACTGACGCATCGCAGCGCTTGGCAGGTCAACACTGAGCTTCTCACGTTCGATGTTGAGGAGGTGAAAAAGGACGTTGAGGCAGGAAACTCAGCCAAGAAGAACAAGGCACTGTGGGGAGCTTACGAGATTGCTGCAGAGGGCCATGATCTGGCATGGTTCAAGACCATGCTTGCAAGCCACGAGCAAGCCCTGCAAGAGGATGCTGCGGCCCGCGAAGCCAAGGAAGCCGAGAAGCAGGAGAAGAAGGAGAAGGCTGCCAAGCGAAAGAGCACCGCTGCCGCTGACTCAGACGATGTGGACATGGAAGACGTTGACGGTGCACCGTCGGCTAAGAAGGCCAAGGCAAGCAAGAAGCGCAAGAAGGAGGACGGCAGCGACGGCGATGAGCCTGCGGCTAAGACACCAAAGACCACCAAGCTCAAGCTTAACAACAAGACCCCTAAGGAGGGTTCTGCTGCAAAGCCTAAGAAGGAGACCAAGTCGAAGAAGAAGGCTGCTGAAGAGGCTACGCCCGCCAAGTCTGAGGAGCCTGAGATGACTCCGGAGGAGCGTTTCGCTAAGCGCGAGAAGCAGAGTAAGTACTATGCAAGTTGCAAAGACTTGAGCTTTTGCTGACAGAGACACAGTTCTCTATCTCCGACACCGTCTGCAGAAGGGATTTTTATCGCGAGACCAGGCACCCAAGGATGAGGACATGGTTAACATGGCCGACTACCTTAAGCAACTCGAAGCGTACGAGGACTTAGAGGCCGAAATCATTAAGAAGACGAAGGTCCACAAGGTTCTGAAGGCTATCATCAAGCTCGACAACATCCCACAGGAGGAGCAGCACAATTTCAAGCAGCGCTCGTCCGAACTGCTGATCAAGTGGGGTGGTGCTTTGGCCTCTGCTGATGGAGAGTCTGCGGAGAAGACTACACCTGCCGCTACTAACGGTGTCAAGGCCGACGATGAGAAGTCCGAATCCGCCAAGGCGGAGACACCGGTGGCCGAGAAGAAGGAGGACGAGACGAAGGAACAGCCCAAGGAGAGCGTTGAGGAGCCGGCCAAAGCTGAAACCACAGCAGAGAAGGAGGAGGCGCCGAAGGTCGAGGCTCCAACCGAGCCGGCGGCCGAGGCGCCTGCTGACAAGGATGGCGACGTCTCAATGGCTGACGTTGAGGCTACAAAGGAGGCACCCGCGATCATCGATGCACCTAACCCCGAGGGCGTCAATGCTGCAACCACTGAGTCGAAGTCGGAGACTGCAGCCGCTACCACTTCTTAAGCAGGCATGTCTGCTCCAGTGGGACAGATGATGCGGGCAGAGGGTACGCCCTTGCTGACGAAGAACATTTCTTTGAGATCGATGGCGCAAAGCGTCAGGTTAGGCGGCAAAAACGCATGGCGGATTATTTGGAGATTTCACAACAAGCGATGGTCACAGACCACGGGCCTTCAGGCGCTGTACATATATTGCTGCCTGAGCATGGCCAGTCGAGCCCAGCTGGGGACTGGATCAACAGGCTATTTTTCTTGAGCGAATTTGATTAAGTTTGAACATGTGTTTGTCCAGACGTCATTGCGATCTTGTGATGTATGGGTGTTGGGAGTGGTGAAGCTCGTCAGATGGGGCATTGGCATGATACGCATGGTTTCGAGCATAGCTTCGATCAGCACTGTTGCTCTCGACACAGCGCAGCTCTCCACATATTTGCGGGAAAAGAAATCGCAGTATGCATTCACAGTCTGAACCGACCGTTTTCGTACATAAATATCGTGGTAACCAGACAAACACCGCCTCCACGCTCGACAAGGAAGTCCACAACCAGTCTCCCCTCATCGCCCTGCCCCAGAGCAGAGCTCTCAGCCATGCCCTCCAAGCGCCCCATCAAACCACCCAAGCAAACCCGCAACGCACCGACGTCCCCCACATCGTGCTAAATAATATCAGGGAGAGAGTCACACGTCCACACCTACCCCGATACTTCACATCCCCTTCGTCGCTCGCTCAACCGCCCACCGCGCCTCGTGCAGCCCCCGTCCCAGCTCGCCGCTCTTGCACCGCTCGCGGACATCGTAGTGTAGCGCTACTAGCTGCTGTGCGCGCGCGAGATCGGGGTCTGAGGGGTCGTCATCGGTGGGGGCGCTGGATGTGATTGTGGTTGTTGGTGATGTTGTGGGCGCTGTTGTTGTTGTTGAGGAGGAAGACGGGCGCGCGGATACGAGGGCTAGGGCTGCGGTGGGGGGCTGAAGGGGGAGAATGGTTAGTTTGGCTGGTTGGGGAGAGGAGGAGAGGAGAGGAGAGGAAGGTATGTGTGAGAAAGAGCGGGAAAGGTGGGGGGGTTTACTCACGCACACGCCTGGTTGGAGTGAGACGAGATCGCTCAGGATTTCTGCGAGTTGCATCTCGTTGTTCTGCATATTTTCTGCTTTGGCAGGGAGGGAGGGCTGTCTTGCGTGCCTTTTGGCCTTTATCTTTTTTTCCCCGGAACCGCAGGACAGATCCTAGGTAGGATGATTTCTTTGGCACCACGTATAGACTCCCCTCGCGCGTGTTCTCTCGTCCAGTTGCGTATATGTGCTAACGTATATGCGTGAGCGCACCGAGACATAAAAAAACTCTCAAAAACTCCCCCTCTGGTTCCGGGTTTCTCACACTTTTTGCGAAGCTCTTCTGCCCAGCACCTCGGAATGACGCACGCGGGGACCGCTGCATCAGAGCAGGGATCTCAGCTCGAGCACAGCCCGCGCTCCGCTCCGCATGCAAACGCGCTACGGGACGCGCGCCGGCAATTCGGGGTCTGCGACGGCAGAGGCGATAGTGTGATTTGCGGTATCGGGTTGTCTCTCTGTCTCCTCCTCGTTTGACAATTGTTTCTTGTATACCTGGATCTTTTTTGTGTGTTTGTTGGATATAGACGGGTACTGTAATTATGGCGAGTGCTCAGTCTATTGCGCGGAATTGCCGCAAGGTATGTTAATGCTCCTCGTTGTTGCTTCTTGGGTTTGCTGTGCTGTGCTGTGCTGTGCTGGGCTGAGGTTTTGGGGTTGGGGAGCTGGGAGGGGAGAGAAGAGGAGGGAAGACCGATTGTTAGACCGGAGTGCGTAGGGACCGCAGCGGCGTGTAGAGGAAGGTGTGCGTCTGGTGGTTGACGAGCAATTGCCCTGTTCCCAGCTCTTCTGGCGCATGCGGTTGGAGCTCGAAGCCCAGGGCAGGGAATCGAGGATTGACAAGCTCTGCCTCTTCAAGCTTGCCCGGCTTCCTCATACTCTCGAGTAATCCACATCAACCCAAGATCGTAGACTGACAACCTCCCGCCAGATTATGTGCATAGGTCGCAACTATGCCGACCACATCGCCGAGCTCAACTCTGCTACCCCGAAGCAGCCCTTCTTCTTCCTGAAGCCGGCATCGTCTATCCTCCTCCCCGGCGCTGGCCCTGTGCTGCGACCCAAGGGCGTGAACGTGCACTACGAAGTCGAGCTCGGTCTCGTCATTGGCAAGACAATCAGGGACTTGAAGGAGGATGATGAGAAAGGCGCCATGGATGCCATTTCTGGTATGCTTGAATTCTTCAAAAATTCTGTCTAGAACAGGATATCGGACTATGGAGATTTGTCAAGCTATGACGGCTAATGTAAGAACAACAGGCTACCTCCTCGCCATCGATATGACGGGACGCAATGTGCAGGACGAAGCGAAGAAGAAGGGACTTCCCTGGTCCATCGCCAAAGGCTTTGACACCTTTATGCCCATCTCGCAGCTCATCGCCAAGTCGCGCATTCCCGACCCACAGAACATCCACCTCTGGCTGTCCGTCAACGGCGAGATCAAGCAGTCTGACAGCACAGAACTCATGTTGCATCGCATTCCAAGACAATTGAGCGCCATCAGCAGAGTCATGACGCTTGAGGCGGGAGACATCATTCTGACAGGCACACCAAAGGGCGTGGGGCCGGTCAAGACAGGAGACATCATGAGGGCTGGAATCAAGGTTGACGGAAAGGATATCGATGAGGCCAACATTGAGGTTCCAGTAGAAGATCGTGAGGGATTGTATGCATTTGCTGAGACATAAACCGTCGACAGATTACGAATGAAACACTGAACCACCCAGCCTTACTTCTATTTTCGTGGGGATTTCTGTTCTGACTGCTGAGTGGATCTGATCCGAGGTTCGCGGAAGCTGGCCGCAGTGGCAGATTGCTTCACCGAGCGAGCAGCTTTCGGACATCTGGCGGAGTTCACCTGGCCAAACAGCTCAGGAGAGGGGATGACGGATCTCTCTCGCATTTCGTCCTTAGGGGTGGCTTGGTCCTTCTTCAGCTTCCCTTCCTTCATCGGACTGACAGCAAGTTTGACAACGTGTGACTTGGCCGCCCTCGCTACGGCAGGATACTCGCAAGTAGCGCCAGACTTTGTGCAGCGACCACAGACTGGGCGTGTTCGGTCGCAAGCTGCGTGACGTGAACGACACGACATGCATGCCCCCGGTGGTTTACGGGGCTCTTTCACTTCTTTCTTTACAGTTGATTGTTTTGAGCTGTTAGTGTTGGCTTGGGCTGAGCCTTTGGCAGTTGACTTCAGCTTGCCAATAAGCTTGCCCGCCTTCATGGCCTTCGTCGCCGGGACAAGTGGTTTTGAGGGCGACGACACAGTATTCTGTACGCCTGGGCTGGCTTGTGGCGCTTCATACTGTGCCGCGCGAACTTCAGTTGGCTTTTGCTTGCCATATGTTCTACGAGCGGGTGAGGACAGGGCAGGTGTATCATGATCGATGAACGGCGGGTCAGACCGAAGCAAGGATGACTCTAGGCTCGCTTTCTTCCTGTCAGCAGTTGTGACGATATCCTCATCGGTGGCCGTCTCGACACTAAGTTTCGGGCGAGCTGTTCGTTGTATAGGAGCATCATCGATATATTTCCGCTTTGTAGACACCCTGCCAAGGTCTCCATGTGCGTCGATTACCGCAGGTTCTATTTGTCTCTGCTGACCATTCAAAGGCACCCGGGAATCCCTAACAGAATGACGTTTCATGAGGTTCCGACGGGCTGAACGTGTTTCTGATCGCTTTGGTGGTGAGGAGAACAGGTGGGCGTCGGAACTATGAGCATGTCAGTGTAGTCTCGCTGTTACATTGGCAGTATAGACTCGCATCTCTAATCCATTCGAGCCTTGAAGGTTGCCCGCTCGAGATTGATTGCCGTGGGTGTACTCGTCTTCTACCTCGGACTCCGTTGTAGCATCTGAGAAGCCTGCATTATGCTTCGACACAATCAGCGTTTCCGGCGCACGCTGCGTGGCGGCGGTGTCATTGCTGCTTCCAGCTTCTTGTGTTCGACACATTGCCCGAAGAGCAAGTACCTCTCTCTCCATGTTCTTGTACAGCTGAGTGTTCTCCCACATGGAGATGACTTCCGGTTGGGTCTCCAGAATGTGAAAGTCGTCTTCTTCTCCGGGTAAAGGTTCCTCGTCAGGTGGTTGCAGACTGTTCGAATTCAAGCGACTCCATCGTGAGGACTCAGTATCTCTCTTCCTCGGGGACTCTTGATTGTAAGTGCTGCGTCCATCTTGGGCCTGAATCTCACGTCTCATGGACGATCTCCGATGTCTGGTGGGGGATCGCTCGTTCCTGACGGGTGATTGCAAACCCCGTATGGGTGACTGTCGGCGGGCTGGAGGTGATTGCTTTTCAATGCCGTAGAACACTGCCAGCGGGCTATCGTCTTCTCGTACTTCAGTCTGTGCCCGCTCTACGTGCCGGTCCACAGCGAGCTCTTGATACCGATTCCCAGCTCTCAGGTCGTTCACTTCTTTCTCCAAAGACGCAACCTTCCTGGCCTCATCTTGACGTTCCTCTTCAAGTGTTCCAAGCCTCTTGACTACGTCTTTGAGCACTGCGCTTTCACCCCGAGCAGTCTCAACCTGCTCTCCTATCTCGTCTATTTTGTTCTCAAGGCCACTGAGCTTCTGTCTAACACCCTTCATCGCATCAACGGAAATTTGCAATTCTTTTATCGACTCTTTAGTCCAGGCATCAAGCGGCCTGTCGTGCTCTTCTGCCTCGATAGCAGTAATTTTTGCGTCCATCTGTTTGATTTTGTGAAGTGAAGCTTCGGCAGCTTCAGCAACAGCCTCCGTTGCCTGGATACGAGCGCTGAACCTATCGTGCTGTTCTTGTAGCTCCTTCATCTGAGCAGAGAGGTGGATATTGACGCGATTGTTCTGTCGTTCCCACAACAGCGCTTCGGCGGCCTCAAACGGCATACGTGGACCCAAGGACAAAGACTGAGCAGTGCCCGGACGCTGTGTAGTGATGTTCATGGTTGCAATCGAGGGCAACGAGTGGTTCTTGCCGGCAATATCACGGTGGGCTTGCTGAAGCATCATTTTAGTGCCAACCATAATTTGCTATGCGTATCCTTGACGAGGGAGCGTGAGATACGTACCTCCTGAGCTTCTTGAGTCAACGGACCGGAAGCATTGGGCATAGGTGCCGGACGGCTTATTCAAGAGCCAGTACTTGGGCGCGCTGTGGCGCTTCCGGTGCTTCTTGGGTGAAGCTTTGCGTGTTCGATTCGAGGCGGCTGACGAGAGATGGCTGCGTACAGCTCGATGTGGAACCGTGTGAGTAATCCTGCGAAGGATAAAGCAAAGTGCAGACGACCTCAACGAGAACGCATTTATCTCTCAGATCGAAAGAAAATCAAGTGAGAGAGAGAAGGTGATGTAGAGGTGAGATGAGATTGCAGGCCTTTGGTCATGACAGAAACAGCCGTGGACCGCGCCTTCCCTCTCTACCCAGACTCACCACCCATCCGTCCGCTCACCTGCTTCGCAAATTATACAAGAGGCAGTATAACAACATACAATATTGACAAATTGAGATCTTTGTTATTGAGGCTACCTCATTGTTTGTATACCTGCCGCTCGACCCTCACCAGTCTCACACGACACGCTTTGGCCCCTTAGGGACATCTAAAACCTCTTCTCTTTTCATAATTCTTATCTTGCTGTCCTTCTTGCTATCATCTGCTGGCTCCTCGCTCTCCTTGGGCCGCTCAGCAACGCTCTTATCGTAGCTGCTTGGATCGATGCCGAGGATACCGCCAACATTGTTACGGTCACCAGGGACAGAAAATTCACGGAATGCGTAGCGCCACTCGTTCAGAAACCCGCGGATGGCTTTGCCGACTTTGTCTTTGCCGTTCTTGGAGTGGTGGCCGGTACCGGTGATGGCGTAGACGGGCCGCGATGAGGTACTGTGTTTTAGGAGAATGCCTTCGAGGTATGATACGGATTCGTCTGGATGTAGCCCTGCACGCCTCTCAATAAAGAATAGTCATAGTGTCCTGGGGCACGTACCATGTAAATCCACATACAACTCTTTCGAGTCGTCATTGCCCTTATTTCGCTCCTCGTATAGGATACGAGCAGCCTCTCGATGTGCCTCTCGCATTAAATTGTTCTCGCTCTGCCCTCGAAGACTAAGAGCTTTGGCAGCGCGAGAATCGCTTCGATTCCAAGCTTGAGCGGCGCTGATAATAGTCAGTCCTGCGATCTGATGCGCGCGTGAGATTAGCCTACCTTTGCAAGAATTTGTTTCGCAGACTACCATGCTTGAAAGCCTCCGCACGAGCTTTGAGATATGCTTGGTTTCCCTTCTCTCCTGTCTCAAGCCATGGGATGTGCTGGGGCGCTGGGATCGCTTGAGCTGCAGCGCTGTTCTCGCGGGTCCCAGTAAAGCTCTTAGCGGTCTTGAGTCCTTTGCGCGCAGGGATAGGCGACGATGGGGCTGGGGACATGCGTACGACGTCTGCTAGGTTGCTTGGTGCGGGAACGTCTTTATGGCCGTGGCCGCCTCGCTTTCCGTGATGTCTTTTACCAGTCTTTGCAGCCGCAGCCGATCCAAGGCTTGGAAAAGCTTCATTATCATCTACGGCGAGCACTGATGGTGTGGCAGCGCGTGACGCTTGACGACTGCCAGTCCGCGACTGTGGACGACTACCTGCTCCAGGGGTGAAGACCGGGAATGGGCTGAGACCGGGAGGAGGTCGTGTGTGTCCGCTGCCAGTCAAACCATATAGTTGCTCTAAGGAAGAGGGCTGCGGCGTGCCATAAGGAGAACCAGACCCTTGGAGGGAGGGAAACATGTCGAAGTCGGACATCTGAAAGTTAGGTACAGCAGCTTGAAGAGGCGGAGTTGCGACATCTGAAATAGCCATGCGTGCCATCAGGGCCGACGGGTCATGGGAAAATAAGCAGGTATCACCGGCAAGACAGTTTCCGTTCAAAAAGTACCTGGGGTTTATTAGCATCAAGTCGGCTTAATAGTCAGACGGCCAACTCACTTGCACAGCGTTTTCGTAGTGTCATGGCTGAACCTACAGTCGGCCCTTGCACAGTGACCCGTCGACAAGAAATACTTGCACACGATATTGCTCTTCTGCTGTCCGACAGGTGTGGCTGGCCTGAACGCAGGGCTCATTGATTTGCCGATCAGATAGCCGTTGTCGCTGCCCATTGGAGTGGTCGCAACTGGAGCCTGTCCATTCTGACCGCCCATCAGAGCGAGCAGCGCAGCGGTCAGATCGTAGGCGTTGGCTTCCAGGGCCACTTCAATCTCCTCGTCTGACCTCTCGTTACCGAGTACGGAGCGCAGCATGTCGTAGGGCCCCATATCCATGGTCTGCGGTTGGATCCATTCCGCAGCTGCGCCATTCAGGGTACCATCGCCGAGCAAGGACGACGACTCGGTGCTGCCGGAGTCGTCGTTGACGAGCCAGTCGACAGAATGGCTGTCGAGGTCGCCGTACTCATTGTTCGGGCTGGTGCCCTCACTGAACTGGTATGCGCTCAGGCTGGGACTGTGGGGGATGTGCGGCGTCGCAAAGGCCAGGCGCGGCGAGGGGCGCGGCGAAGTGAAAGGCGAGGCGGTGCCCGTGTGCGACTTTGCGCGGGTGAATGCTGGCGGGGCGATGCCAAAGCCCGGCGGCGGGTTTATGATGCGCGGCGAGTGTTGAACGGGGGTGGGCGCGCGGTTCTGCTGCCAGGGCGCGGGCGAGGGACGGCGGATGATGGTGTGACGGCTGGGCGGCGGCGAGCTCGAGGCGCTGGCTGAGTCGCGGAATCGCCAAAGGCAGTCCAGGACGACGTTCTCCAGCGACTTGCCCGTGAGGCCCGTCTCGTTGCGCAGCAGCTCCTCCAGCCGGTCTGTCTTGTCCTCGTCATCCAGCTCGCTGTCCTGCAGGATGGGCTGCGCCTTCTGATACAGGTGGTCGGACACCATGTTCACTCAGGGTTGGTGGTGTGATATGTGGTGTAGAAGGGGGGTGGGCCCTGAGGAGAGTAGGTGTCTGTATGTGTACTGCGTGTGTACAGCCGCGGCGGCAGCGCGTCCAGGGACCCGGAGATGGGCTCACCCGCTGTGCGGCGCTGGCAGATACACGGCTCCAATCTGTGGTCCCGCAGGGAGCTGCAAGACTGCAAGCTGCGACACGCGCCAGAGAGCCAGGGCCAGGCAAAGGCTGAGGGCGGCTGGTGGGCGCTGAGCTCCAAAGTGTGGGGGAGGTTAAGGTAGGTTAGGGTTGGCCCGAAAGCGCGGTAGCAGACGCCGCTGATCAGGGCACTCTCTCAGAGCACTTGGATTGCACAGCCTGCTTAGTCAAGCTGCAGCGAGGCGACCTAGGACGTGTAGCAGCGGCAGCAGCAGCAATGCACACAGTAGGGCACAGATGAGATGACACTGCAGCGCCGCCCCGATGAGGCTGAATTCACGTGTGATGATGCCTGTGTGGATCGCGCAACGTCACGGCCTCCACTGCTACTTGCTTGCTGGCTTGCACAGCGACGGCAGCGCGGGAAGGACGAGCGGACGAGCGGACTCGCGCTGTGCCCGCTGTCACACTGCGAGTGCGGCCATCTATTCATACTTGGGCCTCCGGACACGCTGTGGCAGAGCGTCTCACATGGACATGGACCTGCACCGCCGCAGCAGGACCCTGTACGCGCTCCAGGAATGACGACTTGAGACAGACTACTGTGCTAGTCCGAGCATCCGCGAACGCCGTCAGCAACCACTATGCCGCCGACAGACAAGCTCCTCCTAAGCACCAGCAGCCTCACATCCTATACAACCACCATAATGTCAACCAGGTAGTCGCATCTGAGTAACCACAGCCATCTCCTTCTTCATCCCGACCAGTCCGCTTCGCCACACAGCACAACGGCCCGCGCCGTTCCGCCATAGACAGCTACCGCTGGTCCTCTGCTTCAGCCTTCAAGCTGCAACGCGCCACACCTCAGGATGCCCGCCGACGACTATGATGCCCGCGCCCTGGCGTTGCCCCTCGAGGACGAAGCCACGGGCGAGACGCCCATCTGGAGCCGCCGCTCGCAGTCATTCGCACGTTCGTCCACCAGCAATCGTCCGCAGACGTTCCTCCAGCGAGCCACATCCACCGCACAAACGGTCCAGCGCCGCGCCCTGGAGCAGTACAACAAGATGTCGCCCGTCCAGAAGGTGCTGTTCACGGTCGGCGGCATCGTCATGTTCGTCCTCAGCGTACTGTTCCTGGTCTTCAACGAGAAGATCTTTGGCGCCCTGCTGCCTTACGCAAAGAAATGGCGGGACGTGACGGCTGGCTGGCTGGTGCTGTGGGCGTTGATCTTCACCGTCTCCTTCCCACCACTGATCGGCTACTCCTCACTCCTCACCATCGCGGGCTTCGTCTACGGATTTCCCAATGGGTTCGTCCCCCCTCTCCCTCTCCCTCTCCCTCTCCCTCTCCCCCATTTCCCTCCCCCATCCTCCTCACTAGCCCCCTCACTAACCCCCTCCCCAGCTGGTTCATCGCCGCAACTGCCACCATCGCCGGCAGCACAGCCTCCTTCCTCCTCTCACGCACCGTTCTCCGCACAATGGTCACCAGGCTCGTCGCCAACGACAAGCGCTTCGCCGCGCTCGCCCTAACCCTCAAACACGACGGCCTCA
Organism: Curvularia kusanoi; assembly: GCA_011058905.1. Taxonomy (NCBI): domain Eukaryota; kingdom Fungi; phylum Ascomycota; class Dothideomycetes; order Pleosporales; family Pleosporaceae; genus Curvularia; species Curvularia kusanoi. The sequence continues at coordinate 515,001 of SWKU01000012.1, read as the reverse complement.
AACTCCTCGTCATGATCCGCATGTGCCCGCTGCCATACTCCCTCTCCAACGGCGCGGTCGCCACCTTCCCCACCGTGCACTGGGCCTCATACGCCATCGCCACGGCCATCGTCTCCCCGAAACTCATGCTGCACATCTTCATCGGGTCGCAGCTGGAGAAGATCGCCGAGAGCGGCGGCAAAATGGACGCCCGCACAAAAGCCATCAGCTACCTGTCCATCGCCATCGGCGCGGTCGCAGGCATCGCCACGGGCTGGTTCATGTACAAGAAGACCAAGGAGCGCGCGGCGGAGCTGGAGGAGGAGGAGCGCCAGGGCGTGCGCCGCGCCAGTCTCGATGCCCTTGAGAACGAGTACGCAGATGACCCGGATGCGCTCGAGGCGGCCCAGCATCTGCGCGAGGCAGACGACGATATCAGTCTGAGGGGTGGCTGGGACGACGAGTACACCGACGACGTCGACGATGCGGCAGATATCGGGGACGATCCGTTCCGTGATGGTGACGCGACGGATGAGGAGGATCGAGGGCGGAAGTAAGGGTGCGGTGCGTTGTAGATGTAGATATACATAGACAGGGGTTTTTTTTCTTTCTTGAATTCAAAAGCAAATTGGCTGAATTGACCGAGTTTCCTTCATCTACTCGTTGGAACAAACATGTAATACAGACACGCCACCAGTCACCTGTTCCTCCACTACAAATACCTCCCCACCTAGAGCATCTTGCCAACTCTGACAAGAGACCATATCCCTCTGAACAATACAATTATTAAAGAGCAAAGAACGGTGCAGCACCTATAGCATGCATAGCCATCTCGCAGAACTGTGTATTTGCTTATGCTGTACCAAATAGACTTGGATCACTCCAGCAAGACTACTGAATCTTTGTGTCTAAGCACTGTCATGTATAAGCGTGGAGGCATTCAAGACTACCCTAACAGCTTGCTAGCTCTACTCTCCACACATTGGGTTCACCTTACTGCGTCATTGGTACTTGAGAGCTAGAAAGCTGTTTGCTGTGGAATTGGGAACACGGGGCAATCACTCAGATCATTGCGGAGTCAACCGGTTTTTTAACAGAACAGGAAATTGATTTGCGATATACAAGGCCCGCATCCGCCAATCCGCATATTTACCGCTAACAGAGGAAAAGCATCTCGGAGTCACAGCGTGTTGGTCTGGTCTTCCGAGGAGGTATCGTAAGACACGGGGCCGCGCGCACCAGCAAGTCGCAATGACGAAAAAGAACCCTTCTCATATTGAAACAGCTGATGGCGAGGACGCATCTTCTATTATACATCTATTCTCAGAGACCAATCAGCACATTTTGACCCCGCAAGAACCTTGGAATAGAGAGTACCCACTCTTCAACCCCTTGTCATCTATGCCGTGAAGCTCTTGGTGAAGCTTGTGGCAACCTCCTTAAGCTTGGACTCAAGCTCCTTGCTGAGAGCACCCTCCTTCTCAATGGTGTTGAGGAGATCAGCCTCGTTCGACTTGAGGTGAGCAAGGAAGTCAGACTCCCACTGGAGAATCTTGTTGACGGGGACGTTGTCGAGGATACCGTTGACACCAGCGTAGATCAAAGGAACCATCTCGTTGACAGCCATGGGGCTGTACTGCTTCTGCTTGAGAAGCTCGGTCAGACGCTCACCACGGTTGAGGGTCTGCTTGGTGGCGGCATCCAAATCGGAACCGAACTGGGCGAAGGCGGCGACCTCACGGTACTGAGCCAAGAAGAGCTTCAGGGAACCGGCGACCTGCTTCATGGCCTTGACCTGGGCAGCGGAACCGACACGGGAGACGGAAAGACCGACGTTAATGGCGGGACGGATACCCTTGTAGAACAGCTCAGCCTCCAAGAAGATCTGGCCGTCAGTGATGGAAATGACGTTGGTGGGAATGTAAGCGGAAACGTCACCACCCTGGGTCTCAATGACGGGAAGGGCGGTAAGCGAACCACCACCAAGGGAGTTGTTCATCTTAGCGGCACGCTCGAGGAGACGAGAGTGGAGGTAGAAAACGTCACCGGGGTAGGCCTCACGACCAGGGGGACGACGGAGAAGCAGAGACATCTGACGGTAGGCAACGGCCTGCTTTGTAAGATCGTCGTAGATGATCAAAGCGTGCTTGCCGTTGTCACGGAACCACTCTCCCATGGAGCAACCAGTGAAGGGAGCTATAGAATGTTAGGATGCGTATCAGAGCCTTCACGTCATCTGGAACTTACCAAGGTACTGGAGAGGGGCAGCCTCGGAGGCAGTGGCGGCAACGATGGTGGTGTACTTCATGGCGTCGTTCTCCTCAAGAGTCTTGACGAGCTGAGCGACGGTGGAGCGCTTCTGACCAACGGCGACGTAGATGCAGTAGAGCTTCTTCTTCTCGTCAGAGCCCTTGTTCCAACGGCCTAAGATGTGTTGTTAGTGACCAGTCCATGCTCAGTATCTCGGGAAAACTCACCCTGGTTAAGCATGGCGTCGAGAGCGACGGCAGTCTTTCCGGTCTGACGGTCACCAATGATCAACTCACGCTGACCACGGCCGATGGGAACCATGGCGTCGACGGACTTGAGACCAGTCTGGACGGCCTCACGGACGGACTGACGGGGCAGAATACCGGGGGCCTTGAGCTGAGCACGGCGGCGCTCAGTGGTCTTGAGGGGACCCTTGCCATCGATGGGGTTACCGAGGGCATCAACGACACGGCCGAGAAGAGCCTCACCGACGGGAACGTCGACCTGAACACGTTAGCTGGAGGGCCCTCCGTGATTTGAGCTCTGGCACTCACAATCTCTCCGGTACGCTTGACGGACTCGCCCTCCTTGACGAGACGGTCGGAACCGAAAAGCACAACACCGACCTGGCCGGCCTCGAGGTTCATGCACATGCCCTTGACACCGGAGGCGAACCTAGAATCCCGTTAGCTGCGCTGCCGATATGCGCTTAGATTGGGGTATTGGCGTACTCGACAAGCTCCTCAGCCTGGACGTTGTTCATGCCGTGGACACGGGCGATACCGTCACTGTTGTCTCCTCGTCAGCGGATTGTGTCTCTTTCGATGGCCGCGATGGCGCGTTGGTGTGGTGCGGCGTACCCGACGGAGAGGACACGACCGGTCTCGGCGAGGGAGTTCTCCTCCTGGACGCCACGGATGCGCTGCTCCAGGATGGAGGAGACCTCGGTGGGGGTGGCCTTAGCATCGGAAGCGTAGGCGCGGGCAGCGGTGAAAGCAGGGGCGCGGGCCTGTGGGGGAAGAGTCGTCAGTACTGATGTTGGCTGCGAGGCTTGGCTCGGCAGAGGGGAGCTCCCATCGCCATCTCAGCAGCGCGCGCCGCAACCCGGAATCCATCATCAATGGAGCTTCAATGCATTGCCAATGGCATCGATGCCGGGTTCTTCGAGTTGCAGGCGACGGCGGAGGTGGCGGCAGGCGCAATGGCTGGTAGTTGCGTGGACTTACCGAAGCAATCCTGCTCGAGGCAGAGATTGCGGCAACCCGGCGGCTGGACTGGCGGATGGCCCTTGAGAACATGACTGCGGTACTCAAGAGTCTATTGAGATTGCTCTGCAACCAATTGAGATTGATGCAGGAAGGGAGGAGAGGAGAGGTTGATGGAGTAGGAGATGGAGCTCTGAGGAAAAGACTTGAGCGGTCCCCGGGAGGAAAGCGCAACCCACGCTAGACGGGATCGCGCTAGCCCCAAAGCGACCAACCTCACCAAAACACGAGATCTGGGGATGTCTCTGACACCAGTAGTAGCCCTTCAATTGTATTGAAAATTGCCGAGATCTAGCTATTGATAGTTCAGAGCATTATTCTGCCATTTTTTGGTGCTCTTGATGGCTTGCATCAGACAGGAAAACAGAGAAGCGGTACAGGATCGGTACAACTCGGAGACAGCTGTAGCATACAAAGATCGACTTATGCGGTAATGTGTTGATGCATGATTGACAACTTACTTCTGCACAGCTGAGACGACACCGAAAGGGCACTTTGAGTGAACATCCACTAATGATAGATTCATTTATATGCGTGTAAATACTGAATGAACGCTCCAATATAATGTCTCTTCACCCAGCTTTCGCATAGCTTGACACGCTCGATACGTATACATGCACCCGGACGCCGGTACACCGTACTCCCATACAATGCTGTACTACTACTCTGTCTCCAGCTGCTCCCCTCAGCCGCGGTTCGTCGACGCCTCCTCCTACGCTCAAAGATTCCCTCGCTCCCATCCTGTTGAGGCTGTCCAGTTTGCTCTCACTGGCCGGTGTCATACTACTCCAGTAATCGCAACCCCTCAGTGAGATTTTCCGTTCTGCCCGCTGCTCTTCTTGAACTTCTGGATGTCCTCCTCGACGGCCTTGTCAATGCGGCTCTTCAGCTCTGGGCGGTAGCCGAGGGAGAATAGGATCTCGAACCAAACGAAGAATGGTGCGAGGAAGAACGCCTGGACCAGGTTGTCGAGCAGCGCTGGAGCCCTACCCTCGAACTTGCCGTGCCCAATGAACTGCGCAATCCAGCATGCTACGTTGATGCCACCCGCCCAATAGTTCGCCGTAGCGCCATAGGTCGTCGTGAGATGGTTGCCATAGGCGGTCGCGCCAATGAGAAGCGGCGCAAGAAGGGCTCCTGCTACTGGCTCCATAAGGATGTAGAGGGTCGAGTATAGCACTGCACCGAACGTGCCGACGTTGAGGGGAAGGTTAGGTATCGACAGCCATGAGGGCAGCGGGACGGCAGGAGTGTTGGTGAGCTAAAGTCACATATAAGTGAACAGTCGGCTATGCGCATCGCCAGTGCTTACGAGTAGAAACGACGTCAACAGGATAGGAGGTACACAAAGAACATGTATCCCCACGTTGACCTGGACGAAAAGCGGCGTCAGTTTGCATGTGAAAGACTTCGGCAAGGGGTTGAACCCACGGGATTGTGGTGATAGGAGCCGTACTGTAGGCCAGTCAGTCAGTCTTCTTGAGCCCCTCGCGCATGACGTACAAAACGTAGCTGCTTCTCAAGATTGAGAGACATGGTGCCCGATGCGGTACTTTCTCGCGTGTCAAGGTGTTGGAGAGAAGAGAACCATGTCTTGGTGTATCCAGGTGCCGAGGTGATCTGCTGGCGTGCTCACGAGGTCCAAGGCTTCTAGTCTTGAGCACACAGTTGAAAGCCAAACGGACCGCAGAGTGACTGGTTGGTTCCACGACATGGAGCGGGTGGGGCGGCCGCTGAGTGCTGGCAGGCGCGATCCGGCAGCCGGAGAATCTCATCGGGAGCATGGGAAGGCGCGACCTTCATGGCCCAGGCATTGTGCAGCTCCTGCCAGTACTCCACACCCCACATCCACCCTGCACGACCTCGCCCGCTTCAAGATCGCCTCCGATAGCTGACGCGACCGCCGCAGAAGCTTTGCGCATAAACCGCTCGAACGTGGACTGAGACTGAGAGGATATCTTTGCAGGTGGTACGCGCCTCTCACTTGAGGCTGGCGCGTTGGTCGCTCACTACAGTCGCTACAGCGCGCGCAAGAACATACCTATTAGAGTCGCATAATACGAAGCCACCCGCCTCCGTGCATTTCGCCGTTTCCGTGAACCGTGCCGTCGCTGTCAGACAACCGCGCAATTTCCACTCTGCTGCGCAGCCATGTTCTTCCTCAAAGAGCTCGAGAAGACCATTCAGCTACACCCCTCGTACTTTGGCCCGCTCATCCGTTCGCACATTCACAAGGAGCTTTTGCAGAAGGAGGAGGGTTCAAGCACAGGAAAATACACCGTCGTGTGCATATTAGACACGTTTGATATCACAGATGGCAAGGTAATGCCAGGGTCAGGCTCAGCAGAGTACATTGTCCACTACAAGGCTATCGTCTGGCGTCCATACAAAGGAGAAGTGGTATGTCGGTACCGCCTCGAGAAGAAGGTGTGCAGATGGCTGACTATGATCAGATGGATGGAATTGTCACCTCTATCCTTCCTGCAGGCTTCTTTGTTGACTGTGGCTCTCTGCAGGCTTTCGTCGGACGCAACGTACGGAGACCTTCGCAAATATGGTATCAGAGCATGGACTGATCAATCACAGATGATTCCGTCAGACATCAAATACGAGGGCAATGCTGCGCCGCCCCAATGGTCAGACGGCGCAGATCAGATCATCGAGAAGGGCACAAATATCCGCATCAAGATCAAGGGCATCCGTTCTGAAGTCGACAAGATGTATGCAGTAGGAACTATGAAAGAGGTAGGCATTGCACTGGTCTGGGGCTTGTGCTGTTTCAGTTCGCTGACGTTTGCAGGACTATCTGGGCCCTCTGTCATCTTAGTCTCGCACCCAAAGCGACGACTATTTGAGAAACATAGAAGAGAAACACAGTACACCGAACCGGCTCCCTCAGCAAAGATGTTGTTTCCGAGTGAGGAGCAGAACTCGAGTGTCTTGCTCATTAGGGCCAAATGCACACCATCTCGACCATTGCTTATGAACCTACGCCTTAAGGGCCACTGGACTTTTTGTGTAGAAATTGCTAGTTCGGAGCTGGACGTTTAATGGGCTCTCGATCCTCAGTATTGTGAGCGTATGTTACATTGCAAACGGCGTGGCGCAAATGTTAAGGGTGCTCCTGACTCCCAGGTGCTCCCGACTTCCAGAAAATGTTCAATTAAAATTTCAGAATAGGGTCTGAATAAAAGCTATTTATCGATTTCTTTGTCTGGCGCAGCGTCTTGGGACTATTGATCATGTGTCAAAGGGTGGCTTGGGGCGTTTCGGTGGCCGCAGGCACCTCCGTTGTCTCCGCATTCCGCGACGTGAGTACCCCCGGTCAGCTGCACCAGCTCCGAGAAACGTCGTCTCTACTCTCTCAAGCCACACTTCTTCAGGCATATATGGCCATGAGATAGAAGAGCGCATACACCTTCCTTGCCACCGCTACAATGCCGCGCGAGCGCGCTACGAATGAGGAGGAGGCGGAGTTGCTTGGAGCGCACGACACGCAGGCACGGAGCTCACAAGATGGATCTGAAGCCTCTGGATCTTCGATATCGACCATGTCTCTTGTCCTCGAGCATATCAATGACGGCGCACCGAACGGTTCCTCGCATTCGAGGCTAGACGAGAAGTACCGCGATGACGACGACTACGTGCCGGGGCGCGCGCGCGAGCAGCTTGATGTCGAAGAGGGACGCTTCGAGCCTCTGCAGCCAGTGGACAGGAAAGCGCGACGCATGCTGTGGATTATTGGCACAATTTGCGCTATCGGATGGGGCCTGGCGCTGGTGTCGTTCATATACAATGGAAACTACAAGCACGTCTCAACCAAGCCGCATGATCCCCTGGCGAGCTCGACGAAGGGCTCAGGAAAGAAGGTTACCCTCGACCAGGTCATGAGTGGCCAGTGGTACGCGAATACACAGAGTGTTTCGTGGATAGCAGGACCCAACGGCGAGGACGGCTTGTTGCTAGAGAAGGGCGTTACCGATAAGGATTACCTTGTTGTCGAGGATATCAGGAACAAGGACAAAAAGGGCAGTAAAGGGCACACAACATTGATCAAGGAGAAAAGCTTCTTGGTCGGGAACAGCTACGTTTACCCTAGCAACGCTGTTCCAAGTAAAGACTTCAAGAAGGTATTGGTGCAGTCTGATCACGAGAAAAACTACAGACACTCTTCTACAGCTCTATATTGGATCTTCGACGTTGCTACACAGACTGGTGAGCCTGTCGATCCAGAAAACCCATTGGCTAGGATTCAGATTGCGTCGTGGTCGCCACAGTCAGACGCTGTTGTGTTCACACGAGACAACAACATGTTCATTCGCAAGCTCAATTCCAAGAAAGTCACACAGATTACGAAGGATGGTGGCGCTGAGTTATTCTATGGAGTACCGGATTGGGTTTACGAAGAAGAGGTCTTCTCAGGCGACAGTGCAACTTGGTGGTCTGAAGATGGCAAATACGTCGCTTTCCTCCAGACGGATGAGTCGACGGTACCGACCTATCCGGTGCAGTACTTCCTCTCTCGTCCCAGTGGAGAGAAGCCAAAGTCCGGCGAGGAGAATTACCCTGAGGTGCGCGATATCAAGTATCCCAAGGCTGGCGCGCCCAATCCCATTGTCTCGTTGCAGTTCTACGACGTGGACAAGAACGAGGTTTTCAGTATAAAGATCGACGACGATTTTGCCGACGACAATCGTCTCATCACTGAAATTGTATGGGCTGGCTCAACCAAGCAAGTTCTAGTCCGTGAGACCAATCGCGAAAGCGACACCCTTAAGCTCGTCCTCATGGACGTAAAGAAGCGCACTGGCAGGACTGTAAGGACGGAGAATGTTGCGGAGCTGGATGGTGGCTGGATGGAGGTCTCGCACACAACCACCTTTGTCCCTGCCGACCCTTCAAACGGCCGTGAGCACGATGGCTATGTTGACACCATCATTCACGAAGGATATGACCACCTTGGCTATTTCACACCTTTGGACAGCGACAAACCAATCTTGCTGACACAGGGAGAATGGGAAGTTGTTGATGCCCCGTCACGCATTGATCTCAAAAATAACCTTGTTTACTACATCTCCACCGAGCGTGGTTCCACCGAGCGCCATGCATACGCTGTCAAGCTTGATGGTACCGGCAAGCAAGAAGTCATTGAAAACAGCGGTGTAGGCTACCACAGCGCCTCGTTCTCCGCTGGCGGCTCCTTTGCTTTAATAACCTACAAGGGTCCTGGCATTCCCTGGCAGAAGATCATCTCCACGCCGTCGAACTCTGAAAAGTTCGAAAAGGTGCTCGAAGAGAACAAGGCTCTGGAGCGCTTTGCTGCGGCTCATGAACTTCCAATTCTTAACTACCAGACCATCGAAGTTGATGGCTTCAAGCTCAACGTACTCGAGCGTCGACCCCCACACTTCAGCGAGAAGAAGAAATACCCGGTACTTTTCTACCAATATTCGGGCCCCGGGAGCCAGCAAGTCGACCGGAGATTCACCGTCGACTTTCAGTCTTTCATTGCATCGTCACTGGGCTATATTGTTGTTACAGTGGACGGGCGTGGTACAGGCTTCCTTGGGCGCAAGCTCCGCTGCATCACACGTGGTAATATTGGACACTATGAAGCACTTGATCAAATTGCGGCGGGTAAGATTTGGGCCAAGAAGAACTATGTGGACGAAGATCGCATGGCAATCTGGGGTTGGTCGTACGGTGGCTTCCAGACCTTGAAGACTCTCGAGACCGATGCAGGCGAGACCTTCAAGTACGGCATGGCTGTTGCGCCTGTCACAGACTGGCGGTTCTACGGTAAGTCTGCTCTGGATGTGTTCCTGTCTAGATCTTGTGATACTTGACAGAACTGTGCTGACATACCCCAGATTCTATCTACACAGAACGCTACATGCATACTCCTCAGCACAACGCCGCAGGCTACGCCAACACGTCCATCAGCGACGTTGACTCCCTGTCCAAAAACGTCCGCTTCCTGGTCATGCACGGTATCGCCGATGACAACGTCCACATGCAGAACACGCTTACTCTGCTCGACAAACTGGATCTTGCAAGCGTGGAGAACTATGACGTGCACGTCTTCCCTGACAGCGATCACAGCATCTATTTTCACAATGCGAATCGTATTGTGTACGACAAGTTGACGTGGTGGTTGACAAACGCGTTCAATGGCGAGTGGCTGCGACTGCAAAATGTGAAGCCAAAGGCGCAAGCTGAGAAGGAGAAGGAGAAGGAGAAGAGGCGGTGATGGCTGATATGTTCTGCGCTGGCGTTTGCATAGTCTGGGTAGTCCAATTATTGCAAATTTATTCTTTCAATGACCACACACACACCTACTCTATATGTTTCCTTGAGACAATTGTTCTGGACACGCTCACGCACATTCTCCAACTACCACCACCATTCAATACGACTCCTCATAAATACCCGCGCTCTCATGCCCCCCAACCCTCAAAAACACCTTCATGCTCTCCAACACCTGCTTCTTCAGATCCGGCCTCGTGACATTCTGGCCCGGGAACCCACCAAACGTGGTATCGAAATCGAACGGCTTCAGCGCCTTCCAGATCGTGTGGATCTTAGCTGGTGGCAGGGGGATCATGTTGGGATACGACCACATGAAGCTGAAAGACGTGGTGAGGGGGTCTTTATTGGGTTTGCCTGCGTTGTAGAAAGAGGACTGGAAACTATTAGTGAGATCTCTAGATCACTAAACTTCTTGACATAATATCGAGGTGGAAGCGCAGAAAGGTGAGTTGGTAGGTGCGAGGAGAGAAGACTTACAGGCACACTCATCATCGTATCTGCAATGAAGAGTTTCTTCTCCCAGTGCAGCACCGACGAGCCGTCGAAATGGCCGCCGCACTGCACAACCGTCACACCAGGCAGTACTTCCTTCGCGCCTTTGTACGGCTGCCTCACACCGTTTCGGTCCTCCCTGCTCAGCCACTCTGCATCATCAGCAGCAACGTACACGGGACATTTGAATTGCGCAGCCCACTCGAGATGCGTGGTGTAGAAATGAGGATGGCTGATGACAATCGCCTTCAAGCCGCCCTTTTCGTTGATAAAATCCACGGTCTCTTGGTTGAGAAAGGCAATCAGGTCCCAAAGCACATTGCCGTGAGGCGTCTGGAGCAGGATTGCCCGCTCGCCGATGCCGAGTTGCTTGCGTGTTGTCGTGCTGTCGCTCAGGCCGGCGGGGAGTTCAGAAGGAGTCAGGGGTTTGGTGGTGATGTAGTGGATGCGGCTGTCATGCTCGTCGGTCTGGAATTCGTTTTTCTGGGTTTTTTGGTCCGCGTTGAGGGAGGTCCAGGTTTGGCCGTGGGCGGGGACGTATTGGCGAGGGTCCTGGGGATGTTAGTTGGTTGTACTTGGACATGCTGCATTGGAGTTCTTTAGTCGAAGGTAAGGCAGTGGTGATACAGTACTTTGCCAGCTCCGAGTGGCCGCTCGACGATTTTGAAGGATTCAACTGAAGGAGGCCCTGAGATCTAGAGGACCAATCGTCAGTGTAGCCAGCTTAAAAGCTATAACTTTTCAGCACTCTACACGGATCGATCTTGAAGGCCTTCAGTATCCTGTATTACGCCAAGTGGCCTCTCGAATCTGGCAAGGTGCTGTATAAAACTACACTTGTGTCGTTTTGACGTCACTAACCAGACAGATGCGGCACTCTTTTGGTGGAGAGGAGAGCGGAACGTCAAATTGCGTGCCGCATGTTTCGCAGATAGCGAGGTCACCGGATTCGAATTTCATACTGGCTGGTTGAGGAAATGGATTGATCGAGCTGGGAGTCGTAAGGCTGTGTGATAGACCTTCGATTTCCTTGCTCCTGTTTATGTACATGCAAAGTGGGGTGCATAGCTCGCTGCCTAGGTTGGATAGCTTACATTCAGGGAGCGCCCGCCCCACAGCTTACCAATAGGTAACAATTGGGCCTCGTATCCTGCTTGTTATGCACATGATAGTTCGGTTCTTCGCGTACTTCGAACACCGAGAGTATCCCTCAATTGACCATTGGGAACAACGTTTGTCTACAAAATAGAATAAAAAGAACAAGATCACACAATCTTGTGACAGATCTCCTTGCGACTGTCGTGAAGAATTCTTGCGATATCACTCATGTCGGTGAGAGCTGAGTAGGAGTAGGAGAATCGCTACCAACTTGCCAATCAGTCGAAAGCGCCTTTGTAAGACTTCGGGCCTGGAAGTGCATTCGCTGTCTCGAAGATACAATCATCAAAGCTGGTTCTGGGCTACAATTACCCGAGGCAAAATAACTGGTAGGATTCGCAGTAAGCAGGATCTCAATCAGGGACAACGTGGCTTTACGACAAGGAGCCTCCAAGCATCCAGATCTCGCCATTCGCAACTTTGTCAGCGATGCTCTTGACTTCGATGTCACCAGGCTGGATCTGCATGAAACGTCAGCAAGTGTTGTGAGCAGCGCAATGAAGCGCATGCAGATACAGTTAACGAGCTTGTGATAAAAAGCAAGTCGATGAGGCTCCTTCCCAAAACTGCCCAAAAAGATCGTCCTCGGCAGGGTCGAAGCACGGAGTCGCTAAGTAGCGTCATCCCGAACTTCCACCCCACCAGACAACACGCCAACGAAAAAAAAAGTATCCTGGAGTGCTCGACTCTCGTCGAACGAATGCTGATGAGGACGGGACTCGAACCCGCGCCACTTTCGTGACCAGGAAGCTTATTGCTAAGCAATGCTAAGGAGAAGGACCTTAACCTGGCGCCATAACCAACTCGGCCACCTCACCGTACCAGGTTTGATTGATGAAATGAACAGAGAGCAGAAAGATCTTATCTCCGGCCAAACAAGAAACATGGTCTTCGGTTTGTAAATTTCGTACCGCGAAGGAAGCTACTCACCATCTTCTGACCATTTTTGGACTCCCACCAAATTTCATTTCCAGCTAGCGTCTTCACTTTCTTTCCCTCTTCCCACGGGCTGTCTGGGACAATGTGGCTCTTGACAAACCGCTCGAGATTGCTGTGCGCGCGGTCTGACCCACTGCTTCCTTCGTAGGCTTGCGCGCCGAGTTGGTCGTAGTCCTCTGGATCTTCCCATGGCTTCCGCTTCAGGCTCTTCATGACTGAGTTGTCAGGCGCAAGCACAGTGGCGTTCTGCGATGCGTCTTCCAGGCGTCCTGATACTGCATCAATATCGCGCGTCAGGCCGCTGAAGATGGCGATGTTCTGCGCTCTCCCAATCACATCTGATATAATGATTCCAGAAGATGCATCACCCGTGGGAGCCATGTTGTAGTCTTGTAATGGCAGCTGCTCGTTGACTGACTTGGATAAGCTATCAAAGGGTCTTGATTCGGCGGCGCATGCGAGGTAAAGGCAGAGGCTTGCGAGAGGATATAGAACGGCTCTCATCTTCTCGGTTGGTATTCACAGGTTGTGTTGGTAGCGATACAGCGCGGAGGGGTAGACGTCATCGACCGCGGGAAAGCCAAGCGCACGTGATCCCGCGAGTGATCAGCGATATTAGGGTCGCAACCCTGGAGCTTCACAACATCAACACCATGTTTGCAGAAAGGTGACAGCGGCCCGTAGCGGGCACGACTGACTGCATACCTTCCTAGCGCCGTCGAAATGTCACTCCAACTGCCTACGGTCACAGTAGTAAGTCACATAAGTGCAATAATGGATACACGCTAATATTTTGTAGGATGATCTACGCGACTTTCACGCCAAACACTTCCCTCATGCGCCTGCGCCTGAGCACGTTCTTCATGGAGTAAAGCAAGAGCCTGCTGAAGAGTACTACGAAGACAGCAGCCTTGGCTATTATGAAGACGGCACGCCGCGTACCCTCACCGACGAACAGATCGCCATGTTCAGGCACTCGGAGATCCAGGCAATCATTCGCAAGCGGAGACAGCGGCGTGACAATGGTAATACCTCTGAGGATGGAGAGCTTGAAGAACCCGCTGTCGAGCAGCCGGCTGAGGCTGAGTCGCCAGCATCGCTACCCGCACCTTCAGTTGGTCCAGATTCGGGCAAGGTCGCATCTGGTCGTGTCGAGAAGCTGAAGACTCAGCAATGGACAACGAGCAGTCCAAGAACGAAAGCCAGGAACAAGAGAAACCGTGACAAGTACAAGCTCAAGAAGAGAGACGAGAGACTCCAGCGCGAGCAGGTACGAAAGAGCAATATGGAGAAAGACGATGAGAGTGATGAATGGGATCCGTGGCACCAGGCAAATGGTCCAGATGTTCATAAGGATGTCACTGTGGATCTTGACTACTAGGCCTTGAGCCCATATGTGTCCGTGGCTACGGCCAGATTACAAAGTAAGTACACCCATCTCTTCTACTTTTTCGCATCATCAAATGATGAAATTCCGTTATCGTCATCCTTAGGCGGAGAAGAAGCTAGGCTTGAGTCGAGGATGTTAGATCGCTCTGCGGACGGACTCCTCGATTCGCTGACGCATTTTCATTGACGAGTTTACAATAATCTTCTCTCTGACTATACCATACTATCACTTTGGACAAGCATCTAGCGTCATCCGACAGCATACACTGACGTGCTCTGTAGGTTCTGTATGCTCCGTAGGAGCTACTCATCAGCTACAAGCAGCGACGCTCGCATGACCTGATCTCTCGAAGCAGAAGTTTTACAGCAGCCTGAGGGCTTTAATCAATTTCCGCTATCAAGAGATACTGGTCTCTTAGCTGCTTTTGCACCTTCCTCAATAAAGGTCAAGACCATTGCTCTTTCTGGGCGGAGGTACTCTGGTCGGATCAATATTTCCGTTGTGGTTGTGCAACCTGTTTGCGTATACTCCGTTGAACACTTCCGCCCCAGTTACTCCGGATAAACCGTATTTATAGGGCCTTAGCCTTGCAGAGGCACTTCTCGGAACACTTTCAACGTCATGTTTGGAGGAGATCAGGCCGCTCTGGGTTCAAGTTTCAGTCTTGGTGGTATGTCAAGCTAGATCAAGGCAAGGTCTATACGCTCGCTAGGATATGAGCCACAGAGAGGGTGATCTACAAAAGAAGATGTCAATTAGTCTCTCATCCTCATCTCTGCTGTATCAGTATAGTGTCTCCCATTACTTGCAGCACGCAACCTCATTGTTTCAGCTATCTTGTGTTCTTTCACCTCTCCGTAGCTTGTCCAAAGTGTGTTAGCTCCTGCATATCTGACACTAGCGCGCTCACCCTGGCGTAGTATAGGCGGACGCAGTATACGCAGCGTTTGCTCTCTGCCTTTACCTGTCCTCACTTCACTACATAACAACAACAACAATTCTTGCGTCTCGACAATCCACCAGAACACCGCCAACATGGCGCCCCACAGGCCGACTGTGCCTGCGAAACCTGCGGAGGAGAAGGTCAAAAATGAGAACAATAAGGTTGCCAAACGCCCCGCTCGTGGCTATCACAGACACCGAAACGGGTTCCTGAACGTCAGACCGAAGGGCAGGGAAATGGACATGTAAGCTGTTTTGGTTTCCTCTGTGGCTGGTTGATCCTTGACAAACCGCGCAGCGTGAGGAGCAATCAGGATTCACCTCTACTGCGACTGCCTTCGGAAATTCGCAACACCATCTGGGAGTATGCCCTTGGTCACAACACGTTCAGAGCAGTCGCCTATCGCAGAGGAAGGAGGAGAACCACAGCCAAGTGGGTATCCGCACGAAGCATCTGCATTGCTCTTCTACAGACTTGTCGCCAGATTTACATGGAAGCTGCATCCATGCCATTCTATCTAAACACGTTCGCAGCGCAAGAAAATTGGACCGCCACAAGAGCGTTGAGACTGCTCAAGATCCATCAACGCAAACTTATCACACTGCTGCGAATTGAACCTGGCGACGGGTACTCCAGAGGGCTTCTAAGACTCGGAGCGCTTCATTGGGAGCTTGACAAAGTACAAGTCAAGAATCTACTTCCTGCCCTCAACACAATCGACATAGTTCTATCCGGAGCGGAAGGCTGGCCGAAGTCTAAGATCGACAGCGCGCTCGCAGCTCTCCTCCACAGCAACCCGTCAAGTCTGGACATCGGTACGAGAGTGAGGGCAGTGGACCACGATGTATCGCCGGCATACAAGGAAAGTCATCGGTAGATGTGCTCAAGTGGCCTATGTAGTTTGATTTTTCTATCTCAGTATTGCTTTGGGAGTCATCGTGATCGATCAGAGGATACCAAGATGCAGTACGGGGTTGCTACCGGCGTATGGAGGATTTATCAGAGCGAGGCAGCGCGCGTGCTCGAACTGCACAGCCTCATATCAAGTAGAGTTAGCGCGCTCCAACGACTGGACCGTTCATAGCAAATGATATCCTAGGAACATCTGGCCCCGCGTTGCTTTCTAGTTACTTATGATGATGGCGTGCGCACGCTTCGCCCAACTGGGCTCAATCTTTGCGCTGATTCACTGTACACTCGCGTAGCAAGGCCGACCGGGCTCCCTCTCTACATATATTTTAGCTTGCGGCAGCGTTGTTAGGTCATGGCCACGAGCAACATGGCGCCTGTCAACCCCAACAAAGGCAACATGACCGCTCAAGGCACTGCTGGTCCGGCGACAGTGTCAGGCAGGGTCAGCAAGAGGCCTCCCCGTCGTAAGTTCCACAGGTACAGGAGCGGATTTCTCAACGTTGCGCCTAAGCGACACGAGAAGAAGATGTAAGCAAACATACCACTGGCCGCGCTTTGTTGTTGCTCATATGATGTGCAGTACTCTCGACAACCAGCGACAGTCGCCGCTCCTTCGGCTTCCGCCAGAGCTGCGAAACATGATCTGGGCTTATGCTCTCGGCGATACTGTCTATCGTGGCGATGGTTACGAAAATTCGAGAGACAGAAAGTTTGCAGCTGAAGATCCTTCTATCAGCCCAAAGCTCCTTGAAACATGCCGCCAGATATACTCCGAGACTGCAATGCTGCCTTTTCGCCTGAACACCTTCAGTCTAGGCTCACGCGAACGCATGGTCACTAGTTTCGAGGCCGTCAGACCGCATCAGCGTAGGCAGATCAAAGTTCTCCGTTTCGAGGTGAACACTTTGTATTCGAAATACGATTGGATCTATGTATCTCATTACATATCCAAGAGGTCACCATCCTTGAAGTACCTCGAGATCTTCTTCTACGGAGAATGTTGCAGGATATATTCGCATTTGCAATGGTTCACTCGGTGGCGTGACGGTCTTGACCTTGCTCCTGTCAAACTGGTGGTTCGATGGTCTGAAAAATCACAACCAGAAAGGTAATTCGGCCTTCCACAAGACCTACCATTACCTTGATATACTTTGCTTACTTTTTGCAGAGTTCCTAAGATAGAGGTGATCTCGGGGATGGTACAAACCCAGGAGCAGAAGATTACCTAGGTCATTGAATCTGGAACAGGTTACTTATGGGGATTGGCAAATTACATCACAGTAATGTCGGTGACAATAAAGTGGTCCTGCGGGTAGATAAAATTTGTTTGCTGCATATGAACAGGTATATACTCTTTAGAAAGGCATCCATTGACCCTCTCTGCTATCCCTCTGCTGTGCAACACAGTCTCCATATCTAGTCGCCATATCTTATAAATCTCCGACTGTGAGATCACGCAACACGAAAAATTCCTGTCAAGTTTCACTGGTGAACAGCTACGCCAGCCAGGCAGCCGGACCATGCTCTCTTACTTCTCCTTCACCCTCGATTCCCAACGCTAGCGCACAGGTGCCTACCTCGCGCGGCCACTACTTGTAGCCAACGCTCCAACGCTTTTCCGCTAACTTTTTCACAGCAACCACCTACCCAGGTCCTGACTTTCAACGCTGTTCAACATGGCACCCAGCAAGCCCAGCCTGCCCCCAGAGCCAGTCGGCAGGGACATAGTGAGCGATAGCAGCAAAGTGGCCAAGAGACCTAAACGCCGCTATCACAGATTCGGCAACGGGGCTCTGAACGTCACTCCTAAAGGCAGAGATGAGAACGAGATGTGAGTAGCGCAAGCGTCGATGTCATGGAAATGATATTAACAACAACCAGATTTCGACGGAACCAGAGCTCGCCGCTGTTACAACTGCCTCCCGAAATCAGAGATAGCATCTGGAGGTACGCTTTGGGAAACAAGGTCTTCCTTGCAAAATACAATACTCGTGGGAAGGGTAGGTTCGTACCGTCCAAGTCAGAGTCCAATGACAGTGTGGCTCTGCTTCGTACCTGTCGACAGGTCTACTCGGAGGCTGCAACTCACCATCTGACTCTT
The DNA here is from genome assembly GCA_011058905.1 of Curvularia kusanoi. Lineage (NCBI taxonomy): Eukaryota > Fungi > Ascomycota > Dothideomycetes > Pleosporales > Pleosporaceae > Curvularia > Curvularia kusanoi. The sequence continues at coordinate 497,263 of SWKU01000012.1, read as the reverse complement.
GGCTGGTTTGTGTTTGATGAATACTGGGCCGTACAACGATCTTTCGGAGCAATGAAGCCTTGGCAGCGCAAACAGATCAAGCAAATCCGCTTGTCCGTTGACAAGTTCAGTACGCTCACAACCTGGGACCGCGAGAGTATTACCTTCTTTTCTTCTTTGGCTTCCAAGCATCGAAAGCTACCATCAGCAGTCAAGGAGGTCGAGTTCCTCTTTCATTACGGAGAAGACACAGCGGACGCCGACATTCAGACCCGGGCCGATCAATCTCTCGAACATTTCAAGAACAATCCTAAAGGTTTGAACCTCAGGAACCTAGACTATGTCTTGACAGCAAGAGGTGGTAAGGGAAACCCAGAATCCTTCAGAAGTTATTGATTCGACGGTCTTCCTCATCACAGACTGCATGTCATTTGAGGTGATGGTACAAAGGTGATGTATGGATCTTTGGTACACGCGTTGGGAAATTTGCGCTGGGTATGGCTGTTTGAACGGTTGGCGAGGGCAGCGCATCTTCAGATATCTCAGTGCATTTGGAGTAGGAAAGCAACAGATCAATTTTGACGAGATGCAATGCGTTGAGCGACAGCAAATATGGGCTACGGTTCTAAAAACAAGATACACTTTGGTCAAGTATGGGTACTTTTGACTGACGAGAAGCCCTGTTTCTCATCGGCTTATGCGATTCACATGAGACGGTGTTCTTTGTTTGCTTCCACCCCAAACTTACCGAAAAGTTCACGTCCATTGTAGTAGTTACAAACAATACGAACAAAGAAGGGTCCGATAACGCTCAAGTCTACCTTACCATTTCCGGCGAATTCTGACCCACACTCTAGCCCACCCCTCCACGCCAGTTGACCAGCAGACCGGTCCCAAGCAACCAGCCAAACGATTCCAGGGTCCCGAACCAAATCCAACCTTACCGGCTGACCTATTTTCCGGTACAAAACGACTGGCGTAGGAGCCCCCGAACCAAACTATCGACTCGCTTACAGTCACCATGTGTGAGTTCTTGGCAGAGGCGCGGCTGAGAGCTGGGAGTTGTTTGAGATTCGGTACCGAAACCGGCTAAGCGGATGGGGACGTTGTTGTGGTCTGAGCGACCATAAGTCTGGAGGATGGGTCCCGTACCGGATCCGAAGGTGCGGTGGACCACGTGGGAGTGGAGTGAACACCAGGGCTGGGGATACTGGGTCCTTGTTACTTGTTTTGGGTCCGCTGGAATGGAATATGGGAGCAAGGTGGGTCTGCCCTGGAGACATATGTGTTTGGCTAACTTGAATGTCGGTCTCATCGTAGTGCATCTTTGACTACAATACAATCAAAGGGCAGAGGATAGTTTGCCAGTTCTGCAATAACTATAAGTGACCATAACCAAAATCTTGAGCACTAGGGCGCATGCTGATTCTGAGGCGGCGTGGTGGCGATTCCCTCAAGATGTCACGGCAGCATAGTAGAGAGATGGGTTTGAAGTATAATACTAGATTATTCGTGTACTCGTAAAGCCATTAATCATGAGATCTAAATTCAAAACGCCAGAAATGCTTGAGAAATCTCTCTATATGCCATCATGCATCTATCAGGATAACCTCTACCTCTTCTTGGAGGAGGATCTCTTCGCTGTGCTTGAGCTAGCGGGCGTGGCACGAGTAAAAGAAGTTGTCAATGTGCTCGGTGTGCTGTTGGGAGCGGCTTGCGCGGCTACCGGGGAACCGCTGGCAGAAGCGCTGGGAGTAACTGGAGTCGGGGTCGGCGAAGGAGCGGCAGCAGCCTTCGCACCGCCATTGGCGTAATAGTCCTCAAGGGCCTTCTCAAGCTTCCCGACGTCATCATATGCTTCCATCTTCTGGAACTCATACATCTTCTCTTCAATCTTCGCCTTCTGCTTATCCTCCTCATTCTCGGCCTTGCTGCGGTACTTCTCGTCCATAGGATCGAGGAACTTAGTGGTCTCTGGGTAGCCCCAATCTGAGAGACTGCTAACGTTGAAGGCCGCCATCATGTCGTGGTCCTCGTGAATAAGGTTGTGGCAATGGAACATGTAGACGCCATCGTAAGGGGCGTAGCGCGCAATGACTGTGACTTTCTCATTCACACCAAGGAGAACAACATCCTTGAGAGCCTCTTTTTCATAATCGAGGACAGGACGCTTGCCACCGGTGCGCGACAAGATCTGGAAATCGACAAGGTGAATGTGGACAGGATGAGACCAACCACCGCTGGAGTTCTCCAGCTCCCAGATCTCGACAGCACCACGCTGAGGCTTGGCCAAGATGCGGTTGTTGACATCGGCGAAAGTCACACCATTAACGGTCCACATGCCATTGGTCCTGCCGAACTTGAAGGTCCTGTCAACTCCGGACTTCTTAGGAGGAAAAGGTACAGTACGGAGGGAAGAGGGGACCTTGCTGGTGTCGGCAGATAGAAGAGGCTTGTTGACGTTGAATTGCATCACCCTGTCAGTGGCTGCGTAGTCCTTATCGGCTTGGACATCGCGGGCGTTCTTGAGAGTGACGTTCTTTCCAGCGAATGGGGAGAAATCGAAGACGACCTCCCAGCGTTCAGCCATGGAAATCTCGAGGTTGCTGGTCTGTACTGGCTTGGTCAAGAGACCAGTGTCGGCGGCAATGACAGGGAAGGAAATGACTTTTCCATCAACCTCAAACGTGAGCTTGAAGGCTCGGCTGATCGCAGTGTTGAGGAAGCGCAGACGGTACTTGCGAGGCTCGACTGAGTGGTAAGGCCATGGCTGGCCATTGACATGGATAACATCACCAAAGAGTGAGTCTGTCTCATCCTTAGGGTTGAACAATGTTCCGTCGCTGTTGTACTGCTTAGAAGACAGTGCGAGTGGTAAATCGTAATCTTTGCCACTTGGCAACCCCAAACTGTCCTCCTCGCTGTCGTGTAGGATGTAGAAGCCAGCTTGACCAAAATAAGCGTTCTCAGCAGTGTGGTGGACAGCGTGGTCGTGGTACCATAAGGTACGTGCACTCTGGGAGTTGGGATAATCTAATGAGAGTTAGCAGGTAAAATGATACTGGTGGGACATGTGCTTACAGTAGTCCTTGTACTGACCCTTCTTGGTCACATCCTCGGCCCAGCCATCGAAGGGTGCTCGGCTGTATGAACCGTGTAGGTGAACAGAGAGATCTTTTTCGGCGTGATTCGTGAAGCGCACAACTGCTTCTACGTTCTTCTCGGTGCGAATTGTGGGTCCTGGGGAAATGCCGTCATAGCCAACCAGCTCAGCTTCCTTTAGGTTACGATATACTCGAGACTTGAAAGGCTTCACTTCGATATCGTAGAACCTTGTCACCTTGCCCGTCTTGGGGTTCGTCACCTCGTGTGAGTGTGCCTTATCTGGAGGGAAGGGTAGAGGATTCTGGAAAATTTCCTTGTACTGTGGGCTGAGCCAGTCCTTGTCGCCAGCAGAGACTTGAGAAGTGAGGAGGGCTGCAACGCCCAAGAAGAATGATTGGCGCATGTTCGAAAGCGTCTATAAATTAAAAGCCACAGAAAGGCTTTCTCAGTGCCGATGAGCAAGTATGAGAATGTTTGAGCTGATGATGAGTGGGATAGAGCATCTTCAACTGGACTTATATATCCCTCCAGCTTCCTCAAAGCTCGAACTAGAGCCGTTCCATTACATGGTACCAGGCGTTCTCGAGCTGACCAGTCGACCTGATGAGCCCGATTTGACATGGCATGATGCTCGCGAAAGCCTCATGTCGGCGTCCACTATGTTAGTCTGTGAACGAGATCGTGGGAGCATGGCAGCCACAATTGCTAGAACACCCATCTAGGCGACAACCTTCCTGCAGCCGCACCTTGTGTAGGGCCAGAAGGTGTACGCCATGTCTGGCCACGGCTGGCCATGGCTTGCTATGGCTTGAGGATGCTTGAGGAACAGACCAGGCTGCAGAGGGACCGTGCACAAAGCTTAGTTACCACACGTGAATGTCAACAGTGAGTACAGAGCTTATGCTGCTCGAACATACTGAATCGAAGACCAAGAGGCCTACTACGAGTGGCCGACAGGTCTTGATTGACGAGCCACTAAGGACGATCGAGCAAGGTCTGGTGCAGCTAAGGATTTCAGTGACCTAATCGATTAATTGGTTGCAAGTCCCGCGAAGCACAGAACGAGCGAACAGCGAAGAGACATTTAGGCCAAGTACAAGGATGAGTGCTTTGTGGAGGGCCAGAAGCGGCAGAGCCTTACGCGGGAATGATCAAAGCGACACTGAAAGGCTCCCGATTTTCGAGAATAGTCAGCCACGGCTGAACACAAACTGGTAGCGTCAGCGTAGCGCACGGCACGCGTCCACGATAATCCCAGCGTCGACGTTGAAGAATCGTACTCGGTAGAATTGCTAGGGTACGGCTATGCTACACCTTCGGCGTTGGTAGTGACAGGCTGAGGCGTCTAGAGGCTGCCTCGCCTTGAGCCTACCGAAATAGCTCGCAGGCTAAAGCGAGACCCGGCGGCACCGCTACCAGCAAGCGGGGTCGAGGCTATGCCCAGGTATGGGATTTGTTGGTGAGAGGGTCTTTTCTCCGTGGGGAAGGAAGCGAGAGGTCGAGACCACCTAAGGAAGCTAGACCCGAAGCCCTCACCATTCACGTGCTGGGATCTAAGCGAGCGACCTTACCGGGTTTGTGGTATCTCCTCTTCAGCCTCAGTTCGCCGCTTTGACATCCCGCTGCTTCGTTGCAAAGCCTTGTCCGCTATATTGATACTCATCTGAATGCCAGACAGCTCTGCGGTCGGAAGGCAGAAGCAGGGCAGTCGGTAGATGGGCATCAAAGTTTGGTGACATCTGGCATGCTTCTCGCAATTGCCATCGTTGCCTAGGACCGACCGCTTGCTCACCAAGGATGATAGGCGCAGTTCAAGGTTTCTTGGCAGTCAGGCTCCTGACTTGGCAGGCGGCTTGTCCGCCGCTCTGCGCAGATGTCGCTGCTTTGGGCCCTTTTGCAGGGCTGTTGGCACTGGACCTCAGCTCCTATCGGCACTTCCGCATACCAAATCGAGCGCAAGGCGGGTAGCGCCTGGCGATCGGTTTATGTTCCGACACGCTAGGATCACTACCTCTTCACGAGCATGCGTGCAATTTCGCTTCACGCGGGAGGCTCCAATGTGCAGATCAGTTCGTCATATCGATTTATCGTGAGGTCAACTTCTATCATCACAAATTCTGCGCGTTCAGTTCGACCGCCACCACGATAATCCGCAGTTCGTGCGAGCTGCCAGGTCATCCTTCTCCGCGTCTCCCTCCGTTCACTCGCTTAGCCCCACTGAATCGCCTCTTTTCCAATATATGGCTTGCAGTCGCCAAGTCCGCCAACTGCTGATGCTTGGCCCTCAGTAAGCCCCGCGAACCGGAGCGACTCCAGTCAACCGAACCTCCCAGACACTCACTGGGCCTGTACACAACCATCCGAAAGGCACTCACGAGGGCACGGAACGTGCAAGGGTCCTTACACCGCCTTGAACCCCAGACAGCAACCCACGTGTATACATCCGGTGAAGAGATCTACGTCGACCACGTTGTGACGGTCACAAGCGGCTTCTAGTTCCAGTGAGTTCATCGCCGTGTCTACCTAACAAGCATTTTCGTGTCTTAAAACGTACCTTCAAGCTTGATCATCATGACTCTAAGATTCCACGTTCATGCTCCAGCATATTGTTGAATGTCAAGGCACCGCCGAGCAACTCCCGCTGGTGTGATATCAGTTCGAGATTCTAATGGTAGCTTACCGATGCCCGACGTGGCAGACAACAGCCGAGAGCTGAGTTGCAAGCCAGTAAACAGCCCCGGCAAGGTATACCGAGTACCTCCAGGCTGGATGCCCAGCGCGTCGGAAACATGCCATATGCATTATGCGTGCCCTCGCGCCTTCCGTCGCTTGTTGATGACAATTACCGAGCTTGGTATGCATCAATACCTTGATGCCTGTAAGTATCTGCCAACTTCATGTGCGTCAAGGCCCTGCAGTATCAGCTGGCATTACCCACTTCAGTCTGGACTTTGCATCAGCGAGCAGAGGTCAAGTATTCTTGGCGAAAGCTTCCTAGTCTATATCATGAAGAGGTATAGCGTAGTGATAGCAGACTTGCTCGTATTCGCAATTTTCAACTGCGTCTCGTACTCGGAAGGAGAACGATATTTATATCGCCGCACATCGTATTACGCCTTCAGCGTGGCCATGAAGGCTATGGAGGCAACGTCTCGGACCTGTGACATCGAGATCACCATCCAAAGCAGCAAAATGCCTCGAAGCAAGAATGTGCGGATGGATGCGAAATTTCGCTCATACTTGGTGGCAGTAAGTCGCGTAAGTCTCGCAACTAGCGGGATCGATATCGCGGCAGATCGATACCTTGCCTATTTCGTAACGGGAGTAGAAACTTCTAGTGTAAGTGCTTGCTCTCAAACGTGATTTACACAGTAAATTATTTAACAGCGAAACGTCATGTGAACGCTGATCGTGCTGTGGGGAATCCGGTGTCCTTAGTGATGTCGATCAACGGCTGTGTCCTAAGCCATCTTTGTGGTTAACTTGGCACAAATTTCTCCGCGCGAATTCCAGAACGACTCTCAACATGAAGCTGTCATGCCAAGCTGACTTGTGCATAAAGAAGTTACTCCCGGTAGCGGCGGAAGCAAGTGGTAGTTCGATCAGAGATCGAGATTTGACGACGTTCTGATCAAGGGATGAAGTTGCCGTGCACCAAGCGAGGGCTCGAGGTCCAGATCGAGAACAGTTGTCAATTCAACAAGACGGCATAGGCGATGACAAGTGACACTGGTGACGGCGAGGACGTAGTGCATCGTGTGAACCTCTTCTAGACTGCGGGCCAATGCGAGCGCGCAGCGGGGACATCAGGCGCAGTGGAAGCGATAGCAGTTCTTGATTGCGTGACCAGTCTTTATTGGATGCGGGTTGGGTCGACGGATCGAGGAATGAGGCATCGTGAGAGAGTGAGGCACGGTACGCAGTACGAACACTGAAAAGCGTTCTGATAGGGAGCTCCTAGATGATGTCCAGTGTACCTAGAGATTGTGCCCTGTGCAGGTCGTCCAGTGAATCAAGACATGAAAATATCACCAGTCCAAACTGCAGTCTTAATGTCCACTCCTTCCAAGCTGCCATCAAGCATCACCCTCTTCGACCACTCCTCTACCTGACCCTCCACGCCCGGAAGGCCAGCGTTCAGCAACTTCTCATCCGCATCCCCGCGGATCAGCACACAAGCAACCCATTGGCCGCCACCATGCTCACCTTCTGAGATCGCCGGAACATCGACAGGCTGCGCAACTGAGTTATGGCCGTACAGACTGGTCTGAAGCAGCTCCTGAGTTGCAGTTCCGAGGAAACTCACGAGCGACGAATGAATCCTGCGGATGTTCTGCACGGGAGTTTCTGCCGGACCACGGGCGATGATAGTGAGGGTAACAAGTTTGTAGTCCAGTGCGTTCTGAAGCGAACCAAGCTTCAACGGAAACTCTTGGTATGATGAGCATTGGTCCTTCAGTCGATCGAGGTCCGCTGCTCCGCACGTTAGCATTTTGCATCCACATGGGGTAAGCACAGTAGTCGGGAACACGCTCACCATTATGCATCTCCTCAAATAATCCAACCGATCCTATGACGATACTGTTGGCCATCGGCTCAGTCCCCATTCTCTTGTCACCCGTTCGAAGCACAGGCTCTTCGTCTTCATGGAGTTCCCTTGTATTCTCGAGATCCAACCGCTTAGATATGTCCTTAAAGGCTTCTGTTTTAAGGAGCCTGACGTCATCTAGCATATTCGTATGGAAGTATTCCTCGCCATGGTCTTCAGTCATGCGTGTGTAGCGTAGTACGCTGGTCACACTTCCCAGAGCTTCGTCTTTGGGAAGAGAGAGCATGTCGCGTATGTGTAACCTTATCCATCGGTTGAACAAATCTCTGTTCTCTTGAGTGTTTTCATGTAGCCGGGGTCGTACTACTGCGATGCCAGGACGGCGAGGGATGCGTTGTTTATGCTTGCTACTCATGATGTTTGATGTAGACAAAACTGACCGAATGTATTCAGATAGTTAGTGACTTAAACAAAATGACTGTACAAATTATTGGTACCATATCGAGATTCGAAGGGCTCTTATAGTTCATATTGTGAAATGCTGTACGGACTTGTATGCGGAGTGCCGGCGTACACAGTGCGGAGACTATACTGCTGTTGCGACTTGGAAAACAGCATCACCCGGCAAAAGCAGTCTGCGAGCACACACGTATCAGGAAATGTAAACGGGGCACAGAAAACTGGGAAGAAATGCAACAAGGAATTTATTGAACAGGGGTCGAGATGAACCTGATAAAATGTCGGCGACGCCTTGATTGACCATACATGTCCATTCGCATCGAGTCTTTTGGCCCTCGGGTTGAAAATTCCACCTCGTTATGAGTGCAGAGCATGCGATGAAATGAAATGAAACGAAACGAAGTTCGATTCATGAACTGAGGACCGTTCTGTAGTAAATGATCGATAAGGCTACCGGGTTGTAGGCAGCATGGTCACAGCATCTCGCAGTGTCTACACCATCCCCTCTTGCTGCATAAAGCGCAGAGCTGTGACGAAAGCTTCCTCTGCTCTCGTAATGGTATTTCCCTCTGGCTTGTATCAGTTGACACAGAAGAGCAGAGGATGATCACGAAACTACCACGCTAAGTGCTTCCTAGCGCCGATCTCCTTGCTCCACCAACCCACCTCTCTCAATCCTCTCACAGTTCACATCTTCCCCACCATTGTCATGCCCCGCAAACCACCCCGCCGCCATCGCCCCCTCACGTTGGCAACTCTTGCTGGGTTCGCCTCCCTCGTACTTCCCACTATTACGTTCGCCCGGCTCTATTCTGTCAATGCTGTGCTCAAGTCCTCGCTCCTGCCTGTCGCGTACGCGTGCCTCATCAGCGGCATCACGTTCCTCACATATGGATACGACAAGATGCAGGCTCGCAACCTCGAGTGGCGAGTCAGTGAATGGACACTGCATCTTTTAGGAATACTCGGCGGATGGCCTGGTGCGTTGGTCGGTATGCACGTCTTTCAACACAAAACCAGAAAGACGTCATTCTTAGTACCGTTCTGGAGCATTGTACTGGGTTGGCAGGGCATGTTGTGGACATTTCTGCACGGTGATCAGAATGAGATTACTTGGTGACCGTAGGTAGGTCTTGCTATGGATACGTAAGAGGATTCCACCAACGCCGCGCTCCATCAGTCATTATTTGTAAGGGACCAAGAGAATTACTGGGGCTGCTCTGCCTCATGCTGTGCTTTATCAACAGGCCGTCCCCTCACCCCTTTGAGGGTCTTCACTCGCTCGAGCGCGCCTGTCGAGTATGCTTGCACTGTTTCCTGCGCTGAGCCAGCACCCGTCTGCATGGTATTCTATACAAGGTTTGCGGCTCGCACTGCAGAAACCAACATATTAGCGGCCTGTGAGGGGGCTAGTAAGGCGGTCTGCAGCCTCGCCTGTTGCCTCGCCAAGGGGGTTCTGGGATGCGCCGCCAGCAAGGTTGCTGACTCCCTTCTTCAACTGGAGAGGATCGGTCTTGTCGGAGGTGGGAATCTTGTTGATTTGGTCTGGAGCTTGTGAGCAGGCATGCTTTCTCGCTACGACTATTACTACAGAGTGAGCATACCTTTGGTCATGTATGACAGCTTGTTCTCGCCCATGGTTTTGAGAGCTGAGCGCTCCAACTTGCGCTTGAGCTCAGGTGGGATCCCGAAAAGGAAGACCGCGAGACCGATGACCGCGACGATGCCAGCGAGGGCGGTGAAGAAGGTTGAAGCAGACATTGGGTGAGTGGTTCGGGTGGATTGATAGACTGTGTAGGAAGGCTGCAAAGAATTTAAGCAGTCAAGAGAGGGTTCTGTTGCGCAGAGCAGTCGTTCGTCAGGTTTCTTGAAGTTGACTTTGACGCATGTGATGTCATCTGTAGCTACTCCATGAGCGACCCCTGCAGCCGCGTCCCTCACGCCCTTGCTTGAGCACTCGCTCTTAGCTTGGAAAGCATGTGGACGCATGTGGACCTGCTCGGCACGAACGGCGCAAGGTCTTTTTCATTTTCTTCGTATCTGTTTCACCCGTGTTCGGCATCAGCATCGAACGTCAAGGGCCGGTCCAGTCGACATGATATCCGTGCGAGGCTGACAGTTCGGAGGGCCTATTGATCAACAAAAGATCAGCACCGTTGGAGATGCGGCTGTTGCGCGCTGGCTACAGCGTGAGTCTCGATTCCCTCCCGCAGCAGCTGTCAGTGCACTGGCAAAGTCATCTCCGTGAATATTGACGCCTCACGTATTGATATGCCTGAGGCGCGTGCGTTGGGCAATCTAGCCAGCTGCGCCTCAAGTGCGCCTGCCGCCAACCCACACGCGGAGGCCGAACAGCAAGTGCGACCCCACAGCTGCACAGGAGCTTCACCTACTTGTCCAGGACCCTGCAGTACTGATTATTGACACTCTGCGCCTCCTTTCGCGATTGTCCCTTGGACTTCTTTCTTTTTCACCTACAGCCATTGCTATTGACACTGGACGACCTACCCCTCATCGCCGCCCCCACCACCACTGCACGCTGCAGATAGGCCAGCCCGTCTTACTTTCAGCCCCCAAAACACTCCCAGCAGGCTTGTTGCTGCGACACATTTGCCCATTATGAGTTGTACTCCTCTCTCATTGTCTGTTCACTGCTTGTGCAAAGACTAACGTGTCGGCGCAGTGACAAACATGCTCAACAAGCTGCACGGCCAGCCTGAAAGCTACGATCGCAAGTCCGTACCTCGTAAGAACTCTCTGCGTACGAAAACATGCTGAGCAAGCAATCGCAGGTCACGCTACAAGTTTGGAAAGACCCTGGGTGCTGGAACCTATGGCATCGTTCGCGAGGCCGACTGCCCGGATGGCAAGGTTGCTGTCAAGATCATCTTGAAGAAGAATGTCCGCGGCAACGAGCAGATGGTCTATGACGAGCTGGAAATGCTGCAGAAGATGAAGCATCCACACATTGTCAAGTTCCACGACTGGTTCGAGTCGAGGGTGCGTATCGAGCAAGCATAGAAACTCAGCCGGAGTCTGACAGCTTGTAGGACAAATACTACATCGTAACTCAGCTGGCGACTGGTGGAGAGTTGTTCGATCGCATTTGCGAGAAGGGCAAGTTCACTGAGAAGGACGCTGCCGAGACCATCCGTCAGGTACTCGACGCCGTAAACTACCTTCACGAGCACAACTGTGTCCACAGAGGTACGCTCGTCTTTGACTCTATCCGTGTCTTTATACTGACAGCATCCGAGATCTTAAACCCGAGAACCTTCTCTACCTTACTCGCGAACCTAACTCTTCTCTCGTGTTGGCTGATTTCGGTATCGCAAAGATGCTTGACTCGAAGCATGAGGTGTTGACTACCATGGCCGGCTCCTTCGGATATGCAGCACCCGAAGTCATGATGAAGAAAGGACACGGCAAGCCTGTTGATATGTGGTCTATGGGAGTCATCACCTACACACTGCTTTGTGGTTACTCTCCTTTCCGATCCGAGAACCTCGCAGATCTGATCGAGGAATGCAAGAATGGCCGTGTTATCTTCCACGAGCGCTACTGGAAGGAAGTGAGCAAGGACGCAAAAGACTTCATCATGCAGCTGCTGCAACCCGACCAGAACAAGAGGCCGACCAGTGAGGTGAGCAAATTGAGGTTCGGTACCTCCACTAAGCTAACAATCATAGGCTGCGCTCAAGCATGTATGGCTCAGCGGCAAGACTGCCAGCGACCACAACTTGCTGCCTGAGATTCGCGCATATGTCGCAAAGGCCCGTCTCAAGCGCGGTATCGAGCTGGTCAAGCTTGCGAACCGCATCGAGGCTTTGAAAATGCAGGAGGACGAGGAAGAGGGAGTGCCTGGTGAAGCAGACGTGCCCGCCAACGCACTGGAGACTGCCGGCGAGGCGATTGCAGGTCACACAACAAGCAAGTCACTGAATACCACATCAAACCCGGCTGGTACAGGCGCCAGCGCGACTGGCAAGGGACCAAGCCGCTTGAGCCAGATTGCGAAGGGCGCTATCTTCCGTGAAGTCGTACTTGCAAAGGTGCGCGAGATGAAGGAGCAAGAAGCGCAGAAGGAGTTCGAGAAGTCAGCAACTGAGGCTGCATCGAAGAAGAGCTAAGCGGTGTGCTTACATCGATGATGCGCCTTTCTTCCGAGTCATCACACCTTTTGTTTATCAGGCATGGTTTGGTTTGCAGCGGTAGTTAGCGGAGGTCCTCGCTGCGGTCCAAATACCCCGGGATAGCGCGCAGGGCCTAGTTCTTAGACATCACAATGCCATCTGGGCGATCCCCACATTAAAGACCCCTTCTGAATAGCCACATGTCATCCAAATCTTCGTTGGCATATTCTAAGGTTGTTGTCCAGGGCTGCGGGATGCATCCTGATGTTTGGGCTGCACGTGACTTGTGGGTTAGCTCCACAGTTGGCAGTTGCGGCCGCAACACCAGTTCGCGACTACTGCGACGCGGTTACGAAGGCCAGCTCCAGCAACGCCGTGCACCGGCACCACAACGCCAGAATTCTTCGTTAAACCCCGAGATCAATTTCGATAAACGACGCGACGACGAATACGCGAAAATGGAGAGTGCGTCGAAGCGCAAGGCGGGCAACGCTGCGCTGAGCCCTGGGGATGGCCGGCCTGCGAAGCGGGCGAGAGCGCCGGTACGTGCACGCCCCAATAAATGCGCAATGGTGCTGGGGGTATCGTGGGCGACGCGTGGAGAGGTGCAAGCTGTGTTTGGCGCGCTGCGGGCTGCGCAACTGGACATGGGCGCGATGCTCCCGTCTGGGTCGACCTACGGGCAGCTTCACACCACCGAGCAGCCGCCGCGCGAACGCCAGACCTCGTCGTGATGCAGCCAGAGTCGAAGCAAATAGCACCCGTGGATAATGGAGAACAGTATGCTGACAATGCCTTCTGTGCATACAGGGTGCCAGCGGAGAAACGATTGAGTCGACAAAGGAGATGGGCTTGAAGTTCCTAGAGAGCTTGAAGCAGGCCAAAGACAAAACGTACGTGCACGAGAGAGAATTCGGAGTGAGGGAAAGTGGGACTGACGCTGAATAGTGGACGGCCCATTGCCGTGCACTTCATGACGCTCCCGGACAAGGTGAGCACCTCCCTTCTCTATGCTACGACATCTTGCTGATCACCTCTGCACAGGATGAGCTGCCGGACTACTATGAGTTCACCAAGATGCCACTTGCTCTGGATATTATCGAGGTAAGTCTGCACGAACAGCTGCAGCTGCATTCACAGTGCTCCAAAAATCACTTACAGAAGACGTACTGACTTTACCTGATAGGAGCGACTCAACAACAGCGAATACACAACCCTCGCACAAGTCGAAAGCGACTGCAAACGCCTGGTCAATAACGCTAAGGCATATAACGACAAGAAGTCGATCATCTATGAGGATGCTGAACGACTCCGCAAAACTGCATCCAACTGGATGGTCAAACACAATCCCGCCTATCGTGATGGCAACTATGTTGCAGTCGCAACACCAATCCCTGGAGAGGAGAATGTGCCTCCTGGGAAACCGATCCCACGCATTGCTTCTACGCCACGAGCCGCCGCTACCCCCACACCCGTGACCACGGTGGCTACAGAACGCCCTCGACGCTCTGCAGCTCTTACTCAGCCAGAGACACCCGTACCTTCTAGACCAAGGCCATCAGCAACTGCTGCAACGGAACCAAGACCAAGCAGTACTCGAGGCGCTTCCAACCCATCGTTCCAACATGCACAGGAGCAGATAATACAGGAAATTATCGACCATACAGATCCGGGGTAAGACGTGTTCGAACTGACATTTGTCCGTTTGCTAACGTACCGTCAGTGGTGATTTGGCAATATTCCAACCCTTCCTCAACCTCCCCACTCGTGCCCTGAAGGACTACTATCAGCTCATCAAAGACCCTATGTCGTTATCGGCCATTAAGAAGAAGGTCCAAGGTGTGGTTGGTCGTGATGCTCCCACAGGGCACACCTTGTTTAAGAGTTGGGATGCTTTCGAACAGGCGATGAGCCTGGTATGGAGTAATGCGCGTATCTATAACGAAGATGGCAGTGAGCTCTACAATCTTTCCCTTGAGCTTGAGGTATGTGGGAATCACTTCTGATTCGTTTACACTACTAAGAGAATCAGGAAATTTTCAAAGAGAAGCTCAAAGCTATGAAGGCTAAGGTCGATGAGCCACCCCAGCCCAAACTCAAGCTCAACATGTCTGGTGCAGCGCCAAATTCAGTGCCAAAACCCAATCTGAAGTTGAAGCTTCGTCAGAGTCCGGTCTCTGGATCTGCCACACCAACTACGCGCGACTCTGCAACACCTGGTGTCATTGTAGACAGTGAGGCACTCCAAAGACAACAACGCCATGTTAGCGACAGCATGGGGGCCCGACGATCACGCCCATCAGACAAGGCTGCTACACCAATGGCATCGACACCGTTCGCTGGAGCGAGAGGGTCTTCCGCTGCAATTCCAGGCAGAGCTGCCGGATCGCCGGCAGCCAACGGCGTGAAACAAGACGTACAGTCTCCAGCGCTCAGTGCGATACGCCCTGGGAGCAACGCACCGGATTCACAACGAATGAGTGTCCCTGCTCAGACTCCAGTTCCGGTTATGGCCCCGCCACCACAATCTTTGTCACGTCAACAAAGTGGCAGCCCGCATCCCAACGGCTTCTACGGTCATCAAAATGGCATGACGCCTCATGCGTATCAACAACCAACACCCTACGTCCCCCCTTCTATTCCTAGAACCGATGTGTTCCGCAAGACACCTTTGCAAAGTGGGTATTCTCCTTGCACACCGCAGCTATTTCACTAACACAACGCAGAACTAAGTGAAGCGCTTATTCCCAGTCTGACGCTCAATACACATCCAGCACTCAACCTCCCTCAGCCCTGGACTGTCACAATTCCTGCTAGTAAGAGCAAGACGCATTACAGTGCTACCATCAACCTCGCACCAGCACACTCTTATCTCCAGATCACACCTAAGGTTCCCATTGCTCTGACAGGTCGCCTCTACCGCCTCTTTGTTTTAGTGAATGGCAACAAGACCTTCGAAGTCAACCGGGTGCCAGTCACAGCAGGCATCAATGGCGGCGGCGAAGGTGGGGGTTTTGAAGGTGGAAAGAAGAAGGGTGAGCCGGTCTTTGAAGCCAAATTGATCGGCGGCGTGAACAGGATCGAAGTAGAGATCGTCGCCGAGAAGGTATTCAAGGACGGAGAGACAGCGAGCAGTAAGGATGCGGTGGAGGTTGAGAAATGCACAGTCTTCCTGCACCTGGCGAGGCAGGGGTACTAGGAGTACAATCAGCAAAGCGAGAGGAGACACAGGTGACGACAGACTCCGGAATCGCGGCGATGTCTCGCAATGGACGCCCGTTCGAATACTGTTTGTTAAGGCGTTTCGGTGCTTTGAGGATGGTGGAGCATAGGGTACCCTTTTACGCGACATCACTGGGTGGTCACGGTTCATTATCTGCGTTCTATTCTAATCACGATAGGCCTATCCTAGATCTTGCCAAATTCCTTCCGATTGAGTCGCCAGGCTTGTATAGTACCTAGCTTCATCCAGAAAATTTTGTTGTAACACGCAAATCAGCCACTCGGCACGTTTGATACGATGTGAGTAGAACTCAGGGCATACAACAAACATGGAGTCTTGCGGGGATCAATGGTTCAAACCTCCGACACCAATGTTGGGTGCTCGGAGCCTCGCTCTGAATTACGGTCTACCTATCATTAAGTAGACATGAGCGAGTTACACTGTTTCCCTCAACCCCTAAACGGACGCAAATGCATGCATGGCTGACAGCATATGCACATGCCCATGCCCATGCACCTACGGCACTCCGCGCCTTAGCCCGGTGGTTTAAAACCGTCCGCCAGATGTCAGGGTATTTCGTACCCCAACACCGACGCCCCTGAAGGTTGACAAGCTACCTCGGGCCTTCCAGACCCCATCCTTCGAACTGGTCCCAAACACCACCTTTCATGATGGGCGACGCTCTGTCTCCACCTGCGCCTGTCATTCCAAAACCAGGCATCATGCTCGTGCGACCCAGCCTAAAGGTCAGATCAGACGAGAATGCTGCAATCTTCCGCCGCTGGACTACCATGCATTTCCGTGACTTGCTAGACTGTTCTTCTCCTACGCTAAGCCACAAAGGCATCATTCGGGCACTGCGCTACATCAATGCTGATGGCAATCTCTTCTATACCATCCATACCGATGACATTGCCATCTTCAAGACCCAGCCTTACTACGAAGTAAGTCGCCGCCTCGATCTCGAGAACACAAGAGCTCTGCGGAGTGATGAGGTGTCGGTGCTGCGAGAAGGACACCCGTTTGGGTCGAAGCCGATGATATTCGACGTCACGAATGCAGAGTTCGGCATCTTTGAGGAGTCTAAAGGCCTTGCGACAGACTACTTGGAGGGAGGGTCTTATCACAACATTCCCGCTGTAGTGCTGTCAAGCTCAGAGAGTAAATTGGACACGCCCAAGTGTGTGCTTCTTACGCTTACTTGCATCTCTGATGGTACTATGGACGAAGTACCAATAGAGCAAGTCGAACATCTACAAGAGAGCGCCATGGACCTCTTGTGCGAGCTGTATGGGGATGCAAGTAGGGTGTTTCCGAGCGTGTATCGCCATGTGCAAGATGCACAGCCAGACATGCATCCAATGATCAGCAAGGGAGAAAATGGGGATGGAGATTGGGTGGTTTGCTTGTTGATCGAAGGCGAGGAGTATGAGGAAGCGCGAATGAAGTTGCAACCTCGTTTGGAGAGTCTGGTACAGGAAATGAAGCAGACGGAGTGTGAAGTGGCCTGGGATGTCGTGGTGGGGCTTTGGAGTGGAGACTTGTTCTTGTTCAAATAGTGTCAATTTTCGTGCTACCAGTCAAAGCAGGTGCCTGAGTCTAAATGTATCGTAAGCAAATACCTAGGTATGCTTGTGCGTGGCGGTGGAGATTGGCCACTAATCTGATTGGTGGAGAGACCCCGGCTGCCAATTGGATTACAGAGTCCAGGTTCCAGTATTGTGCAAACAATGTTGTTGCGCCCGCGGCCCAATACTTGCGACCAATTGACAGAACTTGCTGAATTATGGTCGGTCTGATATCACTTGACCCTCACAAGAATTGAGATATCCGTTTGCTTTCACTGTTGGCGGGGGCTGTGCCGCACAGGAAGACCGAAGTCGGTTAGCGACTGCGACGCGTCGGACACCGACAACTCAGCAACACTTGTATGACTACAGAGTGCTCCGAGCACATACTTGATGTACGAACCGTATAACTGGCTCTTTCCTAATTCCTCTGAAGAAACGATTCGAATTACAGTATGCCTTACCTGGATGTATATCGCCTGTTCTTCGACCCAATCGCTACAGTCGAAGATGAGTCGTCTGTCTTCGGTAAACAATGGCGCATGACGCTCGAGTACATTTTGCACCAATCTGGCTTAATAGCTGCATACAGCTCACGCCTTGGGACCGAGTCTGATCTCTGGGTATTTCTGCGTAGGTGCCTCATCATGTAACACGTGCTTCGCTTTAACTGACAATCACCAGTCTGGGAATCCGAGTCTGATCGGGAGAACTTCTTCCATCAGACAATAGGCTTTGGACTAATGAGTAGGTGTATGCCGAAGCTTCCACTTGTATATCTCTTCGATGACGACTCGTACGATGGGCTTGACAAGACGAAAACTTGGATCATTGATTCTGTCGGCCCAGTGATTCACAGTGTCGAGGACCTGGAGAAAGCAGACTCGAATGAGGTTGAAGGAAAGCAAGAACCGCAACTCCCCGAGCCATCAAGTCGATACAGCTTCGTGGTCAAGCAAAAGAGAGCAAGGGTCGAAAAACTATATGACGGAAATGGACTTGAGGACGCCATTATTGGCCTAATTGAATCAGAGCTCTCTGAGAAACCAAGCTTGAAGGGCGGCTTTTGCTGGGATCGACATTCCCTTGAGCTCCAAAAGCTCGAGCTTAGCTACCGTTCACGTTGTACCCCCATCGACATGCCAGTCAATCTAGCGGATCTGGTGGGGAAACAGCCGTGGGAATACGGTACGTTGGAGTATGACAGATCGGAGTATGGACGTTGGGCGCATCCCATGAGTTTGACTTTTCTGCCGATGACTACGATTGAAGTGCAAGACAAGCCTCTTCGAGAGACAGAGCCTGAGGATGAGGCAGGACCGGGAATTGACAAACCTCACATCATGTGTATCGTACGCTTGCCAGGAAAACCCACCCTCGCCCAAAAGATCAGCAATGATGCGCTCAAAGAGCTTCGGGAAAATCTAGGACTACAAGCCGGTACTCGGGGCCTCCAGGAAATCAATGTTCTGCAGGCTACTACCAGCACCGAGCAGCCTCTGACTACACGACTTTTATGTGGTAGGTCGTATTTGCACTTTGACCGTAAACGCACTAAGCCTAAACATAGCCTGGCATTCGAACGACGATTTTCAGCAATGGCAACAGCAACTTGCACCGTCTCAACGAGGCCTTCTGGAATGGTCGTGGCGGTGTAACGCAACAGATCTATCGAGACTGGAATGGGACAGCATGCCTTTGACTGCTGACAATCAGTCGTGGCAAAAGGTTGATAAGATATTGGAAATTGTGGAGTTCATTTTTGCGCAAGATCTGTCGGCAGCAGAGGTGAAGGCTGTTGAGCAGAGTATCTATGCTCTTACCAAGTAAGTGAGACAATGCTCTGTAGCGCACGCAGCGACGTCTAACACTGGCATAGCACAATGGTATCTTGTTGGTCGGATGATATCGAGCCAAGACCTGTTGTCTACGCAGAAGATCCGGTTTGGGCCTTGTCGGAAGGTCTCCCATCTTCTTGTCTCTTATTAGTAGCATGGGATGGGACAGGGCAGCGAGCAGCGTGGCTCAGGAACTTTCTGGCCAATGGCTTTACCTGGACTGGCCATCTTGCTCATACCTTGGGCAGCATATGCACTCGTGTTGAATCCACGACTCATAGCATGCAGAAGGTGCAAGGCAATCAACTGCCACATGGTTCACTAGTAGATAACGAAGCTGGAAGTAACGGAAGCGAGGGGGACAGCGACTTCGGATTCTAGATACATGATTGACAACGGAGTTCCCTCACCGCAAAGACCCTCTTCCTCAAACGTGTTGTTTCTTACCGAATTCTTCGAGCTCAACGATTCCCGTAGTGAGTGTGTGTTTGCGGCACGGTAAGTATTAATGTACACTATCGGACTTCGGGGGCTTGTAACCCGAACGATGTACCCACGAAGCGAACGGAGTCCGGTCAGAAACCAGGCTAGACCGTAAGACCAACCACTTCCGTCTTACAGATCTACACTGATGGGGTCTTGGCAGATAGCGGACTTCACTCGGATGCCAAGTTATGTTTAATTGGCAGTCCGATCCTTGTCCCCAATGCCTCCGCTCGAGTATATCATGTGCAGTGCCCAGCCGGTCTGGTTGTACAGCAGCCCACCACAGTCCTTTCTTCTTCTCTTTTGTATTCTAGACCGCTCTGGAGCGGTCGTCCATTCTTTCTTCGTAAAATTATGAAGCTCTTTAGTGCAGATGTTCTTTCTACCACGCTGCTGCTGGCCAGTAGTGTGAATGCGGCTCTTACGTTCGATGCATCCTGCAACACCAAGTATGGGTCACTTACTGCGAAGCAGCTGATAACTAAGAGTATGGATGTGCAGCCCAAGATAGCAAAAGCTGGGAAGGACGGCCTCGATACTCTCATTGAGATGCTTGAATTTCAAAGCAAAGCTCCTGGCGCTAAGAAGCCGAACATCAGCAAGGGCCAACTCGATACAATGATTGCTACCTACCGTGTACTTTTCGGCGACATCTCAGCAAAGAATCCAGATGGCACAGAGAACCCCAATTTCAAGAAGCAAGCAGCTGAACACATTGCTGCTATCAAGGTCACCAGAGACTCACTTGCTCGTATGACCAGCTCCAGAAATCCTAATTTGATCATTCACTGTAACGACGACTGGCTCAGTGAGAGAGCACCCAAAGGCGCTGTACCCAAGCCAGCTGCACCCTTGACCGGAGGCGCCCAGTACTTTTATGACACGGATCGAAAAAGATGGACCTCTGTGAGAGGAGGCAAGCCCTGCCAGGGCAACAAGGCTGCAGTCACCTCAATGAATAAGAAAGGTGTTGCTGGCCGTGAAAAGGGCCAAGAAAGGTAAATTCAGCTCATGCAATGATGCTATACAAACGAGCAAAAGCTTACCGTATCAAGGGTTACATTCTGCAAGGAGTTTTTGAAGCGCCAACAACAGCTCGAGAAAGACAATCAGCCCCATCTTTGGGACATTTCAAAGACAAAACTACCTGATACTTTTACAACCTACAATAAGGCCGGAAAGAAGGACGAGACCCTACCTTTCCACATCTCTGCCTTTGGCAAGAAGATTGGAGCGAAATGGTTCCACGAGTTCATGCACACCGAGCTCTTCAACCCTGACATGAACAAGTTCTCAGACAAGAAGATACCAGACACACAAGGCGGTACTGGTGGGTTAGCGTATGGATTTGAAGGAGCTATGGGCCTTGCTAAGAACAAGGGCATCGCCGAGTCATCTCGCAACATTGAGAATATCCTCTACTGGTCGCTGGCTATGTACTACGACAAGTGGAATTGGAGCACCGGCAAGCCAGAGACTCCCAAGGCAGTGGCAGCTCCTCCTGCAGCTCCTGCAGTTCCTGCGGCTTCTCCAGCAGCTTCTCCAGCGGCACCACCTGCGGCACCACCTGCCGCACCACCAGCCAAGCGCGGAGTGAGTATAGAAGGAAGGGACCCGAAGCCGCCTAAGAAGGGGCCGACCAAAAAGCCCGACCCCCCCAAGACTGAAGCGCCCCCTAAGGACCCGCCCAAGACTGATCCCCCTAAGACGGACCCTCCTAAGACGGACCCTCCCAAGACTGACCCTCCCAAGACTGAGCCACCAAAGACTGAACCACCAAAGACAAGTGCTGCACCACCGCCGCCACCTTCCTCGCCAGCGCCACCAGCGCCACCTCCTACTTCTCAAGCACCTCCCCCACCGCCACCAACTTCTCAAGCTCCGGCGCCGCCAACAGCATCTGTAGTACCGAAACCTCCCGTTACCTCCCAGCCTGCTCCCTCTGTCGGATCCGCAGTCCTACCTGGTGGCAGTGCAACTGGTCCTACGCCTGCTCCTCAGTCAACTCTCGTAGCAAGCGGCTCAAAACCTGCAACGCTTTCAATGAGCAGCGTCATGTCAGGAGCATCCACCCCGATCTCGGGCTCGATCACAGCTTCGATGTCTAGCATGCACCCTTCTTGTTCGAACACTTTATGTACTCTGCCCTCTTCCTCCGCTTCGCCAACCTCATCTGAGCCCGTGCCCCAAGAGACCTTCGAGTCTGAGCCTATGGACGCTGGCTCGATGACTGGAAATGAAATCTCTGCCATCGCTGGAACTATTGCTGCGGAGCAACTCGCCGGCATGAACTTGTGGGGCCAAGCGACTACAGACATGGGTCTGCCGAGCGAGCCTGTTGAGAGCGAGCCTGTTGAAGGGGAACCTGTCGAAGGCGAGCCAGTGGAGGGTGATCCAGTCGAGGGAGAGCCTGTTGAGGGAGAGCCTGTTGAAGGTGAACCAACTGAGGGAGATCCTACAGGGACCGATCCTTCATCGGGTGATCCAACCATGGGTGATCCGACAGCAAGCTTGGGTACAGGATTGCCGATGGCGACTGGTGGCGCAGGCGGCGCATCGAACGGAACTTGGTCAATGCCAGCTCTGAGGGCGAGGGAGAGGATGAACAGGGATGGAGTGAGGGAGAGGAGAATGTATGATTACGCCAGCTGAGAAGAGCTGGTAAGGACTTGGAGGATAGCTGGTCCCAAGGGAGTACTGATAATTGGCGATTCATCTAGAGTGGAATTCAAGGTTTCAGGTGTTTTTTTGGGGAGTTAGTCGGTAAATATGATAGACCATGAACATATAGATGCACAAGACCTTTCGACCGCTGAAGCTCGTATCAATTTGTGAAGGAAGAATGTCATAGCAGAAAGCCTGTCGCCAATGACCTTCTGGTTACCACTGTCTGTTATGGTCACCAGTTGCTACAAGTCAACTGGAAATCGTTCGCGGATCCTCTCGCCGAAGACATAGAAGAGTATAGGAGCAGGTGCTAGAGCCAAGCCGATGAAAGCAAACACACTGATGCCCCATCCATAACCTAGCTTCTCAAATAGACCTGGTGCTGCCAGAGGCACGATACCGCCAACTATGCTCCTGAAAACAGTGCCCGCAGCAATGGCGCTTGCTGCATACTTCTCGAAGCTGTCGATGTAGTAATTCTGGGTACAGTTCAATATCATGACTTGACCAATACCGTAGAAAAATGTCCCAGAAATCGATGCAAACCAATGTGCATGCTTTTCGACAGTCCAAGCAAACCAAAATAGTGAAACTGGGATCAAGATTGCGCCGATATTTGCGAGCGGCAAGCGATACTCCGGTTTAGCTTTCTCGTCGTGTTTTGCAGTAAGGCTTTTGTACACAGTGTCAATGCGAGGTACAAGGAACATGACCGCAAATAGAAAGCCAAGACCAGGCCCAAGATACAGCAGGCCAACCTGCTCGGTGTTGAAGCCGTACAATTCGGAATAGATCTTCTGCATGTTGGTGTAGATGCTGAAAGTTGTTCCAAAGATGAGTGCCTGATACACGGCCATGATTGCGACGATGGGCTGAGCAAAGATCTTCGGCGGTCGCTTCAACGAATGCAAGATCTTCTGCCGTAGAGGACGATCGTCTTCGCCCTCGAAAGAGTATTTGGTTCCGTCCGAGTTGGATGGGTCGCGTTGAAACTCATCTCTTTTCTGGCTCAGGATTCGAGGCACGTATGTCTCGCGCAGAAGGAAGTAGCCTGCTGCTGTATTCACGAAGGAAACAATGGCCATAATCCAGTATGTCCAGCGCCACCCCAGCTCTTGCACAATCACGCCTCCAAGCAGCGGCCCAATCGTCGGGCCTAACAGAGGTCCGAGTAAGTACCATCCAAAGACTCCAGCGCGCTCGCTAGGAATGAACATATCTGTCGACCGATCAGCTTCAACAGACTGTCAAGTTCAGTGATAGTCATACCTGAGATTGTTCCACCCCCGTTTGCCACACCTACACTTCCGAAGAAGCCTGCAACACTGCGAATGGCGATGAGAAATCCGATGTTGGGAGCAAATCCAGTCGGAATCTGGAGAAGAGCAAAAATCGAAAAGCATGTCAAGTAGAGATTGCGACGCCCGAATGTTTCTGAAAGTGGTGCCAGAAGAAGTGGACCGATACCCAGCATGACAACGTAGCCGGTCGTGGTACCAATTACAGCGGTTGTAGTGGTGTTGAGATCCTCAGCAATCTGAGCAATGCCTGGGGTGAACATGCTGCTGACGAGCGGACTCAAGACTGGACTTCGTTAGTGAATATCAACAACTTGGAACGGAGGCCTTTACTTGACATGCATGCAATGACAACCACGTTGGCCATCTTGTTCCATCGTGACCACTCTCTTGGATTGTTTTCCTTGGGCAGATCCTCAATTCGAAGGTGCTGTTCATCGTCAACGCCACTCAGCTCTGATCACCCACAACTGTATCTTACAGTTCGATGCTGTCCTTCCTCGCTCCGCCTCTCTTGGAGCAGAGGAGTCTGCTCGTTGTTTTGCGACATGTTCGCAGCTCAGTACTGATCGAACGATGTCTTCAGATTTGGAGAAGAAAGATAGCAATCATTCACGGCAATAAACGCACGCGTCAGGTATAAAGGAGGCTGGCTCCACAATAATAATCGTCATCATGGGAAACGCGTACAGCCATGAGATTCTCAGACGTAGATGTGCGGGTGCGAATCAGCAACACGAGCCGCTGACTTTGTTGCATCATCGATCTCTGGGCCACGGATCGGTCCAGATTCCGGGTCGCGCTAGGAACGCGATGGCGGTTCGCCTGACAGCCAATCATCGACACCAAACTGACGCGTCTCCATCCCTTCCTTTCACTGCAGATGTTGTTTCTGCATTGCACTGCTTTGAACGACGACTTGACATTCGTTGCATGCGGAACCATTTGAATGATTCGGGAATTTTTTGGTGTGACAAGGGATTGTTATCAAGTCATAATGATTCATCACCTTGCTTGACTGCACAGCAATCGGGAGAGAGTCTCGGTCGGCTGAAGCTGCTCGACCCTTCTACTCTCTATTCTACGCTTCGCTTATATTACCAAAATTGCTGTGGACTACATAGAAACTGGCAAAGCGAACTAAGTTCGATTGCACAAGCGGTTGACTCGACAAATCGTGATTCTGAAGAAAGACTGACGGCTTCGCGACCATAATAAGATACAACAGGCTGAATGTCAAGCATTTCTTCGGGAGAAAGCTTTGAACCCTCAAGTGCTCCGAAAAGCGGCTTGATTATTTCCAATGTTTAACTTCCCGTGGGTGATGGCTAAGGCCGCCCTTTGTTACAAGGGCGCACCATCGCCACAGATAGTCCGAAAACTTTATAATCAACAGGCTAGAAGAAGTAAGCACAGAAACTGATGCATCGCTCTAAAAAGTAAGCTTCTTTCGAAACACGCCTGCGCAGATGTGTACTCACTCATTGTCATAGTCAAAACGCTCAACTAGCATCTCCGCTCCTCTGCCTTCCAGGAGAAATCAGGAATCGCATATATTGCTACGTATATGCCAACGAACGGATTCAAGTACAGAGGCATGGATTCAACACGCAGGCGTTTCCTTACGTCTCACGGGGATACAGGTGTCAATATCGACAATGCCATAATCCGCTGGACAGCGTTTGCCGACAATTGTACACAGAGACTACCCTTCTCCCATTTTTTCTCAGCACCATCGTCTTGGACAACATAGAGACACTTGGAGAACTTGCGTACAGACTGACTGACACGCAACGCGCGGCAATCCGAAACATTCTGCTTATCACACCCCTAGGTCATTCAAACATAGTTTCTCTGTTCTTACGAAAAAGCCGGAAGCAAGATCTGTGGATCCATGACTACGTGTCAGGGCTACGAAAGCTTGAGGTTGAGGTTGTTCGGAGCTACACAGAGTTAAGCTACCCAACGTTCTCGAGCTGGGGTCCTTGTTCGCTCAGACGCAAGCAACAATTCGAGGGTTGGCTCAAAGCAGGGAGAGGTCGGGATATTGAGTTACGCTTCTACGGCTGGGGTCAGCGAGATATAGAGTAGGCGAAATGCTTCAGCATGGCTTGAAAGTCGTGCTGCTTCCCTATTCACAGCTAATCGACTTCAAGTCTGTATCTTTCCGGGATCTTTAGAATGACCAAGGATGTAACAAGATACTCTCAGAGTTTCGGAATGTGCTTGTTCGACGTGAATTACGACATTCGTCCCGACCAATTGAATGTGCTCATGACCTTCACTCTTTTGATGCCTTTAATGCTATTCATAAAATTCACGTTCATAGTTCTGGCGCTAGTCTAAATGTGTTGAGTCAACTTGCGTCGTTGGTCCATTGGCGAAAGCTTTCACTAATGGCCTTCAGTTGGTCAATCTATAATGCAACATGGCTCATGCATGGTCTTGTACTTAGGGCAGCCATTCAATTCACTGTCAGATAGGGCACCGTGTCTACCTGCGATACCGTACACTATTCAACGGCCCATTGGTAATGCTTAAATGCCCCACAAATAGTGTTAGCAAAAGTAACTTAAGATGTTCATAATGTTGTCAGTGTAACCCCTGTGGGGCAATGCGACATTGTGCGTTTGCCCTCGTACCGTAATCGGCCATAGCCTCTGACAATGATCTTGTGAACGTTCATAGTTCACTCATAGGACTAGACATGACAAATCGAGGTGAAAGCCTCGTCTCTATGGATGCACACGGCGCCTTCGACGTACATCTATGTTTCTCGCGATCACCAAGCGGACATTCAGCCGCAATACACCCAAGCTAACTCTCAACCACTTCTAGCTGGAAATCTCAAGACGTTTTGGATCAGACAAAAGACATCCCGACAATGGCGGAAGCCACCGACTGCAACGATTCTGTTGCTGTGCACGTGCACCAGGGATCATCGCAACACACTGCTGCACAAATCACGCCACCGTCTGAATCGACCAATTTTCCATTCATGGATCTCCCCGGTGAAATCCGCAATCTGATCTACATCTATGCACTTGGCTGTCGCACCTGGAAGGTTCACATGGGGGCAGGCATGGACCATCCACGCACCGAGAACGCTACTGAAAACGCTCTTGCCCTTCTCCTAGTCAACCGAAAGATCTACAAGGAAGCTCGTTTCTTTCCCTACATCCATAGCACATTCCAAGGCCGCCATACTGGGCACTTGCGCGAGTGGCTTCGGTGTCTATCAACTGAACATCGCGATCTGGTCGCTTCCATCAAGTTCGACCGGCGCGGCTATCTTGTGAAGAATGCTGAGAACGGAGTACTGCGTCCTAGCCCAACTTTCTGGATGGATATACCATCGGTGGTTGGAGGGAACTTGAATGGTCTGGAGCGGATCCAGGTTGAGCTCTCACTCCTCGGCTGGGGCTGGCTCGACGACCGAGAGGTGAACGACGCTAAAGAAGAGGCGGTGAAAGAGATGCGCGAGTTGGTGGAGGAGAAGCATCCTGGCGTAGTGGTGGATGTGTATCTACAGGGCGCTTCTCCGAAATCGTAAGTGACCTGCTGCGGCGGCGGCATACCATTGTCAGTGCTCGAGGCTACATCTAGCGACAACTTTCTATTGGGAAAGTAAAATGTTCTGGTTAACAAAACGACAATGATCATACATTAGGGCTATCAAACTTTAGTTTCATCAGATATTGTTCTCATTAAAAGTTAATCATATGAAAACTGAGCATCACCATACTCCAGAATTTGCAAAACAGTTCAATCGTGTAAGATAGCCATGTTTCATGCTTTGTGAATTTTGAATAAATTTCAACAAATGGCGTATCTTCCACTCGCCATTTGCGAAATTAGTAATCCAGATTGCAGCTGCTCGAAGCCTACATACAGCACTTGTCAGCTCCAATGAGACGCCTGGCACTTCCTAGGGATACATCGACAGAAGAGCAGATATTTCGCGACACCAGTCACATGAATAGTCATCTCGAAGAGCCTCTTGTACACCGGTGAGCCCAAGCGGAAGATGCTCGCCACATCAATACCTACACAGCGTCCAAACACGTAGTTACCAGCTCCACCTTGATTTCACCAGACGCCTTGGACCTGGAATCGGCTGCATCTAGACCTTGAAAGTTTCAACATTTCACCGAACATTAACAGACCAAGAGGATGATCAATTCATTCGTACAACGCCAAGATTTTCCATCACCGCCTCCAGCCTATTATAATCAAGACGAAGCGAAGAATTGTAACCCCTCACATCCATTCCTCGCTTCTCGACCTGGGGAGTTACACAGCAGAGGGCGGCCCGGTAGTCGTGCAACCTGTGACTCTTCCAAAAGAGGATATACAAGTCCTATGTCAAGAATAATATCGTGCACAACTTATGTGTATATATATGACCACAATCCGCCCTGAAACTCTCATACACATAATACAACGGAATACCAAGCCAACTAAATACAATCATATCAAAGGTCACGCGGTATCTCAGCCAAAATGAAGCTCCTTCTCCTCTTGACGCTCACGAGCCTCACCACCGCCTCCATCCTCACCGGCCTGACCGGCTCCAACAATTACCCCCGTGCTGTAAGCTGATATTCTCCCATCTGCCTTCAACCTGCGTTCAGACTGACATAGCACCAGCCACAGAAATGCGGCGGCGGCTGTGTGTTCTCGAAACAATGTGCGACGTATGATAAGGGCAATACCGATTGTCGCTGCTCATGGGTAAGCGGGCTTATGTCAATTAGGAGAGGGTCACTGTTGATGCTGTGCAGTTTAGCTGTAAGAGGGTTTAGTGCCGACCGCTTCGAGGAGATGGTTGTACAGAGGAAGGCAGGAAGGTGTGTTGCCGTGTTAGTGGTTACTGGGTACTCTTGGGTCTGGGCTCGAGAGATGCGACAGATTTGGCCGTATTGATATCATTCGGTCCATTCGAACAAAGGAAATCCAAAGCGATGTGATCGATGGTCAAGATGCGCAGTAGTCCTTATGTCCGGAATTTGCTGGAGATTCACTTCTGATTGGCGTTCGGACAGTGTTAATCAGACGTGTACCAAGTTGGCTATGTGGTTGACTGGCCGAGATTCTTTCTGCGCTAATTCTTGCCTAAATGTTCCCGAGACTTCGTAATTGTTGTTCGAAACGGGTAGTGTGCAGCAGAAGGATCATACCCCTGCAAGGCAGACATGTTGGCAGTAAGCTTAGTAAGACGGGCTCCCAGTCAGTTCCGGTATACAGTTCGTTGGTGCCGTGCCCAAACAACAGGTGGCACTATCATCAGATGGCAATGGTCAAAGTATAAGAGACTCGCTTGTGAGCCTGCGAGCTTACTGTCAATTATTGCTTTACCTCAAATCCTTCTTCTCTCCACACATTCCATATAAGACTAGACAGCCAGCCACCATGACTTATACCGTCATAATGCTCATTGCCCGAAAGCCAGGCATGAGTATGGAAGCCTTCATCGACCACTACGAAAACAAGCACGTGCCCCTCGTTCTCGAAGTCCTAGGCGATGCACAACCCGTTCGTCACACTCGCCACTATCTCAAGCGGCAACCAAGCAACGGCGACAGTGATGACGTGCCTCCACCTCTTCTCTACTTCGGTGATGCATCGACTATCGACTACGACTGTATCACGAAGATCGAACTCAGGGATGCGGCACATTTCCAGGCTTTCAATGAGAGGTTTGCAAACTCGCCGCGCCGGAAAGAGCTGGATGAGGATCAGGAGGCCTTTGCGGATGGTAGCAAGTTCAGGGTTTTGGCGGTGGATAAAGTGTCGATCACGGAGGCGTGAGGTGGAGGTAGTCAGTTGACAAGCACTCGATCATTGAAGGATCTTTCGCTTGCTGTAGTGATAAGAAATCCCGAACATTACTCCTGATATGAAGACTTGCTATTAATTGTAGTCTCCAGCCCATTCATTCCCTACAACTCGCTCCGTTCGCTAATCGTCTCTGCTTCAACGACCTTCCTCAAACCAAGATCATACTTATCCCCAGCCTTCAGGAAATAGAACCTCGAATCAGGTGTCGGGAGATTCTTCAACTCGCTTCCCTCCCTCGACCAAAACCCGCCGTCATAGAACGCAGCATACGTGCTCCCGAAAACCTCCGCCTCGTTCTTGTTGACGACCAAAGCCGTATCCTCGTCAATTGCAATCCCCAATAGCTCCGGATGCACCTTCAAAATATCGAAGAGATCGAATTGACGGTTCCTCACCAGGAAATGCTGATCGATCGCCGTATTCTTCAGATACCCGAAGCCTACAGTATGGTCCCCAATCATCACCTGGTTATTCTGCGTATCGCCGCGGGCTAGAAATGAGCCCTGTATGCTCGCGCCCGCACTCGACCCAGAAACCACACCGCCTCGGTCTAGCACTGCTTGCACCGCGCGTTCCGTCTTGGTACCCGCATACGCATCTACGAGGCGCCACTGCCTGCCACCACCATAGAACACGCCTTTAGCCGCGAGCAGCGGCTTGACGAACTCGTCTGTATCGGCTACAGCCGGATCGTAGGTATGCAAAACAGTCACATTGGTGGCGCCGAGACGGCGCAACGAGACGGCAGAGGAGAAGTTGGCGGAATACGTGGGCTCGCCGCCGGCAGTGGGGATCACGACGATTGGAGCGTCAGGTCCGCCGGCGAGCGTGATGATGCGTTGCCAGATGCTGTCGCTCTGAAGGTTGCCGCCGACGATGACCAGGTGGCCGTGTTCTGGACCGATGTAGGTGGTGTTGGTGCTGTTGATGGGTTGAGCTGATATGGTCGCTGCCGCCAGAGCTGCGCTAAGAAGGGTGGTGAGGCGCATGGTGGAGGTGGTCTGTAGATACTACGAACATGTCAAATGGTTTATATAGATGCTGATAGTGCAATTATATTCCATATCGCGACATCGTCGGCATAGTAGCCGATCTTCACATCATCGCCGAAACGGGAAGGTGACAAGACTATTCACCAGGCTTGACATCAGGACGGCAACGCAGGCACCAGGGCACTCGAATTGTTGCGAAATCGATCAGTTTGGACGTACTGCGCTCTATTAGCTCTGATTAGACACTCACCAATCGTGGAGACTTCCAGGGCGCAACAGCGAAGACTTGTTAGGACCAATTATAATCGTAGCTACCTGAAGGACTGTCAATCTACTCAGCTTGCACTATTCAACCTTGGAGGC
Organism: Curvularia kusanoi; assembly: GCA_011058905.1. Taxonomy (NCBI): domain Eukaryota; kingdom Fungi; phylum Ascomycota; class Dothideomycetes; order Pleosporales; family Pleosporaceae; genus Curvularia; species Curvularia kusanoi. The sequence goes on along the minus strand of SWKU01000012.1, from coordinate 466,762 downwards.
AAATGATCAAGGCGCTGTCTTTTGGGCTTTCTGCAAGTGTCTTCTCCGAGCTGGCAAGGCACTGTATGGATCGTTCCACATGTGTACCCTTAGAACTTCCATTGAAACATCCCCCTACAAAGGTACAGTCAGCGGATTCATGACACCTGCTCCACCATCTACGCGCATCTCTGCCCCAGTTATGTAGCTACTGAACCCACTAGCCAGGAATCCAGCCACGCGCGCTACCTCATCCGGCCTGCCTGCTCTCTCAAGCCCAATCGTTCTCTTCTGCACCTCCTTATCCTGCAGCGCAGCAGGTGGGAACTGTCCGCTCTCCATCTCTTTCAGCCCGCTGCCCTTCAAGTCCACTCCGACATCGATCTGTCCAGCAGTGATAGCGTTGATGCGAACGCCTGTCCCTTTGAGAACCGTGACCCCAGACTTCACAACGCCCAACGCCGCATGCGATGCCATAGTGAACGCCGGCGCCCAGCAACCACCATATGTGCCGGCAACCGAGGTCACAACGATGATAGACCCGTATGGGACATCCTTCGGCGCAGCATTAGGATAGCTACCCTTGGGCGAGGTCTTTTGCATAGCAGCTGGTGCGTACTTGAGTGCGAAGAAAGCAGGCATAGCGTTCGTTTCGAATGCGGCGTATAGATCCTTTGGACCGGTTGTGTTGATCGAGGGTGGGCCGAGAAGGCCAGTCGAAGACGTCCAGATGTCGAGACGGCCCCAGGAGTTGAGCACATCGTCGATCAGAGCAAGAGTGTCTTCCTCGGAATTGATCTTGTAGGGATAGCCAATGACCTTGGTGTTGGGATATTGGTCGTTTATGCTGGAAGCAAGCTCGGCGTAGGGCTCATCGGGTAGGGAAGAGCATGCGTATATGCACGCTGCGCCGTGAGCTTGTATCTATTAGCATGCGCTAAGATTCATGTATACTACATTCTTTCGGCCAGTTTAAGCATTATGAGACTGGAGCTGAACATGGATGTGACAAAGCCAAACAGCCAAGGTCAGTTCAGACGTAGTTCAGACGTACCTGCAAGTTCAGCGACGATAGCCTTTCCAACAGGTTGAGTTGCACCTGTCACCACGCAAACGAAGCCGTACTGCGATCATGAATCAGACCGCTGCTTAAATTCACGTCGCACCCACGTAACGATTCTATTTGATTGACCTACAAGTTTACCGTCCGACCTGTACGGCGAAAAATGCTCAGAGTCGCTGGTACCGGTAGATGCTGCCATTCTGAAATAACAATGTTCAGCTTGGCATGAGTGACGAGGGCATAGCTTCAGGCGGGGCAGTCATTGTATTTGTTGGTTCATTAGCTTCCAGACAACAGGCGCGAGTGTCAATGCTGTCATCGATACATCTCCGGAGCGCGGAGATGCAGAATGTGTGGACATCTGTTGGTCGAGGCCAAAGAGCAAGATAAGACGATAACGGCTGCAGGTGGGCTCAGCCGTTGTTGGTCTCGTTTCGCCGCGGGGATGCCAAGGTACGGGGTCTCCAACGTTAGCAAGCGCATCCCACTGAGGAAGTTCATGTAGTGTCCAGTTTGGCTGAATTGTTGCATTGAGGTCTAAATATGCGACCTGCATTTAGCTATCAGACTTGACCCCCCATAAAAAGTCCTCATGCAGCCTTTGTCTTCTCCCCTTCCCTCTCCTTCTTCAGCTGCTCCCTCGGCGGCAGCACATCTGGTCCAAAGCTCAATGGAAGCAACTCCCCCATTGTCCGTACGATGTACTTGCCCTCCTTGTTGAACATGAAGATCGGCGTCTCGAGGGCCAAGAACTCTCTCAAGAACTGCCTGCACATTCCACACGGCGAGCAGAAGTCATCAATGTCGGTGGCCACGCCAACAGCCTTGAAGTCGCCCAGCTTGTAACCCTGGACTACAGCGGTACCAAAAGCGACGCGCTCGGCGCACGTTCCGACAGGATAGGCAGCATTCTCGACGTTTGCGCCAACGATGATGGAGGGTTCAGATGAGGTCGCCTGGTTGAGGAGAAGCGATGCGCCGACTCGGAAGAGTGAGTATGGGCCTGTAAAATCATGTGAGCGTCGTAAAACACCAGCCAAAGAAAAAACATACAGTATGCCTTGGTCTTTGCGTCGATGCATCGCTCGCCAATAACCTGCAGCTCCTGCGCGGACACACCGTGAATCAACCCATTTTCTTCGTTGACGGGCTCCGCAGCGACTGGCTTGAAGGAAGTTGTGGACATCGTGAAGGGAAAGGAAGGAAAGTAAGAGTGGATGCGATGCGGGCAGCTTTATCGATGATGGTGGTGGGGCCCGGCCGAAGCTTGCCCGCGGGGAGCTTCCCTTGCTGGCTGACGGTGCGGCGACCTCCGGACCACGACTATGTCCAAAGCGAAGACTCACGGGCTCTGAGATACGGTTCGAAAGCTGTCAAAGGCGATGTCTAAGGATTGAGATAGGGTGTTCTCGACTTGATGGAGGATTGCGGTGTCTAGTGCTCGAGCACGACTGGTTTGCCCTTCTCCCAGTTCGCAATGCTCTCGCTGATATTCATCCAATATCGCAGCTTGACAGTCTCGCTCTTTGCCAGCTCAACATCGTCTTCGGCGAAAGCTTGCTCAAGGGTTTTGATGCTCTCTCGTATCCTGACCTCGTTCTCGTCCTTCATGCCCACAAGGTCCTCCTCGGACTCCGCCTCCTCTATTTGCTCTCTCGCTTCAAGCACCTCCATGAGCAGCTCTGGATCATCTACCTTTGCAGTCTCATCTTCAGCCGTCTCGATCCCACGCTGTGAAAGTAGGTATTGCGCACGGAGCAGAGGCGACTGTAGTGTCTTGTACGCCTCGTTGATGCGCGCAGAAGTCGCCTCAGCCCTCTTCTTGTGTTCTTGTGGGTGTAGGTCAGGGTGTGCTTTCGCTTGAAGCTGCAAGAATTCCCGCTTCAAGGCACTGAGGTCGATAGTAAAGGGCCCCTGCGGCGGTGGCCCAGTAGACAAGGATTTGGGGAAGAACGAGTAATGCGTCTGCGGTGGCTGCGACGATGACTGGGCCTTGAATGGCTCTTCATGGTTATTTGATGTTGACTGGTAGCGGCGCGAGGATGTCTGCGGCGCTGCGCGGTGAGCGCAGAAGAGGCATGGTGATGCTGTCGATCGCACCGTTCTTGGTGAACCGGCTGTCAAAGCTGCTCGGAGCCCTCGTGCGGTTGCTGGCCGTAATGTGTGCATGTTCGATGCTTGAGGTCTCGAGGTTTGGCGAATGAGTACTGCAATGTCTAAAACTATGTACCCAATGTCTAGCGCGGACCGAGCCTCGGCGGCAAAAGGTTCGCATCAGATTTCCGCGACGCAGCTTTACGTCATTCTCGACGACCACCTCATCTGCGATTTTCGAGCTACTCTCCGTTGCAAGATCACAAAAGCTTAAAGCATTGGTGAAATGATGCATACATTTGCGTACATCCAGACTTTGCAATGAAGACCAGCTCCGTCCTATTCGTCCGTCAAGCTATGGCCATAAAGGACAAGACGCAAGACGATGCTGAGCAATCGCCGGAGGCCGTAAAGCGCGAGCTTCGCGACTATACTTCTCCGCGCTACAGCCGCAATAGACTACTCCCAAGCCGTGGCTTGTCATCACAAACCAATGATGCTTACCCGCCCTCTTTTTCGCCTGGCAACGCGCTGCTTTGCGCTGTCTACAACCTCAATAAATGTCCGTGCCATGTCTTCGTTCACACTAGATCGGAAAGTGTTTACGCCAGCGTTCTATCAAAGAGTACAAGATGTTTGGCTCAGCAGCGTAGACCCCACCGGCGAAGAGGTCAACATGGACGCAGTAAAGAGATGGTTCATGGGTACACCAGAGGAGCGCCTTGCCCTTGACAAAACTTGCAGCGACAACTTCCTTCATGCGCTCGACACGATCGGCCCCACAAAGTTCAGCACACCGACCGCAGACCCGTTTCTGGACCAGTTGAATGAGATCGCGCAGAGTGACGCCAAAGGCGATGGTGCGCAGGCAGCTTCAGCCGCCCTCAGCATTGCCATCCTCCTCGACCAAATGCCGCGCAACATCTTCCGGTCGAACGAAGGTCTGGTCAAAGTATACACCCACTACGACAAAATCTCGCAAGCCTTCATCCGCACACTCTTTTCGGATAAGTCGCCAATACCACGACCAGACCAGCACCCGCTCTGGCGCAACTCCACAGGGCACAGGATGTGGTTCTACATGCCGCTGTGTCACTCCGAAGACGTCGAAGACCACAAGCAGATGGACGGGTTGCTACTAGACTTACAACGCGATCTAGATAGCCAGCCGGGGTGTGCGGGCTCGAAGAAGCTGCTGCGAGATCAGTTCAAGGCCGAGAAGGAGCACAGAGAGATCATTGACCGATTCGGGCGATACCCGCATCGTAATGGCGCGCTGGGTCGAGACAGTACTGAAGAGGAAGTCAAGTTCATGTCTGATGGAGGAGCCACGTTCGGGGTCGCGCAGAAGAAGGACGAGCTGTAGTGGAAGTATATCTCCGAATCGTGACAAAGAAATCGAAGTCCATGAAGGAATTTGTTGAGTTCTCGAATTCGAGCTGATCTTGTAACGAAGCTTGAAAAAAAAACCTGCTGTGAGAATTATGAGTGTGCCACAAAGGCAGGCGTCTTTTCGCAAATATCTGAGGCATTCCGGTGACATTGACAAGATTCGATACGGAGAAAGGAGGACGTACGCGGCGAATGAGTAGTGCGGTCACAGTGCATTCTGCGTCACATGGGTGTGCATCCAGTGTTCAATAATTGTGGTATCAGTATCGTGCCATCGCACGTGTTGCATCTATTCCCTGTATCCAAAGTCTAAGATATCATCGCTAGAAGTCGCATCATAACATAAGCTGCCGCTAAACGGCGTGCAGGCGTATCAAAATCGTGGCTCAAGTCGTGGTCGTGGCGCCATATCGCGCGATCATTACGCGACCCTGTTTGCCCAATCCATATATAACGCCCGAAAATTCCGGTATTCAAACGAACAAAAACTCCAATGCTTCTTGCGCTATTTCCCGCCCTCGCTAAGATGCTTGTAAATATATCGTGTGGGTATCGTTGAGGGTACCTCTCTTACTGCGACCGTGGAGATTGCGGTCCGCTGCCTGGCCGGCTACCATACGGCGACTCATCCTCGAAACCTTCGAAGCTGGCGCCATCGTCGTTCATATGAATGTCTTCGCCTTCGTCGAACTGCGGCTGCCTCATAACGGGATACATCATTGGGGGTGCCGGAGGGGGGACCCCTGCTTTGCTGATCTGCTCGGCCAGACTGGGTTTCTCAGCAAGGTTGTTTAGCATGGCGCGGCTCGCATCGAGCATCGACACAGCGTACTCAAGGAAGTCTGCGCGCTTGGAAGAGACGGACAGAGTCCAGCGGTACTCGCGAAGTCGGAGCTTGTAGAACTCGGCTTCCTCACGCGCCGGTGCTGTAGCCCAAAGAAGAGACCCGAACGTTCCGATTAGAGTAAAGTTGACCTTTGAGGCGAAAAACCAGAAAGACTGGAGGTGCTCGGGCTTCAGACGGTTGACAAAATCCATGGCTGAGATGAGGCGCGTCTTTGCTGCGTTGCGGCACATGAAGAGGCCGTAGTTGTCGGGCTCCTTGGTGTCGAGCGACTGTACAATGCGGCGGTGGAGTGTGATCTCGGTGGCGAAGTAAGCAAGATGAAGGTAGCCCGTGGAGATTAGTTTGCTCTTGCTCGGCGCATGCATCTTGACCTCAGCAGGAAGCCGTTCGTGCCATTGGCGCAGCTTGATCTGCACTGGTTTCGCTCTTGCCAGAATCAACTCTGTTGATTTTCGACCAGCATTGGCGAAATCTTGTATCGCGGTTTGCGTGTAAAAGGTGTCCATGACCTCGGCCATAATTTGGGTGAGGCTAATCATTTGAGCGAACAATATCCGACTTCGGTGATCTTCTTCTTGCTCTTCCTCAGTCAACTCCTGCTGCGCCTGATAGCCATCTCCCTCTTCATTGAAATCATCTTCTGTGATCGGCTTCACAGCCCAGTTGGCGTTGAAAATATGGGATGGTCGGCCGTGAATAAGCGAGCTCCATTTATCCTGCATGTACAGCGCCCATGCAATTCGCTTCCTTAAGCCGCGCTCCCAATGAGGAACAGACCATGAAGAGCAGTCGAGGTGAAGACCCAGCTCTTGTCCAATCGCTACGAGCTGCGTTGTTAAGCTCCACGAATCGGATTCTGGACGCTGCAATAGCAACAGCCCAGCCTGGACTGTGGACAGTTTCGGCCTTTCCATGGCGAGAGTCAGCGACCTCATCGCAATCGCCTCCAACCGTGCCGCATCTGGTTTCGAATAATTGGCAAGCTTGGAATCGAATGACCACCAGTTGAGAGCCAGGATGTACATTCCAGCGAGCAACGCTGGGGAAAAGCTCCTGTCGCCGCTTCTATACCGTTCGATAAATAGGTGCTTCTGGATGATGGGGTAGTTGGGATGGACGACTTGGAAGTAAATGTCAAGAAGGGCAGGGCCATGGGGATGCACAAGCTGCTCAACATGGCTCAAATAGTTGGCCTCTTCAGCATGATCTTGCGTATTCTCGTCGGGAAGCATAATGAAACATTCATGATCATTAACTCGTCTTAGTGTTCCAAGATCAAAGGTGGACTCGTTGCGGATATCGAATTGCGACAACCCGATAAGAGTAGGATCAAATGGCGAGCTTAACCCAATGTACCTGCTGTGCTGGCGACGCTGCAGGCCCAAAGTCTCGCCCAGTTGAGGCAGGTGGATATTTGTCGGCAACAACGGCTGAGGCGGTGGGGGACTTGGCGCAGTTGCAGTAATAGTTGGTGTTGCGAGCGCTAGTGGGGGTGGCTCTGCATCAACAGACCTACAAATAGTGTTAGCTGCATGTTTCTGTGTGACAATATGTAAGACACGACTCGGTGCCATAAGCTTTCGGGCGACCCGCGCGATGGCCTGATGTTGGCGAGGAGCGAGATGTACGCTTTCGCGTGTGCACGTGATGCGACTGTGGAGCTCGCGTGCTGTGTTGAACCATCAGGCGGTAGTAGCGGGAAGTTTAAACATACCTCTTCTTTGCTACGTTTGGTGAGTCCTTCTTATCACCATCGACGACTTTCCTTTTCCTGGGAAGGGGGCTCTGGACAAATGTACACTCCTGCTTGTGGAACTCGCACAGAACACACAGTGCGGCACCCTCGTGAATCACACAACGGCTCTTCCTCCTTCTGCACGCGTCACAAGGGCGTTCCCTTCGTGAACGAATGTTAGAAACAGGTCCGTTGGTGGAGGTAGGCTTGCCGGCGGCAGGGCTCTCTTTCCCTGATGAGAGCTTCTGCTGCTTGCGTGGACGGGCGGCGGCAATAGGCACCGGTGTCGTGCGAGGCATAGCAGGCTGTATAGCCAGTACGGTCGTCATATCGCTATCGGATGGCACAAGTAGTGCACCGTAGATAAGAGCTCGTGTGGTAAGAGGGTCGGCGTAGGCCTAGGTTCAGCAGGCAGGCAAGGTCTATGCTACTGATAGACAACGGGCCGTGGCTGGGCACACCGGAGAATAGGTGCCGGGAAGGATTGCCAGGAAACAGGACTGCAGTGCACCAGTCACAAGATGCTGATGTTGATAGGGTCCAGATCGGGTAGTAGCTGGTGCTTATCGCGTGGGAGTAGTGTACTGGCCCACAGGCTATAGATATCTTGAGTTAAAGAGCAAAGAGTATTTGGTAATCCTGAATTCTGTGGAGATGTTCCTGGGTGACACTCTCAAGGGCCTAGGTTGCCGGTAACGGCTGTGAGAAGTATGAGATGTTTGGTGGTGCGTGCTGTCATTGAATGCTTGCGGAGAAACTTTGGGAAGGCGGACACGTGCGGCGATGGCGGGCAAAGCCGGGGCGGTTTGGAGATCTAGGGCCCTGTGTGGGGTGCGAACAGACGCATAATCCAGCAGAAGTCGTAAAAACGTCAGTGTTGAGAGCGTCGTCGATGTCTTTTGAGGTTTATGCTTCACACATCTGCGAACATGTGCCTGGATGGCTTGTGCTTCTGCCCGTTACGTGATAGCAAACCGAATGCGGCTAGATGGCAGACAGGTAACCATCTGCAGGGCGGCAGCCATCCGAGCCCCAAGCAGATAAGAATGCACGGGTCCAATGAGAGGGATTTTGGCCCGCTGATGCTTTGTTGCGCGTAAAATTATTATGCCAACTTTTGGAGGCTATCTCTGGATCATCTCCGGCACCTCGTTCGCGACGTAGTTCCCAGAAACACCAGCCAAGCAGTGAATTGCTGTTAGGTACTCGGTATTGGCATATGCACGTCACCCGCGGTTCGAGCGACAACGTTGCCTTTCTCAAGTATCTTGACGCATCGTAATCTGCCGCCTATCACTACGCGGACTGTTTGGGCAGGAACTCGCCAGACCGCATCATGCCGCTTGACTCTTAACGTCGGTATGGTTGCTAGAAGAAGGCCTGTTGCTAGGAAATAGTCATGCACAGTAACGCTGCGCCTGGTGAGAGTTCAAGATGGTTCACGATATGCTCGTGAGGTCATCATGAACGGCTCCGTCACTGCGGTTCTCTTAATCTGCAGCCTTGCGATTAAGCCCAACGCACGTGCCCATAGACCCTTCCCTCCGCTCCGCCCCAGCCTCGCCAACCTCTCACCGCTTACGCTTCAGGCAACGCTCCCACCGCTCCGAGACCGGCCGTTGAGAGTCCGGGAATCTCCTCCAATCCTCATTGCGTGCTTTCAAAGGGCTGACGATATGTCACTCAATCAGCCGCCTTCCACCGTGCGACGCGAGTTGGTTACAGATTAAACCTTCCGCGGCTGGTTGGGACAGCGCCAAACCTTCCAAGACATCACCCTATGGCAAAATAGATACATGTACGTAAACTTGCGGCTAGTTTCTGGAGTAGGTCGGCAGGTTTAGACCTGCTCCGAGGGCTGGGAACTTGCATGCAGCAGATACGCACATGAGCGATATATCAGACTTCAAGCCAAGACCGCACAGCTTTGGCACACCGCTTATGAGGCGCACTGGCAATCGGTGGGCTGGACATCCGTACATTATGAAGGTCGCTTGACTGTGTTCCATCTCCAGGTCACGCTCGCTGCTCCGTCTTCTGCAACCGGTGCCCGCTGAGCCGTTAGAGAACCAGAAATGCAGATGTTGTTACGAGAGATTTTTGCCGAGATCTACATGTGATTGACAGCGGACGCTTTGAAATTCTGCCGTGATGGCATCAGCGCCCCAGCATTGGGTCGCCCCCCGGGCCGATTTAGTCCGGGGTACGTACTGCTGGCTAGAGGTGCAATGATGTTCGAGATACTCCGTGCAAAAATGAAGATTGCAGTGCTGCTGCATCACGATTTTGTCACGAAAACCACCGGCAGATTTCCGTCGCTATACTGTCTACCTTTCCAATCGTACGTTATGTATACGTAGAACGCACTGCAATTTGATAGTTTTGCATTAAATATGGGTCTTGAATCAGTCCAAAGACAAGGTGATACTTTGCCTCTTTGTGAAGTTGCAACTACGTAAATTTGTCGTTCTCCCAGCTTCAACTCACATTTTGAAGGCGCGTGACCAGGACAGACGTCAACCCAAGCTCGAGCTGCTTAGCAGTATCCAAACCTGGGAAGACTGAGGCAGATGGCCCGATTACGTTGATCGATCAGGGATACGAAGGAACCGTCGCAGGGTCTTGACGTGGATCCGAGGAGCTTGACCAGAGGGTCCGGAAGCTGACGATGCTATCCATGGGTCGAGGTCTTTCGCCCCTGCCTGCCACGTGACCGCTACTATTGCTGGACGGTAGACTCTTCGCAAAGGGCTCTGAGTGGGTTTGGGAAGCAACGAAAGAAGGATCTGACATCTCGAAGGTGCCTGACCGAACGGACTAATTTCTTGGGCGAGTTGGATGGAGTGATTCTTTGAATTCCCTAAGAATTGGCGGTAGCTAACACAGCTGCCCTCTGCTGAACAGGAGCCCTGAGCCTAAGACACACTCTTTCGCGGCCAGCTACCTCATCGAGCTCGTATGGCAGTCGTATGTACAAGGTTGGTCCTTCTTCTCGCCCGTAGTCGCACCGTCTCGGTGGGTGTCCAAATGACTTGCATAGCTCTTACTCCAGCACGTCGTTCGTTCTGCCATTATCATGTCGTCGTAATATCTAACATGTCGCGCTCAAAATAGACAAAGAAGCTGGTTCACGTCGCGGCAAGGTGCCACACCCTCTCGTAGATCCGTGGATGCAATGGCTGCGTTCGTCGAATCGGCAAGGTAAGCTCTTCCCATGGATGGACAGAGCGCACACAGGCTTAGTGCATAGGAGGCTGGTAGTTGATCGGTCGCCTAAACACGATAAGTAAGCACCCGCGTTGTTTGATCATGCATGAGAGTTCCTACTTGAAGAGAAGGATGTGCGGCTCGGGCTCGTGCACCTCGTAGTGCTCCCATCCTAAACTCTGCGCACGTATTAGCAGATTGCACAACCTGTGCGCTTGCAATTCCTTACCTGGGTGATCCCCAGTGCTCTCCACTCCTCCTCCCAAAGCAGCTTCAGTGTGCCTCTAGCGCCATCGAAGTAGTCTTTGGGAATGATCTTCAACATCTGCTTAGGCAGCTGGACGTGACGGTATTCAAAGTAGTCATCCGAATATCTTCGCATCTTGTTAGCAAACGCGCAGCGCACCTACAACCCGAGGTAAACAACCCACCTTGCGGAGTAATGGATCGCATCAACAAACTCGTCGAGCTTCTCCTTCTCGTGCTCGGACAATGGGCGAGGCTTCTTGTTGCGACGCGTGAAATCAATGTCCATGTCGGCGGCCATTTTGGAGCTGTAGATGTTGCGACAGGAGCGCTCGTGTGCTCGTGCAGTGTGTTGTGCGAGGACGGATGTGGTGGGGTAGCGGGCAAGGACTCGGTTGGCGAGGCGGCGCGGTTGTAGCGCGACTGATGGTGCTGGCTTTGTGCGACGTTGACGATGTTCGAAGCTCGTTGAAGAAGAGGAAGGGTGCAGGCGCGCGCGAGAACAACAAGCAGTTGTTTACAATAGTAGTCATGGAAAAATAGCCGCACGACGCGGCGGGCCGGATCCTGTTTGGGCTAAGCGTCGTCTCCACCACCTCGATTTCGGCGGGCCATGATGGTGACTGGTCCTCGGCCTACCATTGCACCTCAACGAACAACTGTTCAAACTGGGAAGAGCCTGTCAAAGAAGGCTTCTACGTTGCCGACTCCACTGCGCCTGCCACGTTTCCAGCACAATCGCATCTTCCTCACCGGCTGTGCCAAGACTGGCCATCCTTGAAACCGCCGCTTTGCGAGGTTCTGAGTTGTTCGATTTGGTGTTGCAAGCTGATGGTGCTGTCCACAACTTCGTGGTATCAACAGATGCACTGCCTCACCAAGCTTTGCGATATAGAGCTCCCCTGGAGCTTTCCTTGCCAAGACATCGCATGCTAATAGGAAAAACTTAATAACTGATGATGCCAAATGGACCGATTCGACTAAGACAATAACAGCATTGCCCATAACAGTTCCACGCATAGCATCACGACCGGTAATGCCCAAATTGAGCCCAGTTCCTCCTTCTCACCAGCTCCTCAACTGGCCCCAGCCACTCCCCCCCCCCCTCTATTGTGCCGTTTCCTCTCCCAATTACCTCTAGCCAGTGTGCTTACAGCACCACAATTTGTCTACCCCTACTCAACAATATCTCCAGTACTTTTCCTCGTGCACCCTGCCCTCTCCAGCGTCTCCCTGCCTAGCCCACACACGCTCCAGCTCAACCCCAAACTCGTCCTCTGCCTCGTGGGGAGTGTCGGACTGTGAGTTCGCGCTGTGTATATTGCCACTGCTGTCTTTGCTCACAGCCTTGTCTGAAGATGCATTGCGGCGGGCGTATCGGGCGCATCGGGTTCTGATGTTCTCGAAGAAGACCAATAGAAGGAAAATAGCAAATGTGAAGGCGAAGAGGAAGGTCAGTGTCAGAAGAAGCGGTCTAGCCTGCATAGTACAAGTGGAGACGTGAAAGCGTCTGGATGAAGCAGTAAAGGATTTGTAGTTTTTGAATGCATGCTGAAGGGGAAGGGAGGGGCATTGTCTGGACTGACTGGTTATGGGAATCTGTGAGTCGCACATTCTGGTCTTGTGCTATGTTCGAGGTAGCGAACTTGTTTTGTTGTGCTCGGCCAGGATATTTTGCCTTCTTCAAGCATTGTGCGCTGTGCACAATTGCTGTCGTGTTACAATAATGGTATGGATGGGTTGAACACCGCCACTGAAGAAACGCTAAGTTGAAATCGAGGCAGGACAAATGAGCTTTGGGATATCTAGAAAGGAAAAATTACATACAGGCAACGAGCCCCATGGCTGTTTGTCACGGCGACACGCCTTCCAAGCGATGCCATCGAATTCTGAGGGCCACAACACTGGTACAAACGCACAACAAAAGAAATATTACTGCAGCCGTAATGCGGCTAATCTCCACATGTCCACCGTGCATGGCACGGTCAGTCCCTCAAGTAACCCACCCTCCTCATAAACATATGCCTTTGCGCATGTGTCACCCCATGCACAACAAGATGACCAACCGCCATCTAAGCCAAGAGGCAGAAGAGCGCCGCGACACTGAGCCCCATGGCGACCGACAGGCTCCCGGTGCCGACAGTGTTCTTAACACCAGTTGAGATCGCAGATTGCGAGGGAGTGGGCTTGCTGGTGGAAAGTGTGCCGACAGCTGAAGTGAAGTTATTGTTCGACGACAGCGTACCATTGCTTACACCGGTAACTGTAGGAACGTGGTCGAGCGACTTGGTCAGCGTCGACTGACTGGCTGACGCGCTCGCTGTCGACTGGAACGCTGATGAGGATAGACCCGAGCTCACGGCTGATGTCTCACTTACGGCAGCAGCAGATGTTGAAGTTGATGTAGAAGTTGCAGGATACATCTGTGCCAGCAACACCATGACATCTGCGGGCAGGTCTTTGTACCACTGCGGAGTTACATCGCCAGTGGGCAGAGCTATAGCAGTCTCTGTACCGGTAGGTGTGGGCATTGCTGTTTTAAGGACTGAGAGGACCGAGAGCTTGGTGGGATCCATAGTCGCCGGATCAATGGCTCGTGCCATGAGATCTGCAACGGCATGCACATTGGGATGTGTTGCGCTTCCGGAAGCACTGGCGAACAGCGCGCCGACAGAAAGGATAGATGCTGACTTCATGTTTGGAATAGAGGCCGTGTAAACGTGCGCAGCTGTGTTGTAGGTGGGTGTTGTGTAGTTGCTGTTGTTGACAGACAAGGAAGGCGGGTCTATTCTAGGCAGGTACCCGTGGAAATTGGAGCGGTGAAAGATAGGATGGTCCCAGAGTGAGCTTCTGCACCAGGCGAGCTGTTCTGTGTATGACAATGCACTTGAGCGCTTAACGTGCCCCAGAAGCTACTAAAGCGCCTTTGTGTGACCGAGTGCGACAACGCAAAGGACACAAAGAAACGATTGGACGCTCGAGTTGTGTTCCTGCGTGCCGTAAGGCTCTTTGTACTATTGTACTTGCGTCCGAGGTGGTAAGCGAGCGCACAAGTGTGCGTTTCGACCAGTTGTTGTGGGGCGTTTGACGAACGATCGTGTAACCCCAGAGTGACAGGCGCAGAAGGTTTGAAGACGAGAAGAACGAAACAGTTTGTGAAAGGTGACCAGCGCGCTGCGCTCGAGGAATCTGCTGAAAGAAAAGTTCAAAAGAGAGTGGCGCTTGGTGCAGCAAGAGGGGCAGGTCCTCTAGTAATATCGATGATGGTCCTAGGTTTTTCGAGGCTTCCAAACTTTCGCTTGAGCTAGGTGTCAAGGCAAAGAACATGAAGCCATGTTTGTAAGGACAACGTTCGAAAATCCCCCTAGTGAAGAAGTTGGTGGTTGCGTTTCGCGCTTAGCTTGCTTCATCACATACTCCGCGACAGAACCATGTTCTAATGTTTCAAACAGCATAGTTTCAAGAATTGCCGCGCAACTTCATTTTACCGCAATGGCAGGATCCTAAAGCATAACTCTGCATTAAAATTAGGACCAAATCCGCTACTAAGTTCCGATAGTTGGAGACAGGGATACTCACACCTAAGCCAACTCGCCGGTGTAGTCGTACACGAGCCTCACCCTCTTCACCTCATCCTTATCCGTCTTGCGCACCACGACGCGGCGGGTCTGCTTCCTCTCCCCACCAATCTCTGCGAATCCCCACACCTGCCATGCTGTCCACTTGCTCCCCTCGTTTTCCACCCAGCTTTCGAGTACCTCACCCTCCTCATTCTCTTTCAACCAACCTTCAGCCAGGAACTTTGCATCCTCCTCCGTGACACCCTTGCCCTTTGCCTCCTCTAGCAGAGCAGCAAGTGTAGTGTACCTGTTGCGACCCCTGACGCTGCCAAAAAGATAGTCTGTGTGCTCGCGGTACTGCCAGTCGAGTGTGCGCTCTTCAGCACTGCCCTTGAGACCGCCAGAGATGATCTGGTCGATGTCGATTTTCGTAGCGCCATCTTCAGCGGTGTAGTGCTTGATGTGCAGGTTGACGGTGGCAGCGCCAAGGGCCTTGCGCGTCAGCCAGCCGATGCCTTGAAGAGCAAGGACAGGGTCGAAGGCGTCCGAGAGGGACTTGTTCTGCGGGGTGCTTTAGCGGGGCATTCGCGTGTAAAGGCGATTCGATTGTACCATGACCCATTTTCCCTGTAGGTTTTTGATATCGACAGATGCTGGTGCAGCCATTGTGAATAGAACCAGACTTTTTCTTCTTGTACTGTGCCAAAGGAACAATCTTCGTGTGAATGACGAGGTGTAGAGGAGGTGCGGCTCTCCTTTGAGTGGGGTAATGTAGTTGATCTAAAGACGTGAATCTCGCGCTTGGAGCTAATGTAGGAAGCCTTGCGACAGGACTGTAGATCTTAAGTAACTTGCGTGCTCTCGTGTTCGCCCAGCTCCCAAGCCCCTCTTGCCATGCGTTTGTTCACATGGAATTGTCCCGTACCTGCATGTGCGCGTCACGCCGCAACAAATACCTAGGTATCTACTGTAAGCGGCTAGCTCCCGTGGGGAATCCCTGCACCAAGGGTCGCGCCCCCCGGGCATGAGTCCCATCTTGGCAGATATCAACGGTGCGCAAGTTGGTGCCATGAAGGGTGGCCTTGTCGCTCTTGGGCCGAGGAACAAAACATGCGACTAGCACAGCCATTGGACGATGTGAACAGACCACGCGGCACCACTCTTGGGGAAGGAAGTGCGTCGTCGGTGTAACATAATAGAATCAGGACGATAATCCTCCGAAGTGTTCTTGAGTAATAGGTACTCTGAAGTCGACCCAAGCCATGCCGGAATAGCTCCGCAGCTCAAAGCTGACATCATGAACATGGAAAGATGATACGCAGTCGCGCCGTGTGATGATGGGCTGGGGTCTAATCAGCATGCTCCACCAGGTACAGCTGCTGGAATTCAGTGTTTGGTATATTACATCTCAGCTATGGTTCAAGGCTCCCTATTGCCAATCACGATTTCAGGCACCACACAGTACACCCGCAACCCTGACACCGAGGTCCAATATGGCCAGATGCTCATCACCACCATCCACAAGCCTCTTGTCCGTTTCGCTGAAAACACCAGCCAACCGGACTTTCTTGATGTCCTCTACCCGCTCGTCGAACATCACCTGTTCGTACAGTTGCGCGACAGTTTGGCTTGCACTCCAACCCTCTGCGACCATATTCTCCACCACCTTTGCAATTTCGTTGTACCGTATGCTCCGACTTGAGCTTTTGGGGAATAGCGAATCCGAGAATGTGTTCAGGGTAGGGCCTGGTATGACACCGGCGATTTCTGCGATCGACTGTAGCGAGACTTTCTCGTTTACGAGAGTTTTGTCATCGTCGACATCCATCTCATCGTCATCAATTACAGGTTTCCCTTTCCTTGTTGGCTCCTTGACGCTCACCAATCTCGCCGCTGATTGCAGAAATGTGATTGCCTTTCTCAAGTCGCCATCTGCGACGCGAACCAGCTCCTCACTCACGCCCTGGTCTAGCTCGACGCCTTCTAACCTTGCAATGTCCTCTACACGCTTCACAGCGTTCCCTTGATCCAAGCTCTTGAAGCGAAACTTGCTGCATCTCGATGCCAATGGGTCGATGATGCGTGTGACGTAGTTACACACGAGGCAGAATCTTGTCATCTTGCTGTATGTCTCCATTGTCCTTCTCAGCGCGGATTGCGCATCTTGTGTCATGCTGTCTGCCTCATCCAGCACAATGATCTTAAATGGCGGGCAAGGGTATTTGTCCCTGTACCTGACCATCTTGCCTTCTCCACCATCTTTGTCTTCTGTCATCACGTTGTATGTGGGTGCAGAGCTGAGCTGCTGGCGCGCAAAGTCCTTGACTTTCTGGCGTACAATGCTGATACCGCGCTCGTCAGAGGCGTTGAGTTCAAGAACGCGCGACTTCATGAGCTCAGGGCCGTATAGCTGTTTTGCAAGTGCAAGGATAGTCGACGTTTTGCCCGTCCCCGGTGGGCCGTAGAACAGCATATGCGGGAGATTTGAGGATTGCAAGGTACGCGAGAGGATCTGAATCGTGTTGTCTTGTGCAGTGACTTCCGAGAGTGTCTTGGGCCGGCTGGAACAGGATGGTCAGCCTCAAAGATGCAGCGTATGGAAGCGCGGGAATGCCGTACTATTTCTCTACCCATGGCTGCAGCCGATCAGGCTGTTGCTTTGTAGAGGGTGCTTTAGCAGAGCTAGCCTGTGCCGCAGCTTGTTGCCGTGCCTTTAAGTTGAAAAAGTCTGCCATTGCGTGTTTTGTCTGCTTGGTAGTCGAGATGTTGCGGGCACGAGAAGGCAGGAGCTAAAGTGGAACGCGCGACGCGACAGGCAGGCGCGTCCTCACGTTCGGGCAGGCGCACAGGCCGCGTCAATGACAGCATCACGACCACGGACAATATTTTGTTGTCATTATTGATTTTTGGACTCCAAAAAGTACGGAATGCCACCTGCTCGTTGAAAACCTCCCATTGACGCCATTCCATGCATAATTGCAATGCCAGCCTAGCCACCCGCTATACATATGCATTCGCTCGATCGATAGGACCTGCACACCGCAGGTCTACCTCGGGGCCAATCTATTGCCCCCTCAAGTTACTAGCCTTCAACCTTTTAGCCAGCTGTACAGAGTCGGAGTCGGAGCCGTTGGAGGGCTGTCGCGCAATGTTGCGATGAGCCGCCCCCCTACCGGCGGAATGCGAAGCAGAAGAAGACGGAAGCGAGGTATAATGAGATCGTTTAGGGGGGCGCTCACCACTTTCTTTAAGAATCGTTAATAACGTAGCCCAGCCCCCAGTGTGCTGAAGGGCCGAGCCTTCTGATGTATCGTGTGTCGACGCAACCTTGAAGAGAAGCGATTCCTCGTCCTGAACTACAATCAGCACACGGCCGCTAGGGCAAGTTTGTAACGTACCTTCGATAGTATGCCTAGGTTATGGATGAAGCAGAGGAGATGGAAGTTCGATATAGCGTTGAGACCACTTGTAGTATTGAGCGCGAGGCCGTTCGCCTTTGCGTTGAGCGACTTGCTCAAAGCCGACACGTCTGCCATCTCCCCCATGATCTCTCGATTTTCGATCGGGAACTTGCCGCCAGTGAATAATGGATTCGGTTGCGTAGGGAAACCATGCGTGAGTGTAAGCAGCAAGTATTCGACAGGGAAGTCTGGCTTTGCGTTCTCTTGCACATTGGCACCGTGCTCGTTGATTCGTCGGTAGAATACCTCGGGAATGTATCGTGATCTGTTGAGTGTCTCGTTATCCGCCTCATCCTGCACCAACATCACTGAAGGCTCAGCTGAAGGCTCGATGATGTCCGCGCGGACCATCTCCACGGCGGCATTCGACGCCTGGTATGAAGATATGCCGATGTTGCCCTCCGCGTCTCCACTGATCACACAAGTCACGAAATTCGAACCGAACTGCCCGGTCTCGCTCCACTTCGATGGTCGCGGATACCTTGCTTGATATCGTGCCGCAAATGTGATCTCGAGTGATGAGAGGAAGTATGAGTCGGCATGACGCTTACAGATGACGGTGCCGTCACCCTTGTCTGCGTCCAGGAGATCTGTGAAGATGACACCGACCCTCTGGAGCCCACACTGGGCTGCAATCTCATCGATGTCTTTCTCATTGTCCCACTCGCCCAGCGAGATACCGTCCAACTCATTGACTTGTGGAGGCTCATAGATGGTCTCGACAACCGCTTTGGTGCCAAGTGGTACCTCGGTGTATTCCTCGTAGCGACCGTACAGGAATCCCAGTCGCTGGCACCCAGTGTTTCTCCAGAAGTTGATGAGGTCATCTACCACTTGGATCGAGGCAAATTCAACATGGTCGACCATACGGTATTCCTGGGGTTTGAGGGAGATGGCGCTAGGCTGGCACTTGGTGCAGATTCCCTCTGGGAAGGGCTTGTGTCTAGACGGGCAGTCTGGTCGTACGCGGAAATAGGGCTCGTTGAGCGGCGGGATGTACGAGCTACCAAGCTCTGGACGATTCTTCGCCGAGTTGACCTTGCGCAAATACGAGTGGAACGAGAGGTGTTTGATCTTCTTCTCGGCCAGATACGCCGCATCGTAGGGCTCCACAGGCATGCAGTAGTCGCACATGCCCTTCGGTCCGTGTGTACACATCCTCACATCGCGCTTACGGGGTATCTTTCCGTCCAGCTTGTCGAGCCGGTCGTCGAGCGGCGATTGTTTGACCACTTCCCATGGGTTCTTGATCAACTGCGTGGGGCCACCGAGGGGCACAGAGGGCATGTCAGACTGCTCGACAGCTTTCCCATTGAGGCGAGCTGCTCCGATAGGAGCTGTAGATGTTCCATTCGACGTCGCAGATTGCTCTTCAAAGCTCAGAAAGAGTTGTGCACCATGTCTGTGGTGTGTTAGCTTTGTAAAAGGATGAAGCAGGCTACTTACGATAGTCCTACTTGCTGGAAAGTCACGCCTTGTAGCGACGAAATCTTCCTGGCGTCTCCTCCTTGAGGCTTGTTGCTGACAGCAACACTCTGGAGGTCGACGTTCTTGGGCAGCTTCTCCGCCACCTGGGGTAAGATCCCCGAGAAAGTGTCCGTGGGCTCGACGGTGAGGCGGAACTGGCCCTCTTTGCTCACGAACCGGAGAATCATGATGTCTTTGTAGATGGCTTCAGCAGAGAGTGTAGGGCTGACTGCAAAAGTACAGCAAAGAGGGAGACACAGGTGGTGGAGGTGAGAAGGTGGACGTGCCTGGTGACAGCGTTCCTCAGATGCTTGTCGAAGCTCGCGGATTAGTCGTCATTGCCTCAAGCCCCGGCAGGCACGACCGACAGGGATGTTGTCCCGCCGCAATCTTAGCGTGCTTGGTACGAACATCTGGCATCATTCACAGCGCTGCACGAAAGTGAAACAGTTACCTTCAGCGTGCAGCCAAATCTTACAGTCGCTCCTTTACTTCCCATCGGCCTGCGCAGGACTCCGCCGCCTCCTACGAATTATTCGAACTTTCTGCGCACGCAATTGAAGATAGTCTGCACTGCAGTCCCAAACTAAAATGTGGCCCTTCGATGCCGTCGACTGGCTCATGCTGCTGATTCCCGTCGCCTACCTATTCATCCTGATCGGTTCGCTCACAGTTTTTTCGAATCTGTACCGCAAGCGTCAAGCCGCCGCCGCCTCGTCTCTGGAGCCCTGGTTTCCTCAGCACATCCAGCGCAACATCTACCTGTCGCTGCTGCACCAAGAAGAACCGAAGGTGCCAGATAGCATCCTGAAAGCCGCGCTCCTGCGCCGCGCAACAGAGGACATCCATCGCATTGTGCAGATCAGGAACGCAAAGCAGGCACTCCAGGTTTTGTTACAGAGGGGCAGCGTGGGTGATGATCTGTGGAAACGATTCGAGCGCGCTGAGAAAGAGATTGAGGAGGAGCTGAGGGATGTCGTGCAGGAGGTAAGCTAGCCCAGCGTAGAATATGTCCGCGACACACGATTCTAACACGTTCAGGCCAACGCTTTCGCGCCCAACTGGGGCCAGACCATCTTCCAATCTGCCTCCGAGATGGCCCAAAACAACCACATCCGCGAGCGTCTTGACGAGGTCCTCGCCAAAGCGCCTAAGGAGTCGCAGTGGTGGACTAGCCGCCGGGCCGAAATCCAAGGCTCTTTCATGAAGGAGCTCGATGAGGAGAAGATCAGGAGTCGCGAGGGCAGCGTAGCAGGGACAGGGAGCGTTGTCGGAACTCCAGCAGCTAGTGTCGCAGGAAGTGTGATGGGTGATGACGCGGTTATGGTGGAGAGCCCAAGTGGGAAGAAGAAGAAGGGCAAGAAATGAGCGCGTGCTTGATGCCGTGAATCCAACCTTCGGACGGTGATTGGTGGGATTTTAGTGCGACCAGAGCAGTAGGATGTGGGTGTTTTACGCATTGCATGACTGGCGTTGAGGTGTTGGCAGGGCCGCATTTTGATACTCCTCGTGGGCAGCATCGAGGGAATGCGCATCCCACTCCATGCAACACCATTCTTGATTGTTCCACAAATACATCTATTTCAGTTCCCAGCATGAGATTTAGTTCACATTCATGAAATCAATTGCAATGCTACAACGCCGTCCCATATTGACCCAAACTCAGCCAATCTCATCGTACAAACACCCTGGCTGTCTAACGAAATGACGGTGTCAAGCACCGGATATACAGTTCTTCTCCGATCGCTCTGTGCTCATAAGTTCCTCCACTCCCAGTCTTCATCAATGGTCTCTCCTCCTCAACCTCATACACCGCTCTACTTCCTCGCGGGCCCACTGACGCCAGCGCCAATGACGCTGGGCAGCTCCTCACTACCGATCGAGTACATCATGCCAATGATTGTCGAAATGAGGAAAGCCAGCATAACACCAGTTCCTACGAAAAGCCAGAAGGGAGTTGAGATATCCTTCTTTTGGCATGCGGGGCCGCCCCAGTTGGTAACCTTGCGAGTGTTGCCCTTGCCAGAAATGGTAGGTGAGCAAGCGCAGCCGAAGCGGTCCTGCTGGGTCTTGTCTTGCGCTTTGTGCAGAAGCTTGCACTCCCCGTGGCCGGAGCAGTTCAGGGTCAGCTTCTCGCAAGAAGCAAGAGAGTTGAAGAAGGGAGGCAAGATACCGCGGACAGTACCGTTGCTCTTCTTCTTGTCGGATGTGAAGACTGGGAAGTCTTCGAGATCGGGGTAGTCGGCCTTGGGGGATGTGGAAGGCTCAGGTGTGAAGGAGAGGAGCGCCTCGGGGTTCTGGCGGTTGCGGCGAGCTTCGAGGGTAGAGGGCATGTCGTAGTCACCGTAAGGAGAAACCACACGACGCTTTGAGGTACCAGAAGAGGATGGCATGGTAACAACGGTGATGTCGAGACCACGCTGGGCAAGGCCGGGAAGGGCGCGCCAGGAGATCTTGTTCGCAACATCGTCGTTCTTGTTTGCGCGGAAGATGGTCAGATACTCGTTGTGGAGCGTCGTCTGCTTGACCTTGGACAACGCAGCATCAGCGTCAACGGCTGCTGAGTACGTCTTTGCCTTGGGATCTGCATGTTTGGGCAGAGATTCAGCCTGCGTTGTGAAGTCGTCGATCAGGCGGTCGTTATCTGCGGATGAAGGAGGGCTCGAAATGTCAAATGACGCAGTCGAAATTCCGCGCAATTCTGCAAGCCTGTTAGCAACAATCCAGAGCAACAGCATTGCCGCGCCTACCTTCCACAAGCGCCTCGTCGGCGTCGTCTAGCCACATAAGAAGCTGGGCTCTCGATGTGTCCGCATCTTCGCCAAAGAGCTTCTGCTGCCGCCCTCCGTATGTGTTGATGCTCTTGATAGCTGCAGCGTCGGCCTTCTTAATCGAATGGAAGCGCGACAGACCGAGTCGCTGGGCGAGGATCAATCGAGCTGTTTCAGGGTCGACGGGCGATGACGCGGGGGCGGCGTGGGTTGCAGTGCCATCGAAGGTGAAGACATGGCCGTTGGTGGCTGCTGCAGCAGCGCAGTAGATCGAGGAGGCGACAAAGCCCCAGGACAGCTTCATCGTGGCGGGCAGTGATGGGGATGGGGTGTGTGCAGCTACGGCGATGATGCAGTCCGCTACGTTAGTCGCAGCTTCCAAGGTCGCCCGTGCGCTGAGAGGCGTTCACCCGCTCTGATTCGCCATCACTCTCTCACCACCGGATGGTCCAAACCTACAAAGCACGCCGCAAGAATTATTGATAGTCTACCACGAAATACCACACCGCCGCCATCTCACGACTACGAGCACGAGTGCCATACCTGCCCAGCCTGCCTCATGTCTCACCCCGCTGCCCGACATTCGTAACGTCTGCTGCCACTCCGCACAACGGCGCCATGTTCAAGGCACAGGTGCTGCGGCGGAGCTTCTCACTCTGGAATCGAGTGCCCACTTCGAGAATAGTGCGCTCTGCGGCACGCGATGGCCACGATAGCGTAACCATACATCGTGTCCGGATCAGCAAGCCCTTCCTCAGCAGACAACGACTTGTTGGCGCAGTCGCCATTGCTACGGCGACATACGGACTTGGGCAATACCTTGGTTTGGAAGTCGAAATCCAAGAGGAGGAAGTAAGCGAAAAGAAGCCAGGGCGCTGGCAAAAGCAAGTGCGCAAGGAGGATGGCACTCTCGAGGAGGTAGACGACCAAGAGGCGAATGAGGAGGAGGATGAACATATCGATGAAGAGGATGAGGACGAGGAAGATTACGATGATGCTGTACTATTTTTCCCAACAGGTCTGTCGAGACCGAAACCCAAAACTTTCTACAGAGGTTCAGACCCGGAATGGCAGGAGTTCAAGAGGATCAGTCAAGACAAAGCAAAGATTGACAAGATCCGGCAGGATCTTATAAATTTGGTTCGGGGTATGGTCGACGCACCTGAGTTCGCTGCTAAGATCGGACCGGTCGACCACAAGAAGGGACGAACCTGGATCGAATTCAAATTCCCAGATGGTCCACCACCCGAGTTTGAACGCCCAGGCTACGAGTTGACGGAAGAACTGGAGTGGCGCAAAGCCACGAGAGATGTCGAACCAGCCCATCATAGCCGAATCAACAAGCTGCTGCTACCTACTGCAGCTGCCGGCGCGCTGTATGAAGATACGAAGAGGAAGGCAGGACAAACCTGGAATGATCTTGCTGTATACATGGGCTGGGCCGAGAAGAACGAGCAGTTTACAGTCCAGCAAATGATGCAGCAGACAAAGAATCCTTCGCTACCTTCGCCCTCTGCAGGATCCCCGGCAACTGCAGCCTCTGCCTCTCCCTTTGGCACGGCGCTGCCTGGAGCCTCACAGCAAACGGCGCAGACGCCCCCGTCAGGTGTCGGCTCTGCCAAAGAATTGAATTTTGTTCTTCCTGACCCGAAAGCTCTGACACTTGATCTAGGACAGTTCCGTCAAAACTTTCAGAAGGCGAACCCAAAGCATCTTCACGTGCCGCGTGGCGCTTTCTTCCTACACGCTTTGATCGAAGTCTATGGTGATAGGGCGCGCGTGACGCTCAATTGCCTTGCTGTATACGACCCGAAGGTTGGCCGCTTCGTAGGAATGAACGTCAACGTCTGGAATTCGGCAGCGCTTCGACAGTCGCCCAAGGGAGGCCCGTAGAGCGTTACATATGAGTCGAGATTGCATCACTGGCGTACATGGATTTGAGCGTACTTGTTTGGTTCGACGGCATGCATCTTGCGATGGGCGCACTCGGCGTTTGAGTGCTTATGATACCATGATGAGTACGGTGCACATGAGAGTTTAGGTAGCTAGGCGTTTGTGATAAAACTTTAGACCTCTACTCAGTATATAAACCTTCTTCGCTCTGATGTATCTGCTTCTTATCCTCTTCTCTTACGTCAAGCACCGAAAATGTCAGAATATCAAATATGGAAAATATCGAAATCATGGCTCTCAAGGTCCATGTGACAAATAGTCACGCGTGCCGGAGCTCAATGCTCTGTAGCGTGCCTGGATGACTTCAAACACTTATATCTTCCATCTATGACACCTGCCAACGCAACATCAAAAGTTCGCCCAGCAATGTCATATGCGTCTGGGGTCTCAGCGAATCACATCATATTGCTTGCTGACTGGACATTACAACACGCCGACATACATATCTTTTCCAGACACACCATCAGTCATTCCAATCTTCAAATCATTCTCTTCAAAATTCGACACTCACCATGCATGTCCAAGGCTCTTTTTACGCCACCACCAAACTAGAGGCACAGGGCCCATGTCTGCTCTCTTTCTCGATTTATGTTCCTATGTTCAAAAGGCTCAACCGTGAGTCCCATGTCCGCCGCATCTCTCAAGCCCTGACCATGTAGATCTTTTCTTCGAAAATTGTCCCGCATTCCATCGAACCACGCCTTCTTTGCTGGTCTCTAAACTACCTTCGCTGGACGCCATGCTGCTCCACTCTTTTGAAGCAAAGCATTGTTGCATACATATATCTCCACTATGCAAAACCTTTCTCACAAAAATGTGCACGCCTGGAAAAGCATGTTTCTGTGTGGTGTTGAATCAAATCTACTGGCGATTCAAAATCCACAAAATAGCTCAAAATGCTCCTGTCAGGTCTCTATGAACCCAGGATACAACTACAACATGATTCATTATCTTTGTATTTACTCAGGTAATCGAAATGGTCAAGGGCCATAATAATGTCTTCCTGGTCTTCTTTTGAGTTTTCGAGTATCTCGCCAGAACGGGTTCGCTCGCTGTCGTGTATGTGAACACTGCTCGTAATCTCCCATCTGTGCTCACAAAAAAATGTCTCTGAATTTTTCCAAACAATGAAGTAGCAAAGACCATGTTTCCAACTTCTTCAAAATGATGGAGATGGTGAAAATGTCTCAAAAGCTCGGTTCTACACCTCTATATTCTGTTTCCGCTCCTTGGCTCCAGAAGGGGGGCTTCAGATTCTGTGACTGCCGCATGTGCTGAGACCTGAAGGTTGCGAATTCTGACAATTTTCTGTTCCACTGCTACTCGGAAACCAGCGAGACATAGCCGATGCCTCTATATGTCTCAGAAGTACCAAAACACACCCACTTATATCTCCTCTATACCTGCGGATGTCCAAAAGTCTTATACATTCGGAGACATGTTTCTCTTTTGGGTTCTTTGTTGCAGCTGGGTCCAAAATGGCGCCGAGCTGATATATTTATGTTCTCTACTGTGCTTGCAATGGCACATATTCATTCTGTATTTGCCTTTCCTTCTACAAACGCCCTTACTTCTGCGAAATCTCAAAAGATAAGTTATAAACTGCACGTCTGCTTCCCCTTCTCTCTGTCACACAATGCCTTCTCTGTACAAGTTCTCCAAATATCGTGGCTCGAAGCGTTCCTTGGCTTCGTTGCGTCACTTCTGGCTTGTCTGTTTCCTCATGTTTCTTAAAAAGATTTAGACGCTGTCGGTTGCCCTCACTGATGAGTGGCATGCTGATGTTTTGTTCGTCTCTGTATCTCCAAAAAGAACCCCCACATATATATTTACGCTGCCTCTCTCCACTCTATTGAATCTGATTTCTTTTGTAAACGAATTCCTATCTATGCCTCTGAAGTTTGGATGCTTTGACCACATGTTTGGTCCCTCCTCCTTGCTCTACAAAATTTATCCGAGCTAAAATCTACTACAAACCCTATCTAAGACTGCTCATGTCTTTCTCTTCTCTGTGTCACCAAATACTGTTATGTTGAAAAAACACACCTGGGTTATTCATACTAATGCCCTCCATAACTCCTAACGGATGTTCAAGCAATCAGCACAAGTAAGGGATATCTGTCTCCCGAACTGTAGTTGTATGAACCACTTTTCTTCTGCTCCGAAGTATTCGTTTGTAACAGCCACGACGTCATCATGCAGCGTTGCCAAAATGCCACATCTTTCGTACAATGTCTGTTTTTTCGTGTTCTGCAACTAAAATAAACATCGATCCCCTATGTGCGAGCGACCAAAACTCTCAAATAAACCTGAAGTATACCTATACGCGTGGGCTTGTATCCATCTTCAAAAAGACGCCATAATCTTCTGGATGAACTCTTATCCTTTGTTCTCGTAGTATGCTCTCTATCTACTCCTATTGTCCCCCAAAATCAAAAGTTGGTACAAAAGCTTTCATGCCCTTTCTTTATCGTCGTCTGTCTCAGATGGGCAAAGAAAGATCCAATGTTTGCGCTGAGTATATCTCCCTAACGAAAGATGAGCACTTATTTGTTCAAGCAAGGCGTCGTGACCCAGTAACGCTCTGCATGTGATCTCATTATCAATACCACTCTCCAATGACACGGGCATGTGTGTGGTTGTTTTAAACCCAGCTTTCTTGAGACAGTCACCTGCAGAGCTGAGTGAAATGCCCTGGAGGGCTCTGAGTGAAGCGCTGCTTCTCAGTTTCACTCGGCGCTAGTGAAATGCTGCGTGCATGAAGTCAATCCAAACGTATATGGCAAGCAATGTGCGCAATGTATCTCGCGTCTGAGAGACGTACGATGCACCTGGATGCCCACAGGATCGTGGATATTAAGAATCCCTAAAGAACTTCATTGAGGCTCACTACTCAGTCTGCCTGTACGTTGGCCCCTACGCGAGGAGAGAGTTGCTTCTAGAATGCCAAGTAGAAGCTGGGGCTGGTCTTACTCATTGGTTACACAACCTGCAAGCCAGAATCCTCACCTTCTCCGACTCCGCTTGTCCAAACATGGAAAATGCTGTTCAGAAGTGAATGAACAGCCGTGATGCGCATGTCGACCCTATCAATCTGCTATGCCCTAGACATATTCGCCAGCACTTTGTTCCAATCCTTGAGCTGTTATTCCGGATTGTCCAGACCTTCTCGATCACACGACCGTCACTCCAATATGCTTCCCATGCTAACTACAAGCAGCTGCCAGGATTCATAAGACTTCATTATGACTTCGGAGGGCTTTCCACGAGGGCCAAATGACGGGACGCAGTTCCGGCTGCAGGATTTCGGGTTCTGAACTGTTATCTGCAGCACAGGAATGTAACGTGCTGCAAGCGGACTGTTCGATGCCACCTTACACCGTTAGTCTGTGGGGTTAAGCGAACACCGCAATGCATTCCTCTGCAATCGCATGGCAGATCTGAGCACAGTGCCTAGATCGATCGGTCGTGCGAGGTAAGTTGCGTTTGCTGAGCGTCGTCATTAGCCACGCCAGGATGCTGTGCGACATGCAATGCCACGACTTCTCGCGTGTCGACCCCGTAATCGCTGTGAGGTCAGTAACTATAATGAACCTTCATCGATCCGGCCAAAGTGAGCCTTTAATCCTTCCGCTATCGGACCGCATATTCTCTAGCCTTTCTCATCGCATATTAAGCGCGATTTGTACGAAGTCAAGTGATTGGACTCTTTGTTGGTGTTGCGGCTGCAGTTGACGCAAACCCAACCTCAAATTCGACTAGCTTTTGGCTTCTGTACTTGGAAGTTCCGCTTTGATACATGTCTGGTGATCTCGTGAATGATTCTAAGCCGACGTTAGAAGCTATGGCGAGTCGGTTGGTCGTCCAGAGCTTGCCTGCGGGTAACCGCAACCATCCATGAATTGATGTCAGACATTGGCTTGCATATGTGATACAGACCACGAGGTCATACCCTGTGTCTTGAGTATATAGGCAAGTACCAACCACAGCTTCGCAGCCCCACCTTTTATTGAGTCCTGCTCTTCAGCTCGCATCAAAGCTCCACAAAGATCATGGCTGAGGACAAGAAACAACAATCCCCTTTGGTCTCGCACAACCAGATCGATGATGGCACAGTCCGCGTCAATGATGAAGCGTTTCGGCGCCTCAGCGCTGTCCGCACCAATATTGGAAAGCAACAAGACGACGCCAGAGCTGCTACAGATGTGGAGAAAACGATGACCGTTCGGCAAGCCCTCCGTTTGTATAAGTGGGCAATCATCTATTCAATGGCTATGAGTCTAGCGGTTGTAATGGAAGGGTGAGCTCACCTTTCTGGCATGAAAATATACCGGTCTGACTTCTTCCAGATATGATCTCGCCGCCATGGGTTCTTTCTTTGGATACGATCAATTTCGCCGGCGATTTGGCACTGAGCTTGATCAAGACGGCAATCCCAGGATCTCACCGGCCTGGCAAGCTGGCATTCAAAATGGCATCCAAGCTGGGTCCATACTGGGTCTTTGGCTCAACGGATACATTTCCGAGTGGCTGGGCTACAAGAAGACCATGTATGGTGCACTGCTCGCAGCTGTCGCCTTCAATTTTCTCCATTTCTTCGCCCAAAACATCGGCATGGTCGTAGCCGGTTCTGTGCTGCTCGGTTTCCCATACGGAATCTTCCAAACTTTGACAGTCTCGTATGCCTCCGACATTACCCCATCGACCATCCGACCCTACTTGACCACCTACATCAACCTGTGCTGGGTGATAGGCCAACTCGTTTCAGCAGGCGCACTCAGGGGCTGCAAAAACTTGGACAGCGATTGGGGTTGGCGCATTCCCGTCGCGATCCAGTGGTGTTGGGCTCCCATCATATTCTTTGGAGCTTATATGGCTCCTGAGTCGCCCTGGTGGCTCGTCCGCAAGGGCCGCTTTGAAGATGCAAAGGCCTCGCTAATCAAGGCTACCACACCCCAGCCGGATATCAGCTTTGACGCAGATCAGGCACTCGCTCTGGTCAGGCATACCAATGACCTCGAACAATCCATGAATGAGGGTATCAACTATATCGACTGTTTCAAAGGCGTTGACAAGCGTCGTACGCTCATTGCTTGTGTTGTGTGGCTCACACAGGCGTTATGCGGCGCTACAATGATGGCTTACTCGGTCCAGATCTATCGTGAAGCCGGTCTCAACGAGAGCGGAGCGCTCGATCTCAACATCGGACAGTACTGCCTTAGTTTCGTTGGGACCATCGGATCGTGGTTTCTCATGCGCCGCATTGGCCGCCGAAAGCTCTACGTTTATG
Organism: Curvularia kusanoi; assembly: GCA_011058905.1. NCBI lineage: Eukaryota > Fungi > Ascomycota > Dothideomycetes > Pleosporales > Pleosporaceae > Curvularia > Curvularia kusanoi. The sequence continues at coordinate 437,697 of SWKU01000012.1, read as the reverse complement.
GCTTGATCACTCTCTTTGGATTCCTCATGGTTGTGGGTGGTTTGGGTGTCATTTCCCGTCACAACACTGGCGCAGCGTGGGCTCTGGGAAGCATCCTGTTGGTTTACTCACTCGTCTACAACTTCACGGTCGGGCCTGTATGCTACGCAATTGTTGCCGAAATCTCTTCAACACGACTGAAGATAAAGACAGTTGCTCTCGCACGTAACGTCTACAATATGGTAAGTCTCGAACACAGCATGCATGCGGATTGTATACTAATCCTACTTAGGGAGGTATCTTTAACAACATCGTTGTCCCACGTATGCTCTCGCCGACAGAGTGGAACTGGGCCGGAATGACTGGATTCTTCTATGCTGGACTGACTGCTCTGCTCATCGTCTTCATGTGGTTCATGCTTCCTGAGACGAAGGACAGGACTTTTGCCGAGCTTGACGTGCTGTTCGAGAACAAGGTCGGTGCGAGGAAATTCGCTCACACCAACGTCGATCAATTCTCGGGTCACACTATAGTCACCAAAACGGACAACGATGGAAGTAGCAGCGAAGGCGAGAAGACAGGCGTTTCCCGGCGGGAGGTTGTGTAGATGTGGATTGATGTCTAATGATTCCGTTCGTGTTAAATTCTTCGGGGCCCGATTGTCGCAGCTAGTTTATCTCTAGGCATAATCCTTCCTTCTTCAAGACAGTAACGTGTTTATCACGAACGCTTTTCTCGACAAGTCAGAGTCGACATGTTGAAAAGCAGCCCTACGAATAGCGTGACATCCACAGCCGTGAGCTGATGCGGAATCACATCCGCCCCTATTGGTCAGTGCAGCTTCCACAACCCCACATTTGCCCCACCTCCGCGGATTTGATCTGCTTTGCTCAGCTTGACAAAGCAGAAAGTACGCTAAGCCCTGTGGCCCCGTTGCGCCGCTTTACTAAACATTTACAAGCAGAAGTCAGGATGAGCGAACTCTACTTGTACTCCTCATACGCTCTCTTCGAAGATTCTCGAGCTTCGTTGCACAGCTATATAGTCCGCCCGTTCGACTGATGAAGACGCTCTCCTCGATCATCTTTGCCATCATTGCTATTGCAGCAGCAATCTACAATAACCCGCACATGCTCTCGCGCTTCACACGCCTGACTAAACACTTTACACCTATCCGCAACTTCACAACTACCTCGACAGACATGGCTGCCAACGGCATGTTCCGCGGACTCCCCGTCATCCCAGATGAGCAATTCACTACCACCGCGCCTCGCAAGATTGCGAAGTCTTTTCTGGCAGTTGAGCAGTCTGAAGGAGCTGGCGCTCGTGTCCGTCGCTCAGTCGGTACACCACAATTGCGCAACTTCTCGCCTTTCCTTATGTTGGACCACTTTGCCATCCCACCAGGTACGTCAACTCTGGCTCGTTTCCAGCCAATTTACTTACAATTGCAGGCGCTGGCTTCCCCGATCACCCCCACCGGGGGCAAGAGACCATCACATACCTGCTCTCTGGCGCTGTAGACCACGAAGACTTTGCAGGAAACAAAGGCACAATCGAGACTGGTGATCTGCAGTTCATGACTGCTGGACGCGGTATCGTGCACGCCGAAATGCCGCAACAGAACGAGAAGGGCGAGGCAAATGTCGGAATGCAGCTCTGGGTCGATCTGCCCAAGGAGTTGAAATCGTGCGAACCGAGATACCGCGACTTGAGGGCAAAGGAGATCCCACAGGCAACATCAGAGGATGGCAAGGTCACTGTAAAGGTGATCAGCGGACTTGCTTATGGCGTAGAGTCTCTCAAGGAGCTGGCGTACACTCCTGTCTGGCTTCTCGACTTCACGGTGAAGCCAGGTGGAACAGTCAAGCAATCATTGCCTAAGGGCTGGAATGCTTTCGCCTACCTGCTGAACGGCACCACCATTTTCTCAACTGGCGGCGAGTCGCGGCCGATTGAGCAGTATCACAACGTTGTGTTCGCGAAGGACGGTGATAGCATCGAGGCTTCGGTCGAAGAGGGCGCAGAGAAGGAGTCGAGGTTCATCCTCGTGGCTGGTCTACCGCTTGACCAGCCCATTGTACAGTACGGCCCGTTTGTCGTTACGTCGAGAGACGAGGTCATCCAAGCTATGACTGACTACCAGACACACTCCAACGGGTTCGAAAGGGCGTACAATTGGGAGAGTGAGATCGGGAAGAGCATGGTTCACTGAGTGTTTACGTCTTGTCCAAAGACGCATATAGTTGAAATCCAAACAAGTTTTCGATACAATTTTATCAGAGCGCGCGCCCTTTTGCCTAGAGCAGCGTGTGTGTTCCTTTCGATTCAATCTGTCGGATACGAGTTGCTGGATTCGACTCGTGCACGAAATCATCTGCAGCAGCTGTATTGCATCTGTGACGAAAAGCTAGTGGATGAAATGGCAACCAAGAAGCAAATTTCTCCTTAGAGGTGCAGGATAGTCATATTGCTTTTGCAACGACATGCAGGAGATGGAGATAAGCGCAACACAGAAAAGTGATGTTTTGAAAAACTTTCTGTGGATTGTACAATGAAGAAACTGCACAATCAATCCATTCGTCTCGAGCCCAATGCGAGATCCATTATATCTAAGCACGCCGATGACGTATGTAATATTTGACGCGTTTGTTTAATGGTCTGACGCGTCGAGTCATTCAAAAACGTGATTGCGTGGCAGTGGGTGCTGCCTGTTGTGCTCCTTGCGTAGAATAAAGTTTCATGGCTGACCAATCAGCGCTGAGTGGCTCCGAATGTCTCACGGCTTCGTGCAGCTTCAGAGCTGCTCTCCTTCTCTACACACAGCAGCGGCCGAGGATTTGATACCATCTCTTGCAGCGTACGTTGTCGTCCGCGCACCAATTGCAGCTTTCTCTGTTCTGTTGTCCTTCTTACCTGGTTCTGCTATCAATTGCAGCTGTGCAGCTATTCCGGTTGTCCTGGGCAACCCTCTCCACGCTGAAGCCCCCACACGTTCCTTCGGACAAGGCAAACGTCTGCCTCGCGACAGCCATCCATCCATAAAAACTCTCGCTTCGCCCGCGCCAGACTTCCGGTCGCCATCCTGCACTTACCTCGCATACCGAGCCCGTTGCTGCCTTGTCATCGTTAGGACGCTATCGTGCAACTTCAGCAATCTCATAAGCACAACATATAAAATATAGAAGACGTTACGCTATTGGTGCGAGTGAAAGGACCGTCTGGCCTTCTGTGCGGTTTCATTTGCCGAGCCAGATATTCATAAAATAGGAAGCTTCAGTGAAAGCTGTCGCGGTGTTCACAGCGCTGTAATGTCCCATTAATTTAAGGCGACAAAGCGTGGAAATATTGAGCAGAATCCCTGTAGCAGCAGGCACGGTCACGCTTAGGAAAGAGATAGTTGTTTTCATTCACTATCGCCAGAAACCTATAAGTCCGAACCACCACGAGTTCTATATATCTCATCACTCCGCTTTCAACCCGTTGCCCAACGAGTCTTTATTATCCCAACTCGGATCGATTCGAAACGCTATCTCCATTGCGCTATGTCGCAGACACAACCATCTACACAACAAGTCTTGGATCCTCGCCGGCTAGGAAGGAACAATTCAGGACTCAGCGATGTTGACGTCACTGACGTGATTGCAATACTGCATCCTGCTACGCCTTCTGCGATCAAGATCGTCGAGAATGCAGCGGATCGATGCCCTCAGCATGTGCTTTTTCGAAACGCTCTCAACCCAGACTCAATGAATGTCACCTTCACCGACATCGAAGAGCAGGAAACGATCATCATCAACGATCACGGAGAGAGACTAGGCCAGAGCTCCAGGACAGGTGCTGATCTGGCCCTGCGCATATCTTCAGGTCCGACATTACGGTACAAGAGCCATGGCTTCATCTTTGGGCGTAACCCAAACAGTTCCGACATCGTCTTCGGGCAAGATTCAGGAAAACGCATCAGTAATCAGCACTTCCGTGTCTACCTCAACTTGGACGGTATCCTCATGATTGAGGATTTGTCCACCAACGGCACCATTGTTGATGATGTCCTGCTTAAGGGAAAGGATAGCCGATTTCCCAAGGTTCGTATGATGAGCTCAGGATCCATTGTTTGCATACAAGGCCACAATGAGACGGAAATGACTAAGTTCGTAGTCCGTGTCCCATCGCGTGGGCCTCACAAGGAGCGCTTCGACCAGAAGCTCAGGGACTTCATTGCCGACTGTGCGGAAGGCGAGGACAAGATCAGCGGTCAGTTTCAGTCACTCTTTGTTTGATCTCAATCTCACATATTCTAGTCAAACAACGCATCGGTAACAACCTTGGTGGGGGGTCTACGATGAAGTGGGATGGCGGAGCAAAGTACAACATTGTCGGTATGTTATCGGGCATCCCTTGGGGCATTTATATGCTTACATTTAGCAGGCATTGTCGGTAAAGGAGCCTTTGCAACCGTCCATCAATTAGCCACTAAGATGGAGGGCAAGCTGCTTGCAGCCAAGGAACTAGAGAAGAGACGCTTCATGAAGAACGGGCAGCTTGACAAGAAGATTGACAACGAAATGCGCATCATGCAAAGCTTACGACATCCCAACATCGTGGAGTTCGTTGAATATCATGATCAAGGAGACTACTTGTACATCATCATGGAGTATGTACGCCATGGTGACCTACAGGCATACCTCCACAACAACGGCCCAATGAGCGAAAATTTGGTCCGAACCATGGCTCAACAGGTTCTGAACGCCCTTGCGCATCTCCATCGTCTCCACATCACACATCGCGACATCAAACCGGACAATATTCTGATTGCTGACGTTCTCCCCCTTCGAGTCAAGCTATCTGACTTCGGTCTGTCGAAAGTGGTCAAACACGAAGAGACATTTCTCAAGACCTTTTGCGGTACCTTGCTGTACTGTGCTCCCGAAGTCTTTCCTGATTATGGAGAGTCCAGAGGTACCAAGCGACGACGAAATGCAGCTCACTACCACCAGTACAGCTCGTCTGTGGATATCTGGTCATTCGGTGGTGTACTGTGGTATGCACTGTGTGGTGAACCACCGTTCAGGGGTATCGCCGATGCTACTGGCCAGGCGATGTACAACAACATCACAACTACACCGCTCGATATCGCACCACTTGAACGGGCTGGAGTCTCCACTCCATGCATAGATCTTCTTACTCACATGCTTCTGATAGATCCTTCCGAGAGACCTGATGCTCGGGCTTGTCTCAGTCACCCTTGGCTGGAGGACGGTACTGCGATTCCTCCTGATCCGGCACTTCAGTCTATTGCGGAGGAGGAAGAGGAGGTTGCCGAACAACAGTTGTCGCAACTTAATATCAGAGGCGAAGTCGAAGAGAACGAGATCCCCCAATCTGACGATGAAGTGGATGTCGATGAAGAATTATTGGCACTTGCTGGGGGAAGCAGACTGAAGCGCGTCCGGAAGGATCCCCTGTACCCACGCAATCAAGTGCGTGACCACGACGAAGAATCCAGCGGAGATGCATCCTTCCAATCCGAACACATCGTTGATGAGGATGAGAGCTTCAACGTCATGCCCACCCCCCGAGGAGCACGACTCTTTGGCGAGATCGGCCAATCTGCTTTGCAGAGCTCCGGTATTCTGAGCAATCATGCACAAGAAGCGCTATCGCAGCCAAACGTTGCCGAGTCCGATTACCACGACAGTGCTTTCTTTTTCAGTCATACCGTCAGTGGGGCAGAACGTGAAATTCCGTTCAGCGCTCCGCCTCATTTGGACGGTGGCATTTCCTCGCCGAGTCTCCTGGGCACTGAGTCGCTTGTTCGGGAGATGAACATGACATCGCCTGCTTCGCCTGCTTCTGGCATCTTCAGTCCCAATGAGCCAGCCACTCCCCGAACACCAGAAGTGCCTCAACATAATTCACTCGAGCAGTCTGGCAAGTTCGCAAGCCAGATCAGCGAGCCGACGCCGAAAGCTCGGCCTTCTGCATCGAATCGTCATATCGTCGTTCCCGTGACAGCCTCTCACTACTACGATCCTCTAAATCCAGATACACATAACCTGGAATATGCTTCAAGAGTCAGCGGCTTTGATTTTATTGGTGCGCAGAAGGAGACCGCAGAGGGTGCCTCTGCCTACGAAGATACAACAAAAGGGTCGGAGGCAAGCACCAGTTTCGCAAGTGATTCGGCAACGGGTGAGGCGAAAGCCCCATCCCCATCCGCAGAAGTGCCTTCGGTGCCAGCTGAACTCGACATCAGGCCTCCACCACGACGTCTGGGCAAACTTGTCGCCACCAAAGACTCGTTTGCGCCTGGTCTTGTGCTTAATATCGATAAGAGCAAGACGTCGTGGGGCCGACTTGCGAACAACACGATTGTGTACGAACAGAGTCGTGACACGCGCGTACCAAAGACCGCGTTCATCATCTTCTGGTACTCCTCGGGAGGCGATAGCGCTGAGACTGTCCAAGACTTGTCGCAAAAGAACAAGGACTGGACGAGCTTGGAGAAGCTGAATGTTGGGATTTGGACATGTGCAACCCACGGAATTTCTATCAACGGCAAGCACCTCAAACAGAAAGATGAGAGAGGAAGAGTGCTATTCGGCCACCTTCATACAGGAGATATCATCCAGGTCTATCAGGACTCACGTGGTACTGAATGCCTCAAATTTCGCTGTGAGTTCTATCTGGGATCAGGCAAAGATTCCCGGGCTGCGAACCAGAGCTTCCAGGTCCTCAGGCAGTGAGCAAGAAGCGCGAACGATATCCTTCAGATAACGACTATTCGGAGGATTTGTTTATACGCAACTATTATGTGCCCGGTCAACGATATCCATATTGATTATTAGCGGGCGTCGGCGGTTTTTTTTTAGTATTCTATCGTGGGTATTCTATCATGGCTATTTATTGCCAAGCAGCATGCATCAGCGTTGCGATTCTCTAAGGATCATTTCTATATCTAAAATCGGCATGACAGGCTGGCAGACATAGGATACCGTAATTAGGCGGCATAGCGAGTGCGAGGTAGCTTTTGAGTTAATTTTGATTTCACATGCACGATGAGTACCTGCTCCAAGTCAAAGTGAAAGCTGCCGTGATTTACCATTTCGAGCCTAGCGCGATTAGCACCCGGAAGTGACATCTGTCTCCAATCCAGATACAGCTCATGTTCAGTCCCACGCTTCTGCTGCAACTGTCGATAAATCAGGATGCGAGGCCTCTGGGCGCTGCCGGCGGTGTTGCGCATTGCACTCGCTCACCAACATGCGTTCAGCGTATTTGATGATCTGCTCGCGTTCCCACAGGTATGACGGCATGCGACCTAGACAAGTACGGTGCACGAGCTTACAGTAGCCAGTACGAAGTCGCATGGCCAGACACATTCATACTAGAGAATGAGGCGACCGCTCTTCTCAATCAGCAGACGCCGACGCCGCTCAGCAGCTCTAGTACGGGGGCCACAAGCTCGCAACAAACACAAGAGCTCTCGAAGCACACGTTACCTCCCGCAGATGCGCCGGCTACAGAGGAAGCATTGCCAGTCACATACGAAGCTGTAGTGCTGCAGGGCCAGCGATATCTGTGCAGCATACCGACAATACAAGACGATGTGCCGCAGAGCAACTCGACAAGCGCCGAGGAGGCAAAGGCCGAGGAGGAGAAAGAGCTGGTGCGTGCAACAGATCGTGGGTGGGAGCTGCTGGAGGGCATGCGAGGCAACTGCATCTACTATCTCAGCGGATGGTGGAGCTATAGCTTCTGCTACAAGGACGAGGTAAAACAGTTCCACCAGCTGCCACCAACTCGCGGTGTGCCTTACTACCCTCCGGTTGAAGACACAAGCGTACAAAGCTATGTGCTTGGTCGCTTCTCCAAAGAAGGAAAGAGTAAGAAGAATGAACCGCGCAAGACCCTTGGCAATGAGCAAGGCAGCAAGGAGACCTTGGATGATGAAGGCAATGCATCCGACGAAGAGGAGAAAGCACTCGAGGTTCCACGTCTGGAGTCAAAAGGATCCAGTCGGTATATGGTGCAACGCCTGACAGAAGGGACAGTATGCGACCTGACTGGCAGGCCACGCAAGATCGACGTACAGGTAGGCTTGGTCTTCACTTTTCCTTGAATAGTTACTGATATTATTACAGTTCCACTGCAATCCTCAGTCCGCTGACAAAATTGCCATGATCAAGGAGACAAGCACATGTTCCTACCTCATGGTCATCGATACACCCCGGCTCTGCCACGACGTCGCTTTCCAACCTCCGCAAAAAAACCTCGCACATCCAATCACCTGCCAAGCTGTCGTTCCTGAAGCAGACGCAGAGGAGTGGGCTGCTGCTACAGTGGAAGCTAAAGTCCGCGAAACAGAACGCCTTCTTGCGTTGGCCGAAGCAGAAGACAGCGCGAACGCAAATCCTCTGCGAGATATGAGCGATGGTCTTGAGGGCTCTACCAAGCGCGGGGCCATCATTGGCGGTATTGAAGTTGGTGGTAAGGTTCTTGTCGGAGGTGAAAGCAAGATCATAGAGAAGAGCGTCGTCGTTGGTGGTGGTAAGGAGACCTTTGTTGGCACCGTAGCTAGCAGTGATGGCACTCAGATGTCTAAAGAGGAAATGAAGAAGCTCAACATCCCAGATCCAAAGGATGTTGAGAAGCTGAAGACAAATTTGAGGAAACTTGCTGGAAAGAAAGGCTGGAAGCTTGATCTGGTCGACACTCCACGAGGGAGAGAGTTCAGGGGCATCATTGAGGCAGAAGATCAGGACGACGAGCCTTCAAAAGAATCCAAAGGCGACAGAAAGAAAGATGGCAGAGCGGCGAATGCAGCAAAAGCAGAGAAAGGCACAGCGAAAGGCAGGGGAGCCAGCAAACAAGAGCCTGTTGAAGCAATAGCTGAGGACGAGGTGGCAACAGAGGAGGAAGAGCAAATGCACGAGGGGAGCGAGGAAGTGTACAAAGACGAACTGTAAGCTCTATATTGATACTTCGTATTGCAGATAAATGATACCACATCGTTCTTGTTCTGTCTATAAAACTGGATCCCAGGGAGAGTTGTAAAATATTCATGTGATGGGATCGTATCGAATGCCCTTTCTGGCAATGTGCTCTAGTCCGCTTACAGGAATGAATAGCAAAAGGAATCGCATTTGTGTATACCGAGCGAAAGTCGGTGAGCTCCTCTAGTTCAAACAAGTCCAAAAAGGAAAGATTGGCATGAGTCGGCCGAATTAGGCCTAGTCAGTCCGGACGCGCTGTCCCCCCGCATCCGATTCCAGTTCGTTGAACTTTACTGCAGACGCGGACATATCCTTGTTTCAGAGGCCGGGCCTCACAGTCTTACTCAGTCAGACCGTGTCACTACGCGTCATTCATGCGACTCAATCGACCGGTCTCTCACAGAGCTGAGGAAGAGCCAGGCCATGGCGCTGAAGCAGTGCAGCATGTGCGATCGCACATTCACCAAGCTCGAGCATCTTAAGAGACATGAGCGGTCGCGTATGTGGAACGTGATCGGCGGAGAAAAGTGCAAGGCTGATGTTTGTCTCAGACACAAAAGAGCGCCCCTACGAGTGCCCAACATGTAATAAGAGCTTTTCAAGAAGGTACTGTTCACCCCATTTTTTGTCCTTTCGTGTCTGATGCGATAGCGTAGCGACGTCCTATTTAGGCATTGCAAGGGCCATAACCAGGTCGCATTGAATCGCAGAAAAGATCACGATGACCAAGGGCATGGACAGCTGCAAACCCTGGATGGTGCGAATCAACCCTCGCAATACCATCTTGCAGGACACATGGCTGGACCTACCCCTGCACCTTCCTTACAAGGTGGGGACATCCCGATGCCAGATAATGCTTCGGCAATCCACGCGAACAGCGGACATCGCATGGAGGCACTTATCAATGCAGCGCAGCATCTTGAGCCATCTGCGTACCCAGCGTGGCAATCACCTAGCTCGATACATCCTGACAACTACCAGCTAGCAGGGCATCATGACAATAATCTAGGGCCGCCAATTGACCCCTCTATGGAATCTCTTTCGTTTGCACCAACGGCAAATGTCAACAATTTCGATCCTTGGACTTTCGATCTAATGCAAAGCCATCAAGCCATGCTCGCCCAAACGCAGTCTAATTCATTGAAATCATGGCTTTTCCCATCTGATGCCAATATGGACACACCAAACACATCCCATCATCCAGAAATTGATGAATCGCTTTACCAGGACGCGACAGCTGCTTCGCGCGATGAGCATGGTAGTGCATCCGATGCCATGTCAATTGCATCGAGGATACCTCGAGAACGATTTGCAAGAGTAGCAAAGTGCTGGCCGCCTCAGATAACAAGGACGACGCGTTTGATGCCTATCTTATGGCAAGACATCGCATCCTCTGGGGGCTCCTACATATTTTCTGATGATACAGTGCAGACGATGGAACATCACGTGTCAAACGATGAGAGAAGAAATTCGCGATGGTGCTTGGACGAGTCTGGCAGGAAATCTCTTGAAAATACACTCGCCCAGGCACAACCTCCCGAAAACTCGCAACAAAATCACAGGGGAAGTTTGGCGAATGCCAACAATTTGCCTTTTCCACCGACCGAGATCCTGGACATCGCTCTGGAGATGTATCAAAATTACTTCCATCCGACACTCCCAGTCATTCACGTACCGACATTCTCCGCTAAGCAAGCCGCGAGGCCGCTTCTGCTTGCAATGTGTCTTGTTGGCCTCAGCATCATCGGCACGGCAGGGGCTGTCAAGTTTGTCACACAAAGTTTCCCCAGTTTGTTACACCTAGTATTATCAGATCTTCGATCTCTACGTTCCAGCGAGGATCCACCACAGCGACACATGCGGACCATTGCTACCGGCCTCATAGCCCTCAATCTAGCTTCAATTACAGGTCGGAAGAATCGGATCGCGCTGGCGGAAGAGTTGTACATCGAATTGCTCACTGTGGCACAGAACCAGGGAGTCTTCTCCGTCAATGACGGTGCAGACGTCGGTGCTCTACTGGACTCTGTAGCGAACATGGAGCACAAGTGGCGGGCTTGGATCAACATTGAGTGTGTGAAAAGGGTGACCTTTGGCTTGATTCAAGCAGACTGCTGGTGGGCGGGACACTTATCAAGCTCGCCGATCATCCGTCCCGAACTTATACAGGTGTATCCTGTCACCAATCAGAGCCTATATCAAGCAGAATCCGCAACAGCATGGAGCCGTCTTCTAAGCACTGGAGTGCCAGCACACATCGACGCCATTACGCCTTATCCCGACCTGGCTCCACCACCGAGCCCACATTCTTTGGACCTTCCGTGTAACCAGCTGACGCTTATATCGCTCCGAATGCTTGAAGCCAGTGACAGACTTGGGGTCATGAGCGATCACGGGAATCTAGAACCATGGCGAGCCTGTGCAGATGATACGCGCAGTCGAGGAATTGTGCCACTTCTCACCAGCTTTAGATCCATCAACGACTTGAACTCAATCGTCCTTTGGCACAAATTATGCATGAAGCTTAGCGCTAATATGCAACACTTCGAGCTTGCTGCTGGGAGAGCAGGTGCAAGACCCGCAGCAACAGCCCTGGATCAGATAGCATCTTGGACACAAACTCCGACTGCGCGACGATCCATCATTCATGCAGCACATATCTACAAGCTACTCTCGGACCGCAAAGTTTCGGAAATCGTTCATCCACACAGCATCGTTGCACTATTTCACGCTGCATTGGTCCTTGGGCTGTACGTCTTTACCGTCTCGCCTGCAAACGATATGCAGCAGAATGACACTGTGAGCTACGAGTTATCGGAGCCAGTAGATTGGATTGCAATCGAAGATATCGGTCTTGCAGACACTCAACCGTCTCACAACACGAGTTCAGCAGCCGCACGATTCATCACTACTGGAGGATCTGTCAGTATGGGCAATGCTACCTTGGACGGTGGTTATGCCGCGGCTCGCAAGACTTTGTTACATTGCGCCGATCTCATGGAGGGCATGGGACGCTGGAAGAGCAGGACGTTCTCCCAAATTCTCCACATCATGAGTGACGATCTCACGGAGTTCAACGGTCCCGATCACGACGACGGCTGAACGATATATGTATGAAAGCACTGTTGAGCTTTGGTCAAGTCTGTCTGGTTTTGACTACGAAACTTTGGTAATGTTTAATTTCAGTCGAGACCAATGACTACGCCCTTCCCGATTTCCTCACTCTCATTCGCATGCCATCTCTTGGCTTGGCCTCGAACAAAAATTCCTGGAAAGCTCGATCTCCGAACGTCAGATCCAGATCTGTCCATGGCACTCGAGGCGTCTTGTTCGGTTTGAGGCCAGCACATGTGAAATCGAAATCTCTGATTGTCAGGAGCAGAATGGTCTTCATCTCGTCCATGGCGAGCGGTTGTCCAAGACAGGCCCTGGGTCCCCTCTCGAACGGTCGCCAAGCATGGCGTGGGAAATCCTCGCGTGTGAAACGGTCTGGGTCGAACTCTTTCGGGTTTGGGAAGATATCTGGGTTCATATGCATCGCGAGCTGCATGGGCAGGATCATGAAGCCTTTGGTCGGATATCGTTTTCCATCGAAATCGAGATAGGCATCGGTGTGCTCTCTGCGAGCTGTACAGCCAATTGGATACAGACGCAACGCCTCTTTGATAACATTGGTGGTGTACTCAAGGCTGTTGAGCTTAATTGGTTCCGAGCATAGGATGTCGTATGTAGCATCAATGCCTGGTGCAAACACTCGGTCATGCTCCTCTCGCAACTTTTGTACGACCTGGGGATGAGTGGTGAGGAGCATGTACAAAAAGCACATTGTGTCAGTTGTCGTGCCAGATCCGCCTACCACAAGCGTCCGTACTTGTGTCAATATATCCTCAAGAAACTCAGGGTCCAAGCCATCTTGGCGCATTTGGGGCCTGTCCTGCAAATGTTCCCGCAGGATCAGGTCGAGGATGATAGCCCCCTTTCGTTTCTCCAGGCTGACATCATTGTGCCGTACGTAGTCGAAACGCTTCTGGACAAGTTCCGTCAATATAGCATCGAACTTGCGCTTCGCAGCTCTCTGCCTGCGCACTGCCAAATGCTTTCTCACAACATCGATGGACCATGAGTCGCGCACAACCACCTGGGCATGACTCATCTCTTCCCAATGCTGCATCACAGAGCTGCCTTGGCCCATTGCCTGCGCACCCAGGGAGTGACCAAATGTCGCCGTGCCAATCACATCCACCGTGAGCCGTTCCATATACTTCTCGAATTCAAACTCTTCACCGCTCTCAGCAAGCTTGTTCATTATTGCGCGGAATTCCATTACATTCCCACAAACCATCGGCCGCATGTTGGTCACTTGCATGATCGCAAAGGCAGGGGCAAGCATCCTATGCATCTTCTTCCACTGCTCGCCCTCAGCCGTGACAATGTTACCCTTCCCAATCATCGGGTCGAGGGATTGGGCTTCTGCGACATGTTTCTCATGATTGCGTTGCACGGTCATATGCAGTGCAACGTCGGGATCTGTGACAATGCAGATATTGTCCGCGACGGGCCAGAGATCCAGGTAGAAAATCCCAGGCAACTTGTACTTTTGACTCATGGTTGTTGCTGCGACTTGCACGTGACAGTTCTTGGGAAAGAGTGCGAAGATCTCGCCCATGCATTTGAGGTGGCCCCAGAGGAAGGAATGCGGTGGCTTGGGCTGTAATTTGGTCAGTATACCTCAAGTAATAGAGATCTTCGAAGTCTACCAAGTCTTTGAAGAGACGCCTTCGCTGAACAAGATTCATGACGAAGTACCCCATTGCCACAGTCAAACCGGTCAACAAAAGCATCGGCCATGGCAGTCTTGTATTTGCATCCTGAGCTGTCATGCCGTACGTGACATTCATACTGGAAGACGACATGATGGTGTGAACTTGTGCTGAGAAAGCAATGGATGTGATGTGGAGTTCAACAGAAGGGAGAGGCGCTATCAATCTCCCGTGGACCCCCTGTCAGCACGGCCAGATAGCTGGCAACGTGAAACTTTATATCAATTTCCCGCTGATCTCCGTTCAACAGCAACCGGTGGCTCCGTACTACCAACGCAGAGTTCCAGCAATCGCAATCCTGCGACCATACCCTCGAAGTGGAGTTACACACACGAATTTACAGCGCTGCGATTCGTATTCGTACTTCGATTTTACGACCCCAGTTGACAGCCAAAAGTAACCTAACCTCCGAAGGATTTCCCCACATTGCTCCAGCGCAGACGGGACAGCGCCGATTGGACTTCGAATGCATCCAATCGCATCGCTCTGCAAACGAGGCTTCGCGCCCTCCAATCCAACAAACCGTTTCCCCTTCTTAGAGCTTGCTCGCATACCCACCCACTTCTTTCGTGAAAATAACCTTCATTGGAGCGGCAAGCAGGTCCTCACTCTTCAACGTCTTTCCCAGCGCCTTGAAATCCGGGCTTTTTGCGTGCGCCGCTATCGAGGCCTGGTCCTTGTAACTGTGGGAGTGTCAGCTACAGCTGAAATCACGTGTTTTGGAGGCGGGGTGCAATACGTCTCGAGCATGACAAAGACGGGCGCATCGCCCTGGGTCTCGCGCTGCAGGTGGTAGCGGAGTGTTCCTGGCTCGTTGGCCTTGACTGATTGTGCGGCTTGTTTGAGTAGTTCCTCGACCTTGGTCGTGTTAATTCCTCTTGAGAATTGAGCATTGCACTGCCTGCTACGTACGCGGTCTGCCTTGCCAGCTTTGGGGGAGATGATTGCTACGATGTCGATCGTCATAGTGGATGGTTTGTAGTTGTTTGCTTTTACAGTAAGTTTATGCAGCATCAGATATGCTCAGTCAAAGAGATGGCCGTTAGACGTCTCCGCTCTTCCATGGGTGGTCAGAGCCGAAAGATGCCGAGGCACGTTGTAAGATGACGTGGGAGAAAGTCAACTCTATTCCACCAGTATTTTCATGTAAATGCGAAAAGCATAACAGGTCTTGCTACGCTATGTCTACGCATGTGTGCGCTGTCAATGTTCAGCGTTAATTGGTGGGTTTATCACGAATTCATCATGGATGTCGAAGCTGTGAGGACAGCAATACGCCGCTCCTTGAGCAACCTATTGTAGGTAGGAAGTCTTGAGAATCACCAAAGCTGTACGCGAAGTCTTAATTAGACTACATGACTGTAGGTGGTAAGTTCGGAAATACACTCGACTCAACCTTACCACGTCGCTCATTAACACTTGAGCTCTACTGCACCCTCCCAGCTTTGATATGCCACTTGTTAATAGAGCGACGCAAGTTTTGGAAGCGTATCGAAGCCCGGCTCCATGAAGCCCAGGCCGAATCAGCTGCAACTGTCGTCCGTCGGGAGGAGCCTTGGCTGCACCCAAGGCTTGATGAGATACGTGTGATGTCTTTCATGACTACAAACGGCATACCACTCAGCTGAGTTTCTGGACACACGATCCCATACGTGTTTGCACAATCCATGACTCAGTCATGTCAGATGCACGAACTGCTAGCCTTGTACCCTAACGGCCACCCGCTTGTCCCTCCGGAACGCTTCAGTCCTCTCTAAATCCATTTGAGCTTTGATCACAGCGAAAAAACGTCTTATAATAGAGGCTCAGCTGCTTCTGCGATAGGCTGTGTGCCTTCAACTGTAGTTGAGCTATCTATGCGCATCTACGAAGCATATATAATCCTGGACTCCCCTGACCATCTATTGGCAGCCAACACACCGACAAGTCCACTTGGGAGGAACTTAAGCCCTCACCTCTGTACCGAGTTAAGCGAGCGGTCCGTCCTTACAATCGCCGCTGGTCTGGAGATAGCGGTGGCTGAGATCGCCAGGTTCATTCTCAACGGATCCAGCGTCATGCGGCGCGTTATACCTGTCCTTGTTAATGCTAACCGTCCCGGACTACAGAGCGTCGGGAAACTAAGAAGTCTCGAAAACATACCATGGGCCGTTTACATCCAGTTAGAGGACGGCAGGCAGACGATCCTTCCGGTTTCGCTCAGAATAAACGGTTCAAACAGCACCACAAACACGTCAACACGCCTGCTAGCCCCTATTTAGTCCACAGATAAAGCCCCAGAGCCAAATTTGGACCTCACCGGTGTTAGATATCTCTGACATTGAGGGGTTCCCTGCCCGACTCATTTCACCACACGAACCTTTTTGGTATCCCCGGAGATACTGCACAACAACAGGCTATGCACACAGACTGGCCGACACATGGAAGGCGATTGGTACAAGAACTGACATCTCTCGCACACCAGACAAAGTAAAATGCTGGAATCGGTTCACTGATGCCGGAGGTCTCAGCCAGCGCATTATAACAAACTACATTCCTGCTTGATTCTTCTACTATCCACTAAATCAGCTATTTGAGTATCAGTGCTGATACCTTTGAGCACGAGGCTGTCGAATTATTTTACATGATACTACTACATGATGCAGGTGCAGCGACACAAATAGCGGGACACTTTAAAACAGCTTTGCTTCTTAGCAATAATCTGCACCTTGCTCATTACCCATTCTCATCAGCTTGGAAGGGCTCCGGGCAAGGCACTGTATTTAACCTTTCCTAAGACTCCCAACGATGGTTGATAAAACGCTACAAGTTCTTCTGGAGTCTGGACCATAAGCCAACGGGATAGTCAACTTACAAGTTTCTCTAACGAAGATCAGGTTATTTCAAGATCACACTATACCACTACAGCCGCCTCTCTCGTCGTGCAACGAGCATGAATAGAGCAAGCATCAATAAAAGTTTCCGAACGCCTCATTTCATGCTGAAGAACTACGACCGCAAGGAAGACGAAATATTCTTCTGAGTTACACATTCAGTAGTGGAGGCATCGAGAAATCAAAGGACATGGTATCATCACTCAAGAGTGCAAAACTGATTGCAGAGAATAGCTTGACATCGGCAAAGAAGATGACAGGAGGTCATTTTTGCATGAAATTGAGACCCAATGTATGCTATAAGGTACTCTGAGGTTCTGGCCTCATCTGACGACCTTGATGCAACCCGTTTTCGAGTTTACCTTCCAAAAATGTGGCAGACAAGCCAAATGCTCCAATAAGTCGCCGATTTCATCTCCAAACCGGTGAGCATTGAAGAGCAATAGAAGAACCATGCCTAAATGTTCTTCAAATTAACAGGACCAACCGCCATAATCTCATACCTTACCGATTGATGATGCTCATCCCAACACTTCGATGTGAAAGCCCCCGGAACTCAGCTGCATGGACAAACATGAAGTACCTGTAAAGAATTTCAATTGATAATGTGGTGAACAGGGCCGGCGAGCCTCCGTTGAATCTCTGCCCAAGAAGCCATCCTCCTATTATCCCGGCTGAAAAGCGTACCCTGGACAGCATGGCTCCATACCCAGCTGTCGCAGAGAATGAGGTCGACTTCATCGCCATAGAAACTGGTAGGTACATCTGCTTCCCAAACTCGGACTGTGTCGCCTTCAGTCCAGTCTCTGGTATTCACGGGCGTTCGATGATTCGAATTGACGTCCACAAACACAACGTCCAGGCTTTTTCCTTTGTAGGCTGAAAAGAGGTCGTCGATGTGTCTTGCCGTCAACTCCTTCGGCCGGAGCACGACGAGAGACTCCAGCGTTGAGACGGAAAAACAGAATTGCATCGCTATCTCGTGGATGCCTTGTATAGTGATGGCGAGTCTCTTCAGATTCGGAGGTGGGATATAAAAGTAGTCCAACACCTCGTAGCTTGCAACAAGTTCCTCTAAATTCGGCATGTCCAAGAACATGCGCTTCCTTTCTTGTAACAGTCTGAGGTTTCCCATTTCGTCAAGCCTAAGATTGATTGGTTGCAAGTCCAACATAAGCCTTTTGAGCGTGGATCCGATAATGTTGCAAACCTCTACAACATGCGGAAGCCGGACCAAAGGCGTGTACTGACTATGGTCCGTGCCTGCATTCGACATACCCATCGGCGATATGAAGATCGAGCTGATGTTTTCAAGGGTTTTTGCGTCATCCCACAAGCTCTCAGGCCGTGGCTCTTGTCCGTAGTCAAGTTTCTGAGGATGACTACGACCAAGATCGAGTCCCAATGTCCTTCGGAAGCATGCATAGCTTACGCAGTCGTTCAGGTAAAGGCAACGCCGATACAAGTATCTTGATGCAACAGGATAGATAGATCGTGAGGTCAGAGTAAGAGCCCGTAATGTTTTGGTTACTGGGTGTGAAGGCGCGTAAATCGGGTGCTGTCCAAGTGGACACCGTACCAATTGATCGAGGATGTTTAGAATAAGTTCTGGAGGCAGTTGTGAAGGCATGGTTCTTGCTGCCATGTGAACGGACGTAAAGTACTGTACTTAGTATGCTTCAAAGGGTTTTAGCATGGAAATCCGACCGACCTTTCACCAATCTTGATGAGTTGTCCGCAGATCGCGGGAACAGCCGAGGGCGTCTGCTGACGTCAGACGTTAGGCAAATCTCTCTCACTGCCAACATTGGTGAAACTCGAGGTTCTTATTACTAGCGGTAAGTTTCTGTGATGGCAATAGCATATTGGTGTTAAAGGCCTCTCGGTGCAAGCGAAACTGGTCTCAAGACGGGGTGATGTCTATTTAATCTATACGTTGGATTATATTAATTTAATACTCTTTAGAATAATGAGTAACAGAGTGTCTTTCGACTCTTAGAAGATTGTGCTTGTACAAACGGATTGTATATATGCTTTTGTGTTCCAGCGCCAATAATGCATGTAGAACCCGACACTTCTCAGCCCAGCGTGTGCTCCACCCACTAGGACTTCACTTCTTTCTCGCCTTCTGTCATGGGCGGCGCGCTCCCCTTTTCAGCATCCAGCGGCAGACTTGTCTTGCTCTGCCCCTTGCTGGCCCTCTTTGCCCTTTTCGCGTCTCTCTCAGCCTCCCTCTCAGCTCTCCTTTCTTTCTCAACATCCAATCCAGTCTTCGTTTCCTCGTGGTGCTTGTCCAGAACATTCGCACCAATCAGCAAGGAAATCAGCAGCCCCACTGCGCCGAAGACAGCGTAAAGAATCCACATCTTGCTCAAGCTGTTCGCAAACGCATCCCTGGCAACGGCCTTCTGTGCATCGGGAAGCCTGTTGATCAGACCGACATTCGCGCCTGCTGCACCACCGCCAAAGGACGCTGCTGTCTGGTCGCCAAGAGAAGCCCGCAGAGTTCCTTGTTGCGACTTCATCTCGTTCTGAAATATGACGGAACCGATAACGATAGAGACGGCAGAACCGATATTTCGAGTAAATCCAAACATTGCGGTTGCAGTTGCGATATCGCGTTTCTATTGATAAATTAGCATCCGCTCTCGTTTGAAATTTCAATAAAAAAGCGCAGCATGTCAAGGTCATGCGTACACGCAGACCCTGACCCTGCGTGCAGGCGCAAGAAATGCCTCGCTGCGCCAACGGTACGAACAAAACTTACGGGAACGAGAGACTGCATCGCAATCAATGGTGCTTGAAAGTTTGGTCCAACTCCAATTCCAGCGATAACTTGATAAATGATGATCTTTGCCCACGAAGAATGCGCTTTGAGGTCGATAAAAAGCCCAGTACCGAGGGTCATCATGAACATGCCGAACCAGATAATGGGACGGTATTGTCCAGTCTTTCGAATAGCGATTCCAGTAAAAATCGAGAAAATGGAGAGGGCAATCGCAGTTGGGAGTAGGTATACTCCCGACAAGATTGGCGTTGCGCCGAGAACGGCCTGGAAGTATAGAGGCAGGAAGTAATTACCAGGGATGAAAACAAAGGCGTGGCAGAAGCACGTACCGAGAGCTGCTACGTTGCTTCTCTGTGTGAAACGTTGTTAGAGACATTACTTGATAACGATTACGCGTTTATCTTAATACTCACCTTGGAAAGGATCGAAAGCGGCATCAGAGGATACGGCGCGAGTCGAGACTCAACCACAAAAAAGAGGCAGATCGTCACCACACCGAAAATAATCAGGCATAGCACGATGGCCGAGTCCCAGGGATGGGAAACGCCGCCATATTCGAGTCCCAGGAGGAACATAACGACACCGGCGACCATAGTCAGCGATCCAAGCCAGTCGACAGCTTTCAGTCCCTTGCGTATCGGTGTCTTCGGCGTGTGAATATCGAGGAAGAACAGGATGATGACAAATGCCAGGCCGTCACATGGCAGATTAATCCAGAAACACCATCTGTATTGATCAGTATGCAGAATGCGTGAGCTTCCGTCATGAAAACGAACCTCCAGTTGACCTTTTGTGTAAACAGTCCTCCAACAATCGGCCCCAAGCTGCTGGCGAGCGCCCACACACCTCCGATGATACCAAAGTATGCGCCACGCTCACGCATTGCGAAAAGGTCTGAAATCGCGATGTTTACCAACACAATCAGACCACCACCGCCCATGCCTTGGATGACTCGAGCAGCGATCAACATTTTCATATTAATGGACAGCGCAGCAATCAATGATCCAACGAAGAATATGGCGTTAGTTATCAAGAGACATGGCTTGCGCCCAAAGATGTCGCTGACCTTCCCCCAAATAGGCTGCAAAACTGTTAGTCCGAACACTTGTAGTATGGATAGGGTGTACATAAAGTCGATGATGCGTTCGCTATTAGGTACGCGCTGTGGGAGTTAGCGTGATGGGTCATGATACAGTACCGTCCCAGCTTTAACGAGACAGTTGGCACTAATGAAGGATTCAAGGGTTGACAATCCAAGACTTGATAGATCCAGCCAGACAGAAAGCCACCGTTAAACGCTGCGCTTCTATTTCAAGCATTCCAATCAAGCCTTAAGTCCCCTCCTCGAATGTTCCTTCTGGATTTTGCCAAGTGTCTCATCGAAGCTGGCACGATGTCACAGAAGCGGTGGGAAGCTCACCTGCCAACCCACGTATATCCCGACGCTGAATTAAATTCTTCGGCAATCGTGGGAAGCGCCGTCGTAACGATGGTGATGTCGAGAGCCACGAGCAAGACAGCCATCGCGAGTGAGAACATGATCAAACTGATCTTTGCCTTACTGCGCTGAGGTCTATCCTCCTCCTGCGCCGCAGGAACAACATCTTTGTTGTTTCGTTCCTTCGGCCCAACATCCTCATTGCTTCCACTGAGTGCGCGTGGTGTCTCTTCGCCTCCTGTCAATGTGTGGTTGCTTTGCGACGAAGTCGGAGTTTCGGTAGCGTCATGATGACCGGCAGCGTTCGAATCGGCGGTCGAATTTGCTGTGTTCTGGGTCTCTCGCCCAGGTTTGTCTGTGTCGGTGGACAGATCCATTATATAGTATCAAATCTGCAGGGCACAGATTACGGGAGAAGAGAGGAGAGCCGCAGCATGCTGGAATGCAGAATCTACAAGGCTGTGGACAATATGCGTCGCGAATTGCCTAATGGCCTTCGCGCGCCTCGCGATCGGAGCTTGCATAATGCCGAGATGCGTGCGGCTGGATCTGACAAGTCGATCGTCATGGGATCGAGGATCATAAAGTCTTATATCCGCGCATAATTTCCGCACATTGAGAAGAGCTCCAAGAATTTGGTAGCTTGTAGGTAACGCTCTGCGATAGATGTGAAACATGAAGTACAATGTTTTATGTAGATTCTGTACGATTATCTCACTTGGCGAAGCATGCATTGGTGTGGACCCTGTCAGACTGTCGTCCAATCCGAGTGACAGCTTGGCCAATTGAATGGGTCTGGGTCCCGGTGTTCCATCCAGCCAACGACGACACTCCTTAGAGATAAATTTGGGGTTGAATGCGGAGGACCTCAGCTGCTCGTTCATACGATTCAATCTGAAAGCTTGGAACATGTTGAGCATAATACTTCTCCCGTATTACCTGGACATCGACGTGGCGTCTGCTCTGACCTCTTAGCAGCTCAGTGGGTTGAATTTATACAGACGCTCTGAAAATTTCTGTGGTTCTGCGAATCCAGGATTGGCGCCCTGCTATCTTTGCAGTGCAGGAGACAGGATTGTGCGGCTCCTGAGATATTGCATGGTGGAGAGCGACTTCGAACGACATGCCTGATCTGGACAAAGTCTCAACACCAAGCCTTCGGTTGTGCACCCTGATGTGCTCATCTGCGACGTCATTCCCAACCGGTCAGCACCCAAATCCTTCCGACATTATGTTGCAACACCCGCGGATAGCCAGATCACATACGAGAGGCAGCGCAGAAGGCCGCAGTGATGCGTTGCCTGAAACCAGCAACTGCAACAATGGGTTGAACGAGCTGCGTTGCATACACAGAACCACAAAAAATCATTAGGGCTGTTGAACCCTTCCACCCCCACCCCACTGCACTACGCGTTCCAGTAGTCCATTCTAGCCGCCTAGCGGTGCTTCTAATGACGGCGCTCGAAGGGAAGGGTACATGGCAACAGGACGTCGTGGACAGACGGGGTGCGACGTCGAAAATGACTGGCCGGGGATTGTTGATAGCAGTAGAGGGACTGGCGGCTGTTTTGGACCTTTGTCGCGATGCGCCGTTTTCGTCATATGGGGGACTGATCGAGATGGACCAGCGTCTTGTCTCCACATGTTCTCCCCAGCTTGACCACCCAGAACTGTGGAGGAGAGCAGCGTCTAGTAAAGACGATATCTGGGCAGCAGCTGGGAACGGACACGGTGGCTTTCGTCATGCCACAAAATGATGGTGAGCGTGGTGTTGAGGGACTAGGCTGCAAGACTAGATATATCTCGCAGCGTCCCAGCGAGTAGCAGCAGCGGCAGGGGCCAGCGAGTGCAGCGCGAGCACCGTTCCAGTGCAGACGAAACGTTATCAGTTGGACAGGCAGCCCTGGAGGTGTCTCATTGCGGTGACCCCTCACTTCCCCCGCCCGCAAGCCGGGCTGCGCGCATAGGCATGTCGCGACATATTCCGCGAGGCTCTTGTTTGCCACGCAGACTCGACGGTCCAGGCTGTGCGTTTTCGTTGGCATGCCTGCACGCCGATCCCCGGCTTGCAGCAGCCGAAGCCAGGGTGCGGGTAGCGCTCTGTATGCGCATGCAACGCAACGGTTAACGTCGAAATACCTACCTAGCATGTTGGTTGCGAGCGCAGGTTATCGCTGCGCGAGAACAGTGGGTCGATGCTTATCCCAGCGTCTGTCCCATGGGCAGCGTGCAGCGTCATGGGCCCATCTGTAGAGTGGCCGTATCGCATCGGCTGTGCCCTGAACTTTGCGCTGGGTATGGGGCGCACTAAACTAGGTCTCGCCGCAATCCAATTCTCCCCCAACGCCGCTTCCAACGTGCAAACTCATTCTCCCTTTTCCAGCACCCCCACGCGCCTGCAGCTGTTGTTGCACCTTCAGACGACCCGCACGCAGCCCTGCCCTTGCATCGTCCGGCCATTCTCGCATGTCGACCCTCACAGCAGCCCCCGCGCCCGCTTGACCACGCATAAGACTGCCCTCCACGCATACGCACGCATACGCATGTCGACGCCGGCCGCCCGCAACGACACCGCGGAGGGCGCACTGGAACCGGACATCACCAACGCACACTCACTGTGACTGCTACTGAGGCATTGAGCCTGCGCCTGCGCCTTGACGCCAGCGCCCCATCACCTTCCGCCATGGCCGAAGTCCTGCACACGCCGCGCGAGGGCTCACCCTTTGGCGGGACCCCAATGGCCCGCACCACCTCTTCGTCCAATCTGTATAGCGCCCTGACCTCGCCCCGGAGGAACCACTTCTCGCTCAATGACCTGCGTGCCCACGCCGAGCAGTCCGAGTCCTCGCGCGCCTCGTCGCTGCACTCCGAGTCCTCCAGCAGCCTGTCGCTCGACACAAGACTGGACGAGTCGAGCAGCGACGATGAGGGCCTCAATTTTCCAGACTACGGCAAGAACCGAAAGAGCTTTAGCAAGCCCACGGACTCCTTTGATCATGTCGAATCGCCGAGCATCAAAGTCACTGGAGAACACCTGCCGCCCTTCGACCCACAAGTAACGGCCGAAGGGTCATTATCAAACGACACTCCTCTTACTACGCCAGACCCAGTGCCCGTCTCCGAGGATGACACGGCCGTACGGAAGGAGCCCTCACGTCACGTGGACTATCTCTCGTACGAATGGAGAGAGGAGGACATCTGGTCCTCGTGGCGACACATTGTTGAACACAGAAGCGTCTACGGAGAGCGTTCACGACTCGAGAATGCCTCGTGGCGGACCTGGGCCAAGTCGCAATTCAAGCTGAAAACTGTGTCGCCCGAAACGCTGAACTGGTGAGTTCCAAGCCTTTTGATCGGCACCCCTGTCTCTAGCGTCGATCATCCCCATCCGTGCACGCCTGTCCAAGTTTTGTACTGCGATCGATCGAGGGCTAACACACAACACAGGCTGAAAGACGTGGACGTAACATGGCTTTATGGACCCTTGCAGCCTGCCTGCAACAGGTTTGCGTCACAGCAGAATTCGGAGCCCGTCAGCCGTTTGTCCAAGAGCAGCTCGTTCTTGGGGCATGTCAAGAAGCCTATTCTAAAGAAGCGCAGCATGTCAGAAGCGATGCTACAGAGGTCAATCTCCACGTCATCTCTAGTAGCTGAGGCTGCAGAGATGGCTCAGAAACAGCGCTCACCGACCGTAACTCTTGAGCGCCGAAAGCCCCGACCAATCATCGGCAGGAAAACCTCCGATCTCCCCACCGCCTCGTCATTAATGTCGCGGACCACGAGCCGGGAACCTACAGACTACTTTACTTCGAGATCGACATCAGGTCTCCATACCCCATTCGATGGCGAGAAAAAGCATATTCGATTTGCCGAGAAGGTTGAGCAATGTATCGCAATTGAAACAAAAGATGGAGACGACGATGAAGACGACTTCAACCACAACCCCTGGGCATCGCAGAATGACGAGGATTCGTCTTCCGATGAAGGTGTAGTCATGATGAAACGATCACGTAAGAACAGGAGGAAGCCACTATCAAGGACTTCCTCAAAGACCAGCATAAGCAGCAGCAAAGCTGGCAACAAGACCATCGAAAAGTTGCCTTCGACGACGTTGAAATACAGGACCGACTCGCCCGATGTCAGCGAGCAGCAGCAATCACATTCTTTAGGGTTCTGGAGGTCGAGTAGATTATCACCCTCACCATCGCAAGAAACTCTTCGACCATCGCATCCCTCGTCGAATTTCCTCCTTCCCGAGGATGACGACGATGAAGACGAGTTCAACCCATCTGGAGCATTCGCTGGTCAACGTCCAGCCACTCCTACTGCCTCCGACCCTCACTCGCTACGCAACAAGCATCTCGATGCCGCCTCCGGATCTGGCGGCCTACGAAGGACAGCATCAGGCATGATCGCCCCTTTTGAGGATTCGGACGACGAGCCCCAGCGAGGGGGCATCTTAGGCAGTGTTGTAGATACAGTGAACACTGCACGGGATATCGCACACGTCATTTGGAACGTTGGGTGGAAAAACTAAAAGGATGAAGATGTAGATGAAGACCATTGTCATAACTAGCGATAGGCGTTACTGGCTTCTTTCCACTGTACAATCTCTACTGATGGGCTTTTCGTACGGGCACGAGCATACAAGGTCTGGCTAAACGGCTTGGGAATGGGTCTCTCTGTGTACATTGTGGATTTAGAAAGCCCCAGAGCTCACAGGCTGAGGGAGCATGCATGCATTGGTGCCGACTTCGACTATTGTCCTAGCCTGCGCGATAATACATACATTACACACGCATACCTCACAGTTCGATAAGTGCAGTAGAAACAACACAACCATGGTAACGTATGACATGCTAGAAGCTCTTCCGAACACTGGGTCAACAGGCGACGACAGCTGACGAAAGATCCTCTCAACATATGTCCGATTTGGTCACAGTGCAGCAGTCCATGCACGATTACCCCAGGTTCGTATTGTGGAGACTCCACCTGTGCGCCGTTCGGAATGTTCCACGGTGGCTTTGTATCACGTGCATGATTGGTATTGAGGTTCGGTTGCTCAAGTGGTGGAGTAAGACAAACCAGATCTCGAACGGTATGTTTGTAAGACGCATGGAGGCATTTTCCGCGCTATACAAGTCAGCAATTACAACGAATACTGCGCCTTGCTCCGAGCAGGTACTCGGCGTGATGCAGATATCCTGAAAGCCAGCCTCTCAAATGGGAGCACTCCAGGTGTCACTGGGGCTGTGAAGTTGATACATGACAAGCTTAGGATAGCTACACCATATTTGCTGGCTGAGTCTACTCTCTATTTCCACTTGGGCCATTCTCCTTGATATGCAAAGTGACTGCTCGCAGCTAGTAAGGTGCCGCGCCGAGTTCACCGTAATGAGGACCATGATGACCTATGATTGGTGATTTCTCTGAACTAATCATTTATCTCTGCATATCTTCGTGAATGTCTCTACGTGATATGCAAAGGACAAGTCGGCCCTCAAGAGTTCTGTAGCTGTGCACAGCTGGTGAGCATCCATGCAATTCCGGCGAATCAGCCTCGGCAGCGAAAGCCGTGCACGGAGCAAACATTAGCTCACGGAAGAACACCTTCCTGCGAACGTTCGCTCGTCCCTGGCTGCGGACAAACAAAGAAATAGTATAGTTCCTCCTCTCAGCCTAGCGAGACTAGCGCAGACAGCTCCTCGTGGTGGGGGCGTTACTGCAAGGAGACTGTGACTGGAGTGAGAGTCGCCCGCGGGAAGGGGCGTTGCTGGAACACTTATCAAAGTCCATTGTGTCTTTTGGCTATGCGTTTCACTTGAATGTAGTTGCGGCAGTGGGAGGCCAAGTGTTCGCTGTTCTCGAACTATCTATGAGGCGTGAAGCTATAGATCCTCGGAAGTGCAAGGGTAGCGCGAAACGGCCAATGAGCTTCGGAGCCCCAAGTTGACACGTTCACGTTCAGAGCTACCCGCCCGCATTTATTTATCAACCACCGCGACCCAGCTTGCGCCTCTTCCACTACTCAACCTATACACCCTCAAGACCTCTGCTCTTCCTCGACAGCAGGCAATTACAATGCGCTTCTCAATTGGAGCTACCGCTGCGCTCGCCGCCGCCGTTGTGCGTGCCGAAGAGCCTGCCGCCGAGGCATCTCCTTCTTCTTCCGTTGCGAAGCCCACATTCACTGTATGTTGCGCCCCAGTTACCCCCAACTATTGCTTGCTCTGACAAAGCTTCACAGCCCACCACACTCAAGGCTCCTTTCCTTGAACAGTTCACAGACGACTGGGAGACCCGGTGGAAGGCCTCGCACGCAAAGAAGGACGTCAAGGCCGACGATGAGGAATGGGCGTACGTCGGTAACTGGGCTGTCGAGGAGCCCACCGTTCTGAAGGGTGTTGAGGGCGATAAGGGTCTCGTTGTCAAGGACAAGGCTGCCCACCACGCCATCTCCGCCAAGTTCCCCAAGGCTGTTGACAACAAGGATAACACCCTCGTTGTCCAGTACGAGGTCAAGCTTCAGAGTAAGTTGAGAGCCTCAATTCGCAATTGTATCTTTTATTGACACATATGTAGACGGTCTCGAGTGCGGTGGTGCTTATATGAAGCTCCTCAAGGAGGAGGCAGCTCTCCACGCTGAGGAGTTCTCCAACTCCTCTCCCTATGTGATCATGTTTGGTCCCGACAAGTGCGGTGCTACCAACAAGGTAAGACCGCTACCGGTTCAAGGAAAGACAAAGCTAACAACAGCAGGTTCACTTCATCTTTAAGCACAAGAACCCTAAGACCGGCGAGTACGAGGAGAAGCACCTCAAGAACCCCCCGATGGCCCGCATCGTCAAGACGTCGACCCTCTACACTTTAATCGTCAAGCCCGACCAGAGCTTCGAGATCAAGATCGACGGCGAGTCCACTCGCAACGGTACCCTCCTCGATGATTTCACTCCTTCAGTCAACCCTGAGGCTGAGGTCGATGACGAGGATGACAAGAAGCCCGAGGACTGGGTTGACGAGGCTCGCATTGAGGACCCCGAGGCTACCAAGCCTGAGGACTGGGACGAGGACGCTCCCTTCGAGATTGTCGACGAGACTGCCGAGAAGCCCGAGGACTGGCTCGAGGATGAGCCCAAGACCATCCCCGACCCTGAGGCTGAGAAGCCTGAGGACTGGGATGACGAGGAGGACGGTGATTGGATCGCTCCTACCGTTCCTAACCCCAAGTGTGACGAGGTTTCTGGCTGCGGCAAGTGGGAGCCTCCCATGATCAAGAACCCTGCCTACAAGGGCAAGTGGACCGCCCCCTACATCGACAACCCGGCTTACAAGGGTGTCTGGGCTCCCCGCAAGATCCCGAACCCCAACTACTTCGAGGACAAGACCCCTGCCAACTTTGAGCCTATCGGTGCCGTCGGTATCGAGCTGTGGTCCATGCAGAATGAGATTCTTTTCGACAACATCTACATCGGCCACTCCATTGAGGACGCCAAGAAGCTCGAGGAGGAGACCTTCGTCCCCAAGAAGGCTGCTGAGAAGGCTGAGGAGGAGGCTACTGCCCCCAAGCCCAAGGAATCGCCCAAGTCGCCTTCTGACCTTGTCTTCACGGAAGACCCAGCCCTCTTTGTTAAGGAGAAGCTCAAGCTGTTCCTTGAGATTGCTAAGCGTGACCCCGTTGAGGCGGCCAGGTTTGTTCCTGAGGTTGCTGGTGGTATTGCTGCTCTCGCTGTTACCTTCCTTGTCCTTCTCGTCTCTCTCTTTGCCGGCTCCAGTGCCGCTCCTTCCAAGGAGCAGGTCAAGGCTCAGGCCGACAAGGCTAAGAAGACTGCTGTCGATGCTAAGAACAAGGCTGCTGAGGCGGTTGCCACTGGCTCCGAGAAGGCGAAGGCTGAGGTCAACAAGCGCCAGACCCGCTCGACTGCCCAGTAGATGGAATTGATGATGCGGACGTGTTAGGCAATGCGAGAGGAAATCGAGTTGTTTGTTTTTATAGCGACCAGCCCCAGACACAAAAGTCTAAGAGGCACTTGCAATCGCGACAGCGATTGGGATTGATCAAAGTTACATATATCGTTCAGGTAAAATAGGCGTATAGTGTATCATAGCTGATGTCACGTAATTGGCGTCAGGAATCAACTTTTGACAACATCATATCTTCCATGCTTGCTATCAGTCCAACTGTTCACAACTGCGATGACGGAGCCGGACGCTCGGAGAAACTGCCCGTATCGAGTTTTAGCGTCTACGGCGTATGTCTGCCTATCAGCTGTCGCCGTACTCCGCGCGGAGAGAAGTCCAACCTCGGGTTGCGGGGAATGCTCCACTCAACCCTCGGTCACGAAGGGCAGGTCCGACTCCCTTTCCTTGCAAAGCCGATAACAGCCTATGACTTTGTAGGCATCGGCCTGGTCCAAGCCTTCTAAAACTTGCCGGGTCCTTTTCTGGCGACAATTGAGTTTACTCTTGTCTTTCCTACTCTCTATCCTCTGTCCGTTCAGCGGAGATATGGCGTCCCGTCGAGCTATTGCACGCATACCGGCGCTCGCCGCTCGCTCTTCCCTCCACCGCGCCGCTCCTCTCTGTACCAGAATGTCGTCCCCAGTGAGCGCAAACAAGGTCGCTGTTAGGCGGTTGCATGCTACAGCGCAGCATCTGAAGCCTGCGGGCGTTGCTGCAGCAGAGAGCTACCCGATGAGCCACGAGCAGATCAAGACACCTGAGGACACACCGAACTTCCTTGATAACAAATTCGTGGCCTCAAAGGCAACAAAATGGATCGATCTGCACGACCCTGCCACCAACAACCTGGTGACGAGAGTTCCCCAGAGCACCGATGAGGAGCTCAAGGCCGCCGTCGACAGCGCTGAGAAGGCTTTCCCTGCGTGGAAAGCTACCAGCTTGCTTCACAGACAACAGATCATGTTCAAGTACACTCACCTCATCCGTGAGAACTGGGACAGGCTGGCTGCGAGCATCACACTCGAGCAGGGCAAGACATTCGCTGACGCGCGCGGCGATGTCCTTCGCGGTCTGCAGGTCGCAGAGACCTCCTGCGGTATCACTACTCAAATGACTGGCGAAGTCCTCGAGGTTGCGAAGGACATGGAGACTCGCAGCTACAGGGAGCCTCTTGGTGTTGTAGCTGCCATTTGCCCTTTCAGTAAGTAGGCATCTGGTTCGACAGCAACACTATGCTAACGTTGCACCAGACTTCCCCGCTATGATTCCCTTGTGGACCATTCCGATCGCTACCGTCACTGGTAACACTGTTGTTATCAAGCCTTCTGAGCGCGACCCCGGAGCGTGCATGATTCTCGCAGAGCTAGCTGAGCAGGCCGGCTTCCCCCCAGGTGTGATCAACATCATTCACGGCTCGGCCAAGACTGTCGATTTCATCATCGACGAGCCTCGTATCAAGGCCATTAGCTTCGTTGGTAGCAACAAGGCTGGAGAGTACATCTACTCTCGCGCCTCTGCTAACGGCAAGCGTGTTCAGGCCAACCTGGGTGCTAAGAACCACGCCGCTGTCTTGCCCGACTGCAACAAGAACCACGCTCTGAATGCTATTGCTGGTGCTGCTTTCGGTGCTGCTGGCCAGCGATGCATGGCTCTCAGCACCCTGGTCATGGTCGGAGAGACAAAGGACTGGGTCCCTGAGATTGCCGAGCGCGCAAAGGCTATCAAGATGGACGGCGGATTCGAGAAGGATGCGGACCTTGGGCCTGTCATCAGCCCAGAGTCAAAGAAGCGCATCGAAGATCTGATTGCCAGCGCCGAAGAGGAGGGTGCCACAATCCTTCTTGACGGCCGTGGTCAGAAGCCTGCCTCTGGCAAGTTCGCAAATGGTAACTGGGTCGGCCCCACTATCATTGCAAACGTCAAGCCTCACATGAAGTGCTACACTGAGGAGATCTTCGGCCCGGTACTTGTCTGTTTGAACGTTGAGACTCTTGACGAGGCGATTGAGATGATCAACGCCAACGAGTACGGCAATGGCACAGCCGTTTTCACACGCTCTGGTGCGACAGCAGGGAAGTTCCAGCGCGAGATCGAGGCCGGTCAGGTTGGTATCAACGTCCCCATCCCCGTACCTGTAAGTGCATCACCTTCCGTAAGCCGTCATAGTCGCTAACAATTCATAGCTGCCCATGTTCTCCTTCACCGGTAACAAGAAGTCGATCGCCGGCGGTGGAGCCAACACGTTCTACGGCAAGCCCGGTTTGCAGTTCTACACACAGCAGAAGACTGTCACAAGTCTGTGGAGGAGCGAGGACGCGATTGCGACCAAGGCGGACGTGGCTATGCCCACACACTCTTAAATAAATGGATCAGTTTGAGAACCAGTTGAGCGAATTTGCATGGCATTAGGGCACCAAAATGCTTGTATATACCACTGATGGCGTTCTGACCTGGAGGTATTCAAAAGCAATGCACTCTGTCTCCGAAAATCGATGTTCCTCATGCTGTTCAACGTGAACCCGAACAAGTCATTATCAGATGGCATGCGCCTGTTCTCGTGACTTACAAAGTAGAGATAGCGGTTAGGGTGCACAGCATGGACAAGGGTGTGATAACGCTGGCTGAGCTCCGAGGAATGTCTCGCAGCGCGGCAGCAGATCTGCCGGCAGCCTCACGCCACCCACAATTCTGAACCTGGAGGTGCAGCGGGCTGCCACGCGCCTCTCCACACGTTGACGTCTGCAGCTGTCTCAGGATTAAGGCTGCGTTGACGGGTGGCTCCACCGACGCGCAACGCCCTGGAGTCGGAATTGCGATGTGCAGGCATGGGCAATGGGGGATGTGCAGATTGTCTTGCTTTTCGCAGGCTAGTCTGGGCTTTGCAGGTTTATACATAGTAGCGGCTGGCGGTTGTGGAGCGGATCCGAGACTGAGTACGCAGCACGAGACGCCTTACCACTTTGGGCGCTGGGCTTGCGTCGATTGGGATGTGCGTGTAATCACGACAGCCTTCCAAGACGAAGACTAGATATGCAGCGTGCGTTGTTGTGAAAGTCTGCTGCTCCAGCTGGCAATCTGATTACTTGTCCAGCGCAGCGCTCGGCCGATTTACTGTCACTAGGGCGGGCTGTGTGTGGTTGCTACGGGCGCGGCTGGCTGGTGAAGTCAATTGGTGGCTGGGTACTATTCCAAGAATGAAGAATCGAACGGCTTCTTGGATGCAAGCGGTAGTCATGGGCAGACTTCGGCAAGCGCAAGGAATGGGCACTTACAATAACAGCACTCGATAAACACAGGGCAAGGGACTGCTGCTGCTGCTGCTGCTGCTGTTTCATTGTTGCCATTGTCAGTGTCGGGCGTCTGCAGCACGTACATACGTTGATTTGATTTTCGCTGTCTGAGGCGATCACTGACGTTGACTTGGCTGGGCGTGCAGAGCGTTTCAGAGCTTGAGGCGATCCTTCCGACCAATTGGGCCCGCAGACTCCGCCTTCCCGTTGCACGCTCCATTACGCAAACGCGGTCGAGCCGGCTCAACACTCGCTATTGCGCGGCCTTCTGGGGAAAACTGATAATAACGCCGTCGCGCCCGTCGGCGCCTCTGCTGCACTACACTCGCTGCCTCTCGCTCTCGTCACCTTGCCATCACCGCACCCTCACGAGTTTTGTTGAAACGGCGCCGTCGCACCACCCTGCTATCGCTATCACTCGCTATCAACGGACCCTACGCACAGGCTGCACTCGCACCCCAACCCCTCCAGGCGCTCCACCCGATCGCAGATTGGTTGCTCTCAAGCTCCGCTCTACCCGCCTCGCCAGTCGTAGCGCATTTAAACTGGGAACATGTCGACCACGATGGATTCGTCGCAGGTTAGGCCCGAAGGAGGGCGCGCGCGAGCCACGTCTGGCGCTTTCAGCTTCAGGAGCAAGAACTCTGAAGATAACAACAGTCCCAACTCCAAGATCAAGCACAGCCGTAAAGAGAGCGACGCTGAACGCCGCAAGACCCACTTTGCTCCCACTACCAAGGCAAACCCCAACGCCGCCATGAACGAGGCCCAGCCCATTGCCGCTGCGCTCGAGAAGCCCACGCTGCAGTCGCTGCGCTCCTTCCAGCACAGCGACGTCGACGGCAACCTGATCGGTAAGTTGCTTACACAGTGAATCCTGCGGTGAGCTCTATAGCGAGCCCTGTCCTATATGACAGGACCCTGAGAGAGCACAGCACTACACAGACCCTAAGGAACCCTTTACTGACACAACCGCCAGCCGAGCCTGATCTCTCCAACCCTACACGTTCGCGATGGGAGCGACCGCTCGACACCATCCGCTCGTTCGAGGCCGCCATTGATGGCGAGTACCGTCGCCGCTCGAACATGCGCTCCGACCAGACTGAAGTCATGTCCAGCTACGGGGGCGCATCTCGTCGATCTTCTTACTACGGCGGTGGACCAGACCACCAGCGCCACTCTTCGAACAGCTACTATGGCAACCAGAACCATGGTCGCCCTCCTCGCGACTCCTACGACAATGGCTACGGCCAAGGTGGCCCTGTTGGCGGACCTCCAAGGGTCCGCTACGGCAACCGCATGCAGTCTGACCCTGGCTGGGGAAGCCAAGGTGGACGTATGAGCCAGGGACAGACGGTCTACGGCCAGCCGCTGCCGAACGGCTACCAGCAAAGCCGCGACACGGTGCACACCAACGGCTCCAATGGAAGCAACAGCGATGGCGCCTATGGAACTGATCCTAGCGACAACTCGTCTTTCGAGCGCTCAATGCCTGTCCGCCCACCACACGGCGACATGGGCGAGTCTTACAGTGCGAACGGCTACGGTCGGGACTCGTACGGACCGCAGGGAGGTTACTTCCCGAACCAGCAGCAACAACATGGTGCACCTCCGCCACCACCACCACACGCTGAGAAGGCAATGCCTCCCAAGGCGGCGCCAATTAAGCTTGGTGGTGGAGAGGGTGGCGCTGCAGCAGCAGGGCGACCAGGTGTCTTGAGGAAAGAGAGTTCTGGCGGTGAGGATAAGAGGCGGAGTTGGTTCAAGAGGCGGTTCAGCAAGGACTGAACACTGAACGAATGTGGGTGGAAAGGGGAGTGAGCATGTGGTGGACGATTCTTATGACATATACCACATTCTTGCATTTTGGAAGACAGGAGAATCTTCCAATTGACGTCTTGGCTGTGGCATGTATACAAATTCCCGCCACGAGATGTTTGGGTAAAGTTTACGTTACGGAGTAACGGTGCACACAGGTATGGAGGAAACAAGTCACTCCTTAGGCGTATGCGTATGCTACAGGAGGTTTGCATTAAGCGTGTGCAAAAGCTATGTAGTAATTTGTAATGGAGCGTGTTTATTTGCCTGATTTCGTCATTACTGAGGCCGCGACCTGTGCCATGCAAAACCAATGCCACATTTAATCCCACGTCCAAACTCCACGGCCAGGATACCGTCATATACGCATTCACCTACTTGTCCTGTAATCCATGCCCGTACTCCATACTACAGGTTCTTCCTTTCCTTCTCCGCTTCTTCTGCCAGCTCCTTCTGGTCATCCATGAATGCCATAATCACGTAGCCGATCAGCACAACGTTCGCCATCAGTGCAGCAAGACCACCAGCGTATGTTGCGTTACCTAATTAAATCAGTACGCATTGTTCTAAGAACAGAATTTGCTGCACATACCGTTGAACACGTAAGCATTGGTGAAGAAGTAGGTACCAATGGGCAGCGTGATCATAGCGAAGGTAAAGGACATCAGCTTGAAAATGACGCCGCTGGAGAAGTCAGGGACACTATACGAAAAATAAGAATGCGGGTCTATGCATTTGTGACCTGCATGTATTTTGGACTGGATTCAAAGTCGATGTGCATTGGTTCCAAGACCTAACTAGACAGTTTCGTAAAGAAAAGGCAATACTCACGAAGGCACCGCGGGTGACGTGTTGGACGGGCCCGGCGCACCCTTGCCATCGTAGTCCAGGCTCGTCTTTTCGTCGCTTACAATTCGTCGTGTTGTCATCTTGAATGTGGTTGGGAGGTGTTGGTTGGCGACTGCACGTGTAGGCCCGTTGACAGGCACCTGTATCGCAGCCGCATCCAAGTTGAGCCATCAACGTAATTGAGCTCTGACCAACCACTTAACGCGCCCCATCGAAAAGCGCGTCTGGGGTCGGGAAACGTCCCGGCGACTTTTGGTTTCTTTCTTTGA
Source organism: Curvularia kusanoi (assembly GCA_011058905.1). Lineage (NCBI taxonomy): Eukaryota > Fungi > Ascomycota > Dothideomycetes > Pleosporales > Pleosporaceae > Curvularia > Curvularia kusanoi. The sequence continues at coordinate 402,618 of SWKU01000012.1, read as the reverse complement.
ATTCTTTCACGACTGTCCAACCGTGCATGTTTACGCGCTGTATGGCCGGCAAGTTTCACTCTTTGTCTTCCCTTTCATATCCCTGCCGTTAGCCATTGTCTTTGCGTTTCCTGCGCGCTTGTCGATCGCTGCGGCAAACTTCCAGAAATACAGTACAGCCCGCACTCCACGACCACACGACCAGCGACGCAATGTACCCTGAAGACCCCATAATGACTTCATCTCCCCCACCAGCCGCGCATCGTACGCGTTCCAGCAGTCCCGAGAAGCAGAGCGTTTCCGTTACTCAACCGACACAGCCCATGCCCGCCCGCTCGCCGTACTTTACGTCTGATGTCACTCAGCCCACGCAACTTTACACGCCGAAAGCGAATCGCACACTCCCAACGGACCTCGGACTGTCCCCTCAGTTGCAGGTCCCGCGTTCGTCGCCCGGTGTAGAGCGTTTCTCTTCACCTGCCGCGCAGTCACAGACACAACCATACTCGCAAACGCACCGCTTGCCCAGCTTCAACCCAATGGCGCCGCCAGGTACAGGCTTCGTCCCGCCACAAGCCGTGCGCAAGCCTGTCTTCGATCTCACTTCGGACGACGCGCCCATAGAGCGTGACCCAGACGAGGACGAGTCGTCGTTCAGGTCGAACATCCCGCCTAGCAAGATTGAGATGGGCAGTCGCGCGTCGAGGGTCGAGGAAACCCCTCCCAAAGCCCCGAGTTGGGATCTCTCAGGCTATGCCTACAAGATCGTACAACAGGCGTCGCGGAAGCGTGGAGCGGATGAGCTCGCTCATGGCCAGAGTCCGCCGGTGAAGAAGACGAAGCCTATGCCCAGACAGGGTGGGCCTAGTCGCGCTCTGCCTGTAGCTGTTGATTCGGCCGGTGACGATATGACTCTCAGTGACATCCAGGACTTTGATCTGAGGAGAAAGGCTACGAGGCTGATGGCTGTGTTTGGTGGCACGCCCATAAGCGCACTGTACGAGGCGCTCATAAAGAAGAAGGGAAACTTCGAAGATGCGTCGGCATATTTGGCCGAACAAGTTTCGGAAGACGAGCTTATGAAGTCGCCAAAGATTGGCGTTGCTCAGCGAAGCTCAAGTGTTGCTGAGCCGAAGAAGACTGCTCAGCGTAAGCTGGACGCTCCCGTGAAGTCGCTGATGGACAAATATTCGAAGCCAGTGCCAGCACCAAAGCAATCGACAGCGAGTGCGACAGCAAGCCCGCCCACTACAGATGCTGACGCGCCCAAGAAACGTAGACTCATACGTGGGAGGCGCAAGGCTGACCCGGAAAGTGACGATGATCCTATGACACCACCAAAAGCGCAGACCAAGGCTGTCAAGCCAACATCAAAAGCGCCAATCGTGGTGTCAGATGACGAGGATGAAGGCATCATTGCTATCTCAGACGATGACTCTGACGCTGGAGCGACATCAGAGAAAGAGCACAAGTTTGGCGAAGACAAATTGCTGGAGTTCTTCAATCAATGCTCGGTAGAGGCGATGGTCGACCTTTCCGGTCACAAGGAAGAAGATATCGACGAGCTGCTGAAAGAACGGCCTTTCAGCTCGCTTGATGCGGTTCGAAACATTCACGTCGACGCGAAAGCAAAAGCAGAGCAAGAGAAAGGTAGCAAGAAAAAGGCTCGGAAACCCAAAATCACGTTTGGTGCTCGACTCGTGCAGTCTGCCGAGGAGATGTGGGATGCGTATTCGACCATCGACTCGGTCGTGAAGCAATGCGAGAACTTAGGGAAACCAATGGTGGCTGGAATGGCTCGTTGGGGTATCAACATCTTCGGCGCGTCTACAGACGGTGAGGTTGACGCTGTAGCGCTGGACGACAGCAGCGACACCAGCTCCACGCGCGATTCAGGCTACCACACCCCAAAGAGCGGTCACGGCAGCGACACTGAGAATGGCTCTCTTCGCAAGACAAGCAGCAAGGTCAAGCTCTTGAAGCAGCCTTCGATTATGAATGATGACATCGAGTTGAAGGACTATCAGATTGTTGGTCTGAACTGGCTAAACTTACTCTGGCAGAACGGTATTTCTGGTATCCTGGCAGATGACATGGGTCTTGGTAAAACCTGCCAGGTCATCGCGTTTCTGTCGCATTTGAAAGAGCAGGGTCAGGGGCGACCAACTCTCATCATCGTCCCCGGATCGACACTCGAAAACTGGTGTCGTGAATTTGGGCACTTCTCGAGCACGATCAATTTCAAGCCATACTACGGTTCGCAGGCTGAGCGCTTCGACTCGCAAGACACTATTCGCGATGAAATCGAGGCCGGAGACTGCGATGTCATCATTACCACTTACGACCTTGCGTACAGGAAAGAGGACAATCATTTCCTGCGAAAATGCAAACCTGAGATCTGCATCTACGATGAGGGTCACGTTCTGAAGAATGCGAACACCGCGCGTTATAAGAGCTTGATGCGGATCACGTCGAAGTGCAGGATCCTGTTGACCGGTACACCTTTGCAGAACAGTTTGCAAGAGTTGATGTCTATCCTCGGCTTCCTCATGCCAGAGGTCTTCCACAGCAAGGACGACGAGAGCGTGCAAGAAATGTTGTCAATCTTGTTCAAACATAAGGCTAAGGTCACTGAGAGCGACTCGCACAGCTCTCTCTTGTCAGCGCAGCGCATTCAGCGTGCTCGGACTATGTTGACGCCTTTCATCCTCCGCCGCAAGAAGGTCCAGGTGTTGAAGCATCTTCCCAAGAAGACCTGCCGAGTCGAGTACTGCGAGCTCACTGACACACAAAAGATCTTGTATGATGAGCAGTTGCAGAAACAGCGTAAGATTCTTCTCGATCGGGCTGCTGGTCTTCCTGTCAAGGAGCATGCAAATGTCATGATGAAGCTCCGACAAGCAGCCATTCACCCACTCCTCTTCCGTCATCGTTATACAGACGACAAAATTCGCAAGATGTCCAAGGCCTGTCTACGCGAGGAGACGTTCGCAGAGAGCAATCCAGATATCATCTTTGAAGAGCTCCAACTCTACCAAGACTATCAATGCCACGCCCTCGCGCTCAAATATCCAGGCGCCCTCAAGAAGTTCGAGCTCAAGAACCACGAATGGATGGACAGTGGCAAGGTCGCCACTCTCCTTGCCCTGCTGAAACAGTACAAAGCTAATGGTGACCGCGCGCTGGTCTTCAGCCAGTTCACCAGCGTCATGGATATTTTGGGCTGGGTCTTTGATGACCACGACATCCAATATATGCGCATGGACGGCAGCACGCCCATCGCAGAGCGCCAGGGTCTACTGGACGTGTTTCACAAGGATACTGATATCCCCGTTTTCATGCTGAGCACTAAGAGTGGCGGCGCGGGCATCAACCTTGCTTGCGCGAACAAGGTCATCATCTTCGATAGCAGCTTCAACCCGCAAGACGATATCCAGGCGGAGAACCGCGCGCATCGCGTTGGTCAGACAAGGGAAGTGGAAGTCGTAAGACTTGTCACCAAGGGCACGGTTGAGGAGCAGATCTACGCCCTCGGCGTGAGCAAGCTCGAGTTGGACAAGATGGTGCAGGGCGACGAACAGGAAGCCACCGGCGCGAAGGGAAAGAAGGGCGGCGTTGCGTCTGGTGCTGCGACGCCAGCGCTAACCAAGGCTGACGAAGCGGGCATAAATGCTGTTGAGGCTATGTTGTTGCAGCAGATGAAGGAGCAGGGGGAGAGTGTGGATGCGAAGGATGCGTTTAAGGAGGGATTGGAGAAGGCTGGACTCGATTTGAGTGCAGCTTAGGTACGATGTTGTGACGAGTGCGAGTATGGGGAACCAGTGTTCGAGAGTTCGCACGCGAACCGCGTTTAGTTGGCTAGAATAGCATGCATAGCGAGGGCGTTTGGTCGGCAGTAACGCGAACAATTTTCTTACGATCATCACACGCACTTTGTTGTCACCTGAGGAAGTGGTCACTTGCTACACCTTGCAGCTCCGACAAGGCACAGGAAACACAGTCTAGTCGGAAGACTCCAGGCCTATTGTCGCAGTCCAAGCAGGTAGAAGTGTCTTTAGAATTACTACGCATCTGATTGGCCCCTCCAAGAATCTGCTCTTCAATTGTCGAATCTCAAAAGTGCCGAGTATATCGTCGAAGCTGACAAAGTGCGGTATTGGTCATTGCAGGCAAACGCGAGTATAAATACCCCAGAGCCCCTGCATTGCTTCTACTCCTAAAGTCTCTTCTGCTGAAATCTCTGCTCAAAATGAACTCATTTCGGATTCATGTTTCAAAATGACCGACAACATTGTCATGTCTGCACGCCCATCCACATCACTTTCCACGTATATTGTGTCGAAAATTTGGCTCATTCATCGCGATGGCTGCTCTGTCTCTCTGCCTCAAAACCTCTCAAAATTGCTTTTGATCCTTCTTTCTGATACAATCTTTGCTCGTACTTTTCCAAATCCCTTCCTCGAAAAAGTTATGTCCGCTCTTTTCTGTTCTGGTCAAAAAACGGACTCCATGCATGGCCATGTCCAGACCGGTCTGGAACGACTCTTCTCTCTGTACGCAAAGATCTGTCACCTACTACCAAAAAGAGTTGTTTGTCGAATAGTCTCCAAAATTACGACAAATGGTCGAACATGACTTTTGGGAGGCTGCTGAAATCCGCGTTATCGAAATTCTGCTCAAAAATGCGTTTCGTACCCCACATGGGTGCTTTTTTGTTTTCTGCTCCACTGCTCTCTCTGTTTGGATCCAAGGCACCAAACGCGGCTTCTATGTCTGTGGACCTTTCTTTGAAATATCATTTTAGCCTTTGTGGCTTTTCGAAAATTTTGTACATCTGTTCGAAATATTCTGCCCTTTGATTATCTGTGCTCCCGATTACTCTGGTCGAAAACAGTATACGACGAGTTTCATGTCTGCTTCTCGCTCTTTCTTTCTCTATTCAAAAGATATACAGCAAGTGCACCATGTCTGGAGAGTCGTTCTCAAACTAGAAGAACAACCGCAAATGACCTCCGCGAGCCTGCTGATTTTGGACCTGGCACTCTGGAAATGTCTTCAAGAATATTGGATGTTGGACTCGTTCTCTGTTTCACTCAAAATCCATCTCCTCGATGCGCATGGGTGCCCTTCTGCTCCTCTTCTCTCCGAGTGCATCCAAAATCGAGTCTATAAGCCAGTATGTCCCGGGAAATCTGAAAAAAGTACCATTCTCAAATGCCAAACAGTAGTGCGCATGTCCCACATGATCGTACATCCAAACATTGGAGCTGAACATTGATGAGCCGCCACCGTGCTATGTATCTCTCTGCTCACTTTCTGCTTTGAAGGCTACAACAAGAAATGCTATGTCTTGTCGCCGGGGACGTCTTGCCGAAATGACTCCAGTTCGTCGGCGATGTCCTGTCTGTTCGCGCCTCTCTGTACAAAAAGCTGACGCTGCTTCGTTATGTGTGCGTTGCTGTGCCTGCCTCCTTCAGCTCAAAATCTCGTCACTTGCATTGCATGGAATTATGCTTTGAAACGCGGGTACCGGCGAGAGATGCGTACAGCTACCTTGCACGCACATTTAGCTCCAGGTTATATATCTTCGACTTGCTTGTGGGATCACTACCGTTACACACCTCTACCTCTCTGTTTCGGAAGCATCAGATACCATGCCCAATGGTCTGTCGTCTAATTCTGCGCCGAGAAATTACCTATCAAAACGCATTTCATATCGTTCCATGTGTCGCTGCTTTTCTGGCTCAAAATCTATCTGTACCTCAAAGTCCTTGGCTTTGCTACTTCTGTCAAAACTCTTGTCGAAAACTTGAAAGCCTTGCCGTTATGGCCCTGTTTTCCCCCTCTCCCCGAGCACCCTACTCCATACTCTCACAACTGTCTGTGTTTCCAAAAGCGCTATGGCCCCACTACATGGTTCGTCATCTATCTCGATGTCCAGAAATAAACCGTCAAAATAAAATGGAGATTGACCTCATGTGTTACTGCTCCTCGAAGCCTTTATTTGTATCCCTCTGAAACTTCTCAGCTTTGGAACTTCTGTCAGAACACTTTTGTCAAAAAGCGCCCGGGATACTTTCATGGCTCTGCTTCTCTCTCTGCTCGAATGTCCTTACTTCTGATGGCTACAATTTTTGTGCCTCCAAAATGGTCAGATCAGAACACCCATGTTTCGCTGTCGGCTTCTGAGCCTATCAATCACCCACCAAAATACTAGAGGTCGCAATCGTACGTGTTGCTTCTCTTCTAAACTTCCAAATCGGATCATGCATCTCATCAGAAAATTATCAGCCTTGCAACTTCTGTCAACACTCTTTTGTCAAAATGCTCCAACGTCGACGTTTATGGCTGCCCCCCTGCTCTCTCTGCTCTGCCTCCTCAAATACCCAGAGAATGTGTTTATAACTGTCTGTGATCTCAAAACAGCTCTAGGTAGAGCTCATGGGCGGCTCTGTTTGTCTCTTTGTCAACGAATCCCAGCTATGCAATTCCATTCAAAACTCTTGTCCAAAGTCAAATGACACTCGCACATGGCTCTGTCTGCTCTGCTCTCTCCGCTCTGTTCGATCAAATACACAATCTTGTGTTTTACAGACTGTCTATGTACTCAAATTCGAGATGCTCCTTCAAATGGTCTGTTCTGCTCGCTTCTTTTTCCAGAAAGTTCGAATTTCGCAGCTATGCGGTTTCTGTCAAAAGCAGCGGATCAACTGAAGCATGTCTCTGTTGCTCTGCTCTGTTGCTCTGCTCTGTTGCTCTGCTCTGTTGCTCTGCTCTGTTGCTCTGCTCTGTTGCTCTGCTCTGTTGCTCTGCTCGATTGAATCTTACTTCTTGTACCTGACGACGGGTTGTGATCTCGAAACGAAAATTCTATGCTCTCTCGAAACCCAAGCCTAAGATCCCCATGGTCTGTTCTGCTCGTCTCTCTGTTGAAAAATCTCGGCTACCCACATATGTCAAAATCTTTCGTCAAAAAGACTTCACTATGCACGGCTACGGCTCTTTCTTCCTGCGCTTTCTGCTCTGCTCGACCAAATATCTCATCTTGTATGCACGATGTCAAAAACGTGGTGCACGTCTCTTTGAGTCGTTCGCCTCTATCCAAAATCGAAACATGAAAATGATGACGCTCACGACCCATGCCTGCCCGTTCCGAGCTGTGAGGAAATTTTCATCAAAACGCTGTCGAAACATCATATGTGCGCCGATATACATTCTGCTCTCAAAACAAGCCGACCGCTGCCGCACTTATGATCTCTGGAGCCTCCTAAAAACGTGGATCCAAGGACAAGATGTTCAAAATGAACACAAGGCCACTCACATGTCTGTCTGCTCTGCTCTGCTCGTCCAAATGAACCAACTCCTATCTATAGCTGCCTATGTTCTCGAAACAAAGAGACCACTCAAATATGGACTTTTCTACGCCTTGTATTCTAAAATTCACAAACGAGGAAGTGCATGTCTGCCTCCTCCGAGCCGGAGCGTGGATATCTCACTAAAATCGGCCCCTACCCCATCTCATGTGCGTCAAAAGATATTCTGTTCTTGCAACACACTTCTGTCGCTGCCATCCCTATCAACATCTGGAGCCATTCAAACGATTCAGGAGCCGCCGCATGTTCAGGGTCAACAGCAACTCAAATCATTCTCTGCCTGCTCTGTTCACCCAAATCTACTATCTTATTTTCAAACGACTGTGCTACTTTCCAAAAACGCCCTACACTTATCTGATATGAGTCGTTTTGTTCGTCTTTGTGTTGAGAAACCACCGAAAAAACGGCACAGCTGTTGCATGTCGGTCTTTTCTGAGTTCTGGCGTGAGAACTGCCAAAAACAAAAGGAACAAAAGGAACATGTGCCCGCGTTCACCCTGGACTTTCGAATTTACTGTGTTACTGCCAGATCTATCAATACTTGGAGTCGTTCAAAAGTTCATGAACAATACCGCTATGTTCAAAATCGACATGATAGAGACCTATGTCTGTCTCCTCTGCTCTGCTCGAAAGTTCACACTCAAATATGAGTTCCAAAGGAGATATGTTCTGGGACCCTTCTGAAATCCCTCCAAAGAAATCCTATGTTTCTCTGCTCTTTTCTGCGATCCTGTTCAAGCACCTGTTCTACCTCCATATGTTTCATAACGCAAGGAATGCTAATTCATGTTTGCTGTCTCTGTTTGAACGATTATTTCAAAAGCGACTATGCCCAAGGCTATATCCTGCAATCTGACAAAGATAGAAGACAACAAACGGAGCTCCTTTCTCTCTTTTCTTATCTCTGCAAATATATCAAAATCAAAACCCGACAGAGCAATGTTTGCTGTCTCTGCTTAAACGGTTACATCAAAAGCTTCAAAAACGATGCTTGATGTTCGGCGATCCTCCCGAAATAGTCAGCGCCAACACCATATGTTTCTCTGCTCTTTCCTGCTGTGCAAATACTTATTCTGCCTACGAATGTCTTAAAATGAACGGTGCACCGAGCTATTATCTGCTGTCTCTGCTTGAGCGGCCATATCAAAAGCCGATAGGAGAAAGGATTATGTTCTGCGATCTCTCCAAAACCATGTCCACCTACAATGAATGTCTGTCTCCTTCTCCCTGCGCTTCTATGGAAATCCTCTTGCCTGCAAATCACTCAAAATGCGCGGACAAGCTATCCATGTTTTCTGTCTCCGCAGGAATTGTTATATCAAAATCGAATGAGGGGGCGATACATGTTCTGCGGTCTCTTCAAAAATATGCATCCCATCATAGCATGTCTGTCCGCTTCTCTCTGCTCTGCAAAGATATACTCGCCGGCGAATGTCTCAAAACTCAGTTGCAAGTTTCCTATGTCTTCTTTTTCTGCTCTCTCTGCTCCAAATCTCGCATTGAAAAAGTAAATATGAACAACATATGTTCTGCGCTCTTCTCAAAATGCTTGACAGGTGACCAATGTCTCTCTGTTTCTGTGGATCTGTGCAAACACCTTTACTGGCTTCGAATGTCTCAAAATGCTAGGGTATTGAATCGATGCCTGCTCTCTCTGCTCCAAAGCTTGCATCGCAAAAGTCGATGTCAAAATCACATGTTCTGCGCTCTTCTCAAAATCGTCGATAAGCACATAATGTCTCTCTGCTTCTGTGTGCAAATATCTTTTGGCTTCAAAAGTCTCAAAACACTCAAGCGTAGCATGGATGTCTGCTCTCTTCGCTCCAAAGCTTGTATAAAAAAATATGGAGAAGAGCGGTCATGTTCTGCGCTCTTTTCAAATGGATAGTACGAGTACCTGATGTCTCTCTGCTTCTGTGCATCTGTGCAAATACCTTTACTGCTTTGCGGATTTCTCAAAATGCAACTGGAGCTATTCGATGTCTGCTCTCTCTGCTCGAAAACCCTGGATCACAGCAAATGAGAATATACCCAAAATGCTAGGTAACTCTCAACATGTTTGCTCTGTGAGATCTGCTGCTTCATCAAAATACTTCGCTTCCTGATCGAATGTTTGTCTCTGTGTTTTGCGGCGTTCTTTGAATATTTTTTTTACTATCAAATGTATCAAAACGGCTGTTTTCAAATCGCCATCTGCCGTCTATATTCCAGACCCCCTGGAGTTGAAGGATGGCTTCAAACAGATCTTTCGATAACGTATGGTATGAATAGATGTTGGTTCCCCATGCAATGATGTACCTCAAGCGCCCCACTCCGTCTATGCCTCTTGACAAGTGCTGAATCCGCCTTGCACCCGCAGGCGCGATTCCTCTACCCAGCGCCAACCTGTATTCCTCATTTGTTGTGCCACAACAACGTCCGTAACGAGTCCCAATGATCCGACTGTACGTAACTGCATCCCGTTAGCAAATCCCCAGAACAAGAAGGAAACAGGCACCCACATATAGCTCATACTACTCCTCAAACTGCTCTGCACCGTCTCGGGATGCCACCTGAACAGATACATCACCATCGCCCAACTCAAACTCGCAAACGCAGGCCACCCATTCCTAATCATTGTCCTCCTCAGCTCCCCATCCCCGAAAACCTCCCATCCCCCACTGCCCCCCGGCGTCCCCGCGACATGCCTCGGCTGAACAGCGAGTTTCGCCAGCGCAAGCGCCACTCGCGCAAACACGTATATGACAATCTGCTGCGAGACGGAGTTGTGAATTGTGCGCCCGAAGACGGTGTAGCCGCCCAGCAGGCCCGCGAGGAAGGCATCGTAGTGGCGCTCTTTGCCCGTGGGCGAGGTGTGTTTGAGGAACAGCATCGAGGTTTTGTATACCAGGGCGAAGAGGCCTAGGTTGCGCGCGTGTTGGCGGGTGGCTTTGTAGACGAGCCAGCATTTCGAGCGGAAGCTGCGCGGAGCGTTAGTTGGAACTGGAGCTGGAGGGAGGGTGGAGTGGGCGGAGGCGCTACGTACGTCCCGGAGCGGAAGAGGAAGATCATCCTGATGTGCTGTTTAGCTTTTGTTGCGCGGGAGAGGTGGGAGCTGCGTACACAAGTGCGTGGGGGAAGCGCACTTTGGCCCCGTACACGATGCCATTCCGTACGCCTTTTACCAGCGTAAGGATGTCGTGGTACTTTGGGTCGAGGATGATCTTCTCCAGCGCCGACTGCTTAGAGTCAGTATTCGTGCCTCGTCTCTTGTTGTGTGTGCTGGTACCTCGAGCGCGTGTAGCTTGTCCATGTCTCGTTCTCAGAGACACGATTGTGCCTCGGTACTGTACAAGCAAACGATGCGCAGCTGCAAGTGCAGGCGGTAGTGGCTCCCTGGAGTGCAGTGACGTGGATCGGCGGAGAAGGAACGAATTTCAAAAGGAGCGATAGAGGAATGAAGCGTGGAGCATTGAGTCGACTCGCAAGCTTGCGCGAGACAGCCGGCTATCGAGCTGGGGTGCGCTCAGCCTGCGGTTTGGCCTCGGCATAGCGTCACATTATCGGCGAAAGCTTCCCCACATTGGATGCTGCCCCAGATCGCGCTAAGATAGCAAGGATCATTGGCATGTGAGATCGATACCTGTTCACATGCTCGTGCTTGCGTGTCTTCGTGCTTGCACATGGTTTGGCGTAGACAAGTCTTCTCAAGCATGTATTTGAATGTCTGCGTTCGCGCTGCGATTTCGAAATTCCATTCAACGCCGTAAGCTACCTGCAACAGGTGTCCATCTGAGTACATGCTTCTATGGGGTATCGCGCAACAACAACAACTCGTTACGCCCGGTATGATGCTGCAAAATGACCTAATCTACTCGTCTCTCCGGCCAATTCTTCTTCAACTCTTCGTATATCGTGAAAATGAATGCTGAACTGGGTATCGACCGTGCGACTGTGATACCACAACCACGGTACATGCCCTTGATTCCGTGATCTCTCCAGAGTGCCTTGCCAACAGCGCCGAAAGTCGACCGGCCGCCAGTCAATTTGGCCACGTCTTCTGTTTGCATGCGGGACTTGATTGTATCTGCGGGGAAGAAGGCGAAGTTGTACGCTGCGCCTGCAATCGACCCGGCTGCCATCCGTTGGTATATCGGCAAGTCCTCGCTGGTGGATCCATTGACTCTCTTGAAGACGATTTTCATGCCTTCGTAGCCACCAAACCACGCTGCGCCGCCACCTGTCTCGCGAATGAAAGTACCAAGCTGCCCGTGCCAGTACCCGAGGATGCCTTGGTGACGGTATACTGAGATAATACTGCTTAGCACAGTCGGGCGAGCGACAATGCCACTCGCCGACTCTACAGGGACCTGGACCTTGCATTTCACAAGCTCGATTGGTGTAAGGAAGAGAGAAGTTATCGCTCCTGCAACCATACCGCAGCCGAGCATTGCGGAATAGGGCAGGTCTTTACTGGGATCCTGCGATAGCTCAGGGTAGACCCCAGATGCTTTGAGAGCGTCTCCAGCGACACGGTACTGTTATATAATTAGCTCAACGCACGTAAATCGCTCATCCAGCGGGATTTCTTACACTGAAGAATAGAGTGCTGGTTTCAACAGCAGCCCCCACCAAAGGAGCACTTATTCCCCTGTAGATGCCGATAAATCCATCCCGCTGTAGTGACTTCTTGAAGCAATCTAGCGGCCCATTGTACCTCAGAGGTAGGGTGGCTGGCTGTGACTGCAGGCGGACCTTGACCGTATCGAATGGATATTCAATATACTTGCCAGCAATGCCAGCAAGCGACCCGCAGACGACGTCTTTCAAGGCCTCTTCTCCTTGTCCACTGGCATTCGTGACGGCTGTGGGACGTGCTTCTTCCACCATGACTGGTTTATTCAATCCACCTCTTGCCCCCACCACCGACACCGGACTCTCCTTGAATTCCATGAGTGTGCTGGTAGTTCTTGCTTCGTATGTATGTTGTGTATGTACAATTCCGTGCGGTCAATGCCAGATCACGAAGTCGTAAGCATATTAGGTTGTACAGAGCAGCGATCGTAGGCGGTGAGGTGGACGAGAGGTGGCAGCTCAGGCTACGGGTGCCATGAGCGCGGGCACGACGATATTATGTGATTCCGCGAGTGGAGAAAGAGTTGTGGGCACGAGGTAGCACAGGCCCAAGAACCGCAGCGGGCTGCGGGGTGGGTTCTGTAACAGGGTGGTGATGAATGCACCCAAGCCCAATATCGTGCGAATGTGCAAAGGTGTGACGAAATTTTCAATTAGCCTCTCGGGAACCCTGCACGAGGTCACAGGCTGCGAAGCGTAAAAATGGCGCACGGCGTGTAAGACGCTGAGATACGCAGTGAGAAAGTTTAGACAGTGGTTGAGCAAATGGCTCATATAATTCCGGACCCCAGCATACAAAAGATCTGATAAGAATTATCTGATCCTTTTCGCCTTGCGGCATGTCAGAAGTCTCGGATCCATGAGTTGCCCCACCCGGACGGAGTGTGCACAAAGAAGCTTAGCGCAACTCTCATCTCCTATCGATATCGGCTCAGATTATTTTCGCAGAGGCGCGTTCGAGGCTCGACGATCGAGAACTTGGGCGCAACACCAATCGAATATCGACATGTCTGATACAGCAGCGACAGCAGCGCCGGCCACGACCACCGTCAAGGGAATGAAGAAGAATGGTACGGCGCATCATCTGCGCTTCTGAGTTCTCCACGAGACTGATCGATTATCCAGGCAAGCAGTGGCACGACAACAAGGGCGCCTTCAGACCTCGCGCAAATTTGACATCGTGGGACAAGCGTTCAGCAGAGAGAAAAGCGCTGGCCGCCGTCAAGGCCAAGGAGAAGGAACTCAAGGACGAGAAGGCAGCCGTGAAGCAGGCGCAAGTCGACAGGATCCGCGAGAAGCGTGCCGCCAAGGAGGAGAAGGAGCGATTCGCGAAGATGGAGGAGAAGATGCACAAGAAGCGCGTCGAGCGTCTGAAGAGGAGGGAGAAGCGCAATGCCATGTTGAAGTCATGAGGCAGTCTCGGGCCTGCGAATGAATGCAGGAAAGCGCGTACGTCGTACTACGATCGTGCTTAGATCTAGTTCGGTGGATGCAAACTGGGCGCGGCTCTTTTTTATTCTATCGTTGAGGGCCAACAAGGAAAGCGGAGGCAGTTGCATTCCGAGGAAAGCTCCACAGGATGCGTACAAACACATGGAGCAAGCATGCATAGTATATGGCGTTAGAGGAACATTTGGGTGCGCACGCTGGGGCATTGTAGCACAGCGCTGTCATTTCTTGCGAACTCTTTATATGATAACCGAGGAATCAAACAATGCGGTTCTATTTCTGCGCACGTAAAGTATATGGTACTGCGAGTCGTGTTACGCTTGCCTTGTATTCGCGGCTCCGTATTCGCTTGGTGCTAATCAGGGTGCTGATCAGGGTGCAGTGACGACAGCCGCGGCTCCTGCCGCCAGTACCTCTCAAGCTCGCAGCATCTCATACACTACCCTGTCCACATGGACAACATCTACCTGCACACTGGCTACTCCAGGCCTATGCGACCCAATGTCTATGACCGCGAAACCCGACCATCGATACGTGTGAGCGACCCAGACTCCAGCAGCCGGCGACCGCATCTGCACAAACACAAGTCGTCGCATCGTCACCACCGTAATCGCCATCACGACGATGAGCACCGTCGCCACAACTCCGCCCGTCACCATGCTAGAGATGTCGTGCATTCTGCGCTGCAACCGCCGACAAGCTTTGGAGATCTCCTAAAACAGGCAAGAGGCAGCAAGGACAGTTCGCGGAGCCACAGCGGCAGTCGTAGTCGAGGCGCAAGCCCGGCAAGGGGAGACAGCAGTGAGCAGCAGAGGGCAGGCGACAACATCGGTCTCACCATACCACCGCCTCGACCACTGCGCCCCGAAGAGGTTGAGCGAGAAGCCAAGCGAGTCGAGGCCAGGGACAAGTGCGTATGAGAGAAAGCACTCAGAACTGCAAGTTGTAACATAACATACAGGGACCTCCGCACCGCTCTACAGTCGCTGTCTGAGCAGTCACTCAAGACATCGCGTCGATTGGACGACACGTACTACTCCATACTCGAGAAGGTCTCCACTTTGCGCCAGACCATCGGCACTCTCCAAGAGCTCTCTGGTCTCACGAAAGAACTGCACAGTAACTTCGAGACTGATGCCCAAGACCTGCTCGACGATGTGCAGGGCCAATTCGAGAACTCGGACAATTTCCATACACAGCAGAAGCAAGTAGCTGCATTGGAGGAAAGGATCACAGCTGGTAAAGAGAAAGCAGACGCGCTCACGGCAAGGCTCGCCGAGGCAAAGGAGAGAGTGGATAGGAGAGCGAGGAGCGAAGCTCAATGGGAGGCCAGTACGAACCGTACGTGTCCAGATTTGATCTACCGAGGTGAATGTGCTAACGATGTGTCCAGGCTGGTGGCAATGGTTTGGTGGCATAGTAGCGTCCATCACTTCGCTCATCGTAGTCCTAGTAGTGCTGCACCATACCAGACCTACGCACGTAGAGATGGACCCCAAACCCACTCTTGCAGCTGCCGTTAGGGCTGATATTGAACAAGCTCCAATCCCAACGTTTGCGAAGGAGGATATATTGGAGCTAGCCACGACGACTCCAACCGTCCGGCTGCAGGCGCCAACCTCGAAATCATCTGCCTCGCTCGACGATCAGCTCTTGCGCAGGTTCGATGAGTTGTAGTTCCCTTGTATTGCATCAGAGATACCCACAATCAATGTCACCTGTCCTCTTCCCCGCAATGTCGCTCTTCGCTGCATATCCTGTCGATCAACCTGCCGTTCGTCAGGTGGGCGCGAGTATCAAACTATAGAGAATATAGTCAATAGTCAATCTCAACTAACGCCCAACGTGCAGTTCGCAGCAAGGGAAGATCACATGCCCTGCGTGGAGCTCCAATCGCGACGCCTCCGCGCAACCGAGGTGTCTTAGCCATGATTCCTCCTGCACACGGCTACAAGTAGACGATAGGCCGCTTCCCCAGATGAAGTGGCTGACCGGAAGTGCGATTGCCTTCTCCGTTTGTGCAGATGGGACGCCCACCGGTGACCTGGTTCGAGAGATTTTCTCCGCGACGCAGTGGTCGGAGACTTCCGAAGTGCGATTGTAGATGCAGCAGTGGGGTGAGCTGTCGGGCTTGGAGTTGACTCTGACGTATAGGGCTGAGCCTTGGGCCGTGGGGTTGTGCCGCGCCTCTCCAATAGGGCTGAACTTACATTCCTATTTGACATGCCAAAACACGTGGTTATCTCAAGGTTCAGAAATCGTGTGCGGTTGTCAACGGTTGTAGTTCGTGCGGATAGACGAGGTACATAGCGTGTAGTATTACTGTCGGTGGCTATAAAGTAAATTGATCGACTCATTCGACACCTGAGGCCACAATGACGAATAGCGCCTGTACTGTGAGCTGTCATGAGCCGGTCTCGGACAAGTGATTCACGAATTGTAGTGGCGGTAGCAACGCAGGGCAACAATGCTGTGCTGTCCGTCTTCTTGTCTAGGGTCACGGTCATCAGACGCCTTGCTTAGCCGCAATGGCCCTTGCCCCTCTTCAAGAGACATAAAGCTGTGTTTCTCGGCCAGACTTGAGCGCTCTTATCTCTTGAATAATAGTTTACCTTGTAGCATTACTTGTACGCATAGCGATCGGTTCATCTCATCTTGCATTGGCCCTCCGACCCAAGCGAATAGCGACCAGGCTACACTCCCTTCTATCCGTTGAGCCCACGCTGTTCGTGCCCTTACATATCTGCCTCAATACTCCAGGTAAGTTCCAAGTCTTGGGCAGGCGTGCGCCGGCTCTTTGCATTACTGCCCAGACCAGACTTGGAGACTAGCAACTGAACCTCGCAGGCCTATTGCAATGGATCAAAGCCATGACTCCATCATGTCAATTGGCGAATTCAGGCCCATGACAGTATCGCCTTTCGTGTCCCCTCAGCTGAACGAGGCCATCTGTGGTTGTCGTTGCGGATGTGGGTGTGGCTGCGCTGGAGATGGCAATGACGGGAGCGAGCGACTGAGCGATAGCACGACAGCATTCGGAACGAGTGACTCTGAGGATGGCGAGAATCGTTCGCTTACCGACCATGGCCCCAGCCATGTAGGTGATAGGGTCATCTCACCACGTGCAATCTCACATCAAATGATAATCTGGCTTTTCGAGGGTTACGAAGACTTCCAGTCTCGCAATTTGATTCTTGCTTCGCTGTTGAATGGCAATGATGAAGAAGTGACAAGAGATCAGCCTCTGGGGTCCCCGAGCTTACGAAACCGAAACGATGCGGCCACTGGAATTGGCAACGTACCGACGATATCTCCAGGTCCCGGCATTGGAGGATGGAGCGAGATGATCCCGGAGGGAAACCGCGATGAGCGTGGCCAGGGTGTGTACATCTTGACGCCACTTCGTCTGAGCGCAGAATATCAACATGCGCGAGGTAAGATGGTTGAGCACATGCTGATCCCAGATGAAGCGCACCTTGGCATGGGAAGTGAGCAAGATTAGACCGATTCTTGAACCGGCATTGTCATTTTTCGGTGCACATTTGAGGTTGAGCACCACCATCCGATTGTTCTGTACTCTTGCCCGGCGTTGGTGAAAGTCATGTGAGAAGCCAAATTGTATAGGTCAGCGGGCGTCCTGGTGTTTGAATACAGCTGCATTATGAATCCTGTCAGCTTGATGCAATTGCTGGCCCAAGTCAATGATTCTCCTCTTTCGAGCAAGCTACGTGATTAGTGAAGGACCCCGTGTCAGCTCCAAGGAGACGTCTGGCGTTTTTGGAGGACAAATGACAGAGTGATGAAGATTCCAAGTAATCGTGTATCCACCTCAAGAGCTGCGGGTTTACTGGATCTGCCCCAAACAGCCTTCATGGACTTTGATGAAAGCGATGCCTTCTGTCCACCTTGCACCACGCCAAATGTCTTACCGGAGCTGGCAAGCGCAAAGTGCAAGTCGAGAGCTGAACAGGATGGAACTGCTCGACTATTATGTCAGGGCCAACCTTCGTCAGATGAAGTCGCGTGAGCATATACCACAAAACTGTGGAGATCCGGAAGTTTTGTTCGAATGGAGAATTGCGAGGGATGTGGAGGTGGCTTGTTGTCCTGCTGAGAACGGGTAAGCCCGCGGGAAGGTGCGGGTGCTCTTGCAAGGCACAGCAAGCATGTGCGTGGAAAAACAACCCTATTTCACCCGCATTCCGATACCATGAGCCTTGCTTTGTACCATACGATTGATATAGCCGCGCCTATGGGCGTTGCGGCGTTTCCCAGTATGGACATTGGGCGCTGCGGCTTTAATCGAGGTTTCGTGCAATGGGCAGCTGCGAAACATTGCGTGTCTTTCCAGCTGATGACTATGCTGATATGGCAAAAACGACCGTCAGCCCAAGAAAAGGGGCAGCAGGTCATGGACACCATTCAGAAAAGCTGTACTATCTACCATCGTATCGCAGTCGTGGCCATAGGGAGCAGGCACGGAGTTGCAACCGACTGCGCTCACGTAGATCCCCCAACGAACTCTTCTCCAACATTTTGAGTCTCCAGGAATATCGATCTAGAGTCATTGCCACAGACCCACAGTGCCGTTCTCCGACCAGCGAACCACGCGCTAGCCGATTCAATATCGCTGACTGTGGCTTTGTACGCGCTCGCCTTCCGACGATCGTGCTGTACAGCAGGCATTGACGCAGGGTGATTCTGAAGAGTGGCACGCTTGCAGCGCCGGTGCCCTCAACCTGTGTAGTGTCTTCTATTGATCTCGCTTTTGCGATTGCTGTGTACCAGTATCGCACTTGCGGTGAGCAAGCATTGATAGCCCAATCTTAGCCCATTGACCACCTCACTGGGGCCCGCTTGCACAAGGCCGCGGATCGTTCGAGATCTGATCCCAGCGCACTCCTTGGCTCAACAAGAAACATCGCCAGCTCATATACGTGCGTGTCCCGGCATGACAGCCACAGCCCTCGAAAAGCCAGCCCGGCCTCTAATAATTTCAACAGTCAAAAGCAACGCCCGGCCTCGCAACCCCCCTCGTCTCCGTCCTGACGTTCACCCACCCGCGGCTCTGCGGCTCCTCAATTTCGCTCCACTTCGCCTACGTCATATTGTCGCTGTATGTCAAAATCATAGCTCGACATCGTCCGATTTCACATGTTTCCGAAATTCAGCTCGTTTGAAGGCATCCCGCAGCGCGAGTTCGAAAAGTCTTTGGCTGTGCGGTTACCCGTGTCCGAGGGCTGTGAGTGCGATCCAACTAGCATGTGAGCTTGTTCTGACATTTGCACAGATTTTGTTGCTAGATTTTGAACCTTCCGCCTATACAGCCTATTTCGACGTTCAACACTCGATTGAAGTCTCCCAATAGAACCGAACCGAAGCATTATTTCCGGAGGAAGCATACTCGTGCAAATACCCACAGCTCTGGCTATATACTGAGAAGCACGTGGAAGCCGACACGCGCTCGAATCGAGTGCAGAGAACAGAGTTTCTTGTATAATCCCGTAAAGTCCCGATTTTTGGGCGTCCCCGCATCACCAAACCTGCAGCTTTGGCGCGGCACTAGTCTACCCGCGCGACCGACGGGAGCACTGGAATTGGCAGCACCATACGTCAACAATCCCGGATATTCGTTCCACACGACCGTATAAGGATAGCTTATCCACCTGGCATTGTGATATCGGTACATCATGGCGTCCGAAGCACCTCCAAGGCGCTTCAAGATAGAGCCTATCGAGACGACCACCTCAAGTTCTAAGGATCGTAAACAAGAGGCGGATGAGGTGACTTCAAAGCCCAGGAGATTTGCTCCTGAGCCGATTGAAACCACAACCACAAGCAACCGCAAGTTTGCTCCAGTTGCGATTGAGACCACCACAAAGACAAATCGTAGGTTTGCTCCCGAACCGACAGAGACAACGCAGAGGTCGAATCGCAAATTCGCCCCTGAACCTGTAGAAACTACAACCAAGACGAATCGAAAGTTTGCTCCTGAGCCTGTAGAGACTACAACCAACACGAATCGGAAATTTGCCCCAGAGCCTATTGAGACAACACAAAAGACAAACCGCAAGTTTAGCCCTCAGCCTATCGAGACGACGCAATCAACGAATAGGAAATTTGCCCCTGAGCCCATCGAGACAACACAGAAGAAAGTCCGCCGGTTTGCACCGCAGCCTGTCGAGACTACCACAACATCGAGCAGGGACAGTCGTCGAAAATTTGCTGATGAGTGGGAGGAGAAGACATCGCCTCGTCGATTCAAGCCTGAACCCCTGGAGATCACTTCCAGAGGAAACAAGAGACAGCCTCCAAGCCCAAGGAAGTTCGCACCACAGTTGATCGAAAGCGCACAACGATCTCGAAAAGCAGGCGATGCCACTCCGGCCCTCCTCCCGTCCGATAAGACAGAAGCAACACCGGAGAGTCGGGCTATTAGTGCCAGAAAAGCCAGGATTTTGGGCATTTCACCAACACCGCCCAACAACACTCCGACTATTGATCTTCCCAATAACCCTCTTTCACACAACCCTTTGTTTCTGGAGATCCAACGCTCAGAGCTGCCACCGTCGAGGCGTCGATCCTGGTTCTCCTGTTCTCAGCACTCATTTCGGGTACCAGATCTGGAGCCCATTGAGTCCTCTGAATCGGAAGGATCAAGCCCGCCGTCACCCATCACATCGTCCTCCAGCCACTCCTTCATGTACAAGGAGGCTACACGGAGAAGAGAAAGCGTCGACGATACTTCTTCTGGATACATGCTCGCCCTTGCGGCTAAGGCTGCTGAACGACAGCTTCGTGAACAAGCCATGGCAGCCTTCCCGAATGACGACTTCCATGAGCCTGTCGATCATTTCATCGATCACGAGACGGACGATGGCGATATGCAAGGCAGGCGGGGATCATCGTACAGTGAGGTCAACTGGGCCTTGAAAGACATGCGAGAGTATCGTGATCTCCAGGAATACGAGAAGCGCAAAATTCAAAGGCAAGCAGCGCAGTCTCAAAAGACTGCCGCGATACCCAAGCCTGCAGTCAACCCATTTGGTAACCCAGCTGGGTTCCTCGATGCGTCAACGGCTAAGTTGATGGCTCAGGATCGTGAGGTGGAGCCTATGCGAAAAAGCGCACGTCCTCCTATGCTTGGAAAGGACATCAAATTTCCTAGGTGCGCGTCTCCCGAACCGGCACGTTTTGATCCTACTCAAGGATGCGACGCAGTACGCACGGCCATGTGCTACTTGTCTGAACAAAGCAAAGCAGCTGAAGAGGGCAAGGAGAGCCTATGGTGTGGTAAAGGCAATGGCAAGCAAACGAGCACCACGCCTTCGCTTTGGTCCAATGCTAATAGCCGAGCGTCGAGTACTCATGGTCTCTGGGCCGGCATGTGCACCAACGCTGGCGGAGACAAGTCTCCCAGGGGACCCACGGGCATTCTGACGCCTTCACACGAAAAGGCGAATCCAATGTCGCCAAATCCGTCTCCGGCCATGAGCATGAGCCTATTGCCACCCACTCCGCCGGCCTCATCGACAGATTTCGGCAACATTGATGCAAAGCTCGCCATCGAGCAGACCATTGAAGAAGAGTTTGGCGACGATTTCGTGACGCAAGTTTATAATTACTTGTCACTAGGCTATCCCTCTATGGCACAACCTTTCGATGCAGAGCTGTCCAAGATTTCTGGTATTCCCATCGTCGAGCTGAGGCAGGATGATCACCTTGCGAAGGCCCGAGGTTACATTCGCCTTGGCAAGGACGGCAATCTTAAAGACGCCGAAATTACAGAAGAGACATGCACCCGCTGGCGTGCCCTGCGCACCTACATTCAAGAGTGGGCCAGGCAGCATCCCAAGATGAGCGAACAGCCCTCTCTTGAAGGCCAAGGAGTCGGCGTGAGGAGAGGAAGTTGGGGGCTTTAGAATGTGTGTCGAGATATATGTTTGTATTTGCTGAGCGATTTAGCGAGTTCATAGCGGCCTGGCGTTTTGCATTGCTCGGGGGATTCTAACGCCCCGAGCTTCCGGTCTTGCATTACATGTCACCAGGCGTTCATCCTTTTGAGCATTCTGCATACACAGATCGTCGTAATCCATCTTCGCAATTTACATGAAGACTGTTGTCAGTTGAACAGAGCACCACGTCCAGTTCGTTGTGTCACTTTCTCCTTTCGGTTGTATGTAATTTGGTTGCTGCACCTTATCTCGCAGTTCACCGAGGTCGCCGGACACTTCTGCGTAACGGGTCACTAGCACGAGTTGCTTCGAGTATTAAGTTTGACTGCGGAGAGGGATGGCTCGCCTCGAAGCCGCGTATTCTAGGATCTCTTATCCAGCCACTGGCTTTTGGCACCGGTAAAGTGGCTTGAGACGTTAAGCTACGTGTATGGCTTGGCGTTTCCTGAACTCTCTTATCGTTGACTTTCCTTTTTATTCCACCATCTCGGCCCGTTGCGATCCCACCGCGATGCACAGCTGAACGTGCACAGTCGAACGATAACATCGGTCCTATCCCCCTGTCTGTAGGGCGAACTGTGATCGCCCCTTCTGTTTCTATGTTCAGCTTCTGCTCGCTTCGCAAATGCAGCCATCACTGCACCCTTCCGAATGTTCCGTGGATTCGAGATGGTCCTTCTTGAAGCCACACGGCACGGAGGAATTTCCGCTGCAGTGTGTGTTGAACAAGCTGCACGAGCAGCCGTTTTCTGAAACAGACAGAGCCCCAAATCACCATGCCACTGGCTCGGGTGCATGGTACCTATCGTACTGTAGACGAAGAGTCGTTCGTGGCCCAATAAGCTTCCCGTCACCCACCCGCGTCGTAGCCTGAACAAAGTTAACCCCCATACCTTATCTTCTCGTCAGCCACCACCGCTCACCCACCTTGTACATATGTACTTCCAGTATCGGGATAGGGGCTTATTAACAATACGGAGACATTTGGTGACAGCTATCAGTATGCGGCTGTCAAGTCTTTCTTCTCGTACTTCTGGCGTGTTAAATGTACCGATGTTGACGAGGCAGTGCCATAACTGTAACGCTTATGTTTCTTTTTCCCCACGACGAGTCTCTCTAAGTGGATGATACGAGGCGCGATTCGTCCTGCCGGCGTCTAGTGGCCCAAGACGGTGGATTATATCCCGCGTCTGCAGTACCCTAGGGGCTCAATTTTCTCCACTGAGCTTCGCGGCACGTCCCTAGGGCAGTTTGGATCTGGCCCTGGCAGCTGCTATTTACTCTAGACTGTATGCGCCTCTCTTCGGCCTTATGCCTCGCACGATGTCATGCACGGGTGCGTATTGGTGACAACTGGCGAATAATGCCATGAAGTGGCCGGAGGTTAGCTTGCCATGCATTAGGTACCCTTGGACGGCCTATTGAAGAGAATCCTCCAGGTACTCAAGGAGCCAATCCCCTGATTGATGGTCGTTCTTATGAACTCGGTACCAGGCAACTCTCAAAACGTCGATCCGTCCGTGGAGTCGCGTTTGTTTTGCGGCGACCCAAGCCCACTAGTATCGAGACCGTTATTGCGGAACCCCATGATCAGGACCTGATGATCATCATACGTCTTCGAATCCTTCTCTGACCAGCACTCGGAACTGGTTCACTCTTTCGAGTCCATCCACCTGTAGCGCCCCACAACTACTCCGCTCGAGGGAATTTACTGCGATGGCCGGGCAAGGGTTCGACGTGTCTTTCCAACGTCAGTTGGCAAGTCAATCTTGGACACTTTATGGCATTGGCATGTTCACCATAGTACTTCGAACGTGAGTATAATCGCTCGAGCTGTATCCTTTGCTAACTTTGCTCCCGCAGAGTCGCGCGATGGCGGAGAGTTCGAACTCCTTCACGATTCGCTATAGACGATTGGTTGATGGTAACAGCTGCACCTCTGTTCTATACAGGACTGGTGGTATGCTTGAACGTCATTGCCCGAGGCGGAGGGAGTAATTTGTTTCCTCCGGAACAGTTTGCTACGTTTACGCAAAAGGACATTGAAGAGCGCATCAAGGGCTCTAAAATTGTTGTTGTCTCTGAACAAGTGAGATAACACCAACAAACCGGCAGATACGGTGGCTGATTGTATGACAGTGTATGTTGAACATAATCTGGGTCCTTAAAGCATGTATGCTTTTGATGTTTGCCCGCATGACATCAGGAACTACACACATTAAATGGATCAAGTGTGTTGCTGTATACGTTGCGATTGGCTACGTAGCTGTGCAGATTGCTTTCTTCACAGCTTGTAGGCCGTTTAAAGGCTATTGGGCTGTACCTGTCCCTGACCCTCAGTGTACGACACTTGTACACTATGCCATGGTTCAGGCAACCTTTAACCTGAGCAGCGACCTTTTAATAATCGCTATACCTATTCCTATGGTCATGTCCTTGACTCTGCCCCTCAGACAGAAAATCGGCCTAGGGTTGTTGTTCAGCATGGGTACCTTTGTAGTACGTTCAATCTCGCGACTCACGGATATTGCTTGCTGACACTGTTGTAGATCATTGCAGCGATTCTCACCAAAGTGTATAACCTCTCCGATGTATACGACTCCTCTTATATGCTCTGGTACACACGAGAAGCCTCGGTAGCTGTGTATGTTGCCAACTTGCCCGGAATTTGGCCTCTGATGCGTGAACATATCCGCTTTCTGCGCGAACACACCAACTCGTACATCACGGGAGAGTCTCGCATGCCACGCTATGGCTACGGCTCTCAATATGGAAACCTATCGAAACCAGAACGCAGCCACGCGCGGAGCCATGTGCGCACAAATGTCACAAACATTGACAGCGATGAGATGGAGCTTAAAGAATCATATCTTATAAACGAGGCGCAGTATGTGCATTCCTCGGTTCAGGCACCTGGTGGAGACCACAGATCTGGCAAGACAAGCCTTGACAGCGACGAGAGAGCGATCAATGGCCTGAGTTCTTGGAAGGGCACAAATGCCATGGAGGTGCAGGTTGATACCAAAGTCGAGATACAAAGAATCGAGTGGGATGGCACAGGGCCCCAGGGTGTTCAAACTCTGACTCAGATCGAAGGAGGCAAGAAATAGTCGTCTTCTCATGCACACGAACTCTGTTAGACTAGAAGTACCGCATCTCTTCTTTTTACCTAGATACCCATTGCAATATTGTATATTAAGCTCCCTTTCATACTGCACCTTGCCAGCTGCGATGAGACACCCGGCAAACTGCAAACAATAGATTGGCCTTCAGTTCTGGTTAGCGCGATCTGAACAAATGCAAGGCTCTTATGTTGGCCACGCTCCTCATTGCGTTGCTGATTGGGTTTGTTAAGTATTCGCTCTTCAATCATTGAATCCTTCAAAAGTGTCGAGTGTCTCATCGGAGCTGGGAAGGCGCGGCACATCAAAGGTGGATCGGTGATCTTCGTCATGCGCAAGACAGATACCTAGTCTGTCACAGGTCAAACAGTTTACTATCTACAGAAATGAACGTGTGGAACCTTTCGATGTCGATATTCTTGTACCGAGAATGGTCTAGCGCCTCCCGTGACAGCGCGCCTGCTCAGGTGGGTAGTCGCGTCTCCCAAACTTAGAGCGGCGACACCCATGAATCAGGCACCATGCCTTCTCCATAGCGATGGCGCTGAGACTGCGCAGCCCTTCAGTGCACAATCAAATGATCACACAGTTCATAAAGCATCCCAAGTCTACCAATTTCGACGGCGAACACGACCGATCCCCGAAGCGTAGGCGAATCGGTGACGTAACCAAGCCGCCTCCGACACCACGAAAGAAACGCAGTCATAAAGATGATCTTGCCGACTCGGACCCTGAGGATGAGGGTCCAGTCATTAAGGAAGAGGTTGACAACGCAAAGACGGACCTAGAGAGTGCACTGCCGCCCATTGATACGGGCGTGGAAGCCATTGAGGCATACCAGGCGTTCAAAGCATCACAAGAGGATAAAGCAGAAGGTGCAGAAGAGCGTCTGAAAGATCGTTCATGGATTAGGGGGAAGAGCTCGCTCTATGTTGATGCATTCAATCTGGCACTGGATACTGTGCTGGAAGAAGAAAGCCATTTGTTTGACGAGGCAGAAAGCGAGGTATTCAGGATATGGAAAGACTTCAATTACGAGGCACAGTATCTTTATGTCCGGCTATTCTTACGAAAGACATCCGCCTGGCATCGCATAAAAAACATTGGATATCATAGCGATCTTTCAGATTTAGAAGCAGCTGTCGATACATTGCAGCGCAATTTTGATCTCCCAGCATCTTCTGCGGAAATTGAACGATATCCAGGCGAACAGAATGCACCAAACGATGGAACACTGGTGAAGACCTTTTCATTCGCAGACCGATCAGAAGAAGAGATAACAACGCTGGATGAGGCATCTTCGCTACTACGCCTTGACGAACTGAAAGCGCTAGCAAAGGATGCGAAAGTGAACGGAAAGAATAAGAGAGAGCTGTTGACAGCACTTCGGCGGACTAGCAAGAAACAAGCTGGTCTGGGACACGTCGGTTTGAAGCGGTCTGACACAGAAAGCTCCAGGCAATCAAGATCGTCACGGCAGTCCTCCGTATCTGGGATAGCAACGCCAGAGGCAGACGAGGTTGAAGATGAGAACCTGTCTGACTTGTCTGACAATGCCAATCGGGATACCCACTTTACTCGCAAAATTATGAGTGAGACCGGACCTTGCATACGGCTTTCAGCTCCTACTAGGAAGCTTTTTGAGCGAGTCCATCTCGTCTTCTACCGCTCGACAGAATGGACGGAGAAGTCATTAACGACTATCATCCTTGCGAAGATTGCTCGTCGTAATTTCCCAGAATACATTGTCTCTCGATCCGCCAACATCTTCGCCTCACGATCCTTGCTTTTGGAGTATGAAGCCTCGATACGTACACAATTCAGGATTGACAATATCCTCGAGTTCAACGGGCGACCAACTGAAGCCGACTATCAAGAGATAGTAGATGTTTTTGAGGAACTTTACCCCCGATGGAAAGTACTTGTGGACGAAGAGCAACGCAAAGAAGATAGTGTGTATCACAGCGGGGAGGGGTCCTACCTCCGGCGTCTCTCGCCTGCTTGGGTCTACACTCGCATTCTGCATAAGGCGATGTATGTCATTGCTCGACGTAAGGAGCATAAACTCGAGTACGACGTCACCACTGATCTGCTTCGGCAGCGTCTGTTTCATCATTCTCGTCGTGGTGCTTGGTACCAGCGCAAAGCCTTGCTCGAAGAGCACTATATGGCTGCTCTTTCTCCTACAGAGAAGCGAAGCGAAGAACAACAGAAGAAGCACTGGAAACGGATCGCGCTACAAACCTGCGAAGAAGGCCTGCAGGACAATCTCGTCCATATTATTCATCACTACGATCTCCAAAAACGCGTGACTAAACTTGAAAAATCGCTCAACATACCCAAACGCTCACAGCACGACTTCTCCCACGTGCGCCTGACAAAACCCCTCGAGGTGACCTTCGAAGGCACACAGATCCTACGTCCACCCCGATTGAACCGCAGAAACAGCTCTCCGGGACCGAACCGCCGCGGCGGGAAGACTATCTGGCTCGATCCGCGCGAGTCGGGCGAGTGCAGTGTTGAAGCAATGTGTCTCTCTCACTATCGCAACCAAGGCTGGAAAGGATTCCACAGCGAAGGAGGCATCATCCGGACCCTATTTGCCTACCTCTTTTACGACGTCCTGTTCACATACGTGCCCAATGTCTTCCAGACACAGTACCAGACGTGCCCACTAGATCTACACACGGATGCCTTCTACCCGTCCCGCATCTCGGAGATAAATGCGCGGCTGAACGAAATCAGCAACGGAGATGCCGAGAGCATTATCAGGAGAATCTATACCGATCACCACGAACGGCGCACTTGCGTTGTCGGCCTCGACTGGACCTACGATGTCAATGATCTGTACGAGATTGCGCGCTGCTTTGATGGCGAGGCGCTGGCAACAGTGTGCAAAGTCATGGCGCAGGAGTATGGGCAGCGTGGCGGCGGCGTTCCGGACTTGTTCCTTTGGAGAGTTGGGGATGAGGAAGGTGGGAAGAGCGAGGTGAAGTTTGCTGAGGTCAAGAGCGAGAATGATCGCTTGAGTGATACACAAAGGCTATGGATACACGTTCTCAGTGGCACCGGGGTCAACGTGGAGCTCTGTGCTGCCGTTGCTAAAGAAGTTGTTCAAAAATAAGAACAGAGCGTTTGGGACATTACCATTTCAAGTCATTTGGTAGAGATATACTCAAATGATGTCACGGGATTCAGAAGCAGAGCCATATCAAGACATTAGGTAGAAATCGGTATATATTTAAAATACCATAGAAGTCAGAGAGCAGATATAGACTGCAGTCATCCATTCTGAGGGGAGCACACACGCCTGCCCGCGTCCTCCTCAATCCGCTGTATCAGTTTCACACCAAGACCCACATCGTTCCCAAGTATTTCCCGACTTGTGAGAAGAAATCTCCCCTTGAACACATTCCACAATTCCTGATCGGCCGCCCCATCACAGCCCGGCCTCGGATAGAAAGGATCATTTTTGAAAAACGCCACGCAGGCTTGTTCAACACCTGCATCGTCCAAAGTGAGCGATCGGCAACAATCAAAGTCGAGGATCCACATGGTGTGCACGCCCAGATACCCGCACTGGAACGCAGATGAGTCGCTGCTGCTCCCAGACTCCCGAGGAGGAGCTAACACATACTCTACATCGTTTGCGTCGATCCGGGCGCCCCAGTGCATCAGAGCAAGAGCGTCTGCCATGGTCTCCGCGTAGGCATGGGTGTCGAGTCCCAGAACCTCCATCTGGTCAACGTGGAGAGGGACGTTGCGCAGACTGAAGCGCTGGAAGCGCGAGGTGCTTGGTCCGTCTTGACGGTGGCGCCGTCGGCGTCCCAGGTACGGGCGGATTAAGCAGGCGTCATCGTCGTCGTTGGTCTTGACAAATGCAGCCAGGGAATCGTTACCAGCGCAGAAGAGGTCCACGATTTTGTCGCTGACACATCTCGGTACCTTGGGGATGCGTTCGGAGACGAGCGCTCTGCACGCGGTGTAGCCGACAGGGAATTTGTGTAGCTGCGTTTGCCACCAGTCATCCGTTGGCTCTATCAGTCTGTGGTATTGTGGTACTGTGAGAGATGTTGTTATTCGGTGAAGTTCCGTACTTTGGACTACGAGGCGATGCATGCTGTAGTCGTTGGTGACTGAGCGATCAGGGCCCCCGTCCTCGCGCTTCACGGCTGTGAATGACGCATGCTGGCTATCCTCTAGAGCCCAGACGCTGCCGCAGAAGCCTCTACCGATACACCGATATTGATGCACAGGGCCAGACATAGTGTGGGATGTGTACTATTGTAATTCTGAGCTCGCAGAATATGTGTAGTGAAGTGTGTGAATCTGGATTTTAGAGTAGTGGAGTGTGCGTACGATGCTGGGCCATATATACATATAAATATACATATGTACGCTAAATGGAAACCATGGAACATGCTGCGCCACGAAACGTGGTTCACTAGCAAGTTAGCCATACTAGGTCCTGTAATTAAGAACGCAAAGATCAATCTTACCTAGATTCATGATGTACATCCATCACCAGAGTCTAAGCTTGGTGATCTTTCACATCTGTTGTGTCGATGACAATGTCCATTGTTTGTGGTTAGACGAATTGTGATCAACGATGAACATTCATATTCAAGACCGCTTCTTTACGAATGCCGATGGAGCGAAGCGTACGCCGATATTGACAGGATGAAGCATAGGCATTATAGAACTTAACGCTAAACAAAAACAGTATTATGTACTCCAGCTTTTCCAGCTCACAGTCACATCATTAGTCATTACATCATTAAACGTTCTCAGGAACCAAGCTGAACAAGAGCAGTCCACACCTCCAAACCCATTACCCCTCTTCGCCTACCGCCAAATCTGCCATTTTTTCTTCGGCTTCGGCGGCACAAAGCTCTCTTGGCTCATCTGCTGCTCTTCCCCACTGTAACTCCTCTCGTCCTCATCAACGCTGTCATACGAGTCGTCTTCGTAGCGACCATCCCCGAGATACCGTGCCCCGACACCCGCGTTCCCATTGCGGCTGGGATACGCAGGATAAGAAGTGCGATCATAGCCGCTGCGTTCGGCGTATACAGCGCGCTCGGGCGCTGGTTCAAGAGCGGACGACTGGGCTGGCGGAGGCGCAGGCGCTGTTCGTGAGGGGTGAGCGTATTGTCCGTTAGATACAGGTCGCGCTTGGCTGGTAGGTCGCGAGTGGCGCCCGCCGCTGCTGAAGTAGTCGCCCCCGGCGGTGTCGTCACGGGCTTGCATGCCGCCGCGGTAGTTGTAGGGCGAGTCTGGTCCAGCTCCTACAATAGCGGGATGGGGTGGATAGGACTCGCGTTTGTAAGAGTCGCGCTTCGACTTGGAAGGCGTGTGAGCTAGTACGTGCGCATCGTGCTCGAACTTATCGTTCCCATGCTGATTGAGGATGCCGCCCATGGAGCGCCTATGAACTTCCGGAGATTGCGGCTCAGGCAATTGAGATTTGTGCGATGAGTTGTGTGTGGGAGTTTTGCGTAAGGAGCCAGAACTCATTGGCGGCAGAGGTGCGGTCTGTGGAGCGGGTCCTGTGTTAGGTGCACTGCTATGTCTCTTCCCTCCAACAGCCTCCCAGGCTGAGCCCTTTCGCCCTTGCTGTGCGGACTCTCCATCCACACTTTGCCTGTGACCCGCCACAACGTCGCGCGAATCACCAGCAACAAGCGTATGGTCTGTCAGAGCCCCGTTAGCATGGAAACCTGAGCTCAAACGATTATCGGGTGGAGGTGCCTGGTTTGCAGAGGTGGAGCGCTTGTTGCGAGATCCAAACCCAGGAATGATGATCCTAGGTCCGACTCTGTACCTTTGGCGAGCACGCTCCTCCTCATCATCTTCAGACATCTCTCCTATCTCGCTGCCGCTCTCGCTCTCGCTTCCGCTCTGTGAGTAGCCGTCGTCGCCGATGGTTCTCCGTTTGCGTCTGCCTCCACCAAATATGCCTAAGAAGCTGCCTTTTCGGGGTTGTTTCGCGGCCGTGCCAGGCTCAGGCGGAGTGTAGTTGAGTGTGGGGACCAAAAGTCGGTAGGGAGTCGTGATGCCCGCAGGGTCGTGCTGGGAGACCTCCATGTTCAAGGAAATGTCAAGACTGCCTTGAAGGTCGATGAAGTCGCCTTTCTTCTTCTGTTGGAAACCATTCTTAGTCAAGACACTTGGTCTGCGACGGAATTCGGAAGGACGCTCGAATGAACCATCATTGCGAACTTGCGTTGGCGGCAAGCTCTGCGCAGATCCACGCCGGTCAGCATTGTCGACGGACGGACGTCGGCGGAACAGCGAAGTAAGTGAGTTGCGGCGCGATCGGGTGGGTCTCTCAGTCTCAGATCTGTCCGGCGAGAACGATGACTGCGGGTGATTATGAACGTTGGTCTGCAATTCGTCGGCAGTGGCGTTTTGAGGGTTGTTGTAGTACGAAAGAGGTGGGCCGCGCCCGCGCGTACTTGGCTGTCGGCCTTGATCACTGCTGAACCTCCTCACCATCTGCCGCGGGTTGAGAGTGTCTGACAGTCTTCTACCAAGTTGAGGCCTCTCCTCGGGCTCAGGTGTGCCAGGAGGCGAGAGGCCGGGCTTGTACTCTCGAATGCTGCACCAATTGCGGTGAGGGAGAAGATGGTTGTTGTTTCTCTTCTTACCGTCAACGCCATGAGTGAAGATTGGAATCATATCCTCGTCTGTGTTGGCATCGAGGTGATGAACCTTGTTGCGCTTGTTGAGAATATCGGCCATCATGTCGGGCGGGGGAGTATTGACGATAGCAGAGGAAATGACATTCGGCATATACCGGGCATCCTTGTCCTTCGGGATCTTGAGCT
The DNA here is from genome assembly GCA_011058905.1 of Curvularia kusanoi. Taxonomy (NCBI): domain Eukaryota; kingdom Fungi; phylum Ascomycota; class Dothideomycetes; order Pleosporales; family Pleosporaceae; genus Curvularia; species Curvularia kusanoi. Next base: position 371,296 of record SWKU01000012.1, on the reverse strand, counting down.
TTTTGTTGGAATAGAACTGGCCAACCGCACCAAGGTGTACGTCGCCTCCCAGAATAGTGACGCGAACGGACTTTGTTTCAGCGATATGCTGAAGTTCCTTAATGAACCAGTTCCTCTCTTCTTTATGATGCTTGGCTGTCCAGTGATCGTCGAGATCGTCAAGAATCTCGACACCTCCATCGAACTTGTTGACAAAGCCGCCAAGCAAACCTGCACGTCCCATGGCCTTGATAGGGTCCATCATTCTGCTGGTGAGGATGTTCTCGAGGAAGTTTAGCCTAGGGTACGCGATCGGAACACCCAGCAAAACGATCAAATGCTTGGTTTCACCCTTTATGATCTCGTCTTCAAGGCGGTCAAATATGACATCGTACGAGTCTTCGGTCAAGATTTCATCACGTTGTCGTTCAGTCCGGCAGTCCAAACCAAGAAAGGCCAGTTGTCGGCCTAGATGCATGAAGACGCTACGAGAACGCTCTTTGATGTACGGCCCCGGACTCTTACCCAGTACCCATGACGGTTCTGTTTGTTCAGTCTCTGCAGGGACAGACTGATGCTGAAACAGCATATAGTACTTGAAGGCAACAGCACCAATGCCGGTAAATACTGGCGTCTGCATGAAATGGTGAGGATAAGATCCGTAGCCCTGCATGTATCAGTACCAAAAACCTGAGCTGGGGTTGGCGTCAACTTACATCGATGATATCATGATCATCCCAAATGTTGACCATTGGAATTTGAGAGTTGGCCATGCCAAACAAGCCCTGTGAGAACCACATCGAGTACCGATCTAAATAGAATTGCTCCAACTCGTTCTGCAGCTCTTCAGAAAACGGAGTGTGGTGCTTGTCCACAGGATTCCTATTCTCTGTCCATTGCCTGAACAATGTCGTATCTCTCATAGCGGCGTCATTGTAGATTTGATCACCACCGCCGAGCATGACATGGAACGGCCTGCTCTGATGTGAATTCAGAACATCGCGCCACATCGGGTCGGGTCCGCAGAACTCCTTTGAGTTAACACTCATGGAGAAGCCGTTGCAGCTGTGGAACATTATGTTCATCGTCTCGCCCTTGGCTGGAACCCAGAATCCAATTGCAGGGCCATTGTTAATTCTGTACGCAATACGTGCTTGCGTACTTCCGAGCTCGACCTCAAGGTTGAACCGCCAGAATGTCACCCCTCGCTCAGCGTGGAGACGAACGCCAGGAATTTCTCGTACTTTGCCAAGCTTCTCGCCGTCCTTCTTGTGGATGCGCGACCGAACAGAGCCGGACTCAGTGGCAGACCGTACCAGAGAGAACAGACCAGTCTCATCCTCAACCCGAGACAAATCCTCGTTCTCGGCTATCTCGTGTACAGGCTTTACGTACATGGTCTGCCCAGTTCTTGAGACCTTGAATTGCCCTTCGACGGGATCGGTGTAAGCAGGATCGAGCTCATCACCTTGGACCTCCTGCGGTGGGGGTGGGAGGATGTCCATTGTCTGCTTGAACAAGCGTAGAGAGGGCGGCTTTTGATATGATGATTCTGCATCAGTAGTCACGATGAGAACACTGCCACGCCATATTTCTCGATCATGTCCTGTACGACTCTGGTCCCTTCGCATGCCGGTATATCGAAGCAGCGGACCGCACTTGAGGTAAAGTGGCGGATTAAAGCTTGTTTGAGACGTGGGCTCATCGGCGTAGCCGTCGTATGCAGAGGGGGGCTCGGCATATGTACCTGAGCGCTGGCGACGGCCGGCTTGGCTTTCTTCCCACCACGCTTTGTTGTTTGTGGCGTTGGGCGTTCTTGTAGGCGCTGTCAGATCAAAGTCTTCAGCAACAAGCGAAGCAACCGGCGCTTGCCTCCATTCCTCCAACATAGGTGGCTTGATGTAAGTCCGCTCTGGGCCATGGTGACGTGAGAAACGGTGATGCTCATGCGGTGCCTGTGGTTGGATCTCTGAGTCGATATCAGAGAAGCCGACGCTCTTGCGAGCTACCGGAGGTACAGGAGAGTCGTAAGGATGGACCTGGAACTGGCCGTTGCTTTGGGGCAGTCCCTTCTGATTGATCTGTTGCTGCTGCATTTCCATACGAGCAGCCATAATGCCCCTGCTGTCTCTTTGGCTTCCTTGCCGCAATGGCTGCTGGATCAAGGAATCCTTGGAGAACCTTCTGCTATCGGACCGCATGACCTCCGCTCCTCCAAGCGTGTCGTCAATTCCTGCATCTTCCAAACCGAGCCCAGAGAGAGGAGTCAGACTGCCAATCGGATGTTCAACTGGCTTTCGGTGCACCTGTTGTACAGCTGGTGCGGTCGAAGTAATCGGTGTGGAGGATGGCACTGTACGCTCTCGGAAAGTGCCGACAGCCCCGGAGGTCCCAACTGGTTCCTTGCCCTTGGTGCTGGGACGACGTGGAATGTATGGATCGGTCTGAGGGACCTTCGATATAGAGGTGAGTCGAGGCTGCTTCTGGGATGGTACGCGTTGAGCAACAGGGACTGCTACTGCTTGGGCTGCGGAAGGGTCCCAAGGTTCGGACAGATCATAGACATAGTCACCTTCTGACTCTAGATCACTGATATCAGGGGATCTGGGGTGGCTCCGCAGCGGCGCAGAGACCTGGCGCTTATTGAACTCTGCGCGTTGAGCGGCGTCAGGAGCCCTCTCGTAGGTTGGCTGGGAGACATGACGTTTGCCGTTTCCTGTGCGCCCAGTAGTGTCTGGAACCGTCTCGTAGGTAGCCACGGGCTGCGCTGCAAGCCTCTTCTCCTTTTCAGCAGCCTCGCGGGCTCGGCGAGCACGCATTTCTGCCTCGACGCGCTCTTGCGCCGCCAACTCAGCCTCTAGCATCCGTGCGCGTCGCTCTTCTTTGCTAATGTCATCAAGTTTTCCTTCGAGCTTCTGTAGAGGCGACCGATCCGGAACAGATGGCTTTCGCTTCGAACCGCGTCGTTCGACAGTTCCTGATAGGGGTTCTACTGGAGCGTATGGAGGCGATCGCAATTCATATAGTCTGCCGGCGGCTGTCTTGATGGTTGGCTGCTGTCTGCTTGCATTCATCTGAATAGGCGGATCCCGCGATGACGAGCGAGGCGGTCCTTGGGAGCCGAGCTTTTGCGCATAAGGGTCCTTGTACGCTGTTGGTGGTGCTCTGGGGACATCTGGCGCAGCAGGCATGGGTTCGACCATGGCACCAATAGTCGGCGACACCTGCTGGCTCTGACGACGCCGATGGGAAGAGCTCCGCGACATGCCGTTAGCAGCTGAGGAAGCGACCGGCCGAGCAGTGTTGCTTGGAATCACAGTGGCCATGTTAGCATCCTGAGACTGCGGTCGGGCGTCTACTGGACGGCGATAGGAATTGCGCCTCTGCGGGAAGGATTCGTAGTGTTGCTGGGTAGTGGGAGGACTGGAGATGCGGGTGGCATAGGTGCCGCTGGCTCTGCTGGTATCCATATCGCTACACGACCATGGAACTGGCGCAGTGGTGAGCGAGTGGAGCACTGTGTGGCCCAACTCTGGACTCGTCAGGGTTTCTGATGCAGGTGATTCGTGCCAGGTCGGGGTGCAGCTGGGGTTACACTATCACAGCAGGTCACTTAGAAGAGGCTCCATGGATACGGCTTGCACGGTAGCTACCTAGGAGATGCAGATGAATATGCTAGGAGATGCTAGACGCTGCGCGATGCTGAGAGCGCGTGGGAAGTGCGCAAGGCGGCGATGGCGGGAAGCAAGCGCGCAGAAGGCAGCAAAGAACGATCGAATGGCTACAATATGTACAGGTGCAGGGAGGGACGGAGCGCAGCAGGAGCGACGGACGCAGGCAGCTCGATAATATTGACTGCGCCGCCAACTCATCATCACTCGAGCTCTGCCAGCCATCGTTCAAGCCACGCCAGCCCCCCTCCACCAAGGTTCCTTGGAAGCTCCCGAGGGCCCACCGTCCCGCTCGACCACCTTACCCAAAGGGGTGCTGGCGCGCGACGGGGTCCAGAGTGCGGCGATCTAAGGTGTCTCGGGGACGGGGACCACGGGCATGAGCTGTGGCTGCACGCTTCAGCGACGTTTCACGAGCCCTTCGCGCTGCGCTGACACTGCTGTTGCCGCTGACGATACCTGTCAACACCTCGCTGCCTTGTAGACTCTGCACACACTGTCTGCAAGCACTGGAGTCGCCTCAGACCCCTGGCCGAGTCCGTCCCTAGCCGTCGTCGCAATCGCTCTCCTTAGCTTCCTCAATAGGCCAACAATATACGGACACCTTTCACACTCCATACCATCCCTAACCACCTTTCAACAAAGAGACATTCGATTGCGCTGCCTGTTGGCTTCTATCGGCTGCGAGTGCTCTCTGCATACCCTCGCCACGCCCCATCGCTGCTGTGGGCAGTACATGACCGCAGCCGGCTGCGCATATATTTCTAGGCATCTCCGCCATGCGTCTTCTCGACATCTTCAGCGCGCTGTCAGCAGCGTCGCTGGCAGCTGCAGGAGGACATCATCTGCCTAAGCGCGACTACGTGACCAACGATTATTACGCCATTCACGTCTCCCCGTCCGCCTCGCCCGCAGACCTCGCCGCGCACCTTGGCCTGAGCTACGAAGGCCCCTTTGGTTCGATTGACCACCACCACGTCTTCCGCGCGCCCAAGCACGAGAACGATATTGTGGAGGATGCCAGACAAGACTTGAAGAGGCGGCGGCGGAAGAGAGAAGTCGGGATGGAATACCACCCACTTGATAGCATTCACTTCACACAGAAGCAGAAGCTCAACCCAAGGCATTGGAAACGCGGCGTAATCCCTCCTCGCCAAAGCGTCAACGATGCAATCAACGCACAGCGCCAGGTCGCCAAGTCGCTAAGCATCCAGGATCCCATCTTCAACGAGCAGTGGCACATCTTCAACGTGAAGACACCAGGCAACGACGTCAACATAACCGACGTGTGGATGCAGGGAATCACGGGCAAGGGCGTCACAGCTTGTGTTGTTGACGACGGACTCGATTATGATAGCGGCGACCTGAAGGATAACTTCTTCGCCGAAGGCTCGCACGACTTCAACGACAACGAAGACCTCCCTACGCCGAAACTCTCCGATGATAGACACGGCACACGTTGTGCAGGAGAGATTGCAGCTGGAAAGAACAATGTCTGTGGTGTTGGACTGGCGTACGATGCGAAGATCTCTGGAGTGCGCATTCTATCTGGACAGATCACTGATATGGACGAAGCGCTGGCCATCAACTACGAGATGCAGAAGAACGATATCTACTCCTGCTCATGGGGCCCGCCAGACGATGGTAAGACCATGCAAGAACCGGGAATTCTGATCAAGAAGGCCATGGTCACTGCTGTTCAGCAAGGTCGTGGTGGCAAGGGCTCCGTGTACGTCTTCGCGGCTGGTAACGGTGCTGCGAGTGACGACAATTGCAACTTCGACGGCTACACCAACAGCATCTACAGCATCACCGTCGGCGCTATCGACATGAACAACCAACACCCGTACTACTCCGAGGCATGTTCTGCGCAGCTAGTCGTTACGTACAGCAGCGGAGGCGGTGACGCGATCCATACTACCGATGTGGGCGCAAATAAGTGCACAGGCTCGCACGGAGGTACTTCAGCAGCCGGGCCTCTCGGTGTGGGCATCTATGCTTTGGTGTTGCAGGCTCGTCCTGACCTCACTTGGCGCGATGTCCAATGGCTTACTGTATTGACGGCAGCGCCTTTCGATACCCCTAGCGACTGGACCAAAACATCTCTTGGCCGCATGTATAGCCACCAGTTCGGCTACGGCAAGCTGGATGCGTACGCCATCGTAGAGAAGGCAAAGGACTGGAAGCTTGTCAAGCCCCAAGCCTGGTTCTACTCCCCATGGATGCACGTCAAGAAGGCCATTCCCGAGGGCAAGGAAGGTCTAGCAAGTGTTTTCGAAATCACAGAGGATATGCTGAAGAAGGCTAACTTCGAGCGCGTCGAACACATCACTCTCACTATGAACGTAAAGCACCAGCGTCGTGGCGACTTGAGCGTCGAGCTCATCTCTCCTACCGGCATGAGCTCCCACCTCTCCACAGCCCGACGCGACGACGAGGACATCCGTGGATACGAAGACTGGACCTTCATGTCTGTTGCCCACTGGGGCGAATCCGGCATCGGAAACTGGACCGTCGTCGTCAAGGATACCGTCGCCAACAACAAGAAGACAGGAAGCCTGACAGATTGGAAGCTGCGTCTTTGGGGCGAATGCATCGATTCGTCCAAGGCGACACTCCTCCCTATCCCTACCGAACACGACGACGATGACCACGACATTATCGACGATCATCCCGCACACACAACATCCGTCGCTCTCCCCAGCCACACCCCCACCGTCACCGCCAACCCATCAGACCACCTGGACCGCCCTGTGAACCAGAAGCCCACAGGCGGCGAAGGAGCCTCCGCATCCCCGACAGCATCCACTACGCCGTCGGCATCCGCAACAGCAACAGCAACACCAGAGACCGAGAACCTGCTCCCCTCCATCTTCCCCACCTTTGGCGTCAGCCGGCGCACCCAGATCTGGATCTACGGCTCACTAGCACTGATCCTGATCTTCGTATCCGGGCTGGGCGCATACTTCTACCTCGCGCGGCGCAGGCAGCAGAAGAGCTCGCGCGACGCATACGAATTCGAGGTCCTGGACGACGTCGACGACCGCGAGGAGACGGGCATGCTGAGCGGGGCCGCCGGCGGTGCGAAGAAGAAGGGCCGTGCCAGGCGCGGCGGCGAGCTGTACGATGCGTTTGCTGGCGAGAGCGATGAGGATCTGCTTAGCGATAGCGATGGCGGTGATGAGGGCCCGTATCGCGACCAGGAGAGGTTCAATGAGAAGTACGCCCGCGATGGCGATGCGGCGAGTGAGGAGCTTAGTGGGAGTGAGCGCGGGAGGGGGAAAGAGTGATACAGTCAGTCTCATTTTTGTTCTTCTGGCGGTGTTGGGAAGGCAGCGGGTTGGGGGGTAGGTGCGTGTGTATAAATGATGTGTTTGCAGAATGAGCATTGATCGGCGTTGGGGGGGTTGTATGCATACGCATTTGGCGACTTCGCTGTGGCTCCGTGGATGGCATGGGGCATTTCGCTGCAGGAGAAAGGGTAGTTTGCAATATGCCGTATAGCATTGATTGGAAATTGGGTATCGTTGATTCTAACTGCTGCCTTTCTTTTTCCACCCCGAAGAACGCCGATGTATGCAAAGTCTTTTCCCTCCCATCTCTCACTGACGAACGAATGCACGAAAACGCAAGCTCTACGCAACCTTCCGCCCGACATTGCCTACACCCCGCCCCACAACGCTGACAACGATATCTCCACGCTCCTCATCGGATCCGTTCTCGCGGAAGCCCCAGCCACTCCCGCCAAAGACCTTGGAGTCGCGGGCGAGCGAGATGATCTCCTCGCTGGCGAGCACGTCCTTGCCGAGGGCGAGGCGGCCGACGTCTTCGGAGCCCATGGCCATGAGCATGAGGACGGTCGGGGCGGCAATGCTGTCGACGGCGCCGCCCTGCGCGATCTTCTCCAGCAGCTGGTACGCGCACTGCTTGCCGATTTCGTCGGCGGGCACGCCTCCCTCTGGCGGCGAGCACACGTCTGCGCTGTACAGGCAGCCGGTGCTGCTCTCGGCGACCAGACTCAGGCCGAACCCCACTGCGCCTTTGACCTTGGGGCCGCCGGATTTCTGGGTGGTGGGTATTAAGGGTGCGGGGGAGGCGTCGGAGAAGATGTATGTGTCTGGGACGAATTTGTTGAGGATGCCGCGGGCCTCGAAGATCATGCGTTCGTTGTTGCTCTTGGGGACTTCGACGCAGTAGGCGACGCCGCGGATTTTCTTGACGCGGCCCGGGTTGAGGAGGTGCAGGGTCTTGGGCAGGCGGACCTGGTGGTTGAAGACGAGCTGGACCTCGCCGCCGGCGGACTTGCCCATACCCGGCGCGCAGCTGCGCTTGAGGATGCGCAGTTCGATGTTGCGCTCGATGCCGAAGGATTTGTAGAGCGGCAGGATGGCGGTGCGCACTGTGTCTGCGCTCACGTCGCCGCTGGGGGTGGACGAGGTGACGCAGCCTTCGCCGTGCAGGATGACGTTGACTTTGTCTTTGGCAAAGGGCGCGAGGATGCAGAGCGGTATCAGCCACCACGACACGCCTCGCCGTGAGCATTCGCGGGGGATCTCGTGCCGGATGACGCCGCCGTGGGCGCCGAGGCCTTCTGCAGAGCCGGTGATGAGGCCCGGGCGGTAGACGAGGGTTGTACCGGTCATGGAGAACTGGACCTGGCCGCCATTGGTGACGGCGTCGAGCAGGCGCACAAAGTTTGTCTCGGAGCGCGTGAGGCCTGGGTTTGTGGACGAGGAGCGGATCTGGGATATGCGGATGGGCCTGCCGGTGAGGGTTGCGAGGAGGAGACGCGAGACCAGGTGGCGGTGGCCTGTGAAGTTGAGCGGCTGCTGGAGGGCTTCGTCGACGGCCATGGCGGCGGGTATGTGCACAGGCGTGTGAGCGTCTCGGGGGCTGTTGGCTGTTGGCTGTGGGCGGGCGTCGACGGGTGGATGCCAGCTGCGATGCATTGCATTGCGCTTTCCCGAACTTTTTCTCTTATCGATAAGCCGAACGCTAAGCCGATATTAGCGCCAACGCGGGCAGATGGCCAGGCCAGTCGCGTCGTCGCGTCCACCCGCAGGCCTCGGAGGATAGCTAACGACGGGGCGCGTTTGCTGCTGGGCTGTAGTCTTTTATTTTCATTGCTTGATGTGGCGGCAGTGACTGGTCGCTGCTTGTTCCCAATGGTTGGTCCACACAGACGACTTGGACTTCAAAGAAGCGGACTACCATTGCTGAAAACAGTGAATGGAAAGCCGCATGCTCAGCAGGAGGACCACGAAGAGGTGCAGCAGGTGCCCGCGCCTCAGCACTTCGATGACATCAATGCTGAACCTGCAGACTCGGACGACGAGCTCAGAGTTCCCAAACAGTCCGAGCCGAAGCCGTCATTGAAGTCGAGTGACACTGGGGACACCCCTCTGAATCAACCACCGGGCCTGAATCGAAAACGAAAGACAGAGACTACCCCGAGACGCGCAGGCGAGGAATCAAAGTTGCGGAGACCCAACACCAACAAGAAGAATCGATGCACGCCAATTGTTCCCAGGCAGGGACAATTCGAACAGAGTCGCGCCACGAAGGAGATCAGGCAAGACAAGGAGAACGTCACATCTCAAGCCACGCCGCCAGCATCCTCTGCGCCTCAGGATGACTTCGAGTTTGGCTTGTCTAGCCAGAGATCGCAGAGGGGTCCGGCAAAGAAGTACGGCACGGGCAAGACCAAGAACATACATGCCACAGCTGGATCAGGGTCGAAGCCGAAGTCCACGTCCAAGCAGCAGCGGAAGGGGCAGACGCAATCGGAGGACGAGCATTCGGACACGGATGTTTCCATGCTGTCCGCACCAGTCGCCGATGAGCCAAAGCCGCAGCTCAAGCACGGCGCAAAGAAACCACAGCCTCAGTCCAAACCACAACGCAAACCTGAACCTGCCCCGGCAGACCCAGAGCTGCGCAGCGTCCCGTCAAGACAGACACGAAAGCCCCGTCCCACCAACAGCAATGCCTACGACTCAATACCTCTGACCGAGGCAGAACTGGACAGCCTCCTAAAGCCCACACTCCGCGAACAACTCGGGCTCGACGACACCCAGCCCTCCTCCCCACCGCCCTCCAGCGCGCCCCAATCGGACCTCGACAACGTCTCCTCATACGTGCGCGAGCTCCCTACCGAAGCAGAAGAAGGCACAATCTGCCCGCTCTGCCACTCACCCGTAGACCAAGACACATACTGGCAGTTCTGGAAAAACCGGCCCAAAACCGTAAAACACCAGGCCACCTTCTGCCACACGCACCGCGTGCACACCGCACGCCTCGACTACGCCTCGGAAGGCTTCCCCTCCATCGACTGGACCCAGCTCCCCTCGCGCATCAAAGCCCACCGCATGGACCTCTACGCCATCCTCACCAACGACACCCCCACCCCCTCCCCCTTCCGCATCCGCTACGCCCCGCTTGCCCTGACCGGCAAAGCCGCCGCCGCACACGTTGCCTCCCTGCGCCGCGACCTCTCCCCCACCAAGCGCGCGGAACTGGCCTCGCACGCCCTCGACGACGCAGACGCACAGGTGTACCCGGGCTACTATGGCGCGCGCGGCCGCCGCGCCATCTCCGAGTCCGTCATGGCGCTGTTGCACGCCGAGATCAAAAACACCCCCGACCCCGTTGTGCAGACTTCGGGCCCCGCGGCGTTTGTCCAGGCCGTCATGGTGCCCGAGGTTGCGATTAGGCTGATCGCGGAGGATATGTGCTGTGATTTGGATGCCGCTGAGGAGATCAGGGAGAGGACGTTTGAGATGGGCGTCTTGTTGAATGAGGAGGTCGAGGATGAGGTGTTGGTTGGTGACGGGGAGGAGGGGGAGGGAGAGAATGAGTATCTTGTTTGAAGTGAAGGGGTGAGGGGGGAGGGAGTTGGTTGGGAAGAGGATGTTATTCTGGGAAGCTGGTTGTTTTGATACCCCTGTATTGTTAGCCGCGTGGGCAGAGAGCGAGGTGGTGGTGTCCTCTCTGGTGCTCTCGTTTGTTTGTCGATGGGCTGTGAGGAAGTTCTCTGGTCTTGCTCGCGGCGATATCATGAATATCACGCAAATCGAATCAAATCCGCGACGTTGTGCGGAAAAAAATAATAATTCAACATCATCATCTACGCTCTACAATTCGTCTCTCTTCCTTCTCTGTCCGGCACCATCCTGCTGTTGCTGTTGTTGCTGTGCCTGCTCGTACTTCTCCCTCTCCACACCCTCGTCCCACATCTTCTTCTTCGGGTTCCGCGGCTTGTCGCTCTCCTTCAACACCGTGCCATCGCCCCTGACAACCGGCCCTTCATCGTCGGGCTGCTGTCTGTTCTGCCTCAGCTGGGGATGAACATCCTCCTCTCCCTGCTGTTGCTGCTGCTGCTGCTGTGCCTGTTCAGCCATCTTGCCAACCTGCTGGCTGACGGAACCCGGGGGACTAGGATCGCCGTGATAGTATCCTCTCCCTCCACCGCCAACGGGGATATAATTCTGCTGCGGCGGGATATCAGCCGCGCTATTGCGTCTCGGGATACCGCCTGTTGCGCTGGGCTTTACAATCAGGCTGGTGCTTTGCTGCTGCTGCGGCGAAGAAACAGCGAGACCCGACGATGACGATGACTGCGCTGCTGCTGCTGCTCCTGCGGTCCCCAGACCTACCACGCCAAACACAATGCGGAAGACGAGCTTCAGCGGCCAGATGAGGAACCAGGTCAGCGGGCCGTACAGCCAGCGGCGGAAGACGAGCCAGATGATGGTGGTGATGAGGATGTAGAATGTAGTCTCGAGATACCAGGTGTCGCTCTTTGTGCTCTTGAGGAGGGTGGTGACGAGGTTCCTGCTGTTGGCGAGGAGGGTGTTGAGATCGGAGTAGCGTTCGCCTAGGTCGGCGAGGGCGGCGGTAGACTGCTCGAGTGTTTCTTGGGCAAAGCGGGAGCGCGAGAGCTCGTTTTGCATCAACGCGTGCGTTCGTCGGAGCGCGGCTGTGACGTCTGACGAGGCCTGGGCGACGATCTCGTCCTCGTTGAGGCCTTTGTTCTGCTTGCGCTGGCGGTATGTCGAGGATGGTGTCGAGGTGCCGGATTGGAGGTTGGAGAAGAGGAGTTCGCGTTCTTTGAGCTTTGCGCGCTCCGCGTTGTGTTTGGCTGTGAGCTGCGCTTTGCGGTACTGCGACCTTGAACTGTTCGCCGAGTCAGTTCACCCTGAACTGTATGCAGAGTACACGTAGGCGTAGAAAAGCTCGACTCACGCTCTCAAATCCTCTGTCAAACGGGCAAGAAGCACAGCAAGTCTGGATCTTTCGCTCTCTTTCGAGCTGTCCCTCCGCTTGCCCAGTGTTCCAGGGCCCTGCTGGAGTACGTCTTCGACCTCTTGCCTGAGAAGCTCGAGCTCGTCCTCGATTCCTTTTAAGGTCTCGTGGATCTCAGCGCTCAATTCCAGGCGCACGTCGCCTTCTTCCCCGAGTAACGGCTGTGATCCGGGCTGGAAGTCAAGTTTGGCGAGACGCTGGATGAGCTGTCCGGCTGACTTATTTGACTCTGTCAAAGCAACCAGGCGGTTGGTCAGCGTCTGGGTGGTCGGGGGTAGCGGCGCCATGGTGCATCATACAGGTGTTCAACCCCAAGTGCTATGACGGAGGGGAGCGGTCCAGCTGGCCGTTCAGACCCACTGCGCCAATCGAAATCCCGCGCGCACGGACTTTGCGGTCGAGGTGAGGATTGAGGTGCTCGACAGTCTTTCGAGGTACTGTCGCCGCCGCCCAACAGTGAGTGGATTTCCTTCTCAGACGTTGTCTTACTGACTGAGCGAGTAGTCAATCCTCAACTCCGCCCTCGCGCACTGCCTCCTTTGTCCACCACCGCTCCGTCGCCATCATGATCACCCGTTTCCTCACCGAAGTCCGCGTCGCTTTCAACCCCTTCAGTCCTCGCTCGAAGCCCGCGCGGTTATTCCTCTCGCTCATTCCTGCCGATGCCCGCGCCAATGGCATGAGTGTTCAGTCCAAATTGTTGCCACGAACAAGTAAAGAGAATGCGACCTTGGGCGTCAAGTTCAGTATGTGCCCGCGCTCCTCACAAGATCACACTAGAAAATGCTGGTGTCTCTTATGTTCTTGCAGTTACTGCGGTACTGTTGCGATTGAGAGGACGTTACAATGAAGCTAACGCATATATGTCTGCAGAGGACGGCAAGGAGATGAACCTCGATCTGAGCAACATGCGGATAACAGAAGTCATGGAGCAGGTCGATCGACACTCTCGCATGCTTGCACGAAAGGAGGAATTGACTGGCAACTAAAGAGCTTGGTTTCACCCTCTTTCCTTTGCACTTGTGTCCCTAGCTGCCCACTCGGCCATGGACTACACTTGGGCACACGCAGCATCGTCTATTAGAACACGAGAGCATTGACAACTCTCCTTATATGTATATCAGAAGCATCACAAGGAGTCACGGTGCATATTCGAGATACGGAATGTGGAGGCTGTTACGCTATTGAATGGATTTCTTTATTTGGCCAGGAATAGGCTTTTACCAATGCTAGTCTTCATCCCTGTTCAGTGGGAATACTCGAACCCATTGGCGTGCCGGATCATGGTTCACTTGTTCACAATGTAAAAAGCCCACGAGAGCCGTTGCTTGCCGTCTTTAGTGATGCCAGACGTCTAGCTGGAGGGGGCACCGGAAATGTAGAACCACTTGTCGATGCTGGGGTCGATGGGAGCGGGGGACTTGTCCTCGCCAGCGGGGATGTTGAGGGAGCTGGAGTCGGTCTTGTCGGCCGAGTGGGAGAGAGTGGTGTTGGCGAGAGAAAGGTCCTTCTTCTCGGTCTTGCCAGCGACGAGCTTCTCCCAGGCCTCAGCACACTCACGGACAATGTCCATGGCGTACTTCTTGTTCTTGCACTCGCCAGAGAAGGCGAACTGGTTCTCGGGCTTGCCATCGGGGATCTTGTAGATGCGGAACCACTCGTTGGTGGCACGCAAAAGACCGGGCAGGTGGCGCTCGACGTCCTCGACGTCGTTGAGCTTGGGAGCCAAGGGGTCGTTCACGTTGACGACAATGATCTTCCAGTCAGTCTCGCCCTCGTCGAGCAGAGCCATGACACCGAGAACCTTGACCTGGATGACATCTCCGGGCTTGTTGACAAGCTCACCGATCTCGCAGACGTCAAGCGGGTCGTTATCACCGTTGGCCTTGGTCTCGGGGTGTGTGACGTTGGGGTCCTCCCAGGTCTAGCAGCGGTCAGTATGCACTCATCTTGGCCGATATCGGGCTGGCGTCAGTGTTGCGTACCTGGGGGAAGGCACCGTAGTTCCAGAGGTAGCCCTTGTGGGGGAAGCAGTTGCGGACGAAGCGAAGCTTGCCCTTCTTGATGTCCTGCTTGATGGGGTTGAGGGTCTCCTCCTTGGAGATCTGTTGAGGCGGTCAGCGACATGTCGGTCTGCAAGGCGGGGCAGCTGCGAGCTGCGAGCTGCGAGCTGCAATGGCGCTCAATGGCGCTCAATTGGGAGAAACGCACCTCCATCTTGGCGTTGCTCCAGCGGGGGACCTCAACGACCATGTTGAGGATGGTCTGCTGCTCGTTGGCATACAGCGGGATGTCGTGCCATGCCGAGATGGGCTTGCCGTCCTTCTCGATGAAGACGCGGTGCTCGAGTGTGTTCGCCGCAGCGACCTTGCGGACAGAGTAAGTCATATTGGTGGTTCCTGACTGGGGAGTGGTGGAGGGTGAAGTGGTGGAGGAGAAGTGCTGCTGGATTTTGTCGAGGCGCTGGAGGGGTCTAGTGGGGCTGGCAGCAGGCGCAGGCGCAGGCGGGCGCGGGCGGTGTTGGTTAGCCAGTGTGACGAGCGTCTGCCTGCATGGGGCAGATCCGGGGCTCAAAGGGGGCAATTGCTGACGGAGAGCTGCTTGCTTGGCTATGTTGAGCCTCAGCATCAATCGCGAGCAGTGCATGCAGATGGTCTTTATCAGGAAACCGGCTAGATCAGATGGCCGGCTGCGCGCTCCTCTTGGACAAACCGAGGTGTAGGCACTGCGGGCGGATGTTTTCCACGCGCAGCACCGTGCACGGACGTGACGTGCGTGGGGAAAACGATCTCTACGTACGCTGTGTAGAGTATACAAAAGTGCATGTAGTAATCTCAATACAGCTTGTTCGGCCGCCAGAAGCCCCTGCCTGTCATCTCCGTACTATTAATTTGCATCCGGCCATTGTCATCATCCGGAGTATACGATAGCTCTGCAGCGTCCTCCCCTGCTGTCGCAGCCATGCCATAACGGGCTGATGCTTCATCGCCATTGTCCTGATTCGATATATCACCCTCGTAAACAAAGTCATGGCCAACCTCATCCGCGCGTCGGATATCATTGCCGTGTTCAGGACCAAACGGCAGTGGTTTTCGATGCCGATGTGCCTGGAGCAAGTAAAAGTTGGGACCAGGGAAGGTTAACTGCCTCGATGTTCGCGCGTTTGGAGTAACATGTTGGACTCTCGACTCTTGTGAATCATGGTAATCTGGCCTGTATCCGGTCTGGCGGATGCCCCAAAAAGGTCGAGCACCCTGCATATATGTTGACCTTTCTCGAGACGCCATTTTGTTGCACTCTTGAAGACCCTCATTAAGACTCGCTGATGGTCGCTGGCTTTCACATAAGGGCATCAGAGAAATGGCTCCCCTAGTACCATATCCTGCAGTTAAGAGTGGTTTGTTGTAAATGTTCGAGGCCTTGCGTGGACGTTGCGTTATGGTCAGATCGAATTGCTTGCTTGTGACGGCTCTGTGAAGTGACGGCGATAATAACGACGGTGGATAAACTTCTTCGGTCTGACCGTCACCTGCGGCTCGACCAACGAAGTCTGTTCTCTGGGTCAAAAATGAACGCCTGTGACGCGATCGCGATCTTGACCGTTCTGTTGGCACAGGAAGGACTGGCTGCGTCCCAGGGACAGACATGTCGTATACGAGCGAAGATGGCAAATGTTCGCGAGTTATGTGCTTTTTGCGATGAAGCTCTGGCGTTATCTGGCTCAGATTATCGGTACATTGCATCTGAACGGGCGTCCTCTCCTTCTGTTGTCTTGGGTTTGAATGTCGTAGGGATTCTGACCAAGTGAAGTAGCTGGCGCTCGTATGATGCGGCTGTCCTGTGTCTGAACCCAACTGCGATCTTCTGTTTTCAGCTCGAGCTGTGAGTACTGCTGCCTCAGGTCGGGTCGAAGGTGTAAATGTCTTTCTCTGACGGGGGCCTGCTGTTGCAAAATGTTGACCTTCAGACTGGAGCTCCCTGTCCTCTTCTGCCACCACGGGTCGTGCGCCAGTAAAGAATGCTGAGATCTCTTCATCCTTTGTACGCAGACGCTCTTTCCTTCGCTTGACCCGGGCGTCTGTGGCATGCGGAGGATTCCTTCTGTTGCTGCCATCGCGCAAAAAGTTCATATCGGAGAAGACAAGGTCCGGTACTGTCATGATGTTCAGCTTTCTCTTCAGCATGCAACGCGGCAGGTCTTACAGCCTTCACCCTTGATTGGGATAGAACTTTTGCCTTTATTGAAAAGTCCCATTTTCTCCACAGGCTTCAGCTAAACAAACATCAGCACTCAGCATACGACAGCACTGCCTGGCGTCCTCACTGTCAACCGATTTCTCGTGACGTTCTCAGCTTGAAACTCCCGCCCAACTCCACTTTGAGTCTTCTCGTCCTTTCTCTGTTTGGATTTGCGTTTCGACTTTTTTGGTTCCTGCTTCCGGACTGAACGCCGGATTCGGGCATGCTCTTCTGGGCTCTGCGACTCTGCAGTATACTTTTCTGGGCGAGTCTTGCGGCGGGACTTTCGTATGTATCGTTGACTCTTTGAACCTTTGCTTGAAGGGTCGTTTCGGAAGTGGTGAGGCGCGCTACCAGAAGGCTCGACGTAATGTTGCTTAGCAGAAATGATGCGCTCGCCCACAGATATGCCATCACGCCAAGGTTGTGGAGAAGGCGCTTTGAGAATGGAGCTGTCTGACGAACTGCACTTCCGTTTGCGGCTAGCTCCTGGGACAACATCCCCTTGTTGCAGAGCGACAACATGTTCACTGTGTAATTGCTCAGGGCGAACCGGACTCGCGATCTCAGCAAGCCATTTTCGTATGTCCATCTTAGGGCTGACTGTCTCCATTCCACTACATCAGCAGTAGCGCTACCGGCGATGAGCGAGCCGTCCCGTGAGAGGATCCAAGGTCGAACGGATGCTTGAGGTCGTACAGCAGAGCACATCAGTGGGCTGGCTTGGTCGAAGCTTGCACAATTTCGACATGTGTAACGCAGATGACAGGCGGTAGTCGCGCTGTCGAAGGATACCACTGACGGTGTGTTATTGGAAGGCACGCTGAGATTTCATTATCCCTTGTTGCTGCCTGTTGGTAGTGCTATGCTGAGATCTGGCAAGCACCACCGGGCGACATGCTAGATCGTTTCTACGTCACAATATGGCGACTACAATGACTCGTCCGGCAAGGTCATTTCAAAGCACAAAGCTGTTGTGCTTCCTATGACAGGCACCTACCGGACAGTATCCATCGCTGTTAGAACCTGGTGTCTCCTGTTACGGTGATGAGGAGATGTGCGCATGCTCTTCATCGTTCTTGTTTTCGCTGAATCGACATTGCCGGTCAAAAAGTTATCGTTGGGCGCATCACGATAACAATATCGTTCCTTCCTGCATATATCGCAAGGCCAGGTAGGCGTATTGACTACCTATCTAAAGACTGTGCCTTTTGTGTAACCTGTTGCAACGCTGAACAATGTCCCGCTTCCGGCACACGGGTAGAGCTAGCAGCCCTCTCTGCGATGGATCCCTGCAGTTGAGTACCGATCGTCCTCATGTCCTCCGGATGAAGTGCTCATGGACTGTCCCAGCAGGGGCTATAGGTCGCCGCTCTACACGGCGACTGACTTCCTATAAAGCAGCGTGCATCTTGCTGCGTGGAGAGGGCTTTCTGGACAGATCTGCGATGGCTCGCGTAGATTTCGCGCGTCGCAACAGCAGTGAATGCCACACGCGCACGGGGATCATGCCGTCAGCCCCTCTAAGTTATTTGGGCGTGACTATGATAAGCGGCCTAGCCCCACACTCCATTGACCAATCCGAGTGAGTACAGGGCACATCCACGGTGATGTCTCTTATTTGGCTGCATCTGAATGCGCTCTCATCTTCCGAGCACGCAACCCGCCTGCAAGGCCTTCCAGATGCACGCCGTTCGCCGCCGTCCAATCATAGGACTGCGCCTGTGCCGGCAGCTCGAGAAGTCGAATCAGAGAATTCGAGCTGTCCCTTTTCGCTGGCATGCTGCCCTGTTGTTAGAGTCCACTAGTTCCCAAGCTAGCCGTGAGCTGCATAATTCCGGCATGAGGAAACGTACACGGGACGAGCTAGCTTAGCTGAGGCAGATGGGTGAGAGAGCTGGTGTTCTGCAATCAGGCGTTGGGTGGGCCAGCGCTGCAGTGAATTCACCTGCGCAGCAGCAGCTTCACTCTCCTGATCTCACCGCACTCTTGCTGGCACGGAGCTCTTAAAGCGCCCAACAACCAATCAATCAGGTAAAGGTTAGCTCTTTTCTATTGTCCAGCCGTCACAATCCATCCAGGATTCCAGGTTCCTGCTCTTGTGTGAGCGCCAACCCTACACCAACACAGCTAGCGTTCGTTCACTGGAGGGGTCTTTAGTTCTATCTGCCTGCCCCGCCAGCCCAAGCCCTCCACCTCGCTCTCTCTGCCTCATCATCACGACCGCGACCTTGCAGCGGACATCACCCTTCATACAGACCATTTATCGACTGCCTGTGCATTCGGTACGAATACAGCCTGGTGCTTAAAGACTAAATGTTCGTTCCGTCACGTTGCTTGTTACGACCTGCAGCGGGCGCCGTGATGGCGATCCCGCGCATGTGTCCCCCAGCTTTCCTCTTTCCTTAGTGTCCTCCTCATCCACCTGTCTTGCAGCTTTTTGTATCACGCGCGTTCTTCCTACTCGAGAGTCGGTATTGAGACAGTTCAGTGCTTCTTTAGATCACCATGTCGAAGCTCTTCATAGGGTAAGTCACGTCACAGCTCCAGATCGGCTTTGCGACTGACAAGCAAATAGAGGTCTTGCGTGGCACACCGACGATGCGACTCTGCGCCAAAAGTTCGAGGAGTTCGGCCAGGTAGAGGAGGCTGTAAGTTATGGCTCCAAGCAGCGCATGAGGATCAGAACAAGACAGAACAGCCGCTCACTCCACTGCAGGTAGTCGTCAAGGACCGTGACACTGGCCGCAGCAGGGGCTTCGGTTTCGTTCGCTTCGCGTCCGATGCTGAGGCTGATACTGCCATGCAGAACATGAACAACATCGAGTCAGTATTCCCGTCTATTGATCTATCCAACGCGAAGCAACAAGCGAGACCACAGCTTCTTCTTGCAGCCTCGTTATGCATTACACATCGGGATTTCCCTTTCTAAGCATACTCTAATCTCACTAGGTTCGATGGTCGTACCATTCGCGTTGACAAGGCTTCTGACCGCGCTGGAGGTGGCGGCGGCGGCGGTCGTGGCGGTTACGGAGGCGGTCGTGGCGGCTACGGAGGCGGCGGCGGCTACAACGGCGGTGGTGGTAAGTCTACGATCCATCCTCACTACTGACCGTCACTCTTGGCTGATCAATCGCTAGGCTACAGCGGCGGTCGTGGTTTGTGATCACACCTACTTCGACTGATGATATACTGACATCCGCAATAGGCTATGGCGGCCAGTGGGGTCCCCCAGGCGGTCAGGGTGGTGGCTACCAACAGGGCGGCGGCTATGGCCAGCGTCAAGGTGGCTATGACCAGCAGCAGCAGCAGCAGGGCGGCGGTGGCCAGTGGTAATTCCCAAATCAAGCTCCCGCTACACCTATGGCAACGTGCGTCAACACACAGCGCTCTAAGGACGGCGGGATAGAGGGCAGGGTTTTTGGCGTCTGAACTTGCATCGAAGTGGAGGGCTCGAGCTCTGATAGACACCGGGTCTGACTAGGATTGGTGCTGGTGATTCAGATAGTTCTTCAGCTCCTGTATGAGGACGCTCGGGGACTGACGTTGGGCTGCACTGACGAGATGATTGATACCCATTGAATCAGGATTTACTTGTCTCGGGTCGTGGTTCTGGATGTTTTTACTCAACCTTAGTTACGGTTTCTTCTACATATGGTCGAGATCATGCTCAAAAAAGTTGGCTTCACTTGATTCTTTGAATGCCCATAATGCAACAGCTTGAATAGGTCATGAACATGAGGTTCTCCAAACGCTGTACCATACGCCTGTGGGTTGTGCACCCAGAAGGCTAGTCGCACCATACAGAGACGCGGTCGAACGTCCTACACCTCGGCAGCATTATGGAGCAGACTCGCGAATCCACCAAACCCACCGTCCGTGCTCTCGGCATTCCAACGCCTGTGTAACGCAACCCCACAAACCCTAAGCAATGGGCGGCGATTTACGGTGTTACAATTCAGACAGTACAACATCACACCGATGCGATAACTCTCCGTAGAGCAACTTGCACCCTGCCACGCAAGACGGAAAAATCCTGTCAGCTTAGCCAACACAATGTGACATACCCGCATATAACGTACTTAACCGCTGTAGACTGGAAGACCGGCTGCAGCACAGTGCATGGAGCAAATGCGGATGCAAGTGGTCGTCACGAGTCAGCCGCTCCACCCGCATGTGGCTGGATGGCCCGCAATGCTGCTGCCTTGTGGGCTGGAGTTGAGGAAAGAGGGCCCTTCCCCAGAACCCTGGAACGCAAACACCGCCATTGCCAGCTAAAGAGAAATCTATCGACCATGAAGCATCGGGCCGGAAAAGGCGACAGCGCGCGTGTGTCACGACCAGAGTCTGCTCTTCCTCATGTTTTGACGGCTGCCTTCGTTATACTCGTCTTGATCGCTGGGCTGGACACCATCTGTCCCAATCTCAAATACCAATTCGTTCGAGAAGACGACGGCCAGCCACGAACAGGGGTAGCCAGCCATACGTACGATCCGTTGATTTGGTCTAAGGTATGTGTCGGCATTCCGCAGCATCAGCAGCATTCATGTGGGCCTTGCACCTTCTTCCATTGCATATCTTTACATGTCGCCGGCTTGTTTGGATTGGCCAGATACGCAGTGCGTAACGAGCGAGACGTGAGTTGAATAACTAAGGAAAATCAGTCGGGTCAGGACTGCATCGCGAAAGGATTAAGAAGATTCTGAACAAGGCTGAATACTTCTCAAACCAATGGTCTCTCGGACCACATGCAGAATTACCTGGCACAATCGACAATCTTCATCTCGATGTGCCTTGTGCAGTCAATTGTGCAAACTGCTGACCGCCAAATAGATTGAGCCCAAGGAACAGCTCGAGTTTCAGGATTGCTTTTTGGACCGCTTTGAATGCGCAAAATTGAGCCTGCCCTTGGACTATTTCAATGGCACACATGCAGACACTAGAGTTAGCATAGCTATTGTGAAACTACCTGCCAAAGTAGCCGTCACTGATCCACGCTATGGAGGCCCAATCCTACTCAACCCGGGGGGACCGGGAGGGTCAGGAGCCTCGTTCGCCCTCCTTACCGCGCAAGCGATCCAAAGTTTTATCGACGGGAGTGCCGATCCAGCTTCAGCTGGGAAAGATGCCCGGTTCTTCGACATCATTGGGTTCGATCCACGCGGCATTCAATGGAGTGAACCTACAGCCACGTGTTTTTCCGACCCTGCTAAAGCTTGGTCATGGAGATTGAGGGAGATCGAGGAGGGTATTCTAGGCAGCTCAAATGTTGCGCTTGGGCGGCTGTGGGCTATGTCGCATGCATCCAGCTCTTCTTGTGCGATGGCCGCAATCATGGAGGATGGTCCGGACATCAAGCAGTACATGTCAACTGCTTTTGTAGCTCAAGACATGCTGCAGATTGTTGAGAAGCACGCCGAATACGTCGCACAACAGGCTGCTCAAGCAACAAACAACAAACGTGAACACCGTAATAGCCATGACACTCCAGCTTTACCTTACGTTCCCGGGGTGGCAAAGCTACAGTATTGGGGCTTTTCCTATGGAACACTCCTGGGCTCCACGTTTGCGTCCATGTTTCCTGACCGACTTGGCCCTGTGGTACTAGACGGTGTTGTCAATGACCGGGATTACTATCACTCTCTAGGTGGTGGCAGCCTCACTGACAATGAAAAGGCCATGAAGTCCTTCTATTCGTGGTGTCTGCTATCGGGTCCTTTCATGTGTCCCTTGGCCGAGCACGACGCTGACGGTATGAACAAGATCGAAAAGCGCGTTGAAAAGATTTTAAAGTCACTGTACGACAGTCCGTTGCCCCTCACTTCCACGGAGGGCCCAGACGTCATCACGTACTCTGATATCAAGTCTGTAATATTCAGCAGCATCTACCAGCCACAGCTTGGGTTCCTGAATCTCGCATATCTCCTCTTCGAAATCGAACGCGGTCACGTTATGTGGCCAACGGGTTCATTCCGACTCGTTCCCACACTCTCATGCGGTGTCAACGGAACAGTCAATTCAGGCAGCTTGTCTATCAGTGATATTCCGACCTATGCTATCTTATGCTCGGACGGCGTCGACCAGGGAAATGTCGAGTTTGATGAATTCGTCGAGTACTGGCATAACATGAAGAACATATCATCAGCAGCTGGTGATATATGGCCGATGCTGAAAATGAAATGTGCAACCTGGAAGATCCGCGCAAGCTATAAATTCGATGGACGTTTTGGTGGCAATACAAGTCACCCAATCCTTTTCATCAGTAATACTGCGGACCCAGTCACGCCTCTGCGAAGCGGAAGGATAATGAGTTCCAAATTCTCTAATAGCGGACTTCTCATCAATGACCAGGCTGGACATTGCTCGTTCTCAGCCCCGAACGGATGCGCTCTGGATAGGATCAGGGACTATTTCCAGACAGGCGCTTTACCTGCCAAAAACACACTCTGCGTTCCACGACAAAGCCCGTTCTCGCTTAACTCGACAGACCCGAAGTCGCCGTTCTTCGACCCTACACTTGAAGCCTACACTTCCGAACTCGCAGAGTCAGTGAATAATTTTGAGCGGCCCAGTATTCGTGCTGCGTTGCAGACACTACAAAGCGTCATGACAGAGAGCGGTACCTTTGGCTTCAGTGGGCTCATTGGTAATATGAAGACCAGACAGATCCAGCGACTGGTCCAAGCAAGACACATGAACTAAAGTGCGATCAGGTGCAACGGCATCACGGTGTCAGCGAGCCAAGATATCTTGCCATGTCATCGATTCATTCATTCGTTTCCCAGCTCTCACTTGCTTGGTTGTGGATTTTGTTTGCTTTCATTTTTACACCATGATTGCCATCAGGCTACGAGAAAGCAGGCTGGCGTTTGCCTCGAACCTACAATTCCGATTTTGCGGCCATGCGACCCTTCCTTGTTCTGTCGTCTATTAATCACATATAAGAAACTAGACTATCAACAGTTGGTTTTTATGCCAAATTCCTGATCCCGTATGCACACATCAGTCAACTGTTTCCACCCAGCGACGGAACTTACGTTGTCATACACTGTCTGACATACTTGCAACCATCTGCCAAGACACTCATGCTGTTGGAGGCCTAACTTGCTGCTCCTGCAGTGCCTGCTCTGCTTCCTCCTGCAACTGTGAAGTCAGCGGCGAAAGCCATTCGTAGGTCTCGATCATAATGGGCCAGTAGCGGCGCGCCGCAACGCGCCAATTGACAAGCTTTGACTGTCTATTGATACATCGAACTTTGCCTTCCATTGCGGTTCGAGCGTCAGAAAACTCGCATACCCATGAAGCCGTAGCCAGTCCAGTGCCAGAAACGATAGTCGCAACATGGTTCTGGATATCGATGTGACGGTTTTGGATCAGCCGCATTGTTCGGGGCAGGCGCTCGTCGGGTAAATTTGGAAGTTCGTCAATCGAGACAGATTGTGCTTTCAGGCAGCAGATCAACGCTTTGCAGACTTCGATCAGCTGGACAGTAGCATCGCGCTTGAGATGCGCACCAGCGACTTCGAATTTTGGGGCGCTCAGTGAGAGGACCTTACTAAACGTTTCGAGCATGACTGATAAGAAGTAGGCCGATATTGTGGTGGAAATCTCTGTCTGAGAGCCGAGAAATGAATTGGACACGGTTGCGGGTGTTTCCTAGAAGGACTGTGAAAGGAAATATACGTGTCGGATAATACCTTTATGTGAGTGTTGATGTGAGGCTTTCACTCGTACCAAAAAGACCATTGTGTGGCAAATAAACAACAATCGGTCAAGGGTGGAATTGTAGCAGCCATGCCACTGAGGGAATAATATTTAGGAAGTGACGCAGTCTTAGCGGAACTTTAGCTCAAAGCCGTTTTTACCCTACTATTAAACAAGACAGGTTGTTAGTGAAGTCAGTTGTTCACGTACAGATTCGAAAAGCAAGGACGACTCATAATGCCACCCACGCAAAGTCGCTTCCAAGAAACCGGTCACTGTTTGCTTTAACTTTATGTGTATCCTGAACACTGTCGCAATGTGGCGATGTAAATTTGATTTTGGGCGGCTGTGAAGCCTTCTATAGGGTATCAGAGATGAAAGTATCCAAAGTTGTCAACAGCAAATCTTAAGAAGCAAGCACTGGAATAGCGCTCTCTTCAGCAGGCTTCTGCTCGTCCTTGATAGACTGTGTGGCAGCCTGGGTTGCAGCGTTTGCATCAGCCTTGTTCTGAGCCAGACGCTGTCATGTATGTTAGCATCCTGGTTATCGTTCGTGTCAGTAAAAGCACGTACAAGCAAGTTACGCAGCAAGACTGCGATTGTGACCTTTCCAATAGCAGGAACGTAGATGGAAGCCTTCTCCTTCACATCCGGGTTGAAGTTGCGTTCACTGGAGAAGTTGATGCACACAGCACCATCCTTGAGCAGATGTGCTGGCACCTTGTACTTGTCTCCAGGGACACCACTGATTACAACATCACTCTTCGGGAGACAATCCTTGAGCTCCCAGCCAGGCTTCTCCACAACATCGTGCTTCTTCGCCCTGATGCCCTCACCTCGAGTGAACTCTTGCACATCGGCAATGTCCACACTGTATACAGTTGCGCCATCGTTGGCCAACAGAGCAGCCAACGGCCGGCCCACAACTTCACTGCGGTTGATCACGGTGATAGTGCGACCGTGCAACCTGTTGCCGTATGCAAGGATTGTGTTGTAAATCCTGAGGTATTCGAGGATTTTGATAACAGCGAGCGGTGTGCATGGCAGGATGCTCTTCTTCGTACCGGCGGGATCGAGGAAGCGGATGTTCTGGTACATGTTGAAGATGTACTGGTGAGAAAGACCCTCAACATCCTTCTCGGTGGAAACGATCTGCTGCAGGTACTGATCTTGTCTGTTGCCAAAGATAGGGTAGTACACCATGATACCATCGACCTTGGGGTCATTGTTGGCATTGATCAGAGCATCCTCAAGCTCTTCACGGTCGACTTCGCGCAACTCGTAGGCAAAGCCACTGTAATGCATAAGTCTAATGTCTTACTGTCCAGTACAGACTGGAGCAGCAATGCAGTGGATAGGCTCACTTCTCATTGCACGTCTTGCCAGTCCACTCTGCATATACCCTCGCCGCAGGATCGTTGCTGGAGAGGAAGCCCACCAAAAGGGGCGTGCGACCGAGCACCTTCAAGCCATCCTGGATCTCCCCAAGAAGACCCTTTGCGATATTGTTGGCGAGGATCACCTTGCAGTTGGGCTTGTCGGCAGCCATGGCGGGGTAGTGGGGGCAGATAAATGAAGGGAAGGGGGTTGCAAGACTATGAAGAAGGATATCAGAAAGGATTGGCTACTTTACGCGTTTCCCTACGCGAAGGACAAGAAGACTTTTGGTCTGTGTCATCCTAAAAACTTCCGTTTGTAAAAGTGCCGCGCTCTTCGTGGTGTTATAACTTTTTTTTGAGCCCCACCGATACCGGTAACCAATCAGCGAATGGGCGGGGTTGCGTCATAAGCCGGTACTACACGCTGTGGTGAGGCATGCGCGCTGGTCGCCGCACCCTCCGATACGACCGAAGCAACACTCGATTGAGACGCGCCGCGAGTATGTCAGACATCCAGCAGTACCTGTTGGACTATGACCGCAACAAGAAGGAGGCGACTGCCACCGCGCAGCGCAGCGCTAATCGTACGTGTGGGGTGCTGGAGGGGCATCATGGGATGAAAGCTGATATACGATAGAACTGCAAAGCGGCCAATTGAAGCTTATCAAGCTCGTGGGAGATCTCGGAGAATACCTCAACAGCGAAGATGGAGCCATACGTTCGAAGACAGTCTCGTATCTCGCCGAAGTCCTTGCCTCGACGCCGCAAAAGGTGCTATCACTACAACAGCGAAACCTCCTCTGCGACTTCGTGATTTCCCGTACGGAGGATAGTGAGGGCATAGGATCATGCGCAAAGGCATTGCTAGCCTTGGAAGAGCTGGGCAAGTGGGATGACGAGAGGGTGGTGAGCATGCTCGAAGCGCTGCTCTCCAACACACACCCTCTGCGCCAGTACAAGCAGCAGACCGAACGATACCCTGTGCTTCAGCTAATAGATACGCTCATGGCAAAGTATCGTGAGCCGCTGCGCGTGCACCATACAGAGACAGGCGACTTTCTGCCTCGCTTCATTTCGTATTTCGACGGCGAGAAGGATCCACGCAACTTAATGGTCGTCTTTTCTATCTTGAGAGTGCCTATGACAGAATGGAGTATCGGTGCTGATGCTCAGGAGCTGTTCGATGCAGTCTTCAACTACTTCCCAATCACGTTCAGACCACCGCCTGACGATCCGTATGGTATCACCGCTCAGGACCTCAAGGATCGCCTTAGAGACTGTATCTCGTCCACCTCGGAATTTGCACCCTACGCTTTCCCTGCGTTGCTGGACAAATTGGATTCCACATCAATGAACACGAAGCGCGACGTTCTCCAAACTATCACTGCTTCAGTGAAGGAATACGGACCTCGTACCATCTCGCTTTATTCCATTACTCTTTGGGATGCTCTGAAG
Source organism: Curvularia kusanoi (assembly GCA_011058905.1). Taxonomy (NCBI): domain Eukaryota; kingdom Fungi; phylum Ascomycota; class Dothideomycetes; order Pleosporales; family Pleosporaceae; genus Curvularia; species Curvularia kusanoi. Next base: position 344,565 of record SWKU01000012.1, on the reverse strand, counting down.
TTCGAGATCTTGAACGTCCAAGAAGAGGATCTTGCAGAAGAAGCCCTGAATGCTTTAGCTGCTATCGCACGCACCTTATCAGAGGGCACCAATGGACCACTCAACGCCTACCTACGCCCTATCATAAAGGAGTGTAACGAACATCTTGAGGATGCTCCGACGAAACAGTCACAAGCGTCCGCACGCATTCTGCACAAGTTGGCGCAGGTCTCTGCCGAGGTCAACAACAGCCTGCTGGCGGGTGTGCTGCCTACTTTATTTCTGCTTTTCCAGAGCGCAGACACCATGGCTAAACGGAGAGGGCTGCTTGAAGTTCTGATTCAATTGGTGCGTGCAAATGCAGCTGTCTATGGCGATTGGCGCGCACCAGGAGTTGCAGGCGACCAAGTTTCGACCAATGCATTGAAAGAGTTCAACGGCCAGGCGCTGGAGGTTCTACTCAATGGTCTGGAGTCGGCGCCGACAAAAGAGGTCTCGTTCCGGCTGGTCTGCCTGGAGGGCCTGGTACAATTGGTCAAAGTACGACAACTTCTGAACGAGGAGGACGTCGGTAGGACGATTCAAGCGCTGCAAAACGTGGTCATTCATGAGGAGCCCTATGGAAAGGACGAAATCAAGAAAGCCGCAGTCACGGGCCTTGTGGACATTGCTCACCAGAAGCCTCAAATCGTCGTCGAGAAAGCCTTTCCTGGATTCCTGGCACAACTGCCTGACAGCGATGCTGACAACTCGAAAGCTTACTCGTCAGTGTTGGAAGCGTTTGCAAAGCTTGCGAGCGAAGAGAAGATATTTGACACTGTCCTGTTGCGACTGAAGAACAAATTCGGCACAGCAGTCCAACATGGTGCTTCCAGCACTTACTTGGTTGCTCTGCTATCTGCCATGCTGTTTGCCCTCAACCAGGGTGAGGCTAAGCTCTCCCATAACCCCGAAAATTCGACATATTACAACGACATCGCTCTCCCTCTCCTACAACGAGCGTCCAGTTCCGATTCATCGCATCCGGCTGCATTTAATGACGAGGGTACCCTCGATCTCGTCGGACGGATATGTGGGCTCATCATCCGATCACAGAACGTAGAGTCGCAGAATACGATTGCAACCGAGCTATACACTCTCTTTCGTGGCGTCCCTCAGTCTGATCTGCCTCCGTTCAAGCTCGACGCTCCCACAGGGACCGAGAAGACCATGGTGATCAGCACTCATCTGTTGGCATCGTTCAAGAAAGACGTAGTGCTTCCCTCTGAGCCGCAGCTCCTGATTACGACGCTGGCGAGATATGCTCAACAACCGGAGCTTTCGCTTCCCGTGCGATCTGCCACGCTGCGCCAGCTCTCCCTCATCATCAACAAGTACTATACTGCTTCTGGTCTCAAGACTTGCATGGACCCAATCAACTCGGAATTCGATCTCTTCAATAGCGAACGACTCGATATTCAGCGAATCCGCGTCATTTTTGCCTGCTTGAAGGGCATCATGCTCAGAAGCAGCCCTGCGTTGAACACTCTATACCCCACAGTACTGTCGTTGCTTTCAAATCCAAAGTACGGCAGTACAGTAGCGCATGGCTTCACGACTCTGCTGCAACCTGATGATCTGTTAACAAAGCAAAATCATTGTCAAATTTCGGGCTTGCACAAGCAGAAGAGCTTCGCCCTCCTTGTTCCCAACATCACACAGGCTTTCCGCGAAGCATCCGCCGACACCAAGCCAAACTACCTCATTGCACTGAGCGGTATACTCAAGTGGATGCCTTTTGACGTTGTTGTGGAGGAGGTTGGCCAACTCGTCACCTTGCTCTTGCAATCGTTGGATCTGAAGGGCATCGACATTGTCAAGGAGGCCACCATCAGCACACTTGCGTCAACACTGTTGGAGAAGCCAGCGACCCTCGAAGAGCACAGTGGCAGCCTCATCTCGCGCCTTCTTGCCAACGCGATTGCGGGCAAGGAGTCTGTCCCGCCGGCGAAGGTCCGCGTAGCTGCGCTACAGTGCTTGATGCTGGTGCCGGAAAAGTTTAAGCAAGAGACTGTCCTACCATACCGCAGACAGGTGGTCAAGAAATTGATCGCCGCCTTGGACGACAAGAAGAGAGAAGTCAGGAGTGCGGCTGTGAAGTGTCGAGCCAAGTGGCTGGAGCTTGACGAAGCCGGGGACGACGAATAGACGAATCCAGCTGACACGCATATCGAGAAGCGGACAATTTATTTAAAGATATCCCACTATACATGCCCCTACAGTTCTCCGTGGCCTAATATTGACTTTTGATAATCCCATTGCCGCTAAGGTGGTATAACCCCACATGAACTCCCGAAATGCCGTAACGCCGCCCATGCAAGTCTCTCGTTACTCCTACTCATTCCTTGCCTTCTTCAGCAACGCCTGCTTTAGTGCGTCGTTGTCGATCTCGTCTTGGCCGGCATCAGCCATGGGGGCATCGCCCTCGATAGCATCGTCGCGGCTGCGCTTCAGGCCCTTCATCTTTCGTGTCTGCAGAGTGTTGAAGTCCTGCTTGCCAGGGTGGATCTTGGCAACCTTATCACCCATAGCATCTGTAGAGATGTTCTTCTTGGTCCTCTCTTCGGTGCCCTTGGGCTTCCTCATGGCTTCCTTGAGCATATCGGCGTCAGGGAACTGCTCGCGACCGAGTGAGAAGTCGATGCGAGGACCCATCTCCTCGACTTCGACGCGAGGCAGCTTCTGTCCACTGCGCTTCGTCTTGAGCAGGTAGAAGCGGAGCTTGATCTCGGGGTTGGGTCGGGCGTCGGTGGGCTCTTCAGCGCTGATGCTGATCAGGTACTGCAGACCCTCGACATCGACCTCGTCTGTGTCCTGGCCACGGAACAAGTCGACAAGGAGACTCTTGGCAAGTGTGTACTTTGTCTCGTTGGGGTCTTCGAAAACGGTGCCGTGGAAAGAGATGAGCGGCTTGAGGCCAACGCTGGGCTTCTTGTTCTTGAACTGCTGCAGTGTGCGGAATGTCTCCGGGTTGATGTACAGCTCGAGCATGTCGAGGAGCTTGTGATCAAAGGTACGGACGAGAGTGAGGCAGTGTGGGCGCTTCTTCGAGTGGAGCGACAGGGCGAGGAGCGAGGTGTCGTTCTTCAAAGAGAAGAACTCGAGCGAAGAGGCATCGTCGAAGGGGTGGATGTCGTTCTTCTTGGTGAAACGCTCGACGAAGGGTCGCTTGAGGGTCGCCAGGTCGGCCGTGGCCAGCTTGAGGATCTGCGATGTCTTCTGGCCGGTCACAAAGAGTGTCGTCTTGGGGTTCTCGTTCTGCTGAGGCTCGCGAGCCTTCATGGCGCGCGCGGCGCGGGCATTCTTGGGTTTACTGCACGCAATGTCAGTCGCATATCCAGTGGCTGTATTTTTTTGTCTTCAGCACGTACACGGCCTTCAACATGGTGGCGGCTGATTGTGTTGTTCGGTGCAGCTGAAATGCCAAGATTTCGCAGCTGGGACTTTTTTTTGAGAAGGCACGGCTCTGCGCAGCACGGACCGCGCGGCGCAATCTGATAAGAGGCAGCGCCAGAAGCAAGCAAGCGCGGTCGCGGGGCCCTTTCCGCGCATTGGACAGCCCGACTGTTGCCGAAGTCGCAAGCTGGTGGGGTTGGTGGGCGGTGGGCTGTCTTGTCAGCAGAATTATGCCGGCAGTGGCAGTCACGTCAGAGCGTGCTTTATCAGATGGTGCCATAGTCGTGTGCTTCTGTGCCATTGCCTGTCCACACTTTTGCTCTTGCTGCCCTCCGCACTTCTTTTCTTCCTTACGAGATACCCACACCCAACATGGCCACCGTGCGCGAAGTCACCGACGAGGCCGCCTTCGAGTCGACCATCCAGAGCCTCCCCGCTTCCACACTTGCCGTCATCTACTTCCACGCGCCATGGGCCAAGCCATGCGAGCAGATGTCCATCATCCTGAAGACGCTTGCCAGCACATATCCCCAAGACGCCCCCATCGCCTTCCTCTCGCTCAATGCTGAAGAGTTGCCCGACGTCTCTGAGCAATACGATGTCACCGCCGTGCCCTACATCGTCGTTCAGAAGGACGGCAAGACCCTCGACACCGTCAGCGGCTCCGATGCTGCCAAAGTACGCGCTGCCGTAGAAAGACACGCCGGCGCAGGATCTGGTCAAGCAGCGTCGACGCTCCCGCCCGCCCAGACAGTCACACGGCCACCCGTCGAGAACGGCGCCAATGGCGACAGTGCAAAGAACCTGGCATCCTACGCCCCGAGCGCCAGCGACCCTAAGACTGCACCAGAGTACAGCGGAGCTGAGCAGGAGACCTCCAAGGAGGAGCTGCACAAGCGTCTCAGCGAGCTCGTGAAGGCCGCACCCGTTATGTTGTTTATGAAGGGCACACCAAGCGCACCACAGTGTGGCTTCTCCAGGCAAACTGTCAGCGTGCTGCGCGAGAAGGGTGTACGATACGGCTTCTTCAACATCCTGGCAGACGACGAGGTCAGGCAGGGTCTCAAAGAGTTTGCAGACTGGCCCACATTCCCGCAGTTGTGGGTAGATGGAGAGCTTGTTGGCGGATTGGACATCGTAAGTGCTACCGACGTTGTTAATATGCATCTGTGTGGCTAACCTTAGACAGGTCAAGGAGGAGTTTGACAATGATCCTGAGTTCCTGGCGCAATACTCTGTGAACCAGCAAAAGTCCTCTTAGGTTGCTTGAACGCATTCGATCAACGTAATCCAGTAAACCAACATCAATACAACAGTTGTCTGAACGGACTACCTGCCCACCGATTTCCCTCCATTCTAACATACTTTGCGACTTATATTCGCCACACGTTTTTTCAAGTTGGTGTTCGCGCTGAAGCGGCACGTCAGCCATGTACACTTCCTTCATCTCGAACATCACTGCTTCGTATTCAGATACTCTTCAAATTTGTTATCAGGGGCAGCCCGTTTCTCACCGAGCTTTCTCGTTTATTTGGGTTTGCCGTCAATTCCCTGAACAGAAACATCAACGCAAGGGTACATGGGATAACCACTTCCCAGCTACTTCCCTTACTGTTACCCGGTAGCTGAGAGGGTGAAGGTTGAGAAGCCTCAATATGTTAGCTTTTTGGGAAGGCGAAGAGTCAGTAAGGCTGGATGTGAAGCAATGAAGACTATCAAAAACACTGAACCTTGGTGCACATTCACACATTCCCATATGTTCATGAGCTATGACAACTGTGCTCATGAATGAATACTGCCGTTACTAGCCCACCATCCTATATGTTCACATGCACGCGCTCTACCTGCTTGATCGACATCATTCGCTTATTTCTATACCTCTTCTGTCTTTGCTATCCGCAGCCTCGACCGCTTCCGCAGTAGGCTCATCCGGGATATTAACAATAACGCTTGGATCCTTTGAGCGGCTTGCCAGCATCGCCGCGCGCTTCTGCACCAAGATTAACGACGTCCCAAGAGGAACTGTATCTTTACAATCCTACCTCTCTCCCCAACTGCCCCGGGCCCTTGCCGCCCTCACTCAGGAACTCGGCGTCCATGTCTTCATCGGCAGGGCTGAGCACTCGACTCCCACTCATCTCTCGCCGCTTTGACTCTTGCTCTTGAGGGCTGGTGGGTATGCCGTCGAGCTCTACAGGCTGCGCGTTTATCGCTGGTACAGACGTGTCTATTAACGGTGATTTTGTCACGGTCGAAGGGGAGGTCTTGTGCGGAAACGTTGCGCTTCGCGAGATGGGGGATACTGGCGTCTCACTGGCTGGTGAGGTCGGCATAGGCTCTGTCATCGCTGTTGTAAGAGAGGGAAGTAAACAACCGGATTTCTAGTGATAAGGCATGCAACAGTAGTACTGGATGGGGCTGTAGTCAGCAGAAAGATGACCAGCGTCTTCAGACGCACGCGGCTGTAGAGGCTCGGCTGCCTCGTAAGCTGCAGTGAGCCTTATGACGTCGGAGTCAGGGTCCTTGTAAACAAGTGGGGCAATGTGCTTGTTTCGGTTACCAAGATCCGCGCAGCAGACCTTATCATTATCTTTAGCCTTTGAGCAGTTGCCAATAAGCACACGCTTCAACAAAGGATTGTCTATCAAGTATGCATAGTTCGTACGAAGGTGCACATGGATATCAACATCCATTCTCTAAGCTAGAGTATTTGCAAAGCAAGTGATTGGTGTAATATGTCGCTCCGTGACTTCAAACATGTCCTTTTGCGCTTTGTTTTGAGCTAGTCGCGTTTCAGGTTTGTCATAAACCCCATTGAATATCCTACACCATTACTTGTCTTTGGATCAGCCTATATGGGTCAGGAGACCGCTGCTCACGGCAGAGACTGATCACTTACACCCATGTACATATTCTGCCCAAACGCACCTGTGCGCTGGCTGGGATTCTGGGTCTCAGGCATTGGTGGAGTTTGCAGTTCTGTTGTATCCGTCTGCATTGGTATAGCACTAACATCCATGGGGAAGAAATTGTTTTGAGCATCGATACCAGGACCTTGGATGTAGGAATCCCACGCATCCTAGAAAAGTCAGCCTTTGGACACCGAATTGAATGTCATCTATGGTACGCACCCAGTTGATACTATCTGTTGGTGGAAGATCAAGATTCTGGAACAAGCTTGCACCGAATAGATTCGAAAATGGACTTGGTGCGTTTTCAGCGCCCGCCGGTCCAGAGGTAGCAACACCTCCATAGTTGGGCGTCAGGCCGGATGATTGTTGAGGGATTGGATCATTGAGTAAGTTGGCCATGGACGCTGGGTACCGCTGGTCGAACATATTCGCTGAATTAGGTGCCATGCCGCCCGTACTAAGCATGCCTAGAGTCATGGCCGCGGAGTGTTCTGGAGCCACATTTGCGTCATCCATCGGTGTGTTGGCCGAGAAAGCAGAGGCAGAAGAGAAACTTCCGGGAGCTTGTCGTGTTGTGCGATCCTTCTTTAGCTGGCTCAACATCACGCTAAGCGTGGTGTAGGCTTTGTAAGCCTCCATAGAGTGATCTTTCAGACCTTCCCAGATGCCTACAGCTGTGTCTATAGCATCGAGCATCTCATCGACCTGATCTGGGGCCCATGAGTATATGTCGCCCGATGATGACGAACGGCTTTGATGTCCGGATTTGATCGTGTGGTACAAATCAGATGAGACAATCATAGCTGCAAGTAGAAAATCGACCGTTGTCAGAGAAGAAATGAACCACTTTACGTTCCGTAGACGACCACCAGGCTGGCACTCTCGATGTAATGTTGCTTGGTGTCGTAACATAGTCATGGACGCATCGATGACAGCTGTCCTGGAGTAATTGAACCTCGCGTGGACACGTGCATACGCGAGATACTTTCTGTGTAGAACGCAGATGATCTTCAGAAAAAGAAGATCTAGGGTGAAACGCTGCATGATCAAAGTTGAAGTGTCTCGAGCGGATTCATCCATGGACCGCATTTGAAGGTGGGGGGAAATACTATCGTGTAGTTCTCGGGCCTGTGCATCGAGCTTCATAACTTCTTCGTAGGAAGAGCAAGTGAGAGTGTCAGTCAGTTCGACGGCCTCACCAAGTTTATAGATCAGTCGAGTGCGGTTAATGAGGAACAGCGTAGGTGTCGCTTCAGTCTCCGGTCGGGATGGTGGTAACACCTTCATGTCTTCCACCAGTTCGTCGTCATAGAGGTTGCGGGGAACATCTGTGTTGGTGTCTCGTGGCCGCACAATAGGCGGTAAACCAGCTTGTGCAGAAAAGAGGAGATCGAACGATCGAACGCAAGCCCACACTCTACGTCGCATTTCACCCTGGAATACAGATATGCCAGGGTATGGGGCCGGATCTCGATGCAGACCCTGTCGCATTGCCAACCGTACAATGATACCCGTGCTGATGAAGATGCCTACTTCAGCGTCTCTACTTCGTGAATACTCGGCGTGTACGTGTAAAATCAAAGCCTCCAGCATGTAGTGGGTTGGTAGGGTGATATCGGCCATGACCAAGCATTGTGCGGTCAGATCTCGATATTCTTTTGACATTGCCCACGATTTCCCACTGTACTCCGGCGGTTCATCGCCAGCTCTTGTATATGACTGGAGCGCAATGCACATCATAGCGAAGACGAGACCCAGCCAAATGACAGGAGTCTCATCAGGGTTCAACCAGTGCTTATCGTACTCCTTCTGAAATGTGGGACCGTGGATGATATGGATCCCTGGATCATATGTGTTGAAGAAGCGTGAAACAAGGATATCGGCCGTGGGCTTTGGTGGAAATCTGGAGACAAGCTCGGGTCTCGACATGGGTTTCATCTGACCGTACAGAAAGCTCATCCCAGGGGGGCTCTCCTCACTATGACTGGCTTTGTACCGTTTCAACTGATCATCGTACTGCTTCTTGTGCTCGGCAAAGTAGTTTTTGACTTCCGAAAGCTAACCGCGTCAGTTTAAGAGCTTTTATGAAGCAAGATCGATCACATACCTCGCCAAGAATGGCGTACCAATGTGCTTCTGATGCGAAAATTGTCTGATTATTGTTGACCTTCATCACTCCGATTGACTTTGTCACGGTCTCCATCTCACTCTCTTCGCCTGCGTCTTCCTCTGGGATAGAATCCTGCTGCCCAGTGCTCATGCCGCTACTCATGTTGCTCAAGTCGAATTGTTGGTCTGAGGAAGCACTATTGAGGCTGTTGGCAATGGCCGCTTGAGCAGCGGCTGGTCCAGCACTTTGGGCTCCATTTGTCATCAGTGAGAGAACGAGTCCTTCGAGCCGGTCGATTCGATTTTGCATATCGTCAGGAGAAGTCGCGATGCCAGCACTGACCACATTCTTCTTACGATTGCCCGGAGAAGCATACGTACATGACGATGTATCACCACGTTTTGTGCAATTGTCGCAAGGTTGGGCTCGATTGCATTTGAGTCTTGTTCCGTCAGCTTCATGGTCTCACTCTGCTCTCCTTGCAAACCTACTTTCTGTGTCGACAAGGTCCACATGATAAGGGAATGCGATTCCTCTTGCGCACAACTCTAAATTGAGGATCTGGTGGAGATTGGCCCGCACTGGACGAAGTCGTAGACGGCGGCGTATGTTGAGGCGGCATACTGACAAATGCGCTGGGTATTGTCTTCTATACTGATCCTGTCTGGACTGTCGGAGATAAAACCTTAAGTCCGCGCCTATGATTTTGGTCTTGGGAAGCAAAAGCTACGGCGCTATAGTTGTTCGTGTGTGTCCAGAGAGCCTTGAACCGGGCAGGAAGTGTAGCCTGTCGTGCAAGGTACGGGATGGTGTGGAGCGACCTGGATTATCCAGATGTTTCATTCGCCTCTGGTAGTTGCTCGCAGTCAGACAAAGTCAGATTCCGAACTCAAAGAGCTGCTCGAGGGATCAAACTCGAGCAACTAGTGTTTACGCTTTCAATGTCTTTCTCCTGATACCGCTCTACTACTTCGTGTAAAGACGTCGACTCAGTGGGCCCTTTGCATCGCCATGTGCGCCCTTTCGCGTGCTCGGGATATGGGAGACGGTATCGTTCGGCGCCTGTTCAGCTGACGTAGCTCAGCAGCAGTGGTCGTCCTTGGCGAATAGCGATGTGATGTCGATGAGTGTGAGCAGGCCCCAACTGTGTCGCTGGTAACGGGAAATCTTCCACTACAATGCGCGTTTGGAGATCCTTCAACTCAGACTTGTACAGATGTGTCAGCTACCGCTACGAAAGTTGGCGCATTGCGCGGCGCATCGCAGTACTCACAGGCGCCCAGAAGACAGTATCGGACAGGCGCGCGCAAATCGACGTCGATACCGGCAGAAGTTTCGTAGCGTATACGAGCAGACCCTGGGTCTGCAATGTGCGCACAGGAAGGGAGAAGCAGGTGGTGTGCAGTGTCTGGATCAGGCAGTCAAGAGATCAATTGCGCAGCTTCCCCAGGCCATTAACTCCGACGGCAAGCGCTTGGCATCCGACAAGGGTCCCAAGCTTGATACGGTTTATCAAGTCAATATTGACCTGACTAATACGTGCAAGTCTGACTCACACATACACTATACATACACTATGCTGGTGGCTTGCAAGGCATCGTCCCCGGTGCGGCTCAGCGTCCAGCTCTCTTCCTAACATCGCGGGGTCGATACCGCACGGCCTCATCACCCTAGCCCGTTCCGGCCATCACAAGTTGAAGTTCTCACGCTCGCTTTCCGTCCCAATATAGTCCCGTCGAGATGAACCGGAAATACCTTTGAATGCCACAAAATTGTCCTGTGGGATTGCCGCAACAACCTGTCTTATTTTCCCTGCTGTTCTACATTGCCATCTGTACCTTCGGTGCCTTCCGTCTTCTTACTCAAGGCCATCTTTCCCTGTTTTGCATCCCATCGATATACACCACCAGTGCCAACATTGTACTGATAGTAGTTCTCCGTTCCTCCTCTAACAAGTGCTTTACGGAAGGTAATATTGATTCTCCCCTTGTTGGCATCGATTCCCGCTCTCTTTGGAATGCTGTGTAACCACATTGACTGCGTCTTTCCTCTCATCAACACCATGTCACCAGACCCTAGCGGCAGTTTGATTTGGCCTGGATCTGGTGTTATCTCTCCTTCCTTTGGTGCTATGGGCTTGTGCTTCATGAGAAAGTCTCTCTTTGCACCAAGTGTAAAGGAAGCGATGGAAGGAAGCGAACCCAGGAACCTCTCATCGTCAGAGTGGTAGGAGATGCTGTCTTTGCCGTCGGCGTAGTAATTTACCAGGCAAAAGTTGAAGGTGTCCCCTGTAGTGCCTTCGGTTACCTGCCGCAGATCATCCAAGCATTGCGGTATGGGGCGAGGTTTGCATTTGAATTTGGAAGCCTCGACCGATTTTCCGGTCATTGAATCGATGATCGTACCATTTGGGGCAAACCGACACGTTTCGTCGATACCAAAGACTGTAGTATATCGTGGAGTATTGATATCTGTCTTCTTGCCAAAACGAGTGATGGTGTATTGCACCCGGTAGAAAGGCAATTCCTGGCGCAAGAATTCGAAAAGACCAGCAGTAATGGCAGGGGGTATGTAAGGCTGGTAATATACAAGATCCAAGTCAAGCTTGTCATTCATCAGCACTCCTTCAGCTGCTGGAACGAAGCCCAATTGTTCTTTGAATGCGGTAGGCAAGTGCGATATAGGGAAAGGGTAAGCTGCGTGATGCGAAGCATCGGCAGTGATCTCATATTTGAGTTTCTTAGGGGCCGCAGGTTTGAAGAAAGTATCAAGGGCGCCGCGCTTCATAACAGCTGCTTGTACTGGTCGTGCAGATAAGTCAGGGTGATTTGCCGTCTTTGAGAGCAACGCAGTGCGATAGATAAAGCGACGCGACACACAAGGTGATAAGTAACAAGCGAGAAGTTTTCGAACAAACAGAGCCTTCAAAGAACGCGCATGTCTCGCGCTTCAAATGCGTGTAGCTTATGACGTCAGCGTTTCCTTCCTCCAAGTGCTAGTTCACACAACGTCGCCGATGTGAATCATGAACTTTTGATATATCCAATGCACAGATCAGGTCATGGATGCATGCTCGACACCCAGTAGGTCGTCGGCTCTTGTCGTCTGCCACAAGCTTTTCGCAGGCTCATCTTGTGCGTCAGCAGCTGTCGATCTTTTAAGCGCTACGCTCTGCCTTTATAGACAAACCACAGTATGCCTTTGCACACTAGAAACTTACTGCCCGACTGTACAGAGTACTCATTTCTAACACGTCACTGTGGCTCATGTTCAGGATCATATACTATATGGGTCGAAGCAGGTATATCTATCTTATTCAATATGAAACCTACTCTATAGTAATGCAATAAGCTTAGATTTCATCCGAACCTTCTGTGAACATATGTTCTATGCAGTAACTACGTGACGATAGGTAAGCGCTTCTGATTTTGGGCACATTGAGGCCAGCTGTCAATAAACACCAGCTGAACTTGCTTCATTGCGCCAAGACCGCCACATCCCCTATTTGGTGTCTCTTGGTTCGTTTTGGCAATGCTGGTCACATCGGCGCCCGAAACTCAATGCGACAAGAGTCGGTCATTGGTGCGTCAGAGCTAGATGTTCACACATACCGTGCAGGCGTTGTGCAGCCGCCTCTTCGATTTAATTCCTCTTGTACGCAACTCGAAGGGAATAAGACGCACTCCTCGCCATCACCGCGGACACGCATCTGCAATACACAGCTTAAACAAAAGCCCGACCACATTCAGGAGGATCCGCCAAAATGAGGTTGATTAATGCATCCTCTCTGCAACTCGTCAACAAACGCGAGGATGAGCTCCCTCCATACGCTATTCTCTCGCACACATGGGATCGTGATGAGCACGAAGTGTCTTTCGAAGACATGCAGGCCTTCGGAACTAGTTACATGAGCAACATTCCATACTTACACCATGTAGCGCGCAAAATTGGTTTCACGAAAATCCGGGAGTGTGCACGATTGGCCCTATCGCATTCCCTGCAGTACATCTGGGTCGACACATGCTGCATCAACAAAAGTTCGAGTGCTGAGCTCTCCGAAGCTATTAACAGCATGTACCGATGGTATCAGGGGTCAGCAGTCTGTTTTGCTCTGTTGAGTGATGTCAGCGTGCAACCGAATGATTATGGAAATTCCATAATGTGGAACGGGGTACCGATACCAACATACGACGATTATTCTCAAGCTGTTCGATCCAGTAGATGGTTTACGCGTGGCTGGACTCTGCAAGAGCTGGTCGCTTCGCCTACCGTTCAATTCTACTCTCGAGACTGGTCTTTTCTTGGCGACAAGAGCGATCCCACGTGGTTTCAGGGGCTTATCAGCAGTATCACAGGAATACCGGTGGCTGTATTGGACGGGTCACGCTCCGTGAACAGTCTGGGTATTGCAGAAAGAATGCACTGGGCATCTGGCCGTGTTACCACACGAATAGAGGATCAGGCATATTCTTTAATGGGCATATTTGATGTGAACATGCCACTTCTCTACGGCGAAGGCAAGAAAGCTTTCATCAGACTACAAGAAGAAATCATCAAAGGTCTGTTCATGTTTGCAACAAGTCCCGAGAAAAAACGAGTGATGTGAAGCAACAGGCTAACCTTTGGGTCTCTCAGCAAGTAGTGATCAGTCCCTGTTTGCTTGGAGAATTGCGGATGGCGAAGTTGAACCGCCTTCTGGTCTGACGGGTCTTCTTGCACCAAGTCCAGCATGCTTCAAGACTACTGGACATATCGTTCCACTCACACCAGATAACATGAGTGCGAGTACCCCGTCGGCGATGACCAATATTGGGCTGCAGATCACTCTGGAGCTCTCCCCAATGTCTAACTCCGAGCCGGGCGAGGTCAATGCCATTCTTGACTGCGCTTCATACACGCCTGACGACATGCATGCTACTCACGCAAGTCGTGTTGCTATTCGCCTCACAGCCCTTGGGGGTAATCAGTATGCACGCGTACGAAGTAATGCTATAGCTGAGAACCTTCCATTGAAAAGCAGCAGGGCCTCACAAGACAGACGCAAGCAAGTCTTTGTACAACAACAGCCAGTACCACTGACGCCCGATGTAGTACTGCATGGCCTCGAGACCATTCTCGCATACAGCGGTCGTCTGATTTCCGTGTGGCCACACGGGCAATGGGACGATATGAAGCAAACAGTTCGGTCTCGAAGAGCTTCATGTGACGGAATAGTAGCCGCTTTCCGATTCAAATTCGATACGCAGCCGGACACATGCACGTCAGAGCTAAAGCCTGCAACCGATCCCACAATCCTCGACCTATTTGTTGGCCAATCCCATCTCTTCGAGAACTCTGCGCATTCAACTACGTCGACGTGGTGCGACTCTTTCGTATCAAGTGAACAAGCACCCTTGCCAAACATTGTCTCAGCAGCCCCAACTAACTTTCTTCGTACCCACAAGAGCACTTCATGCAAGTATGAAATTGGGTCCAGACCTGCTATCATATTTCACGTCGAACGTGATCTCGTAAAAGGTCAGGCGGCAATTTGTTTAAATGTGAAAACAATTCATGAACTTTCTACAGTTGCCACGGATCTGGTATCGACTGGCTTAATCAACTCTATAGCCGCCAAGTACGTACAGATATCACAGAAACTGGTTTTGGAGGATTCAGCTAGCATCAGTCTATCCAACCTGTACACCTCAATACACGGGATTCGTGTTGGTCGACACGATGACTACTTGCCCTGCCGAGAGGAGTTGAGAAGAATACGTCAATGTATTCTGTCATCAATTACGAACGTTGTTGTGCTGAAGCCTGATCAGACGACACCTGATGTGTTCGAGACCTACTTCTCCAAACTTCTCGTCAGAGCCTGTATCAACAACGATACACGCGCTGCCAGAGAGCTCCTAAAGAGCCGCCTGAGTACGGCTCTAGCGAACGTCTGGACTTCTGAAGTGCGCATACACATCAACAATTTCGACAAACTCAACGTTCTCAAGGGCTTTCGGCCTCTTCATTGGGCTGCGCTTTTCGGTTATGAGGAGCTTGTCGAGATCCTGCTTGACTATGGAGCGAACCCTTTCCTAAACACTTGGGCAGGTCTAACACCCATTCACGTGGCAATTGTGTTGGGGCATACCGAAGTCCTTGAGCGGATCTTCACCGCCGAGATCACACGAAAACGTGCTGTTTCGGGAATGTGGTCGACATGTGACACTTTACTCAACTTCGCCGCATCCTACATTCGGACGGAGCAAGTCCTTACTGTCTTGGATTCCTTGATCATGATACTGGATTCGGACGACCTACAGTCACCTTTTGCTCGTCTCAGTGCTTTAGGTGAAACTCTACTTCATCGAGCTGCAGCTATGGACAACGTGCATGCGGCTGGCTGGGCTATCACACGGAACGCCGAACTTATTGAGTGTCGCGATAAGAGAGGAAGAACTCCGCTCTTTCACGCTGCCGCTTCTGGATCACTTGATGTCTGTCGCCTTCTCCTCGATAATGGTGCGAAGATGGACGTCAAGGACGAGTTTGAGCGAACGCCATTATGTGCAGCATGTCGACATGGTCATCTTCCCGTAGCTGAACTGCTTCTCACACACGAGAATTCTTCCTACACATCGCGGCGAACATCCGAAGACCATTCCGGTTTCCAGTTCAATACCTGGCATTTCGCTGCTTTATCGGGCAATGCGCATCTCCTGCGTCTTCTGGGTGCATATACAAAAGACGTCGGTGTTCCCGGTAAGAAAATGGATAGTCCATGCGCCCAGGAACACCATTTGATCAGTCCTCTTCACATTGCTAGCGCGACTGGGTCGCTCGAAAGTGTCAGGTATCTCCGCCGTACAAGCGTGAATATTATGTCAAAGACGCAATACGCGTTTATTCCGGAGACAATGGGCAGCATGAAACCATTGATAGAGACTGGCGAGGCGAAGACAGCGGAGGAGTGGGCGAGAGCAAGGGGTCTTGATGAGGTAGCTGATTTCTTACAAGCTGCTAGTGGAGATTGAGCATCTTAAGCCTCTGCCTTGCCTTTCGAACCTACCAATAACAGCTCTGAATCTACTAGCTTAATGTCGCGGCGAAGGACCAGTTCGGAAGGCCAGCTACTAATCTTTAGCTAGGAACAGACTTGTTACGGGTCAAAGAGGCCTGCTGTTACGAACCTGAGAAACGGGGCACGGCAGAAGATAAAGGAAGGAAGGTAAAACTGCTGACACCCTGGGAGCAACCAAAGGTCTTCAAGAAGGTCAGCATCAAGGACCAATAACGCAGGACCCTGCATGTTCTAAAGTCTTAGCAGAACGCTATAATAGAACATATTACGTGTATTCTAAAGAATCTTATAATGTCCTATAAAGTTCTAAATTAGAACAATAATAGAATAATAGAACTAGCGTAGAATATCTTAGAGTATATAGTATAAAGGGATACAGACTCTTATAGCCTGTATTTAACCTAAGTTATTAACTAGATAATACACTTGTATTTAATTCTTACCTAGCTCTTAAGCTAGACTAAGCGTACTAATTATTACTACCTGTGCTAGAAGTATTTTACTTATATAACCTCCTACGTCCCTATAAGCACTTATAACTAAAGACATTCCCTAAGAACTAACTAGAACTATTTACCTAGCTTGCTAAGTTTACAACTTTAACATTTTAAACACCCCTAAGATGTCTACAACCTTAGGTACTTATACTACCCTAAGCAGCAGCTCTAATAAAGCTCTACTAGTATATAAAGCTACACCTAATAGCTATAATATTGCTGTTACTAAACCTAACCTCTACAAGGGTAACTGCAGTAAGCTTAACAAATAGCTCCTCTAGTAGGACCTGTTCTTTACCTTCTAAGGTTAGAACGTACCTAAGATCTAGTATGTTATACTTATAGCTAGTTACATGCGTAACTAGGCGCTTAAGTAGATTAAGCTATTCCTTTAACAGTACACTTCTAGTAAAGCCTCTAATAAGGTTAATATATAGATATATAACCCTAATTAGTTTAAAGAAAAGATTAAGACGATCTTTAGAGTTATTAATAAACCCTTAGTAGCTAGACGTAAGATTTAACATATTTATTAACGTTAGTCTACAGCTAACTATGCAGCTAACTTCTAACAACTTGCAGCTAACATAGACTAGGATAACACTGCTCTTATAACTATGTTCTAATAAGGCCTTAAGCCTTAAGTTAAGGAAGAACTTATACGCACTAGCGTATCCCTTAATACCTTAGATAAACTTATTAAGGAAACTATTAATATTAACAACTAACTCTACAAACTTAACTATAAACTTAGCTATAGAACTAAAACCCTATTTAGAAGCCCTATTATATAACAACAACGCAACCTATAGAGATAAAATAGACTATAACAAGAATTACGTAGCAGACGCTATTAGCCTAACTCCTTACGTTGTGTATACACTAGAACTAATAATAGCTACTATAGCCCTAAGGCTATAGACCTCTCTAATATTAACAAAGGCCCTACTAAACAATAGAATAAGAAGCAGGGTAGTAATAGGAAGGACAAGTCTTTAGTAACTTGTTATAGCTGTAGTAAGTAAGGCTACTATACTAGGGACTATTAGTTAAAGAATAAGGTTAGTAGATAACTTAACATGCTAATACATAACAACGCCTAAGAAGATAATTAGAAAATTATCTCCTATAACAGGAACAACTAATTCTAATATAATAAAGTTATTAATAATAGTAAGCAACTTTACTACGCAGTTAAATGTAATTATTAGGACAAGTCTATTATCTTAGGAAAACCCTATTATAGACCTCTTTACTGCTGTAGAATAGGATACTTTATATAGAATAGATAAAAGGTTATAGCAATTAAGAATATAAGAGAAAACATATCTATGTAAGAAGGCCTAGGACGCCTTATAGAAGACCTTGTAGCTAAGGGATAGAACAATATCTACCTTAATAAGGATTAACTTAAGATCTGCAAATGTGCACTTACACTATATTTACTATAGAAGGATAAACCTAACTACTCTAATAAAGAACAAGAAAATATGTTAGATAGTACGCGTAGAGGCTACTAAGAATTCTATAACGCACTAGAAGCTACTATAGTTACGCGTAATTAAATTATACTAGGCAGTAATACTAAGGCCTTGCAATTGTATAACCTACAGCTAATATACGCTAACTACACTAATAAAGAATAGGAGTACTAGGCCTATAAATAATAGGAACTTAACAACTACGCAATATAAGAATAGTTAGAACAATACTATACCTCTTAATTTGCCTAGCTTAAACCTAGCCTTTCTAGGAAAGTAGCACCTAGGACTACAAACAGTATATACTTAGTTATATAGGACTTCTAGAACATTAAGCACTACATCCTACTATAGAAGCTATATTATTATAACGTATACTTAATTTACAAATATAAGAAAATCTAGGCACGTTAGTTTCTAAGCAAACTAGATAGATGTATAGAACCCTAGTATTAATGTAAGAAGCATTAATGTCTATAATATATATAGGATAAGCGTACTATAAACTATTTTCCTAGAGTTATGTACCTAGACAATATCTGCACTATGCATCTAGTAATTAGAGAAATATGCTAGAATAATAGTTAGGCTAAATGCCTTAACTTAAAATGCACACAACACGCTAATAAGAAGATAGTATATAGTATAGTACCTATTAATAAGTCTTTTTTAGACTAGCGTAAGAATAGTGTAGGATAGTAAGATTTATTAACAATATTAGAGACAATGCTCTTATTAAGCTCCCTATCTAAATAGGTAGAGTACAGCTTTAGGCTTTAGTAGATTTAGGATTATAGTTAAACTATATCTCTTTACAAGCGCTACAACTAGTAGGACTTAAGTTGTCTTAAAAGAAGAAACTGTACTTATTACGCGTTGTAAATAGAGAACCTATGCCCTAGAAAGTAGAAGTTACCTAAGAGGTAGTAGCTGCCCCTATAACTATAGGAGGCTACTAGGAGGAAATAACCCTAGACGTTTTTAAGATAGCTACTTATAATGTTATATTAGGACTTCCCTAGTTACAAGAGTATAACTTATAGATAGACTAGGCACAGCGCACACTCTTATTAGATTGTAACTATAGCACCTTGCAATTAGATCCTACGCAGCTTACAATGTAGCTAGTAGATAAGTTAGAGATAGCAAATATCTTGTTAACTAAGACGCGCTAAGATAGAGTAGTTAATTACATAGAGACTAAGGACCTGCTAGCTTATAAAGTAACAATTAAGGAGAAAAAGAAAAGTACTACTCTTGCTATCCCTAACGTTTATAGATAGTATATATAGATATTTAAAGAAGAGCTTATAGAAAAGGCGTTACTAGAGCATAAGCCCTAGGATTACAAGATTAAGCTCTAGGCAGGGAAACAACTAAAGAACGCATCTATTACCTGTCTAAGGTAGAACTTAAGGTACTGCAAGAGTATATTATAGAGAACCTTAAGAAGAGATTTATTAGAAGATTAGAATTGCCTGCAGGTTATCCTATTATGTTCGTTCTAAAGAAGGATAGCAAGCTGCATCTTTGTATTAACTTTAGGAAGCTTAACAAGATTACAATTAAAAATTCCTACCTGCTACTAAATATTATAGAGCTGCAGGACTAACTTGCTAGAGCCTAATACTTTACTATGTTAGATTTAAGAGGAGCGTATAACCTTATCTGTATAAAAGAAGGCAAAGAATAGAAGATAGTATTTAGAATAAGATATAGACTATACAAATATTTAGTTATGCTGTTTAGTCTTACAAATACACTAGCTACGTGCTAGGAATTAATTAACAATGTCCTAAGAGCACATTTAGACAACACAGTAGTAGCATATCTAGATAAAATCCTAGTGTACTTAAAGATGCTAAAAGAGCATATACAATATGTTACTAAAGTGCTAGAATGCTTAAAGCAAGTAGACCTATAACTAAAACCTAAGAAGTGCAAATAGCACAAAGAGGAAGTTAAGTTCCTAGGGTTTATTGTAGGAAGAAACAGAGTTAAGATAAGCCTAATAAAAATAGAAGTTGTTAAGTTATAGAAGATACTAAAGACTGTTAAACAAGTCTAAGAGTTCCTTAGATTTATTAACTTTAACTAATGCTTTATTAAGGATTATGCTAAGAAAGCAATTCTACTTACAAGACTTACGTAGAAAGACGTACTATTTAAATAGGGAAAAGAATAAGACAAAGCATTTAAAATGCTTAAACAAGCCTGTATTAAACCCCCTACGCTAATTACCTTTTAGAGTAAGAAGCCTATAAGGATAGAAATAGACGCCTTTAATTTAGTACTAGGCGCTTGCATTACATAAGAGAAGGATAGGAAATAGTATTCTATTACCTACTACTCTAGGAAGTTCTTACTAATAGAAGAACAATACAACGTCTATAATAAAGAACTCCTTATAATAGTATTAGCTATAAAGCATTAGCAAGTATACGCGCAAAGCTGCTCTAAACTTACTATCTACATAGATTACAAGAATCTAACTTACTTTACTACAATAAAGGTGCTAAATAGTAGATAAGTAAGATAGTTAGAAATATTAAGGGAATATAAATTTAAGATTGTGTATACGCCTAGAAAAGACAACAGTAGAGCAGACGCTCTTAGCTGCAGAAGTAACCTAGCTAGCAAAAAGATAGTTAACGCATTCGCTATCTTAGGAATTAATAAGGATAGGTTACTTAGACTATCCTAATAGCTTAACAACACAATGCTAGTCTAATAGAAGTAAGGCGTACCTGCTTACGTTCCTAAGGAACTAGAATAACAGGTAATTAGTAGTTATTATAATAACCTACTGTACAGACATCTAGGCATTATACAGACTATAGAACTTATTAAGTAATATTATAAGTTCCTAAATATAAAAGATAAGGTTAGTAAGTATATTAAGAAATGCGTAAGCTATTAGTAAAACAAATACAGCACACATATAAAATATAGAGAAGTATAAGTAATAAAGCTGCTAATAGCACTATAGACAAATATTATAATAGACTTTGTTATACAACTACTAATCTCTAAGGATCCTGTTACAGGATACAGCTATAATTTAATCTTTGTTGTAGTAGACAGATTTATAAAAGCTATAGAATTTGTACTGTTTTAGTACAGCTACACTGTAGAACAGCTTACTTAAGTGTTCTTAGACAGAATTATGCAACATTATAGTATTCCTAAATTAATTATTAGTAATAGAGACAAGCTCTTTACGTTAAACTATTAGACTATACTTTTAGCAGCTATTAGTACTAGGAAGAAGCTATCTACTGCATATTACCTATAAATAGATAGCTAGACAGAATAAGTAAACTAAATAATAGAAACGTACCTCTATATCTACTGTAATTAATAGCAAGACAATTAGGTTTTACTGTTGCCTATAGCACAAATTGCATACAACAACAAACTTTTAAAAGTAATAGGTATAATACTGTTCTTTACAAACTATAGAAGACATCTAAATCTCTTTATACGTAGTGTTAATAGTAATATTTAAACAGATTTAGTAATATCCTTAGTAAGCAAACTAGTAGAAGTATATAAAAAATTGCTTAAAAATATCGCCAAAGCTTAGTTACAAGCAATCTCCTACACTAATTAGAAAAGAAAAACAGCACCTCTGCTAGAAAAGGGGGATAAAGTGTATCTCCTTATAAAGAATCTACGCACAAGGAGACTAATAAAAAAACTAGATAAGGTTAAAGTTGGACTATTTTTTATTTCTTAAAGAATTAGCCTAGTTAATTACTAACTTAAGCTACTAAAGGATGCAAAGATTTACAATGTATTCTACGTCTTGCTACTAGAACTAGCTAACTCTAAAATACTAATCTAGAAGGACTTTTATTACTAAGCTGATAGTAATAATAAATAGGAAGTTAAGAAAATAATACAGCATTGAAGCAAAACAAACAAGTATCTAGTTAAATAGTTAGGATACCTAGACTTGGAGAATACATAGGAACTAGCAACGAACCTTACGAACTGCTAATAGCTTGTGTTGTAGTATTATTAAGCAGCAAAAACTTAGGATTGCCCTCTAAAATAGACGGCATAAAGACGCTCTAATCTAAGGCAGACAAACTAGGCATTAAACTACCCTCTAATTGGGATACCTCCTAGTTAATGCTATTAACAGCCTTAAGCGCCTTAATATCCTCTACAAACTTGCCTATATTATCTACTTATTGTTGCTTATAACGCTTTAATAATTTCCTTTGTTTATAGATTTAATCTTTCTTTGCATGTGCTGTAAGTATAGCCTGCAGAGCTGCTACCTTAGTATTATTAGCTTTAGTCTCTTAAAGTTCTAACTGTTCCAACTCTTAGTTAATGCGCTTAAAATTTGGAATTAGAACCTCTACTAGAATATACTTCTAGCTGCCTATACAATAGCAGTTCCTGTACTCCTTCTTTAACAACAATATCTAATACTTAAGGCCTTTCTTTGCGTAATATTAACAAGACACTATTATAACTTAACTAGTATAGTTAATACAATTACTAATAGAATAGTAGTATGCAGTGCTTCTAGAAACTATAGAGTTAGTTTATAAAGACATAAAGATTAAGAGGAGGGGATAGTGTTACAAACCTAAGAAATAGGGCACGGTAGAAGATAAAGGAAGGAAGGTAAAACTGCTGACACCCTAGGAGTAACTAAAGGTCTTTAAGAAGGTTAGTATTAAGGACTAATAACGCAGGACCCTGCATATTCTAAAGTCTTAGCAGAACGCTACAATAGAATATATTACGTGTATTCTAAAAAATCCTACAATATCCTATAAAGTTCTAAATTAGAATAATAATAGAATAATAGAACTAGTGTAGAACATCTTAGAGTATATAGTATAAAGGGATACAGACTCTTACAGCCTGTGTTTAACCTAAGTTATTAACTAGACAATATACTTGTATTTAATCCTTACTTAGCTCTTAAGCTAGACTAAGCGTACTACTTATTACTACCTATGCTAGAAGTATTTTACTTGCACAACCTCCTACGTCCCTATAAGCACTTGTAACCAAAGACGTTCCCTAAGAACTAACTAGAACTGTTTACCTAGCTTGCTAAGTTTACGACTTTAACACCTGCTAACGAGTTTGCATTCGTCCAAACTACAGAAGCAGAAAGATAAAGAAGAGAAGAGAATATGCCTCCTCCCGTACGAGGTATACTCTAGTGCTAAGATAGGAGCTAAGCCTTAAGGGGTCTTTGTACGTGTGTAGTCTTGTATTATTAGGGCCTAGCCTATAATAATACCCTCCCCTTTTACTTATTGTTTGCTTTTGTACGTAAAGAGCTGTAGGGTTCTATAATCTCTAACTGCTGCCTTTACGTCTATTTGCTTAAACGTTGTCTAGGCCTCTAATTAGCTAGTTGTAGTAAAGTGAAGTTTGCTTCTACGTATAATACCTACAATCTAGCTAACTTTACCTTAGGAAGTTAGTAACTTAGCGTAAGCTGCGCGTGCCTATGCCTATATATAAGTAGCCTATAGCTTACCTTTCTCTCTTCCTCTACTTCTAACTACTTTCTTACTTTTAACCTAACTACTACTTCTTGTATAATTATGGCTAATCCTAATTATAGCGCCTAGAGACCTAATAGAACGCTAGGTAGTAGTGTTAACTATCTCTAAGCTGCTACTAATAGTGGTCCTAATAACACTCTTTAGTAGGCGTCTAATAACCTTACTAAAGCTGCTTAGTAGCTGCTTACTTATACGCACGCTTAGAGTGTAATCCTAACTACCCTTAATTATCTACAAGGTTTCTTTAACTTTGCCTACCTTTATGTTGTCTAGTATATCTTAGATAACTAGGTTACTAACAAGTTGCGTTATATCTTTGCTTTTGCACCTATACAGTCCTTCCTTCTATATTTTAGTCCTTCTACTAACTGTTTTCCTATAGCTAGATATCTACTGCGTTGCTAACTTCTTCCTTTGTCTGCCTAGTTAGTCTGCCTATAATGTATTCTAGGGTAATAGCGTCTGTAACTTCTCTCTAGTTGTTACTTATGTAACTCTCTATGCTTAGTAGCTACTTACTTAGCAGCCTTCCTACCTTAAGGCGTACGTTATTTATTCTTATAGTTTAGTTAATAATAGTGCATATACTAATAACTATACTAGCGCTATTTATAGCAAGAAACTCTTTACTGCTTTTTTAAGTTGCATGTCTATCCTTAGAGAGTAGGGTAGAGCTTATTTTAACTGTGTGTAGAGCAATAGTAGTGCTAGCTGTACTTTTGCTAGTTCTTGTCTAGCGGCTACTGTAGGACCCTCTCGTGCTACTAACGCTCGTCCTAGTCTGTCTAGAAGGGGTGCTGCTGTTAGTTTATTAAGTTATCCTACTATTAGTCTGTCTAGGTCTGGTTGTTGTGCTATTAGTACACCTAATAAGTTAGAGGAGCGCATTATAGACTCTAGTAAGTAGGGTTAAAGTGTCTCTCCTATACTGTTACTGTCCTTAGTATTACTAAGGTTCTTCTTTTAGTTCCTTATAAGTCTTCCTGTTAGTAGTTGTACGCTTATTATATAAGCTATCTATCTTCTATAGGCCTTAGTTTTAATAATATATACTTCTAGCTCCTAAGTTAGAGCCTTATAACCTACCTATCTAACCTAGTACTATAGTTATCTATTCTGTACGCGTTTACTAGTTATCTCCTCTACTAGATACTCTAAGTATTCCTCTTAGTCTGTATCCTATATAATAATTATACTTAGTTATTCTCCTCTTAATACTTATAAGGGTAGAGGGTTGTTTATACCAGGATATATAAGGTCTATATAGTAGGACTTTGTTTACTAAAGGACATTAAGTTCTACCTAGTAGGGATCTTGTACGCAAGAGACTTAGAACCTCTAGTTCTTCTAGTCTAGTTTCTTACTTACTCTGTCTATCTGTACGTTCTTAAGGTTTAACTAGACCTAGTCTCTAACTTTGTACTTTAGTGCTAGCACTCTTATACAATTTGCTTAGGCTTCTTGTTACTATTAGGAATAAGTTATAGCTAAGACTACCTAATCTGCTACTTGCTTTAATGTCTATATAATTGCTTAAGTACGTTCCTTTAGGTTTATTATATAGTCTATTGCATTCCCTTTAGATAGGTTGCAAAGTAAGTTAGGTAGGAATAGTGTATTCTTAAAGCTATGCTAGAAGAAGAATAGCAATACCCTAGTAGTAGTATTTATACAGGTGTTAAGTATAAGCTTAAGTATTAGTGTAAGTATAGCCTAGTTATCTTACGCTTAGTTTATATACGTACAGGCAACTACTTTAATATTACTATTAGCTTTCTCTATAAGTCTATTAGTCTAGAAGTAGAATATAGTAGAAAGGTTCTATTATATACCTAAGAGTTTGCACACTCCTCCCTAAAGATTACTAATAAACTAAGTGCCTCTATTAGAGGTAATTAATCTTAGAAGTTTATATAGTTAGTATACTTTTTATATAAACGCCTACGTGATATTATCTACTTTAATCTTTTTAAGGGGGATTAAGATTGTGCCTTTGCTTAAGTAGTCTTTTACTACTATAAGGTTTACATAGCCTAAGGATTATAGGAGTCCTATAATAAAGTCTACAGTAAGGTGTTGCTACGTATAGCTAGGTACTAGTAATAGTCTAAGGTAACTATATTTGCTATCCCTCTAAGGAGTGCTCTATTAACAAATATTATAGTTTTATATAAATTAACAATTATCTTTACTTATACCTAGCTAGTACTATATTCTTGCAATTATATAATACGTTTCTTCTCTTCTAGGGTGTCTAGTCTAAACAGCTAAGTGTACTTATTATATAATCCTAGTGCAAATAGGTTTACTATTAGGTACCTACGTATAGTTTCTCTACTATAGTTTGTTATATTCTGTTATTAACGCCAACTACCACCGGATAGCGCACCCTACCGGAATGGCGCACCTTATTGCAAATTCATCTTTACACCTTAATATTTCAACACTACAACAAGCAATTTAGACGTACAATAGCTTAAATTAATCTACTATCTCTATTACATCTTGCTAACAGGTGCGCTTATTATGCCCTGTCTTGCCGCACGTTATACAGCACTATTTAACTTTACTGCTGCTACCTACCTGCACACCTTCTCCCTTAGCCTCAGCCTTAGCGTCTTTCTCCTTTAGTATTTCCTCTACCTCTGCCTGCAAGAGAGTCCTACCTTCCTAAATCTGCTTCTTTTTACGCTTCTTACGCTTAGAAGCAGCCTTATTTGCCTGCTTAAGCTAGGCTATCCTTGCCTTAAGCAGCGTGTGCAAATAGTCCCTCTTTATAGACCCCCTTTTAACCTATAGGACTATCTTAATAATTAAGTTAGGAGAGGAACTCTTATATTCTCTTATCCTCTTAATAATTAGAGTTGTTTAGCTATTAATTTTAATCGCGTTAGTTAGTATTTTAGGTTGCTAGTTAGTAGGCCTAGGTAGAGGCGGTGTTAGCGTACAAGGCTTAACTTTAAGCCTTAACAGCACCACCTCTAGGTTAAGTAGGACTAGGCTAGTTGCTCTAAAGCTTAATAAGATGTTGCTCTTTAAGATAGCCTTATTATATACTAGTTAAAACGTTACTAAGAAGGCCTTTTTATCTATATAAGTAATATAACTGTCTGCTAAGCTTTTAATTTCCTTCTTATACGCCTGCTTTAGCAGGGTAAAGTACCTAATATTAAGTAGCTATAGGATGTAAGAGGCGTATAGAGGCATATAGAGGGCAATAATCTTACTTTCCTTATAGAGATTCTAGAATTTAAGCAACTTGTAACTCTTATAGCTATTAATAATTAGTAACTAATAGCTACCTACAGTAGCAGCCTCTGTGTGCTAGATAAAGTGCTTTAGCTAGGCAAGACTAAGCTTATTAGTAGTCTAGCTATTCTTGCTAACCCTAATCCTCTAATCTTTTAGGTTATTAACGTACTAGGCCTTATTATAGTGCTTTGCTTTAAGGATAAAGAAGGGTAGAACAGACTAGCCTATCGCGTTAATATAAGCAATTAAAGTTATCTACTTACAATTGCTAGGCTAAAGGCTAAGTAGTATACAACGTCTCTTAGACGCAGTTACTACCTTAACTAACCCTCTAATGCCTATCTAGAAGCTAGTCTTATTAAAGTTGTAGGTATCTTAGTCTAGGATGCTGTACTTAGCTTTAACGTTGCGTATAAGGTTAAACTAGAGACTAATAATTGCTGTATTGCTGCACAGAACTCTCTAGTAATCTCTTAGTCTAGAAACCTAAGACTTAACCTTAGGTTTTTACTAGATAAACCTGTAGGTCTAGTTTTCTCTAACCTTACCTCTATTATAAGTAGCTAATAGTTAATTAGCTATCTCTTGCATATAAGTAAGCGTAGGGGCAAACCCTTGCGCGTTAAGTTTTCTTATATATTAAACAAGCACCTCCTCTTCTTACTTTATAAGCCTAGAGCAATTAGGGTAGATAACGCGTTAAGAAGCTAGTTTGGCGCGTTGCCTTTAAAGAGTACTTTTAGGCACGTTGTAGATAGCAGCAGCGCGTTACTAGCTTAGGTTCGCGTTAGAATTAATAGCTCTAATAGTAAGCTCAATTCTCTCTTTATAAGAAAGTAATTTAAGATTAATTTGTTGCGATATTGTTAGTAGTGGTTAAAAGAGGTGTAGTCTTGGCAAGGTGTGCTATTCCGGTAGGGTGCGCTATCCGGTGGTGGTTGGCGTTATATAATCTCTAAGTAATATAGCTAGTTTCTTAGTAATAGAGTTAAGAGACCTAGCTCTACTCTATATAGCATATTATATAGCTTAGTAAGTTTTATCTTAATCTACAGCTTAGTTCTAGTAGTAGGCTATTAAGTTGTCTAGGTAGGGTAGTTATAGTAGGTTATCTAGTAGTATAGAACCCTTTAGAGTAAGGGTTAGTAGTTAGACTAGTGTAGTATACGCTAAGTCTTATTAGTAGGATAGTACTAGTATAATAAACTCTCTACCTACTAGTCTTTTATTATCCTCTCCCTTTAGCATATCCTAGTCTCTTCTTAATAGGGCATCTACTTGTATATTATCTTTACTAGGTTAGTATTATATTTTTATATTAACGTAAAGCATTAGTAAGCTAGCTACCCTAGTAAGCTGGCTACTTTTTCTTAGTATTGCGAACACTACCTATAAATACTACGCTTACTCTGTACTACAGGTTGACCCTGTGTATAAGACGCTTAATTCTAATATAGAATCTTCTTCTGCATCTATCTAACACGTGCGCGTATTATAGCTAGTCTTTCTATAGTTGCTACAGCGCTGTTAACGTAGCTGGGCTCCTTCTTAACTACTACTACTACGTGCTCTCTTTGCTACTGTACGCTTAGTAGTAGCACTCTTAGCTACTAATAACGCAGCTGCACTATACTCTAGTGTACTACTATGCTAGATTTACTTTCGTTTATAAGTCTTGCGCTTTATAACCTCTGCTAGTTACTCTTCTAGCTGCTAGATTTGTAACTTTATAAGGATGTTCTTGTGCAGCATCTGTTTAGCGCCTTTAATTAATTAAGAGTAGCCCTTTTAAGCTAATACTAGGTCCTGTACAATTAAGTTGCCTACTAGCTGTAATTGTAACCTAAACTTGTGCGTATTGCTTAGTGTTCTTAACTCCTACAGCAACTCTAACTATAGTACTAGTAATAGTGTACGTAGCTGTACGTTTACGTAATCTAGTACGCGCTGCGCATTAATAGGTACAAGCCTAGCAGCCTTAAATGCTTTTTTATAGTTACTGTACGTAAAGACGTTAAAAAACGCGTCTCTAAAGGTAGGAAGGAAGCCCTCCTTATTAATATAGTAGACGCGTTATAATACTAAGCCTTGTACGCACTAAGAGTACTTTAGCTTTAACAGCAAGAAATAGACTATGTTAAGTAGCTGTAGTATATATAATAAGTAAGTAGGTATACAGAGTGTAAGGATCTTATGCGTAAGGTAGTAGTCCTTAAATCCCTAGTTAAGGTAGCTCTTGTAACTGTCTAGTATAAGTAGCCTGTACAGCCCTTTCTAGCGCAGCTTTGTATGCTTATTAAAGTACTTTAACTACTTAAGTCTAAGCGTGTTAGTTGTCTAGCTGTTGTTAGACATAGAGAGCTTCTAGTTATATAGTATGCTGCTCTCTTTATACTACGCTAATAGGTGTACCTAGGCTTTGTAGATAATAAATAGTAGAATTGTATACCTAGCTGCGCAGATGCCTTAAATAACAGTTACCTACTCTTAATTACTAGGCTGGACTAGATTAGGCCTAGTACGTTTCTCTAAGCCTGTTACAACCTTTATTAAGCTAGCTACACCTATCTAAAAGCTAGTCTTATTAAAGTTGTAGACGTTATTAGAATGTACCCTATACTTGCTAATAGTTAACTATATAAGGTTAAACTACGTACAGATAACCTCTAGATCCTCTTGTAGTACTCTCTAGTAGTCTTTTGCTTAATTAAATGCTATTTTAAGCTCTTCTGTACGTGTAACAAAGCGCTTAGCCTAGTTCTTGCTAACTAGTAGCTCTCTACGCTTAGCTAGCAGCTTATTAGCTATATTAGCTATCTTATAGAGTTGCGGAGCAAATCCTCTACTGTCTAGGTTAAGTATAGCTTGTACAACAATTTGCTCTTTAGTTGTAGTTAATCTAAGCGTTAGTAGGCGCATAAGTAGTTAGAAGATAGTTTAGTGTTGCTAATTAGAGAGCTGCTAATAAGGGACTCTGTACGCATTAGCAGCGCGTTGCAAGCTCTTAAATTAACCTAGATTGTAGGCCTGGAGCGCAAGGTCAATTTTGCCCTCTTGCTAGTATAGCTAAGTCTTACGTTGTTGAGCTATTAGTGTTTGTAGGTAGTGTTCGCAATGCTAAGAAAAAGTGGCCGGCTTACTAGGGTAGCCGGCTTACTAATGCTTTACGTTATTAAACTATAATATAATTTATACCTATTATACGTATCTTTTAGTAAGCTTCTATTTCTTAGTAAAATACTTAAGGTTCTTATAATTAGTAACAACTTTAAATTCTTATATACTTTGTAGTTTAGAGTCCTATTCCTATAAGTAGAATATTACTATAAGAAGTTCTTTATTATAAATAGGGTAGTTTACTTTAGTAGGTATAAATTTCTAAGAGAGGTATATAACTATATAAAGGTTACTAGATAAATCTTCTTAAGAAAGGGTAGCCCCTATAGTAAAGCTAGAGGAATCACACTCTACTACAGCTCCCTGCTCTAGGTTTAGAGAGGTAAGAACTTTATCTAACAAAAAAGCTTCCTTTAGTATCTAGAAGGCTTAATCTTATTCTCTGTTTTACTAGAAGGGGATATCTTTTTTAGTAAGTTGTATAAGCAGTTCTAACAGTATAGCAAAGTCTTTAATAAACTTTTAGTAGAAGTTTGTAAACCTAAGGAATCCCTATACGCCTTTAACTATAGTTAGCGCTTACTAATCCTAGATAGCTTGTACTTTTTTAGGATCTATTAATGTACCTTTCCTAGCTTCTAGGATAAATCTAAAGTACTTTATATATTAGATGTTAAACTTATACTTGCTAAGCTCTAAGTTTAACCTAGCTTCTTATAGGTATTTAATTACTTATTATATGTACTTACAGTGTTTCTATAAGGGGCCTTTAGTAAAGATTAACACGTTATCTAGGTATACTAAGGTAAAGTTGTCTAGGAACTCTCTTAATACCTAATTAATGTACTTCTAGAAGGTACTAGGGGTTTTAGCTAGTCTAAAAGGTATTACTAGCTACTTATATAATCTAAATTATATATAGAAAGTAGTTATCTATTCTTACTTCTTTACTATTCTAATTTTATAAAAGGCTGCTGTAACATCTAGTTTTGTATACTAGATAGCTTGTCTAATTATATTTAAAGTCTCTTTAATTAAGGGGAGAGGATATCTGTCCTTTTTAGTTAGGGTATTAAGAGCTCTATAGTCTATCTAGAACTATAATCTATTTTCTAGTTTTTGTATAAAGAGTATAGGTAAAGTAGCTAGAGAGTTACTAGCTCTAATAAATTCTTTCTCTAGTAGGTCTAGTAATGTGCAACGTAGAACTAAGAGCTTATCTTAGGATATAGCGTAGAGGGGCCTATATAGTACTTTAGGAGTTTTCCTATCTACCTTATTTAACTTAATAGTGTAATCTACTATTAAGCCTTAGTAGGGGGGTAGTTTATTCCCTTCTTCTAGGACAAACAAGTTGGCGTACAGCTATAGGTAGGTAGGTAATAGCTGTTTAACTTCTTTTCTAGTTATTAGAGTCTTAGGTTTTAGTGCTTTTTATATGTTCTTTATATTAGCAGCAAAAACTTAAAGCTAAGATTCTTTCTTCTAGCTCTTCTATACGTAGTACTAGAAGGCAACTGCAGATACCTAGTAGCAGTCTAGTAGCGTAGTTATTTCTGTGCTTTGTACAGCTATATTGTACTATTTTATAGATAGGAGTCTATCTTTAGTATTAATTACACTACTAACATCCTCTAACTATATTTTCCTAAGAATTATGTTGTAGTCGTACGTTAATAGAGTAATATACGCAGTAATATAGTATTATTATACGCCTCTAATGTCTAAGGTAAATTCTATAACAGCTGTAATAGTACTTATCTAGTTGCTAATTCCCTCTATAGTTATTAGAGTAATAGAAATGCGTAGTAAGTTTATCTTCTATATAGATTTCTTGTTTACTAGGTAGTAGGTACAACACCTATTATTAATTATAGTAGTAGCTAGGAAGGTAGCGTTAATAACTGTATAAATTAACATTAGTTTTGTTATAGCTAGTTAATAGAGTAGTAAACGTTTAGACTATATAGGCTTAGGAACTTATTAAAGAGGCCCTAGCGTATAACTTTTAGCTAGGGCTGTTCTTTTCCCTCTTCCTCTAATAATAAGGTATCTTTAGCTAGTTGTACAGCTACTACCTTAGGGGTCCTTAGGGTTAACTTTAGCTTATTTATACAAATAGGTAACGTAAGTGCATAGCAAGTGGACCGGCTAGGCGAGAGGACCGCCCTAACAAACTATTGGGCCTACCAACCTTTAAACCCTAATATATTAACTAATAGACCTTAATTTACTCCCAAACAAAGAGCGAATTCAGCTTGCACTCTAAGCAATTGCAAAACCCTAAGAACTAAGCCTGCAACGCGCTGCTGTTGTCTACAAAGTGTTAAAAATAACGCTTCCTTAGCAACGCGCTAGAACACAATTAATATGTAATACCTACCCTAAATTATTAAACCTTATAAAGGTAGAAGAGCAGACGCTTGTGCAGTATATAAGGAAGCTTAACTAGCAAGGCCTTTCCCTAACGCTCTATTAGGTTAAAGATATAGCTAATTAACTGCGCGCTATACGTAACGCAGGCCCTATTAGCCTATAATAGGCCTTAGCCTTTATTAAACGTAAGCCTAGAGTTAAATTGCGTATAACTTAACAGAGGGATTGCTAGAGAGTCCTCTGCAGCAACCTAGCTATTATTAGGCCCTAGTTTAACCTAGTACAGAACGTTAAGGCTAAGTACAGTATCCTAGATAAAGATACCTACAACTTTAACAAGACTAGCTTTATAATAGGCGTTAGACACTAAGTTAGAGTAGTTACTGTATTAGAGAGATGTACTTAGCCTATTAGAGTCTAGTAGGGAGATTGTAAGTAGGTAACTTTAATTACTACAATTAACGCAATAAGCTAGGTAATTATACTCTACCTTATCTTTAAAGCAAAGCAGATTAATAAAGCTTAGTACTCTAATCTAAAGTCCTAATAGCGTATTAGAGTAAGTAATAACAGCTAGACTACTAACAAGCTTAGTTTAGCCTAGCTTAGGCACTTTATTTAGTAGATTAAGGGCTAGAGGGTAGGTAGCTACATACTGCTAATACTTAATAGTTATAAGAGCTACAAGTTACTCTCTTTCTAGGAGCTTTATAAGGAGAATAAGATAATTACCCTCTATATACTTCTACACTTATTGCATATCCTTTAGCTGCTTAACATAGGCTATTTTGCCCCCTTAAAGTAAGCGTACAGTAGAGAGATTAGAGGCTTAGTATTAGACTATATTAGCAGAATTAATAAGATAGCCTTTATTACAACTTTTGCAAAGGTATTTAAGTAGGCATTTTTAAAGGTAAATATTATAGCAAGCTTTAAGGCAACTAGACTAGTGCTAAATAATCTATTAGTAGTACTATTAAAGCTTAATATTAAGGTGCGTACGCTAACACTACTACTCCTAGGGGAGCTCCTATAGAACCCTAAGACACCTACTAACGCTAATAAGATCCTAGCTTAATTAACGCTGCTTTGCAATTGTATTTAAAAGCACTAAGGATTGTTACTAACTCTAATAGTTAAGATTGTTAATTAGCTATAGAGAAGTATAGTAATGCTGCTGCATAGGCAGATGTTATTAGCAGCCTAAGTGCTACAGCTTAAAGCGTCTAATAAAGCAGCCTCTAAGCGCAAATTATAGAAAAGAAAGCGTATTTAGAAGGGTGGAGACCTGTTAAAGGAGGAAGCAGAGGACTTAATAGCCTAACAGGACGTTAGGGCGCAGGTTAAAGGGGAGAGTTGTAAGGGTAGAGTTTAAACAGGTATAGGCAAGAGGGTTAAAGGGCACTGTAGGCTCTGCAGAGAGACTAGTCACAATTCGCGCACGTGTAAGAAAGATGTAGTAGAGGTCAGCAATTAATATTCTGTACTGTAAGCTACAGTACAGCGTTGTGGTGTTGTACTGTTGTATACTGTTGCTAACAGTAGGCCTAACAGTTTGTTGGGGCGCGCTACTCGCTATGCCGCGCCACTCGCTATGCACTCACGTTACGTCTATACTGTAATATTGCTTTCTATTAAAGCAAATTACTATTTATAAAATATCTTTTTCCTAGTAACCTAGGCCTATTACTACGAAGAAGGAAGAAAGTACTTCTTATAGTATATTACTATGTTATTTATTACCCTACCTTGTACTTTCTTTACATAACTTATAGCTTTAATAATAGTAATATAGCTACTTTTCTATAGTAGGCTGCTAGGTCTATACGCAATGTTAGTAATAAGTATTACTACTACTACTATACTACTAGTACTATACAAGAGTTTAGTAGCTATTATCCTTAGTTATATAATAATAGTTAGCTCTTAAATGATAGCACGTACAACACTTACTAGGTTAATAGTAATATAACTTTCTATGACTTTTTTAATAGGTATCCTTTTCTAATTATCTATTAGCTATACTAACTTCTTATAAGTGCTCCTACTCTAGTAATATAGGCTTTTATATAGGTTTTAGCTACTAATCTAGTATATATTATCTTTCTAGTTACTTATACTTATATATACCTGCTTTACCCTAGCTTTAGCTATAGTTATAGTGCTTATAGTAGTTATAATAGTTATAGTAGTTAAGCTATTACTAATTATTCTTTACTAATCTAGTTAGTTCTCTTAGTTAATAGTCTTCTACTAGTCTCTTAATACTACTCTTTATAGTCTTTATCTCTTAGTACTACTAGTAGTAGTTAGTAGAGGTTATTTCCTAGCTCCTACCCCTAGCTACTATCTATTCTAGCTTATAGGAATTAAATAATCTTTAGTTATTACTTCCTCCTCTTACTCTATAATATTAAATTATTATTATTACTCTATAATATTAGATTGAATTTGCTATAGAATAGAATTAGTTATAACTAATAAAGGAAAGAAAGTCTTAGCTACTATATACTTCTCCTTTACTTAAAAGGAATAGTAATAGCTACTTAATATTAATTTAGTATTTACTTCTCTTCTTCCTCCTCCTACGTAAATGCTTCGTACTCTAATTAATTAAACTATAGTAGTTATAGTACCTCTACCCTTAATAGTTACTATAGTTCTAGTACTAGAATGTCTCATATCTTATAGTAGGTTATAGCTATTTTAGTTTAATAGTATCTTCTTTACTAGTCTATTATATATCTACTCTACTTAGGTCTTCTACTAATCTTATATAGAACTTCTTTAGTTAATTACTAAAAGAACCTTATAGTAATAGTACTTTATTAAGTCTTTAAAGGGTATACTAGCCCTTAGGTCCTATAAACTAAATTTAGAATAGCCCTTTCTACTTAGGTCTAAATTTAGCTAGTCTTAATATGTTACTATTATTAAAAGAGTTTTAGATAAGTACTAGGTATTTAATTACTAATTACTATTATTAAATATTCTTTACTATATTAAAGTACTCCTTATTTACTTTTCTTAGCGAAATAGTCTATATAATAGCTTCTTATAGCTAATTATCTCTCTTCTTAAACTACTACGCCCTTAGTACTAGTAGTAATAGAGTATTAGTAACCTAGTTCTAAAGAAGGACTTACTAGGTAGAAATTAATAGCTTAATAGGTAGGATATGCTTACGCCCTCTAATAAGGTAAGTAGGTATCTCTCTAGTAGCCTACTTAACTATTACCTAATCTACTTATAGTACTAGTAATGGATTATTAGTTTAATTCCTTTCTATCTTCTTTAGAACAGCTATAATAGGCTTATAGCTATATTTAATTAGCCCTTAGCCTTATAGATAAAAGGTACTTGAAATAACCTTTGTAATACTAAATTATACTTAGAGGCTAATAAGTAGGCCTGAATTCTCTAGTCCTTTATTATAACTTATCTTAAGTAGGACTCCTTACTAATAGAAGATCTAATTCCTAAATAAACTTTAATACTCTTTTAGAATTATTAACTTTTAGTACTTTTACCTCTAGCTACTATATTATATAATTACGTGCTATAACTATATATTACTAGCTATTTTGTCCTAGTAGCATATATACTATATTAGCTGTTACCTATACCTAAGGTATAGTTAGAGCTACTATTAGCTATAACTCTTTAATTACTTACTTATTAGTATATATCTAGTATAGTATTTAGGTTTATATATATAATTTGATATTATTTTAGAGTCCCTTCTAGTAATACCTTACCTAGATCTTCTTCTAGGTACCCTCCTTCTCTTAATATCTACATTTTTTATAGATTAATTAAAGTATCTACTACTTTTAGTTAGCACTATTAATAACTCTATAGAAGGGTTACCTTCTAGATAGTATCTAGAATAGTATTCACTCTCTAACTTAATATTAAAGTATATTCTTCTTAAACTTAGTAAGAGTAGTACCCTTTAGTATTAATAGCCTTCTTTTATATAGTATCTAGGCTGCTAACTCTTACTAAGGTTCTAAATAGTTATTAGTAAGAGAGGTCTTTTTAAATAATATATCTATAGCTATATATATATAGTATAGTAGTATATCTAGGTCTTTAATAAGGGAAATAGTATTTATTATAATATTAATTTACTTATTTACGTCTTCTTTAGGTTCCTCTAGTAGCTCCTACCTTTTAGCTTTAGGCTTCCTTAATAAGGTATTAGTAATAATATTCTTCTTTTTAGATATATAAACTACTTTAAAGTCTTAAGTATTTAGGTATACTAACTACTAAGTAGTTAGCGCCCTAGGCAGCTCTAAAGATCTACACTAGAGTTAAGCTACTAGAGTTTTTATATCTATTTTAATAGTAAATTAAATATTATATAGATAGGCTCTAAACTTCTTAATTATAAGTAGTAGTGCTTTATATTTATACTTACTAGAATCCTAGTTCTTCTCTAGTTTTAACTAGACTCTACTCTTAAATTAAATAGAATACTATATATCTTCTATACCTTCTTATATTAGTATAGCGCTCCATCCCTCTTTACTTCTATCTATAGTAAGTATTACGCGCTTTAGTAGTTCTATTTTACTAGTATAACTATTAGAGCTTAAGCTTATTATTACTCTATTATTCTCTATTGATTATCCTATAGAGTATAGGTCTTAGTTAGCCTTTATCTATAGTAGGTTTAGGTTTTACTTTAGCTACTACTACTTAATATATAACATAATTATCTTAAGCTATCTATACATACTTGTAGCTTCCCTACTTTATAGCTATTTAATAGTACCTTAGAAGAGCTATTAGGCTATATTCTAGTAGTACTACTCTTATTTAATAAGCTAGTTAATTAATAGGTTATTAGTCTTTCTATATCCTAACTTATTATAGATAAAGTAGGTAAAGAGTAGTTGAAGGAGCTATGATAATCCTATAGCTCCTTATCCTTACTGATAAGGCACTTACTAATAAGTTAATTATTATATAGTCTAGTTTCCTCTTAGTATAGTATACTATATTATATATACCTTTAGCTATTACTACTAAGTTATATATAAATTAGAAGCCTCCTATATATATATAACTACTATTTAGTTTACGAGTAATTTAGCCTCTATTAGTATCTATTTTACTAAGATAAAGTCTATCTTATTAATCTTTAGCTATAATAGCTTCTTAGTTAATAGATTAACCTCTTACTAGGTTACTAGTATATCTAGTTGTAATTTCTCCTTCTTAGGTTCTATTAGTAAGTAAGGCCCTAGCTAGAATAGCATAGGAGTAGTAAATAGAATATATAGTATACTATATGCTATCTTTATATAGGGTGCTTCCTTCTAGTAGAGGTAGAAGACTTTAGTTAGCTAAAGCTTATAAGTAGTATCTACTAGGTTTAATATTCTTACTTCCTCTTTAATATTTTCTTAGTATATTAGGTACTTACTAATCTTCTAGAAGTGAAACTCTTAATACTTTATTATACTAAGGTAAAACTTATCTAGTACCTATATTAACTAGTATAGAGGTAGACTCTTAATAAGGTAGAAGCCCTTCCTCTCTTTCTTAATAGTCCTAGTACTAATATATTACTTAACTCTAACTTAGTATCCTTTAAGGTACTCTTAAATATTAAGCTCTATTTACTATTAGTATTTATAGGGCTATTACTTAAAGTATTTAGGTTATTCCTCCTACTATATAGTATCTTAACTTCTAAACTTTCTTTAGAGGGCTTCTCTAAACTTACTCTAACTATTATTTCAAAGTGCCTTTTAGTACTCTTTAGAGTATTAAATAATCTACTTCTACTTCTCTTAATAGTAAGTAATAATCTATTAAACTTTTTCTTCCTCTAAGAAGCTATAGTGGAGTATAACTTTTGGATAGTATTCTAAAAATATAGTTATATCTATTCTAGTAAACTTTAGGATATATTCTACTAGGAATAGAGCCTAATTAAGCTTTACCTATCTCTAGGCTAATAATATAATAGCTACTATAATTATCTTTATAAAAGACTATATTAAATTAGTTTTAGTAGCTATAGGAGGAGTAGACTACTTTCTAAAGCTACTCTCCTCCTTAGGTTTATTATCCTTAATTAATAAGGTTTTAGAATTGTTAAGGCTGTATAGCTACTAGTAAGGAGCTA
Organism: Curvularia kusanoi; assembly: GCA_011058905.1. NCBI lineage: Eukaryota > Fungi > Ascomycota > Dothideomycetes > Pleosporales > Pleosporaceae > Curvularia > Curvularia kusanoi. The sequence continues at coordinate 306,655 of SWKU01000012.1, read as the reverse complement.
TAGCTAGTATAAGTACTTTAGAAGTAGTTTGATAGTCTAGGGTCTCTCTACTTAAAAAGCTCTTATAGGCTATTATAGGAGAATTAAAGGATTAAAGTAATAGTAAGATAAATATAATAAAAGAAGTAACTGAATACTCGTTAATAAGTAAAGAAAGAAAGATAAGTAGTAAGAAGTATTCTTTAAATAATAGTAATAATAGTAATATAAGCTAAATAGGTACCTCTTACTAGTAACTATAGCACCTATAAGAATAATAGACCTGTTAATAGTACTTTAACTAGTGTTAATAAGAGGATTAATAGTATTTTCTATCCTATAATATATTTACTATTCTACTAAGTATATCCCTTATAGTTTTAACCTTACTTTACTATATATTCTTTTAGCCTTATTTTAGAACCTCCTATATAATAGGCTCTTAGCGCCTTTATAGTCTTATTACTAGAGCTATCTTTTACTTTATACTTTTAAGGTCTCTAGCTATTACTACTTTATTACTATCTCTAGAGGTTACTAAACCTCTATTACTAGTATATTACTACTATATCTTTTATAGCTAACTATTAAATACTAATTATAGTAGTACTCTCTATTAAATACCTATTATAGGTAATAGTCTCTTAGATATAGCTTATAGTTCTTTAAATTTCTATATACAACTATTCTCTAAGCTGTATTTACTACAGAAGTAGTTATTTTTATTCTTTATAATAGTACTAACAGCTACCTCTTCTAAAGGTAAAATATATAGGCTTTAAGTTACTTATTAGTTACTATATATAGAGGAGTAATTAGTAAAAGACCCTTAGGTATAGGTAGTTTAATACTAAAATAGATAGATTAAATTATTAGTATTATATATTAGTTATTATTTAATTCTCTATAGAGCTATTACTTACCTAGCTCTACTAATTACCTTTAATTATATATTATTATTCTTTACCTATATTACTCTACTATAATACCTAGTAATATACTACCTAACCCCTACCTATAGCCTATATAACCTAACCCTTACCCCTACCTATAGCCTATATAACCTATAACCTACCTCTACTTATAAGAGGGTACCCTTACCTACTTAACTAGCCTAGTAGGTACTATTATATAATTTTATAATTCTAGTTCTAGTAAAATTACTAAAAGTAATTTTCTTAAGTACTTAGTAAAATCTTTGTACTTTAGTAATTTTATATAGTTTAATTACTACAGGTAGGTTTATAGCTGTTAGAGCTAGCCTAGACCCTAAATCTACTACACCCTAGCTATTTTCTTACTAGTATACTAACTCTACTAAATACTTAATACTAACCTACTAACCTACTAACCTACTAACCTACTAACCTACTAACCTACTAACTTACTAACTTACTAACTTACTAACCTATATACCTATATACCTATATACCTATATACCTATATACCTATATACCTATATACCTATATACCTATATATATATATCTATAGCTATAGCCTATACTAAGAGAGTTATATATAAGACTCTTACTTCTAGTAGTAAGGCCTTTAGGAAGAACTTTACTTCTAAAGCTATATATAAGACTATCTCTACTAAATAGTCTAGGCTTAAAAAGGATAGTTAGTCTTATAAAACTTATAGATTTAAGCTAGGTAGTAAGTTTTATTATACTCTTTTATTATAGTTATACTTATATTATATAGCTATTACTCTTTATAAGATTTATTAATACTATTTAACTTCTAAACTCCTTATCTATAAGCTACTTTTCTAGCGCCTTATCTATAAGATTACTTAAGACATTTAGAATAGCTTAAATAAGGTTTACTTTTAGTAGTCTATACTTAATACTATTAAGAAGACTGTTAAGGCTTTCTTTATTAGATACTTTAAAGGTATAAATATTCTAGTTCCTACTTAATAAATCAATATTAATCTCTATAGACTATATATTAAACGCTATTTACGCTAAGTATATTACTATTTAGCCTAAAGATAGTAAGCTAGTAGTAAAGTACTATAGGTATTTTATATATAATTTTAACTAGGCTAGTTACCTTAGTATTTAATAGTAATAGTAATAATAGTAATAAGTAAGGGTTTTAATAACATTACATAATAGCTTAGACTATTTTACTACTAATACTATAAAAATTAACTATAATAGAAGACTTATATTCTTTATATTTTTAACTCTATACTAGTTAAACTTTAGAATAATATTTAACCCTATACTAAATTTAGTTAAGTTCTAGAGCTATACTAGATAGAGAATTAGAATACAGAACCTATACCTAAATAATATAGAAGTCTTATTACCTTACCTATACTACTAGTCTATATAACTTCTACCCAACCTAAACTTACTTAGTATAGACTAGCGTAGGGTTATACTAGGGTATAGGTTAGGTTATTAAATAACTATACCTAACTTTAACCTAACCTATACCTATTTACTAGTCTAATTATATATTAGATTATTTATTAAGTCCTTAACCTACCTATTAGAGACTATTTCTTTATTAAATACTATATAATAAGTACTTATTACTTTAGCTAGAGATAGAATCTAGATTTAATACATATATATTAATTAGTATTTAACTAGGGATTTTACCTAGGCTTTTAGGTCTAGCCTTTATAGTTAAGACTTTTCTTAATATATATTATTAGTTATAGTAAAGGCTTCATAGCTATAGGCTTTTAGGTAGGCTTAATTTAGCTAGTAAAGTTCTATAACTATACTATTTATACCTACTTTACTAGTAAAGAATATTTTATAAGGTAATTTTTACTCATTTAAATAGTTTAGTGTTTAATTATATAGATATACTACTACTTAAGTAATTTCTAGCTAGAGATTCTATAGAAGGTTTATATTAAGTTATATTATATTTACTTTCTCTTTTATTATACTCTCTAAGTATTTAGCTCTTCTATTCTAAGCTTATATATCTTAAGTAGAGAGCTCTATTTTAATACCTAGAAAAGTATACTACTTTACAACTTCTTCTTTAACTATAATAATCTTATTGTTAGTCTTAATTACTTTAAATATAATATTAAATTATCTCTTTATTAACTAGATAAATATTCTAAGTTTATAGATTATTAATTTTACTATTTAATTATCTTTGAAGTATAACTTCTAGGTATATTTAGAGTATTAATAGGTAATAAGTATCTAGCTTCTTTCTTTATTAAAGCTACCTTCTTTATACTTATAGAAGTTTATAGTAATATTTTCTTCTAGTTCTTAATTATTCTATTATAGTACTCTATATATTAATTACTTTAACTTAGATCTACTATACGTATTATATTATACTATTTCAAATTTTAAAATCCTTAGCTATAGTAGAAGTCTAGGTACTTGTTGAAGTCGTACGATGAGGTAAACTCGTTAGTACTATTCTATTGGTTCTTAGGGATGGATACGGTTTTGGGATTCCACATGGTGCTTGGGGTGCTGAGTGTACAGGGGGGACTGTATTGCTTAAGCAGGTAACAATAAGTAGTACAGGCAATCTGTCTAGCTTAAAAGTAGGGTTAAGATCTAAAGACAAACTTAATTAACTAAGTTAAATACAGACTGTAAGAGTTGTGTCTCTACTAACTATATACTTAGGAGATATGCAGAGTAATTAGTTGTTAGGAGGTACTAATTATACTAATTATTAATTGCATTAATTACTAATTACACTAATTACTAATTGTACTAATTACGCTAAGTCTAATTACTTAATTACGTAACTTACGCTCTACTTATGCTGCTTACACCCCTTTGCTTGCTTACTTGTAATTCCCTTATTGCGCGTCCTATTACTATACTATACAGTAGCTTGTAATTCTTTAACAAGGGGTTCTATATTATTAGATTGTAACACTATCCCCCTTCTGTACTAGCTTGGTCCTCTAAGCTTATTTATATAACGCAGGCTTGCCCTATTAATTAGGTAAGTTGTGTTAACAATGCCTAAACAACAACCTACTAATAGCACGCTTTATTGCTATTATCTTACAGATACTATTAACGCCTTTAGAAAAATTATAGTCTAAAAATGCTTAACTTGCAAACAATATAAGCGTATGTGCAGAGTTTATATAAGCTCTAGGAAGTGCAGGAAGTGCGCTAGGCGTAGATAGTGTTGCGATGTAAAGGTTACGCAGTCTAAGTTTATACAACTAGTGTCTAAGAAAGAGAAGTTAAAGTTATAGATAAAAGAAACGTAAAAGGCGTAGAATAATGCGCTTAAGGCCTCTAAGAAGGCGTTAGAAGAGTTGTAGGTTGCACACGCGCGCAAGGAGCAGTTACGTTAGCAAATAGATTTGTTAGATTGTTGTACTAAGGAAGTAATATCTATTAAAGAGCAAAATCTTGCAGAGGAAGAGTTAAATAATAGTACTATAACGTTTGATAGTCTATTAGAGGGTCTGGCTCTAAATCTGTCGCCTAGCACCTAGGGTGCTTTTAACGATTTGCTGCCTAAGTATTAGGTTAACCTAAACGTAGCGTTAGCTAATTAGCCTTCTAGAATTCCCTTAACAGTAGCTGGCAATTTGTAAGGTAGGTGGCTAGTTTCTATATATTCTCTAAGTTAGGGTATCCTAACTACTTAACTAGATACTTGTTCGTTTCGCTTTAATATTGTATTATTTTCTTAACTTCCCACTTATTATTGCCGTTAGCTTAATAGTAGAAATCTTTCTATATTAGCGTTTCTAGGTTAGCTAGTTCTAGTAGCAAGATGTAGAACACGTTATAGACTTTTGCATCCTTTAGCAGCTTAAGTTAATAGTTAACTAGGCTAATTTGTTTAGAAATAAAAAATAGTCTAACCTTAACCTTATCTAGTTTTTTTGTTAGTTTCTTTGTGCGTAGGTTCTTTGTAAGGAGATATACTTTATCCCCCTCCTTTAGTAGAGGTGCTATTTTTCTTTTCTTATTAGTGTAGGAAACTGCTTATAACTAAGCTTTAGCAATGTTCTTAAGCAATTTCTTGTGTATTTCCTTTAGTTTGCTAACTAAGGCTATTGCTAATTCTGTTTAAATATTACTATTAAAACTTTATGTAAAGAGATTTAGATGTCTTCTGTAGTTTACAAAGAACAGCAATACACCTATTACTTCTAAAAGTTTGTTGTTGTATGCAATCTGTGCTATAGGCAAGAGTAAAACCTAATTATCCTGCTAATTATTATAGTAGATTTGTAGGTAAGTTTCTATTATTTAGTTTACTTATTCTGTCTGTCCGTCTGTCTGCAGATAATATGCTGTAGATAGTTTCTTCTTAATTCCTGCTTCTGCAGTAAACGTAGTCTAAAAGTTAGACGTAAAGAGCTTGTCTCTGTTGCTAATAATTAATTTGGGAATGCTATAATACCTAATAAATCTATCTAGGAACACTTGTGCAAGTTGTTCTATAGTATAGCTATGTTAAAATAGTATAAATTTAGCGGCTTTTGTAAATTAGTTAATAATATTAAATATTGCGTTGTAGACATATCCTATAACAGGGTCCTAGGAGGGTAGTAGCTGCGTAACAAAGTCTATTGTAATATTCGTCTATAGTGCTGTTAGCAGCTCTATTGCTTATGCTTCTCTATACTTAGCATGCGTGCTATGTTTATTCTACTAGCAGCTAATATACTTCTTAATATACTTAGTAACCTTGTCTTTTATATTTAGGAACTTGTAGTATTGCTTAATAAGTTCTATTGTTCTTATAATACTAGGGCAACTGTGTATTAGGCTATTATAGTGTTCTGCAATGATTTCATCTTCTAGTTCTAAAGGAACCTAGGTAAGGTATTGTTGTTTCTGCGTAATAGTTATTACGTTATTAAGTTGTTAGGATAGTCCTAGCAATCCGTTGTTGTTAATTCCTAAAATTGCTAACTTATTAATTGTCTTTAATCTAGTAATGTTGTGTCTTCTGCTAAGTGCATTAGCTTGTCTATTATCCTTTCCTAGTGTATACAGAATCTTAAACTTATACTGTCTAAGTAGTTTAGACTATTATACTTACCTTTAATTTAAAACCTTAGTTATTGTAAAGTATACTAGGTTCTTGTAATCTGTGTAGATTATAAGCTCTAAACAACTCTTAGCATATACTTACTAATATTCTAGAGCGTCTACAATTGCTATAAGTTCTTTATTATATATATTGTAATTTTCCTCTACTCCTAAGAACTTGCGTAAGTAATAGGTAATAGGGTGCTATTGTCTATCTTGTTCTTGCGTAATGCATGCTCCTAGCGCTAAATCTAAGGTATTAGTTTCTAATTAAAGTAGTTTATTTGTCTAGAATGTAACTAATGTTAGTAGTTTAATATATACTTGCTTAAGTGTCTAGAAAGCATCCTCCTATACTTTCTCCTATTTAAATAGTATATCCTTCTACGTAAGCTTTATAAGCAGTAAGGCTATCTTAGAGTAGTCTTTAATAAAGCGTTAGTTAAAGTTAACAAAACTTAGGAATGCCTAGATGTCCTTAACTGTCTTAGGTGTTAGCTATTCCTTAACAACCTGTATCTTTTTGTTACTTATCTTAACTCTATATTATCCTACAACATAGCTAAGGAATTCTACTTCTTCTTTGTGCTATTTACACTTCTCTAGCTTTAGGCAGAGGTCTGCTTTTGCTAAATATTCTAGCACTTACTTAACGTGTTGTTTGTGCTCTTCTAGTGTCTTACTAAATACTAGGATGTTATTAAGGTATGCTACTACAGAGATGTCTAAGTATTCTCTTAACGTGTTATTAATAAGGGCTTAGCATACTGCTAGTATATTAGTAAGCCTAAATAGCATAACTATGTACTTGTAATAACTATAACAGGTTCTAAACGCTGTTTTCTATTCTTTGCCTTCCTTTATACATATAAGGTTATACGCCTCTTGTAGGTTGAACGTAGTAAAGTACATTACTCTAGTTAACTAATCCTGTAGTTTAGATATGTTTAGTAGCAGATACTAGGTCTTAAGCGTAATGTTATTAAGCTTCTAGTAGTTAACGCAAAGTTGTAGTTTGCTATCCTTCTTTAGTATAAACAGAATAGGGAATCCTGCTAAGGATTTAGATTTCCTAATAAATCCCTTTGCGAGGTTTTCCTTAATATACTCTTGCAGTATCTTAAGTTCTTTCTTAGATAACTAATATATTGGCCTAAAGGGTAGTTCTTTCCCTTCTATAAGCTTAATCTCGCAATCCTAAGGTTAGTGTTTAGGTAGCGCTTTTGCAGTTAACTCTTCTTTAAATATCTAAGCGTACTATCTATATAAATTAGGGATAGCAGGAGGTGTACTTTTCTTTTTCTCCTTAATTATTACTTTGTAATCTAGTAGGCTGTTAGTATCTGTGTAATTAACTGCTCTAACTTAGCGCATCTTAGTTAAAGAGATATTTGCTATCTCCTTCTTATCTACTAGCTGCATTGTAAGCTGCGTAGGATCTAATTGTGGTGTACTATAGTTACAATCTAACAAAAGCTTGTTATTCTTCTAGTCTATCTGTGGATTATGCTTTTATAACTAGGGAATTCCTAATATAATATTGTAAGTAGCTATCCTAAAAACATCTAGGGTTATTTCCTTATAGTGCCCTTTTAGAGTTATAGGAGTAGACACCTTGTATGTTATTTCTACCTCCTTAGGCATTAGTTCTCTGTTAGCTACTTGTAGTAGGTAAGGATAATTTTTCCTTTGCTTGCGCACGCCTGTATGCGTAATAGTTTACTAAGAAATATAATTGCTCTGCGCTCCTAAGTCTAATAATGCCTTAAACTATCTACTGTTTAGTACAACAAGTAACTTAATAAGTGAATAGGTCCTATTAGTATCTAGGGATCTACTCCTAGTGCTCTGTATGTTGTTAAGCAACCTCTTATTAGGGTCTTAGTGCTCTGGCCTAAAAAAGACTCCTTATTACTAAATCTATTAATTAATTTGTCTTACTTATGTGCTTTGCAGTTATTATTTATATATTGCTGCTAGATATTATTTATATAGACTTTGTTAATAACAAGGTATTTAAGAACTACCTTGCGTTTATCCTCTCTAGGGAAATAGTTATTTTCCTGCTTATTAATTAGGTAGTGTTTATATTTATTATCTATGCACTTGTACTACTTGTAGTAGTAGATATATAGTTTGCTAGGGAACTATCCTAATGCAACCTTATTATTATAGTATATGTTGCAAGCGTTATATACGCATAAGCTCTAGAAGATTATCCTATAGTATAGGTTTTAGTAGTCTAGCTTATAGCAAGGGTCTCCCTTTATAAGTACTAGCTTATAATAAAAGTCTAGTTCTAATTTATTTTGTGTGTTGCAGTTATAGCAGTTAAGTTCTGCTTAAGTAGCAGTATTATTCTTTACCTACTTCTTAAGTTCTTGTTAATCCTATTCCTGCTTAGTCTTAAGTAGGCTGTTAATGGCAATTAGAGCTATCTTACAGTCTTTCTTTATCTGCGCAGTAGGACGTAGTACGTTATCTATCTATGTTCCTTAGTTACAGTAGCCCTTTAAGAACTTCTATAGTTCCTTGTATATGCGTTCTAGTCCTTAGCTTGCTGTTGCGTTAGTAAGTGTCTAGGCTAGACATACCTTAGCTTAGTCTAAGACTTAGTGCTAGTTAACCTTAGTTATACTTATTTGTTAACAGATGTGACAATCTGCAATCCTATATGCATAAGTATTGTAGTTATAGTCTAGTATAGGCTATTTTGCTAGTTCCTCTATTATAATTCCCTTAAGCTATGTAATAGCGTAACTACGTTTAGCTAGATGCTTAAGGTTCTTAGTAGAGTAGTAGGGCGTAGGAGGTTAATAGTATTAGCTCTTGTTACGTCCTTTAATGTAGACCTCTAGGGGTTCCTTAGGGTCTTCTATAAGATGTCTTAAATCCTTACTATATTGTTTATTTATAACTACTTCCTATTTATTATCTGTTTTGTTATTGTCCTATGTTAGCACATTAAGCTGTTACTACACCTTATTCTTAGATTAACAATCTCTAGCAAAGTAGCCTATTTTACTACAGCTATAATAAGTTAGCAAAGACTTGTCTTACTTGTTACTACTACCCTTCTTCTTCTTATTCTACTATAGCTGTCCCTTGTTAATGTTGGACAGGTCTATTACCTTAAGGCTATAGTATCTACTCTAGGTGTTGTTGTAGATACGTCTTCTAGTATTTAGCTAGTATTAATTGCGTTAGCCTCCTTAGTGGAAGTTGTTGTTCCTTTTCTAAGGTTGCTTAGGTAGGGGATAAGCCTGTATGCTCTAAGTACGTAGGTTATTACAAAGTTCTTGTTAAAGCTTATATAGCTTAACGTTAATGTTAATTACTATGTTAATAAGGTTGTCTAAGGTATTAATACTAGCGCTAGTGCGTATAAGTTCTTCCTTAACAGTTAGCTTAAGTCCTTAACAGAACATTATTATAAGAGTAGTATTATCCTAGTTAGTGTTTGCAGTAAGCTGCTAAAATTCTGTAGCATAGTTAGCAGCTAACGCGTTCTAACAAATACGCTAGATGTTTTGTTAGGCAATAACAGGTTTGTTTAATACTCTAAAGATTAGTCTAACCTTTTCCTTAAATTAATTAAAGTCTTTTATCTACTTATCTACTTCTTTAGGGGTATTACCCTAGTTATACTATAGTATAAATAGCTTAATCTAGGTAAGTGCTTTGCCCTGTATGTAGCTGGACACAAGAGTAACTTACTTAACTTTAGGAACCTTCTCTCCTTAGAATATAAAGAAGAGGTCCTATTGCATAAGCTAGTTGTTAAGCTTGTTACGTTTACTATAGTAAACGTTAGGCTTGTTAATAACTATGCTGTTGTTGCTTAGAAGGTTAGCTATATTAGTGTTAACTAAACTGCTAGGGGTAGCGTAGGATCCTAAGGGAGTAACTATCTTGTAGGTGTTTAAAGTGTTAAAGTTGTATAATAAGGTAAACTTGTTAGTACTATTCTATTAGTTCTTAGGGATAGATACAGTTTTAGGATTCTACACAGTGCTTAGGGTGCTAAGTGTACAGAGGGGACTGTGTTGCTTAAGCAGGTAATAATAAGTAGTATAGGCAATCTGTCTAGCTTAAAAGTAGGGTTAAGATCCAAAGACAAACTTAATTAACTAAGTTGAACACAGACTGTAAGAGTTGTGTCCCTACTAACTATATACTTAGGAGATATGCAGAGTAATTAGTTGTTAGGAGGTACTAATTATACTAATTATTAATTACATTAATTACTAATCACACTAATCACTAATTGTACTAATTACGCCAAGTCTGATCACTTAATTACGTAACTTGCGCTCTACTTATGCTGCTTACACCCCTTTACTTACTTACTTGTAATTCCCTTATCGCGCGTCCTGTTGCTATGCCGTACAGTAGCTTGTAATTCTTTAACAAGGGGTTCCGTATTGTCAGATCGTAACAGTACTATACTATATTATCTAAGTATAGTATCTAGTTTCTATCTACTCCTTTAGTTATAAGTATAGTAATTCTATACTTTTATATTTTAACTTTTATATTCTTAGCCTATAAGTAGTCTCTTATTTTAAGTAGGTATAGGTTTATTAATTTCTTAAGACTACTATAGATATATATATAGTTAAGCTAGAATTTAAAAAAAAATAAACTTTTTAGTAGATCTCCTTAATAACATACTATATACTACTCTTATAGTACTTTTTCAAGCCTTATTACCTCTTTACTTTCTAGTTATTTTACTATAAGGTTTAGAGTCTATAATTATAATTTAATATTTACTAGTATATTTAATTAAGATACTATACTTAGGTATTATTACTTATTACTTATAGTAGGATACTCTACTATTCTTACTAACTCTAGGTTATATTTAAGTTTTAAATATACTAGCTTTATAATTTACCTATTAAGCTTAAACTAAGGTAGGTGTTATAGGGTATAGCCCTAAATACACTAATATATCAGTGCACTAATAGCTAATATATAGCTAGGTAGTAAGTATATACTTACTTAGCCTCTAGATTAGATAATCTAAACCTCTAATCTAGCTATAATAAGCCTCTAGCTAGAGAGTAAATCTAAGTATAAAAGCTCTAACTAGAACTTAGTATATAGACTCTTTATCAAAAGTATTACTATTATTTCCTACTATAACCTCTTTAGTTAGTACTTTTATAGTAGGATCTTTATATATTTATTAATATAAAAGTAGTTACTAATATTATAGTATTACTTATAAGCTAGATATATATCTATAGTATCTACTATATTCTTCTTTAGAGAAGGCTTAGGCTTACTACTTAGTACTTTTATTTTATACTTAGAGTCTCTATAACTTAGGACTATAGATAGTGCTCTAATTTCTATACTAGAAGTATTCTTTTATATGTATAAGTTAAATTTACTACTTATTATGAAGGCTCCTTTACCTATTATAAAAGTACTTTTATACTTTCTTTATATTAGGTAAGCTAGGCTTATATATTTTTAAAAGAGTTTTATTATTTATCTTTATTCTATTTTAGTTTAATTACTTTCTATACTAGTAAATATTACTATCTATACTAAGATAATCTTTAAGACTATTTTTAGAAAGTTATCAATAACTTATATACTTTATATTATATTATCTATTTAAAGGGCTTTAGCTTATATAGCTACTTAGTTATATTTACTTAACTATAAATTCTAATTTTATAGGCTGTTTATTAGTTTTAGTACTTTATAGTACTTTTCTTATACCTTTCTAATTTTTTTATTAAGGTTTACTTCTACTAATACCTAGAGGTTTATTATTTATATATATAAGGTTCTATATTCTTTAAAATAGCTTACTTATAAGTAAAAGCTTATAGTTTTATTTAAATATTATCTTATCTTAGTAATATTAAAATACTTATTTTAAAAATTTTAATTATAGATTTTATATAACTTAAAGATTATTTAAGATTCTTTTAAATCTTTATAATATATACTCTTCTTTTTTAAGAATAGTTCTAGGTATTATGTTAGTATTATAACTACTTATATTAGTAGAATTGTTCAGTTAATTAACTCTTAGGTAGCTACTTAGGCAGCTTCTCTCCTAGGTCTTAATAATATTATTAATAATAATTTTATACTTTATAAAGTAATTACTAGTTTATATAATAATATAAGTAGAGAGACTAGCTTAATAGGTTTAGCTATTAGTTATATATAGCCCTAAGAGTCTATAATATTTTATTTTTCTAGAGCTTTATATTATATTTTAAGTTAGTAATACTAGAAGATCTATTTACTTAGATTTATAATAATAACTATTACGTCCCTCTAGTTTAGGCTTATTACTATTTTATTTATAGTTACGCTCTTAGAAGTAGTAGTAAGACCCTTAATTATTAAATAGAAGAAGAGGTTATAATAAAGTAATTTCTAATAGGTTATAATTATGTTTTATAGTTTATAGTACTTTCTTGTTATTTATAACTATTTATAGTATTTTACTATTCTTAAAGATATTATTATTCTATATATAGCTATACCTAAGCCCTCTATATAACCTTTTAATATATACTTACTACTAGCTAATCTAGTTATCTTCTTTAATTATACTAGTAGTTAACTTTAAAGATTATACTATTTAATAAGTATATAAGAAGTAGAATAGTATAGGTATAAAACAAAGAAAATACTAAGGCGCCTAATAACATACTAAGGTAACTACTATCTATATATTAAAAGTAGAGAGGGTAGAGGAATTAGAGTTATAAAAAAAACGGTAATAGAGACTAATAAGTAAAATAAGTTATTGGATTTTTAATAAGATCTTAAGAAAGGATCTAAATTAGTCTCTAACCTTAACTACCTCTTAACTATCGAAGGTTTATATACTGCTGCTAATATAGGTTAATATTTAAAACCTGGTTAATTGAGATTTAGGATGTCTTGCCGTAACAAGACTGCTTGATAGCAATAGTAGAAATATGAATAATCAGTGTATGTAGAGAAAGTTCGGATGAAGATGCCCAAGAGAGGCAAGTTCCTCTGCTGAATTATCAAGACGGTAATCTCGATCACCGGCTCGCCGCTTCCTATTCTCCCTTGTTTGATATATTACAAGAGACAAAGAGGCAAACATAACGGAAATCGCTGTAGCTGTGTTCAATGAATTGCCAATCTTATATCTGTTCTTCGCATCTGTATTAATGTAACTCCAGGTCGCTACAATGGAGCCTGCATAGGTAAGTGTCAACGTCAGGAGGTTCGCAGAAGACATGAATGTAGGGTACGTACCTATATTTGCAACGGCGGATACTGCTGCGTTTGCGACATTCTTCGCTGTGTCAGGCGCAGCGTTTGATAACGTCCATCCTATTACAAGTGGGCCAAAGCCATACCCTCCTGCAGTATTCAAGAAAACAGCCGCATAGCGAACTTTCGGATTACGCGAGCCAAGCCAAATGCCGTAACCAAGAACGCAGAGACTTGCGCAACATGAGATGGCTATGCCATGTTTCCGCGTTTTCATTGTGATGTATGCTATGGTCATGGCGAAAACCATGCTAGCAAGAGGTGGTGCAGAAGAGAGTAATTGGATCTGAATCGATGACTTGCTGGGATAGTTGAGCCGGAGGATCGTGGGCGTAAAGATCGCAAGGCCCTGAACAGTGATTTGATTGCATGTGTAAATCCATGCGCCGACTAGCACATTGACATTCAAAATTCCGCGACTCAGCAAGCGCCAAGTTATCTTCTCTTTATGATCCAGTATCGCAGGCTGATCGCGGAAGAGGCGATTCATGGCCAATTGCCTTTCCTCTTCGTTGTAGATCTGTGTCTCAGAGGGATCGGCAGGAAACAACCACAAGGATATAATGCCAACGCAGACTGTGATAACCCTGTAGATGAGTCAGAGATATTCTTGCTGCTAGTAGGCGCTGGGAAGCAAGCAATACCCTTCAATCAAAAAAATTACCCGCCAGGATTTGACATTTCCAACACTGCCCAGCCGAAGAAGACCTGATGCCAGCAAGCCGCCGAAACCACCAGACAAGCCGGCAGCCCCTAACGTGAAGAAGCAGATTCTCACCGTCACCTCATGGCGACGGTAATAACGCGAAATCAGATAACTAAGACCGGGCAACTGGAACGACTCGGTGAGACCAAGCAAGAGACGGACAGCATAAAATCCAGCGCTGTTGTGAACATAAGCTGTGCCGATAGTGACGACGCCGAACGCAATGCAGCTGAGTGGAATAACCCTAAAGCCAAACTTCTTGACGCTCAAGGAGGCAGGAACATCCACCACGAGATAGATGGCATAATACAAGCAGGCTCCAATATTGAACCCATATGTGCCCAAGTTCAGTTCTTTTTCCATGCCAGCAATCCGAGCATTGCCAAGGTTCGTCCGGTCGAGGAAGGTCAGAAAGTACATGAGAAATACCATCGGTAAAACGCGAATGTCCTGTTTGCGGACGAGTTTGGACTCGAGAGAACTGTCGATTGTCGCAAGATTGGCCTGCTCGGCATCGATCGTGCTGATGATATATGCCGCTGGTTTTTCAGATGTCGAAACCATGTCGATTACTGATAGGTATTCGAACAAATCCAAAGGTTGTAAGGTATAAAAATTGAACCAACAACGGCAGAGTTACGCATCAGAGTCTAGGAGCAGGAGCGTCAACCTATGTTGACCGCATTTGAAGTGTCATATGACAGCCCCACAACAAAGTCTTGGGGCACACAACTTAACTATACCCGGCGCACCTGCCAATGAAGTGTGTTCTTTGTGAAGGGCAATGCGGACGATGCATTTGTCAGCAATAAAACTGCAATGCAGAGTTTCATTAATTTAGGATCGGTAGGCACTTTGACAAATTGGTCATACTTGCAGGCTTGGCGCATGAGGTGATGTCTGAGGTCTAAACCGCAACATAAACACGCAAAGGTGGCTCCTGGAGCCTCTCAATCGCGTCAAACGGTGTTGGACCGAGAAAAAAGGAGCGTTTACGGTATCATATTGGTAATGTGCAGCCATATCTACGGAAAGGCTGTCAAGCAGTCTTAAAATCCGATGATGAAGGTCAGGTTCCTATCTGAGATTGTGTAACTTGCCCACCCAATCATTGATGCATAATTAGCGCCATATCATCCTGCTTACGTGAGGCCACCACTTCGCCCAAACAATTGGGAAGATACAAAGATCTGAGAGCATCTAGATGACTGATGCTCGATTTATGCTGAGGTTGAGAGGGCCACAATGCCACTGCCTCGGTAACGTTCGAAATGAGATTATTATACATCTACGTGGTTTAAACCACCGTACTTCAGAACAATTGTTGGAGTCCAAAATTCTCAGAGCCCGGTTATTCTTATCGCAGCTAGTCCAACTGGGTTAATGTCTAGCCCTGCAGTTGGATGGCTTGCAAGAGCCCCAAGTGTATGTTGCCTAGTCTGTGTGAGCTGGACCTGATTGCCGAAGAGACTAGCCCAGTCTCACGCTGGGAATTACAGAAATATCCTTGGAAACAGGCGCCATGGTACGCACCACTATATCTGTGCAGCCTGGACTTGTCGAACTCGCCAAAAACAGAGTAGCTACGATGACAAACTCTAACGGGACTGAGCTTGGAAATAATGAGTGCAAGTGAAGCATTTCAATAAGAAGATTTAACTTCGTGCAGTTTTGATTCAAGACCATGCTGAGATGCAAGTACCTCGTAGTAGCTCTCTTCGTCTTATGTGTCGCTGACAACAGCAGGCTCGAAGGATCACTAGCGACGCTGGCATGGACGAGATTTCCAGAAGGGAAGGATCACTGTGTAGTAGAGTGATTGACTAGGGAGAGCTTGTGAAACTTGGCGAATGTGCCGGCAAAGCTTGGGTCAAAACAGTGGGCAAAAGGTTAGTGACCTAGCGTTGGACCAAGAGCTGAGGGAAATCGCAGAGGAGCTTGATTTTGCTAGTAGCGATATTGCGAGCAGTATCCAGAAGTTTATCCCGATGAACTTCTTGCAGACGAGCCATTTTGTCAATTACTGCTGTTGCCAACAAGATTGACGAGCTTGTCAAATCTTTCTTCCGTAGATGTGTTGATATCCGTCGTAAAGCTCGGAACAGTTTTCAGACAGAATGACATGGTTCAACTCAGTCTTACGGATCAGAACAAGTCTAAGAGTCCACAGAGTTTGCATCAGTCAACACAAGTATGATCTAACGGGATCTTCACCAAAACCAGCTATGCCATGGCGGACCCTGTCTACGGCCAGGCTCCGGTCACGGAATTCGATCATCTGGGACATCATGGAGCACTAGGAAATCCAGGATCATGGATGCAACGATCGATTATGACGACTACGATCTTTTCGGTGAAAGTGAGCGTCGACTGTTCAAAATTAGAATGTTTGATGGCCCAATAGAAGCCCGCAATGGGAAAAAATCAATGCAATCTTCGGATGAATTCTGTTACTGATACATCTTTCGCTTCATGAAGGGATATTGTGTTATTTTTTCGAACATTTCCACAATTGCAAGGGGCCTCAGACTTTGAATGACACTTGATATCATAAAATTGACACTCCAAATTCCATCCCAACTAGATTGAAACGATACTTTGGAAGCAGGAGAGAACTCGAGACTCGAATATTATACAGGAAGAATGCAGTTCATGAGCTGCTCGATCTTCGTAAAGGCCGTTTGATACTCGCATTTGTGGTCTGGCATCTTCTTTGAATGAACATAATTCCAATATATGTATTTTAATGAGACAAATGCGGCTTAAAAGTTATTGCGAGAGACTGTTTCTCAGTAAGTCAATTACTGTGCCAAATATATGGCGACTGTTGACATGTGTTGTGGCTTGCGCCTGCTTAGTTGGCTTCATCGACGAAGAGTTATTATTCAAGAGAGTACATTAGCTCTAGCTGTGATAGCTGTGAAGGTAGTCATCTTTGAGTTAAAGTCAACTGTCGGGGAAACAAGAAAACCGCGGTTCCACAAAATTAAAATACTGTATGTTGAACACAGACGCAGGCGGACACTTATCCCTCTAAGTATGCATCGCAAAATCTACGACTACAGCCTGACCCCACATAATTGGGAATTGGGGTTGCTTTATAATCGTGTTCAGCACCAAAGTTCGACCCCTGCGCAATAGTCAACCAAAAGCGTTCCTATCCTGATACATCCCCATTACTCCACAGTCCCGTGACTTCAGATTATCGCTACAACGTTGAGAACGAGCTGAACAAACTCTAACGCATCAACTATATTTATTCAAAGAAACACGGTATTAAATCCGCCACGCTGTAAGAGCTAGCGCAGGTACCAATACGAGCTGACTTTTGACGCGTGGCCGTGCCGAACCTTAAGACACGACACAACGCCTACCTTACGATAGTTCAAAAGAATAAAAGGAAACTACAACCTCATCTTCGCCATATATTGTACGACCGATACGACCTGTGTAACTCGCACGTCTCCACAACGAGCTCTGAAACCGCCATAATCAGGCAGTCCGGCACAGCGCAAGTCGCCCAGTACCATGTGATCCAGAAGTCAATTCTATCCGAAAAGCACTATGCGTCAGCAAAGTCCCGACCTTATGTTACTTCTCCTCCGCACAACCTATCTATACATCTTGGTGGTCTACGCGGCATGTGCGACGCTCGGGTTCCCGGGCTCGAGCATTGGTCTTGTTGCGACAATAGTCGTCGCCATGGTTGTGGAAGTGAGAGCGTGTTCGGCTGGGAGACGGGAACTTGAGAAAGAGAAAGGGGTGCGATATATGGTATGATTAGTTTCGAGAACTTGTGCAATAGCTTACAGCAACTTGCCAATTCCGACGAGATACTTGAAACGTTGGGGACGTGATCATGGAAAGACAAAGACTGATTCGGTTAAACAAATTCACAGTCATCTTCAATCTCTATTGGCAATTGCAATGCGCCCATCCAATCTGAGAAGCCTCGAGCGTCCACTTTTCCTGCATTTCGCCCATGTCAGTCTTAATCATTATAGTACTCTTATATAATGTCGGCAGTCTCCAGAAGAGCAATGCAGCTTCTACTTGACTAATTTCATTATCAAGGAAAGTGTCGGACTGTGCGATGCCTCGCGTGGGGCACAGCCTAGTAAGGCCTCTGAAGAAGTCGCAAGCCGCCAACGCCACAACGACTAGGGCCTGTTCACCTGCCAAAGCACAAGAACTCTTTTATGGTGAATTAATCTCATTAATTGGCTTGTTGAGGAATCTGGTGCTCTGCTGCCGACTGTCCATGTGGGTGACATACGAAGCTACGTTGAGCACTCGTGACCCAGAGCTTAGGATCGCTGATGAGATGTTGTGCTCACCATCACTTCTTGCGCCGCCCGGAGAGATGCAAGACCACTACTATCGATAGTGTTTCTCGAGCTATACATAGACATTGAGGAACCAAATGCGATGCTGTGGAGTTCCAGGGATTTCACCTAGAAAGCACGCCCTCTCCAAAAATCATCCAGGTCGGTTCAAGATCATAGAGATATAGAGTCATTTGGGGAAGTACTACCAAATCTCTTCACGCGACACAGACTCCATGCCAAAGACATATTCCCAATAGTCCTGAGTTTGGTTCTACCACCCTTCGAAAGTCGATCTTGGACCCACCAAAATCGAGCTCGAGAGTAAAGTCTCCGTTTTCTGAAGTTTCGTCAACAACAACTTGCCATTTAATAACGCACTAGGCGTGTAGGTGCTGGATTACGAGAAACGTGGAGGATGAACATTGCTATCTGATATAGTCTTATATTTCTGTAGTCTGTCACAAAGTCCCAATTATCCTGCCGTTGGGCCTTATTTCAAGAAGCAGATCAGAGTGGGCGACCATGTTGATTAGATTCCCTGTTTCGCCTGTGCAGCTTGTGCAGCTTCTGCTTCAATCATTCCTGATCAAGCCTACAATGCTACTGGTCTACCTGGTCTTGAATGATTGTCTGGGTTAAATAACCGAGGAGCAAATGTTGAGGACCATGTACTCCGCATGCCTTGATTATCTTCTCGGCGCTGGCTAATCGAGCGCTCGCAGCACTCACGCCATCTGCGAAGCAGATTTTGAAGTATCGGGAACAAAACCACCCTGCAGAACACGGTATTGACTGCCGATCGAAACGTTTTATCTGGCATTGGTGGAGAGTCCCATGGGTACACCAATTCAAGCAAGGCTTCGTATCGAGGTCTCGCAGCTTACGCCCCAGCAGTCTTTCGCCACCTTAATCTTAAGTCTGACAAACGCACCTGGACTCGGCTCGGTTCGGCTCACAGTGCCTGCGAATGAGCCTGTCAAGTGGTCTTTCAAGGATTGACAGCCTACAGAGATCATGCATTTGTTGGCTGAGACCGCTTCCGCGTTGACAGCTGTATAGATCTGAGACATGTCGATCTGTGTTCAGCAAAGCGCTCGACAAATCTATCCGCCTACTCTTTGTACAAGCATGACCATGTAGTGTCGAATCATGGCTGTGAAACCAGGCCGTGGCAAGGCTGATGGGTCAATTCGGGCATGCGCGAAGCTATTGATTGGGAAGGTGTCGCTGCTCCTGCACGAGTGTCCATCTTTGGCAGTCCATAGCCACGCTAGGAGATCTGCCCGGCATATTTTAGTTGCCTTATCTTGGCTATGGTTCTAGGCTAGGTGGCTGTGTGTAAGAAACCGGTGAACATATTTGCTCGCGAGGCTGAAGAGAGGGCGACAACCGACTGAATACGTATGCGCGGGCAAACTAATGTCGAAGCACAACTCACCGCTTCTTTGCAATGATCTTGATTGGTACAACTGTGTTATATTAGCTAGCACCTGTTGGGTTGTACCAATTGAATTGTGGTATCTGAAGCGATATTATATGAGCATGAGTGACACAGCGCAAGCTAGAGTCTGCTAGTGACCTGCGCCTCGAAGGCAATATGTGCAGGGAAGCTCGTGCGAAAAGCAAGGTGACGCAAGTTCGGTTACACAAAGACGCGAAGCTGCCTAGAAGGAAACGAACGAGATTCGACAGTCTTCTGGAGAGTAGCCCAGCAAAACGAACACTGTCTGTCGTAATTTCTTGCATTGGCCAACGGAATGTATGCAGCTTCAAGCACATTCAGTCAGTTGACAAAGTGATGTGAGCCCCATGCATTGGTATGATACGTTCGCCTATCTTGTGAGGACGAAGGAGTCGAGGCGAAGCCCTCCTGGTGGCTGTGGTAACAAACACGAGTCGAGCAAGAACATAGGAACGCATCAACATGATCCGCACGGCCAATCTTGGGTACAATAATATCTGAGAACCCGTGTCATGCACCACACGGACAGCTAGGGTTGCCCTTCAGCTTGTCATGCATGGAAGGCGCTTGGTCAGTGACAGGGCTTCCGGGCGCGTCGCTGCAGACGACTGTGCCGCATTAAGCGCCTAGGGTACATGATCGCCGCGCAAGGGGCTGTCGCCCCTCGAAATCGGTCGGATCATGAGCAGTGGTGATAGTGTCATCGGACTACCGGTTGATACACGATGGGAGCGGGCCGAATATATGCTCGGATATTGCACGTGGCGCTGCAGTCGCGGGCAGGTGGTCACCAAGGCATCGAACATATTTAGGACCTGTAGCGAATGAAGATCCTATTGGTAGCGAATGCATGATCTCAAAATCCGAAGTTTAAGATGCCGGCTGCTACAACTGTCCTGTCTATTAATCAGTCCGTCCGGACACGAAATGAGCCACTAGCTTCACCAGAATACCAATACCAGGCCCATACGCCACTGCTTCGTATACATCTATTGATACGTTATGTGATACACTATGCCGAATCTTTGTTCTAATCCCAAATCTGTAGACCAATCGAAGTTCGATGAAGTTTGTTTCTCTGCCAGCTTTATTAAGCAACAGATTGCGCAAGGGTGGCCCGATCCTTGTGAGCCTCCGTATTGCTTCGCACTGAACACTTCGTTAGGTATCTCCAGGGGCTTCGAAGCTTTACTTCAAGCGATCTCACGACGTCAGCCAGTATTGAGACAAGCCAGCTGGATCAGATTCGCAAAGAATCGAGTTGCATTGAGGAGCCCGGTAACGTCTCACAGGATCTCGGATAAGTGATCCTACGTTGTCCGTACTGTAAATCCGATGATGATGCGGGTCTTCGGTAGCCGTTGCTTCGCCAGGACGGCATTGTCCAGCTCCCGCGGCGTCCCGATCCCGCATGACGAGGCTTTGATGTGGGCCGCATGAAAGTTGCAGCTGGTCTAGGACGTCGTGCTACAAGTAGGCTGTACCCCCCTGATCTTATTGGTGTATCGACTGCTTGTATACTTCGCATCGATAGTCGCTCTTTTGTCCAAATTTCGAATGCGATGACAGTTGCAGAGAATGTACTCGGTACTCTTACGCGCTCGAACCAGCGAGGCGGCACAGCAGAATGCAGGTCTGGTCATCTGCAAACTGTACTGTTCGGATGCTCGCAGGCAAATCCTGGAACTGTGCCCCAGGGTTTGTCCATGGCACGTAAATATACCTTTTTCCATCAAGAAATGCTTCTCGCTGCCACTCATCGGTGGGAGTTTACCTTATTAATCTGAATCTGCCACTTCTTCCTAGTTGTGTACGAGCCGCCCATCTGTGTCTTTGTATCTAAGAATTTGATGTGTTTCAGCGTCTAGTCCTTGCAGTTGGCGACACGGTATTGTGGCAACGTTTGCAAGGGATTGTCTGTAGGGCGTCCCTTGACTGAACCCAGTATCACTGCCCGGCTTGGAATAACATTTCGTTGCCGCCACCAGCTTGTGTTCCCAGAATCTGTCCCAGCAACATGAGTTACCACGGCCCAGGAGGCACTTGGCCACGAACCTGGACACAGCAGGCATATGGTCACCACGGCGCTGGGTACGCACAAGGTGCAGATAATTTCAGCGGCCACAGTTCGCATGCGGCCACGCAATTTAGTAACGATGGATCCATCCACCAGGAACAATACAATCGCAGTGGGACTGTGCAGTACCCATACAATGAACAAGGCGTGCCAAGAGCCGCATACGTCCAGGGAACAGCAGCCTCGACCAGCGGCTATCATTCACAGGCTTCTACGAGTGGTTTCGCAAGTGGCGGCTTGTCAATTCCGTACGACAACACTGTTTCGCAGTACAGTCAGCAGTATGTGGCAGCGGTCTGGAGAACGGTTAGCGAATGGTAGCTGACAGGAACAGGTCTCAGTCATGGCCACAGGCCTTGACTAGAGGACCGGCGATGGTTCATTCGCGTGTCTACACAACGCCGGCTGGATGTGCGAGCTCTTCGGTACCCTCTGTCACTCCGATGTAAGCAATCGGTCCCAGCACACAGACTGGTATTGACACAGAATGTAGGGCGGTCACCACAAGTTTGGATCATGTCTCTCAGAGCGCCTGGCCAGGCGGAATGCCTTCAGCTACCAGCCCATCAAGCGGATCCCATACGATAGCTGGACGGTCATCCATCAACAGTGCCGAGTACGCCGTACCCTGTCCATACAATTGCGGGACAGTCTTGACCGGCGTACATGCTGTTGGCAACATGACCCGACACCTGAAGTCGCAGAACTGCGTAGGCTCGGGAAGAGAAAAGCCCAAATACGTGTGCCCAGTGCAGGGTTGCGATAAGCGATACATCCGGTCTGACGGCCTAAAGGTCCACCTTCGAAAGCGACACGACATTTCACACATGCCAGAAAGAAGCATTCATCCCGAACACGATGAGAGTGGGCTTGATTATTCTTGATACGCGCTGGATTCTTGATGCGTCCTCTTTCCCTTTTCATTGTGTTTTGAATACCACCACCAATAGATACCTTGTCGGCTCTTGATTTTCTGTTGTGTCAGGTATTTCAGGAAGCAGCGTTCAGTATGCCGTTAATGGTTGTCTTGTCGATATCCCTCCAATCTTTCATGGAAGGAGGAGTGCGGTTTCCGCCGCCCGTGTTCGAGCGTTGGAGTGGCAGTCTCGTCTTGGGTAATCGTACCTTCAAGCGCAGAGGAAGTTCGCGAAAGCCTGTATCCTGTTTGCTCTCATAGGAAGTCGGCGTTGGGTGTGAAATGACAGAAAGCTTGATGCCTGTGTGAGACGATTCCAACAAAATGAGGCCGAGAGGCAGACGCTAGTCAACAATAGACACAGACGTATCGCAGTGTCGGGGCAGGCACGACCATGACCCATGATAGTGAACATCATCATATTTATGTTCAGTGCTGCACTGCAGATGCTAGACTCTTTGGCCGTTGATACATTGATACCCCGAAGATCGTGATGGTAACGTGTTCCAGGGTTCAGTGGGTGAATCAAAGCTTTGTATTGTTTGGGTATCTTCTGCCATTGCTTCTCATGGCTGCGCGCTAGAACGGAAACCTCTGCTGGAAACAGCCCGGCTCAGTTCTGCTCCTACCAGCCAAATGCGTACGTTGGGCATGTTCCCGCTGCTCCCTTGGCGCGTGAGGCTACAACAACAGCAACGGCAACAGCACCCCGGCCGCCATCGTGTCATGGCGACATAGATGTCTTATGGCGACTCGGTTCCCTATCCGGCATTCTTATGACTTCATGTTCTCATGCCCGCACCAATCCATAGAAGAGGGTCCACGTAAGCACGAATCCGCTCAACCCCCCGAAGACGTCACCTAGCCACATATCTCCGAGAGGCCTGTAGTAGTATTTGGCGGGCTGTCCTTCTGCCTTCAGCGCGAACAGGAGAACAGATACCAGAGACGAGGCAACGAGATAGAAGATGAAGCCGGGGTACGATTCGAGGCCGAGCGTGCCGGCGGCGACGCCGAAGAGGGAGGCGGTCAGGTTGCGGATGTTGGAGGTGACCTGCAGTTATTACTATCGCGTCATATGTGGTGTCTGAGAAGCTCATAGTCGCAAATACGTCGCAAACGGTGGATGGAGCATGTGTGGGTATGGAGGGTGTACCTGTGTGTTGTGCTGAACGCTGGTCGCGACGATGGGATTGATCTGCAGCTCGCGCTCGTCTGCGGTGGCCATGGCTGCAATATTGTATTACGGATTTCTCTAACTCTCAGAGCGACTGGTCCGGGCCGTGGCGTCTCGGTTCACTGCTTGGAGGTGATGACGCTGGCGGTGCCTTCTTGGAGCTTCGCTTCGATGGCAGCTCCAGCTTCTCGCGCTAGCCCCACAATGCATCCCACGATATCCATGTCCGTGCTGACATGCGTGCTCAGCCGTCCACTTTTTGTACGTAGGTATGATGCTTCTTCTTCCGATCAATATCATAGTACAGTCACTAAAAGCTCAATTTGCGGCATTGAGTCCCGTAGCACGGTGCAACATTGATGCCCACAGTAGGCATGCAGGTTCCATACCAAGACGTGGAAAAAATGGCGCTGTTTCTCCAGTCGAGATTATGCTCCTTTTTGTGGCCTGGATATCCCAGTGCTATATGACATGACCTGCCTTAACAGGTGGAAGCGCGATTTGGCACTTGCCCTCAGCGTTTTGATATCTCAGCTGAGCTATAGATGGAATTGGCGTCCTTTTGAGCTCCAACCACTGAGCTCTGCTCTGGACACATAGCAAAATGAGGCTGCAGCTCGGTGTACCCAGGCCTAGCCCGGTGTACTAATGCAAGATCCCGCTGGATTCAAGGACGGGACCCTGATTTGGATGGTGGAGGTTGAAGCCACCTTTCGAGGCACATGCACATGTACGATTGTCCTCAAACGTTCACATCTGGCCCAAACCCTATGTACCTAAACAACAAGACCGCAGACCTGGGATCTCCTGCATGTCATCGCTCAGGGCAGGGGTCCTAGCCTAACGGTGGCCCAAACCAGCGAACTCCCGCAAGCCGCGCCAATCCTGTGGGCCTTGCTCCGCATCTTCATCTCCGCTCATCTCCTGTTCCGAGTGGCTTAGGCTAGGCGCTCCCTACTATTACTGTGCCTCCTACACCAAACATTACACTCAAACAAACAAAACGTCGCACCGCCCTTGAAACCGCCAATCGCCTCGCCGTTCCGCTGCTCCCCCCGCATTGCTGATACACGACCGTTCTGACGCGCGCCACACGAAATACCTCTTGCGTCACGTTCGCGCGCCGCACATTCCACCCAAGCCACACCACTCGCACTCGCACCATGCGGTAGTAGCGACACGATGGAGAGCGTGATACATGAAGACTCGCCGCTGGCCGAGTTCCTGGAGGGTGCGTTTCCTTTACAGACCCAACAATAAATAATGAGAGCGCTCATGCTGACAGCCCGGCTAGGCGAAGGGAAAGGAGGGCGCTCTGCGCCGCCGTCGCCGGCCATGTCGACCTGCTCAGACGGACGTGGGTTTGCCCCGCGCGGCCCCTCGATGCTGCAGTCGAGGATCAGAGACAGGCTACCACAGCCCTTGCGCATCCGGGCGAACCGCCATGGCTCGGTCGCGCGCATCCATCTCGCATGCTCGGTACGTCGCTCCACCGCCCGTCAGTGTAAGCGCCAGAGCCAGATTACTGACGACCTCGTAGAAAGCAGTCAATGCGCGTCTCGGTCGCGCCGACAACGAGCGCTTCCTCGAGCACTTCCGCTACCTCATAGTCGCTTCCCAGCTGCTGGGCGAGCAGTCGAGCATACGAACCACGACATTCCCCAATGCGAACGGTCGAGGGCCTGTGCCTGAATTCAAGGTCCAAACCGTCAGCCCTACTGGCGCCGTCCTTACCGCGGCGACGGCCTTCACACTCGTCTGGCTCATCCACTGGTCGCGGCGCAAGTCGGGTTTCAGTAAAGCACGCTTCGTCATCGTTCTAGTTGTCTTCACCTTTGTCGCGACTGTTTCCTACGGCTATGTCCGTCGCCAGTGGCTACAAACGCTGAGGCAGCAGGCCGTGGAAAACGCCTCGGCACTTGTCACCAACCTCCAGGCTTTCGAAGCGTCGACGTCTTCTGCACTTGCGCTGATCCAAGAGGTGGAGCTTGTATCGAGGGGTTACAGACTGTATGTACCGCTCGCTTTGCCCACTTTGCCTGGCTAACCTTCTTCAGCTCCATGCCAATGCCGCCAATCTCCCGAATTGACGAAAGGGGACAGGCTCGCCGCTGTCAACGCTTGCGACGGAGCCTGTGGGCCGCCTATGCTACAATGATCCCCATCCTCGCCAAAGAGTGCCAAACCCTGAGACGACAAGTCCAGGAAGAGGACATCGAGAAGTATCTTGACGTATACGAGATCAGCAACCCAGACCTGCAGGAAGCTGCCCAGGGGTACAACGAGTCAGAATTCGAAGACATCGAAAGCATCAAGGCACTCCGAACATGGCAGTATCGGTTGTCAACACTCAGGCGTGTGTATTTGTGCTCCCTACTCGCACTACAGGCCGACGGTGGCAAGGCCGACTTCTCGAGATGGGGCGCTGTGGTGGACTCGATGATTGTCGTCGCTGCGCCAACGGGCGAGAGGAGCGAGAAGTTCAACCAGGTCCTCGCTGAGGAAGAGCAGTTTGTCATACCCTCGCCGAACAAGTTACAACCCACTCCTGGCCGCGAAAACCTGCGCAATTCAGTCCGCAAGCTATCTGGACTCTCACAAGGCATCCGTGGCCTACAAGCAAAGATGCAGGTACTGCGAGAAGAGACAAACAAGAGTTTGGAAGACACCGAAGATGTCACTGAACTCGGCGGCCACCTCATGGTGCAATACGATTCGATTGGTGCCGATCTGCGAAGTTTGATACAAGCTTGGGAGTCAGGCAGAAACGCCCTGGCCCTGAACATCGAGCGTCACGAGCGACGAATCTCGCAAGCCTCGAGCAACGGTCTTCGTTCTCCTGTCCCCAGCCTGGGTGGTTTGACAGCTGTCGATGAAGGCGGTCCTTCTGACGCTCTTCGCGCTTTGAATGGAGAGACGCTGAGCCCGCAGCAGAGCGCGCCTCCCAGCGATCAAGGCAGCAACTCGGACGAAGAGGTCTTCGAGGCAATCGCCATTCCCAAGACGCGGGTGACCATGTCGAGAGAGGAACGCCTGCAAAAGATGCAGGCAGACCGCGCCCGACAGGCATCGATACGTGAGCAGCGCGAAGCGAGCAATAACATGCTGCGCGAGCTCGAGAGCGTCATCAATCTCCGGCCGCACCGGCACACGCTGCCAGCCGGACGAGTTACGAGCCTTTAATGTCTTTTCTTTGTCAGAGCTTCCAGCTAATTTCTCATCTGCCCACCATCTACAGTCGTCACATCGCATTCTTTCTTGTCACTTCCTTTGGCGTTTGTTTGCACAGCATTGGGTTCGCATCTTGGCCATCTAGCATATACCACATCGTATCGCCTTCACTCGTTATACCGGAGGGCATAATGTTTAGCGCGCAATATCTATTACTTAGTCAAATCTCGAGGGTCATGGCACACGCTCTCATCAGCCCATATTTTGGTGCTGCACGAGGAAGCTGGCTCGAGTGCATATAGAGATGAAATGGAAAGCAATCATCACATCACGAGCCGCTCAATCATAGGAGGGGTCACAAGCCTTGATGACGGCAAGGGACCAAGGACTCATCCACTACCTATGCCATTTGCTTCACGTGCGTGCGTGCGACGCGCTGCAAAAGGCAGCTGGCCTGTGCTGTGATTGGTCAGTTTGGGGGCTGGCAAGCACTTTACGCGAACGCGATGACAAGCACAATTTAGCGCGTCGACGCGTCCACTCCATCCCACCTCGTCTGCCTGTCCTCTCTTCCACGACCACATCAACACTTGACTTTCAAGCTCTTGCACTGCACACGATACCCCTTTCTCTTATACCCATCAGCTCTACTTAATACACAGCCAACAGTATGTACCACGCCAGCAATTGGCCGAATCACCGCTAACAGCTCACAGTGCTTGAGGCACGCTTACAACAGGCCGCCCTTCTGAAGAAGGTATAACACGCGACAGCCCTGCCAGCACATGCACCGCACGTTCTAACAAAGCTGCCAGGTCGTCGACGCCATCAAGGACCTTGTCCAGGACTGCAACTTCGACTGCAATGACTCGGGTATCGCGCTGCAGGCCATGGACAACTCACACGTCGCCCTCGTGTCGATGCTGCTGCGATCCGAGGCCTTCGAGCCTTTCCGCTGCGACCGCAACATCGCCCTCGGTATCAACCTGGGCTCGCTCACAAAAGTCCTCCGCGCCGCAGGGAGCGAGGACATCCTCACACTCAAGGCTGAGGACGCGCCCGATGTTGTCAACCTCGTCTTCGAGAACAGCGGCTCCGACAGGATCAGCGAGTATGACATCAAGCTCATGGACATCGACCAGGAACACCTGGGCATCCCCGAGACCGAGTACGCCGCGACCATCACCATGCCTTCGGCCGAGTTCCAGCGCATCTGCAGAGACCTGAGCGCCTTATCTGAGTCGGGTACGTCTTTTTCGTACACATGAGCCATCGCAAGAGGTGTATGGATTGCATACTGACTGCTGTAGTTGCGATTGAGTGCACAAAGGAGGGTGTCAAGTTCAGCTGCCAGGGTGACATCGGCTCCGGCTCCGTGCAGCTGAGGCAGCACACGAACGTCGAGAAGGCCAGCGAGAACGTCTCCATCGACCTTAGCGAACCCGTCTCCCTCACCTTCTCGCTGAAGTATCTCGTCAACTTCTGCAAGGCCAGTGGCCTGTCCGACAGCGTCAAGCTCAGCTTGTCCAGCGAGGTGCCCCTGCTCGTCGAGTACACCTTGTCGGAGAACAGCTACTTGAGGTTCTACCTCGCCCCCAAGGTCCGTCCTTTCTACCTCCCCAAGCTAACATTGTCAATACTGACTGGATCAGATCGGCGACGAGGAGTAAGCCACTGCAATGTGTTTTCAAAGTTCAGCGATGCGTTTTCAGGATTTATGTGGGAATACAGGCGGCGCACTGTCTATGTATGTCTAGGTACGGTTTGCATACGGAGCATCATAAGGTTCACGTACTGCGCGCGAGGTTTGGCGAATGGGCGGCGCACGCATGTCCGCGACGGGCTCCGCGGCTCTGCCCCACTACGAAGCGCCCCACGTCATTGCGCGCGTGGAATTTCAGATAAGGAATACAACATACTCTCCCATCCCGCGCGCCGCCATTGATACTGTTCTGTTCTGTTTAGTGTACCTTTGAGCTGTGGGACGTTCTTCATTTGAACATATTATTATGGCTGTAGACGCCCAACTCCCAGAGACACGCGTGCTTGCCATTGCCAGCCATGTAAGAAAGAGTCATCTGCGCGCTGCACCGCGTCTCTAACAAGCGCGCCAGGTAACCCACGGGTGAGTGACAAGAATCTCATGAAGCGCCCGACTAAACGTGATGAAGATATGTCGGCAACAAGATGGCCACGTGCGTTATGCAGGCTATGGGCTGCGACGTCTCCGCCATAAACACCGTCCACTACAGTGCGCTCTGAAAGCCGTGACAATGTTGTAGCTATGACTGACCGAACAAGGCAATCACACTGCCTACAAGCAGGTCAAGGGCACGAAGACCACCGCCGCCGAACTCGAGCAGCTCTACGAAGGCCTCCGCCAGTCAAACTTGACCAACTTCGATGTCCTTCTTACTGGCTATGTGCCCAGTGCCGAGGCGGTGCGGGCTGTAGGAAAGATTGGGCGCGATATCAAGTTCAATGCTGGCACAAAGCCAGGGAGCTTCTTCTGGGGTGCGTACGAACCCGAGTTGGTGGGCGATTGCTGACAAGACAGTGCTTGATCCCGTCATGGGCGACAACGGCAAGCTATACATCCCTGAAGACGAAGTGCCAGAGTACAAGAGCCTCCTGCGCGAGGCCGACTTGATCCTGCCAAACCAGTTCGAAGCTGAGTGCGTCCTCCCACTGGAAGACGAACAGAATCACCAGTAGACAGCGTGCTGACAACACATGGTCCCACAGAACCCTCTCCGAGATCCCGATTCATGACCTCGAGAGCCTGGCAACCGCCATCCAGGTCCTGCACACCACCTACCGCGTGCCCCACGTCATCATCACCTCTCTCCGCCTCACCGCAGACAACCAGATCCCGTCAAGCAGACCTGTGACACAACCACACACGCCCGCAACCGAGTCCAGCGACCCGCTCTCATCTTCCACAACCCTCCCACAACACAAACCCGGCACCAGCAACACCCCACCAACAGCCCCGGAAACCCTCACCATCATCGGCAGCACCGCAACCTCAGACTTTAAGCCGCGCCTCTTCCGCATCGACACACCCGCCCTTCCCCTCTTCTTCTCGGGCACAGGCGACATGTTCGCCGCTCTCACCGTCCCGCGGCTAATCGAAGCCGTGGCGCAAGCACCAGCGGACCAGAACCTGGCCAACGTGGCCAGCTGGCGCTCGCCGGACAGCGTCGCAGCGACTGATCTTCCGCTCGCGCGCGCGGTGCAGAAGGTGCTGGCGAGCATGCAGTCTGTGCTCGCGCAGACGGCGGCGGCGTGCGCGGTCAAGATGGACGATTACGACAAGAGGGTGGAGAAGAGCGGAGTCAGCGCCGAGCAGGGGGAGAAGAATCGCCATCTCGCGCTGATGAATGCGAGTGAAGTTGTTGTGCCGCGGTTTGTGGAGGAGTTGCGGAATCCGCCAGAGTTGGAGAGGTTTAGGCCTAGGGCTGTGGAGGTGAGGACGGGAGAGGTCAAGCAAGAGGCGGACGAATTGGGTGTGCTGCATCTCGGGCTCGGGAAGTCAGGGGGCGCCATGCAGGTTGAGGTGGATGAGAAGGCAGGCAGTGGGTTTGGGGAGTTGGAGGGGTAGCGGGAGTCTTGTAGGCAAAGTTATGGGGGGTTGGATGTAGTACTGTCCAGGCCTTCATATTGAATTCGTTTTTCATGATACTCGTACAGATAGCTCTTTGGCTATACACTCCCACACACAATAAGTGCTCTCGGCCGACCACGACTCTTCGAGCGTCAAACCCAGGGGAATAGATTCATTTGTTCCTCGCGGTTTCGAGCATCCTCGGCAGCATGGAAGTCAGGTTGGGACCGTGATCCCCCTCCAGATGCCGCTCCTCTTGAAGCCCTCTAAGCTCCTTGTGTCGTACCTGCGCCGAAACCTCCTGTGCTGCCGAATCCGCCGGCGCCGCGGACGCTCTCCTCGAGCTTCTCAACAACGACAACCTCAGGCATGGCGATCTGTCTGGTCAGCCAGGGTCCGCCGAGTGGACTATCGAACAACATACCTTTTCTACAATAAGCTGGGCAATACGGTCGCCGACCTTGACCTCAAAGTCGGTGTCGGACAGGTTGGCCAGGATGACGCCCACGGGGCCTCTGTAGTCGGCGTCGATCACACCCGCCATGGTATCGATGCCGTGCTTGGCTGCGAGGCCGGAGCGGGGAGCCACTCGTCCATCTAGTCTCTCCACGTTAGCTAGTCTGCTCAGGCCAGCCACTGCAGCCATTGAGTCACGCACATGTCCCCACAGGCACCGAGATGCTGATATCGGTAGCCACAATGGCTCGCCCGCGCGCAGGGATCACTGTGTCCTTTGCGCTGTACAGATCGTGGCCGGCAGCGAACGCGCTGCCCTTTGTAGGCGCCTTTGCGTTCTCACTCAGCAGCAGGACCTGCAGTGCCTGCTCTGCGGCGGCACCGGCGGCGATGCTGGGGGCAATGGGCGCGGGAGGCGGTAAGGAAGCCATGTTGTGGGCGCTTGCGAGCGGGGTTGGGGTTGCGGTGCCTGAATCGGTGTTGCGCGGGAGAGACGAGGGCTGGTTGAGTGGCGCCGGGTCGATGATTTTGGTGCGCTTCGGGAGGGGAGAGCTGGGGAGAGAAGGGGGCTCGTGTGCTGGGGCCGGTGTGCTGGTTCCGTCGGCGGACATTGTTTGGAAGTGTTTGTTGGCGAGCCGGGCGGTGAGGATGAGGTTCTGGGAGGTGGGGCGTGCGAACAACGCGACGGGAGACGCGACGCGTCTGCCAAGCCGCGTTGGCTTGGGCGGCTGCGCGGAGACTGATGGGTTGTTGTGCAACGACACGATGGGGAGTGAGGGTTCTCATTGCTTCGGTGGTTTGTCATAGCTGCTGCTGAGCTGTTCCTGCCCTGGCATCCGCGCTTCCCGTCGCCTGCCAGTGCTTGTCGACCATATTGACTTGCATGTACGCTGGTTTGCAGGGCCTCACCCCACCAAACTTATTCGACGCGAAAGCATGTGAAGAAGCAAGTAAGAAATTGCGGCGAGGACTGGGAAGGTAGCTGAAGTGCCATGAATGCGTCTGCAGCGCTTCTTGTTCATGAAAAGGTGCCCCTCGTGCCTGCTCTTCTTTGTCGTCCGCGTCAAGCTTCACCTTCCGCCGCTTGCTCAATCCGCCAGCTTCAGTGGCTTGGCCGTCCCCACTTCTCTTTTCGACGCTCATATCAACAGCTATCTCAGAGGATTCTCTCGGCGCAAGCATGTGATATGCGAATGGCCTGATTATATCCTCTGATATTCCTTCCGTTGTTGTTGAGGCAGGCGGAGACGCTGCCTCTGCCCATATGTATTACATCGCCATGTTCGTGCCGCAGGTGGAGTCAATAGTCCTCATGTGGCTGATACTCTTAACCTCACCGTAGCACCTTCGCTGAGCTTTTTAATACTCACACAGCCTTACGATGGAGACTTCCGACCTCCATACTGGAAATGCGATAAGTGCAATATGAGGATACTCGGTACAAATGTTGAGTGGCAATGAAGCTTCTCCGATAATGCACCGCATCTCATGATGCCAGGAGCGGATCCTGCCGCGGTGTTGCACCTGATCGGTCTTGGTTTTCTTGGAAAGGCCGGCAGAGCTTGGTCAATTCAATACGCAGAGAAGGAGCATGCTCGAGATGTAATTGTGGCGAAAATCTTGCCGTCCTGATGGTGACGACGCCACGCTGGGCTGCTGGATAAGCAGCTGGATGGGGTTGTTGAGATCACCACTCTTCGAAGTGGGCGTTATACCCCGCAGCTTCCACGATGCTGATCCCCCCCTCGACATCCCCGGAGAGGAGGCCTCCCCATGGGACGACAATGTACCCCTGCTCCCAGTTCGATAGTGAGCGCCTTGCGGCTACTGTAATCTCAAGAATGTACGCCCGAAGTGGAGCTGGGGCAGCTCGTCGCGATCGCAACCAACCATGGTGATGACAGAAAAACGCGCACGGTGGAACTGTCGCTTCTCTTCATGCGCGACTTCACTTCTGGACGGAGAACTGAGTCGACTGGGATGAAGTGTCTGAGCTAACGGGCGAAATCTTCCCGCAAAATGTTCCATGCGCAGCGAGTCCTAGCACGAAGCCACCGAAAGCTTACGCACCGGACTGGCGAGAACGCACTAAGCCGCCAAGCTAGCCATGCGGTGCTTGTTGAGCCTCTCACGCCTCCAGCCATCGATGGGAGCTAATGCACCCCGCTGTCCATCATGTCTGACACAGCCAATTGACGCCGAGAAGCAAAATTTGCTGCCAATGTGCTCTCCTCACTCCACCATGGCTCCGCCATCGTAGCCCCTGGAGTTGACCAGTCCCACCGCGCCTGCGTCTGGAGCAGAGCCTCAACAACGCTATGCCTCCATCTCCACTGCGCTTGGACTTTTCTAGACGTCCTCCGCGCACTCGAACGAGCTGCTGGAAGCCTTGCATCGCACTCGCGTGTCAGCATGCCAGCCGGGGCCTTCGTGCCACATGGCCCTGCGCACTTGTACCCAGGACGAGCTGCTGGGTCACGTAGCCGACTTTGAGACTCTGCACTCGTGTTGATCAGGAAAATGCTGCCCACAGATGGTAGTCATGCTGGGCAGCCGTCAATAGAAGAGTGACAAGAGCGTTCAAGCACCGGATCGCCAAGATGAGGTCAGTGGCATGCTGCCCATGCACGGCCCCGGTTCAACGACCTTGCACACTAAATGCTCATTGCCTCATTAGCGACCTATCACAAATGCCAATCTGATGCAGCTCAATGCGCCTCCGCTTGCCGTCTGACGCTTTCGCAGACGGGGCTGCATGGGGTAGCCGCCTGCTCGTGACCTACTCCTCGACGCTGCAAGCGTCACCACCGATGCCGACGCATTAGGAACACCGCCACCGACTTCATGGCATCAGTCACAGTCCAGATATTTCTGGTGAGAGCTTCGGCAGCATGGGCTCAAAGCTTTGAGAGCGTGATTCAATTATGGATCGTAAATCACAAATCTGAAATGCGTAGTGGCCCTTCTGGTGCGCTCCAGCTCCAGCGCTAGACCCTGGCGGAGGCCGAGTACGAAGCTCCCCAGGTGCATTCGGTCCATACTCCACTATCCAATAATACCTTAGCGCGTACTCCACGCTTCCAGCCTTCACACTAGTAGCTGCCCATGGGACTCCGCATATCGTGTAAACAGACAGGCGCATGAGTACTTAAGGTCGATCGCCTGCCGTCCTTGGAATGCCATCTCTACTACTGTGAACCTCAATCACTTTACATCACCCATCTGCACCGCCTGTTCTTTCAAAGACATCTGCAATCATGGGTTTCATGCTCAAGGCTCCCCCGGGCACGCCTGGTTCGGCGGCGCCCGCCATCATGATCGGTCTGTTTGTCGCCTTTGGTGGTGTTCTTTTTGGGTACGTATCTGTGCTTTGCTAGCTACTGAGCTTCAATTAATGACAAGAACAGTTATGATACAGGTACTATCGGTGGTATCCTTGGTATGAACCACTGGAGACAGCTTTTCTCTACCGGGTACATTAACCCTACCGACAACTTCCCCGATGTCACATCGGCACAGAAGTCTCTCATCGTCTCGATTCTGTCCGCTGGTACCTTCTTCGGTGCTCTTACTGCCGCCCCTACTGCCGATCTCCTCGGCCGTGTTCTTGGTCTTGTTGCCTCCAACCTTGTCTTCTGTCTTGGTGTCATTCTCCAGACCGCTGCCACAAGCATCCCCATGTTCGTCGCTGGTCGTTTCTTCGCTGGTTACGGAGTTGGCATGATCTCTGCTACCATTCCCCTCTACCAGTCGGAGACTTCTCCCAAGTGGATTCGTGGTGCCGTCGTTGGCTGCTACCAATTTGCTATCACCATTGGTCTCTTGATTGCCGCCATCGTCGACAATGCCACCAAGAACCGCAACGATACCGGCTCATACCGCATTCCCATCGCTGTCCAGTTTGCATGGGCTATCATTATGTTTGTCGGCTGTGCCTTCATTCCTGAGACGCCTCGCTGGTACATCAAGAAGGGTCGCCCTGAGAAGGCCGCTAAGTCCCTCTCCAAGCTTCGCAGACTCGACATTGAGCACCCTGCTCTCGTTGAGGAGCTTGCTGAGATCACTGCCAACCACGAGTACGAACTTTCTCTCGGCAAGGCTACCTACCTCGACTGCTTCAAGGGCAACCTTGGCAAGCGTCTCGCGACTGGCTGTCTCCTCCAGAGTCTTCAGCAGCTGACCGGTATCAACTTCATCTTCTACTACGGCACAAGTTTCTTCAAGAACACTGGTATCGATAACCCCTTCGTCATCACCATGATCACATCCTGCATCAACGTTGCTTCGACCATTCCCGGTCTTTGGCTCGTTGAGAAGTGGGGTCGTCGCAAGCTTTTGCTCTTCGGTGCCATTGGTATGGCCGTCTGCCAGTTCATCGTTGCCATCGCCGGTACCGTTGTCGGCACTGACAACCTGCCCGTTCAGCGTCTTCTGATCGCGTTCGTCTGCATCTACATCTTCTTCTTCGCTTGCTCTTGGGGTCCCGTCGCCTGGGTCGTCACTGGCGAGATCTTCCCTCTCAAGGTCCGCGCCAAGTCTCTCTCCATGACCAGTAAGTCCAATCACGATCTACTACTTCGCAAACGAACATACTAACAAATTGACAGCTGCTTCCAACTGGCTCCTTAACTTCGGTATCGGATACGCCACCCCTTACATGGTCGACTCTGGCCCAGGAAACGCCGACATGGGTGCCAAGGTCTTCTTTGTCTGGGGCGGGTGCTGCTTCATCTGTATCTTCTTCGTTTGGGCCATGATCTACGAGACCAAGGGTCTGTCTCTCGAGCAGGTCGACGAGCTCTACGGCAAGGTCTCCAAGGCGTGGCAGTCTCCTGGCTTCGTTCCCTCCGTCTCTTTCCAGGACGTTCAGGACGCTCACGTCGACGGCCGCCGCATGAGCTTGACCGATGCCGAGGCCCACGCGAGCCGCAAGAGGTCTGCTCAGTACAACGAGACTGCTTACACAAACGAGAAGACTGTTGCTTAGACAGCCCATGGGCATGATTGGAATGAATTATGGTGTATGATGAGATTCTTCATCACAAGCAAGGTGTTTTTGTTTGCTATATCCATTTGACTTTTCTCGGGAGTTGAAGATTGCAACATCCTGATGTATATAATCAATCGCAACGATCAGTTCTAAATTTCCCCTTCTCTGTCGTCACATGTGAAGCTTCACTTCCATCTCAACGAACTGCAGTATTCGAGATTTCGCCTACATTGACGCGCATGTTGCGAGGCCCCATGTCACAGGGCCAATGACGCTGGAAATACCGCAAACGGAGCACCACCACGCAACCAGATCTCAGCTCTCCTGATGATCCCTCGCCACAAGCCGCACCGCACAACCCGCCTCGACCCCACACTCGCGCAACCGCCACTGCGCTAACGTGCTCCAGCTGTGGGCTCCCAGCCGTCCCAGTCTCAGTCCGACTCCCGACAAGACTTAAGTACAGGCATCTCGCGATGCATACGAGTGCACAATCTGACCGAAATAAGGTCGCGCAACTCTCGGCGTCGGAGTGTAGCGCGCTGGAGCAGAAAAGCCCGTTCAAGAGAGCGCGTATGTCTCGAGAAGCCCGCAGAATCAGGCATCCAAGCGTAAGTCGTTTGCAGAATACGACATGAGGATCGACGCTGGCGGCCACCCGCTTGTGGCGTAGACTTCTACACGAATGCTGCATCACGCGTGAGATTTCCGTGCGGGGAAAGACGTGACCGTGATGCAGATTTTATGGGCTTTGCTTCTGTGATGACGATGAGCAAGGTTTGACTTTGATGGAATTGTGGATAGTGCTTCGCTTGGGATGGCGGATCTCGGGTCAACCCCGACGCGTTGGAAAGATCTGGTTTCTGGTTCCTGGATGCGACGTGCAAGATTTCCTAGGATCTGATAGGGCATTTTTTCGAGAATCTGGGATGACTGGCTTCTACTTTGTTGCTAACCTTCCCGATTTTAGACGAGCTTTACGAATGGGATCAATTCTGCCTTTCGCACACTCTGTTGTTCTTTGGAGAGATATTGCCGTCACTGCTTTGGCTGTAATGGGTGACGTCGAATCTCATGAAATGCACGGGAGGCTGAGGGTTGTTTTCGTGCTTTCCAAATAAGTGCAACAGTAAGCTCGTGGTCGCTATTCAAATATGTTAATTTTAGCAAGTGGAGGACACAGATGACGAAGATTTTTTGGGTCAATTCGTCGAAAGCCAGTCTATACACATGTCTGACATATCCATGAAATATATGGCATAGTGCGTTGGATCCCATAGTCCATAGTCCAAGAAAATATGCGCCTAGTAACTAGTTTCGCTCTTCACCACTCTGTGAGCAGCGTGGCCTTATTGTATGCTTTGTAGCGTTCCTCCGTTACCGTCACTGTGTTAGTCATGTTGTCATTGCTCTCTGTAGCAATGTTATTTATCCCTAGCTCTACTAGCTGCAGCTCGTCATCTTGAGGCTTCGAAGAGGATACCCTAGTATCGACAGTCTTCATGATCGTAGATACAAATAGACTGTCCGGTAACGTCTTCTTCCTTTTGCTGCTCTTCTTGCCACTTGATGACGGGGTCTCCGGCTTTCGTCCCTTAGCTCGGATAGATACGTTATCCTCTGTCGAACCGAAGAACTTGGGAAGAATATGCGCCAGGAATCGACGGAAAGCAGGCATGCATATGCGTATAACGCCTACGTTAAGTTCGACGTTGGACCAGACGCCACTTGCTAATGTGTCATAGGTCGGATTGGTTGTATTGGAATATCGAGTCAAGCTTTGCACGCGCAAACATGAGACGGTGATGATTCTTTGAATGTTAGATCATGGCTCGACTCTGCTACGGAGCTGATTTGGAATGGCGTCTAGGTGGTACGTACATAAATCCTACACCGAAAACTGCTGAAAGTAAGAGCCTTTTTCTCAAGGTCAAGCTCAGCCTCCACAGCTGAGGAACCGGGATGAATGCTATCATCAAGTCTGTACTAATATTCGCAGCCGCCGCAAAGTAGTAGAACAAGTTCTGGTTGATGCAATAAATAGGGGTTTTCTCCAATGTCCAGGAGGTCCAGATTGCTGATCACCTGCTACTAGCTTACTCAGAGTTGATTTGCGTCCATCTTACCAGATATCGGCCAGCAAGCAAAGGTCATCACCAATCCAAAGCCCGTTGCATATCCTACCGACAGCGCTATGCCTACCCAGCACCACCATCGCGCGCGCTCAGAGGGGAAGATACGGAGGAAGAAGAATAAAAAGCACAGCTTCTGAAATCCAGAACACCAAAAATAGAAGTTTTGACAGATGTATATGACCTGGGATATATGTCAGAATACTCTATCAATGTATGCAATTAAGGCACACCTTTTGTACCCTTGTAATCTCGAAAGGTGTAAGAGTCCAGATATCTCTTCCCAGTCCTAACTTTGCGGTTGTAATCAGACCGGCAGAGTTAGGTACCGACATACATGCTGCAAGGCAAGCAAATAGATCATCATAACCAAAACTATGCTGGCGCAAAGCTACGAACACTCGCATCAATATGGCGAGAAACGCAAATGTTCCGAGTACTGCGGCCGAAGTGACAAGCACATGACCATCATCTCGACGTGGTTTATTACACATAGTGTCCGTGGCATTTATTGACGCTTGAGACATTAGTTTCTGCTGTCGCATTCAGTCAATTGATCAATACTCACTTAGCCATTCTTTAACTCTGCATGTCTTTAGAGCGCATCGTTGAATCGCTGCATTTACCGCACTGGTTGTACAAGTGCAGTCGTTATTTGCAAAAGAACATCTTGCCTCATTGACTAGAGGAGACGCATAGCATGATTCCTACACAATCAGTTGGACCTGACTTCAGCTATATGGAAAGTCTTACAGCGCATGCTGGAAGTGCTGATTGAGCAGCAGCAAATGTACATAGGCTGACTAGGGAGAATAAGCAGGGTAAACTGATCACGTGCCGCATGTCTACGATCTTGTCAAGTAGATCCTATTGAAGCGTCTGCTAAGGGTCGCGTCGGGATCAAGTTATAACCAGCAGAACGTAGCAAATTCGTTACCCCGGCCCAGCAAGAGAGGCACAGGTTCTGTTGGATTGTTTCTTCGTTTCATGGTATCAACTCAAAAAGGACGCGTTGTGCCGTTCCCTTGTCGCTGTCGAGCCGCTCTCATTGTTCGACTGCGGGGCGAAGGATGCCATCCTGGCCATCATCTGTGGAATTTGTTCTCCGTAATCCAGATTCTTACCAACCAGAACGCAACGTCACGGTCACCCATACCAGCGTATCAAACTCTATCAAACGTAACTGTAGAATCTACTCTGTTCATATTTGTGAGTAATCGTTAAGATAATCAATACTTGCAGTAAGAGCATTCGCGCCCTGGCGGCACGACAATGTGCTGCCAAGCCCTGTGCCGTCTACACCGGGACGTGCTTTGACCACGCCGCAGTAATGCAGAAGACCAGTGGGACGATATTCCACCAAGGTCGCGGCTCAATTTTGCCGAGAGTACCCAGAGTCAAGCGAAGAGCGAGATTGAATCAACATCTGCGAATAATGCTACAGGCTTACCCACCCAACAAATGGTCTTGCTCTCCTAATAATCATACATATTTAGGTAGACCACTATCTAGCTAAGCGGCTGGCCTAAGTTACTGATAAGGACGATATCCAATGAGTTCTAACCTCTCTAAACACCCTTGCATTCATGTGATAGTTGTCGACCCTAGCTGCATTCTCGATTCTAATGGAGAAAGCGAGAAAGCGATCCTTACCAATTCTGTGGGTCCTATCCTGAAGCAGCCTGGTGTGTAATTCGAACGATTTGAAGAAATTTGCACAAATACCGTCTGCATGGTTCGGTAAATCCTCTATCGTTCTTCCAAAATTGCCCCTATGGCTTTACCTGATCCCCTTGAATCCTACTTCACTTTGGTCACAACCATCAAGTCAGTGATCGTCTTCGCACTTGCCTATTGCATACTTTGGATTCTCTATGCACGCACGATTCATCCATTAGCTCGTGTTCCCGGGCCACTGTGGCCGGCAGTCTCACGAACATGGCTGATGTACCGCATGTACGTTGGTGACTTGGAGATTCATCAGCGTGCTTTACATAGCAGGTAAACTTTTGCGCCCAACCTCGATTGGTTAAATGCTGACGCTCTCAGTGAGTCATATACTTATGGTTGTACAGTCTTGAGACCAAAAGCCCAATCAATGTTTCAATCACAGCACCTTGCAAGCTCGAAGGACGCAGTCAAAATGCGGTCAAGGCACTGCAATCGGTGCCTCTAGGTCTCAATGGCCAAGTGTGAGCGATGGTCACTGAATCTCTGAGAAATACCATGTGTCTCATCGGAGCCGGTCAGGTGCTGTATGAGCTGTAGCCTTACTAATATTTTTCTCGTAGAATATGGTCCACTCCTCCGTATCGCTCCCGATGAAGTTGTTTATAGTGATCCCAAAGCTATTCCCACTATATATCCTATACAAAGACCTTTACAAAAGACCGACTGGTATCTCACCTACCGACCAGTGGCTCTTGGGGGCATAGATGCTTTCTCGGACGACAATGAGATACACCATACAGCTATGAGAAAAATAGTTGGACCGGCCTACACTCTTACCAGTATGCTCAAGAACGAGGGGGCTCTGGACGCTGTCATTGAAGCTTTCATGTACAGATTGGGCGAGTTTGCAGATCAAAAACAAGCTTTTGACTTTGGCGAATGGCTTGAAATGTAAGTAAACCACAGCTCTTCATGTGGGCCCATTATTGCCTATCAGCGCTACCATTAGTATTCGAGTAGTCCCTGATCAGCGCAGGTTCTCTTTCGATGGTGTCGGGACAGTCTTCTTCGGTCAGCCATTTGGCTTCATCAAAGACAGTGTCGACTACGGAGACTACATCAATGCTGTCCATACTGCCATGCCTTTAAACTCAGTGGTAGCAATGGCACCCTTGTGGCTGCGTCCTGTGTTGTTGTACTGCGGTATCGCCATACCCAAGGTCTTCAAGGCTATCATGGCAGCGGACGGTATTCGTAAGACAGCCATTAGAGAGACGGAGATCGCTACAGCCCGGACAACAGACTTCACATCAAAGCGTACCGACATCCTTTCGCAGCTCATCTCAATCAAGAACGACAAACCAGGCAGTCTTACCACAAACGATATTCATGTCGAGATGTGGGCCGCTGTGTAAGTAAAGGTTATACACAATAATGTCTCCCTACTAACTATCTCGCAGTATCGCTGGGTCCGACAGTACGTCAGGAGCGTTGCGCGCTATTTTTTACTACCTCATGAAGTCCCCAAATGCGATGAGAAAGCTCATCGAAGAGATCGATGACGCCTTCACTGAGGGTACCTTGACACGTCCAATCCAGTACAACCAGGCTGTCAAGCTCCCTTATTTGAAAGCTGTCATCCAAGAAGCTCTTCGCATTTTTCCGCCGTTCGCTATGCCCATGCCTCGCTATGCCCCGAATGAAGGCCTGAACCTCTCAGGCTACCATCTCAAGTCGGGTACTAAGGTTTGTCAAAATCCAAACCCTATACCCGGTCATCAACAGCTGATCCTCGCTAGGTTGGTATGAACGCAATGGTAGTACAATTCGATAAAGAGATTTTCGGTGATGATGCACACGAGTTCAGACCTGAAAGATGGCTTCAGAACAAAGAGAAATGTCGAGAGATGGAGAGGGCTATGCTGGTTTTTGGCGCTGGCACAAGAACATGCATTGGTAAGCATGTAAGTGACTTCTTATACCAAGCGTCGCAAAAGCTACTAATCAACTTGATCTAGCTTTCCAATGCAGAAATGTACAAAGTTGTCCCTGAGATCCTCCGTCATTTCACAGTCCGAATGGCTCACGATCAACCATGGAAGACACGTAATGCTACGTTTATCATGCAAAGCAATGTTATATGCAAGCTTGAGAGACGAGATGTAGGACGAGCGTAGAGTCATATGGTAGTGTAGGGATCATGATTCAATTAAGATCACCGAGAAAGGCAAAATTTGATCATATCAACTTCATTACAGCAGCTTTGAGCCGCACTGGGTATTACGCTAAACCAATATCTAGTTCTTGAGAACGTACCTGTACCTAGGCAGGCCCTTCTCGAAATCAACAATAACCTGGTTGGCCTCGCTCATAGGCCTGACCTGGACCCAGGCCTGGAGGTTGGTCTTCTTGGCCAACTCCAGCATGTCGCGGATGTGCTGCCTGGTGCCGATGAGGGAACCAGCAATCTTGAGGTTCTTGAAGATCAGACCCATGGGGCTGAAGCTGGGGAGCGGGTCGTCAGGGGCACCGAGCTGGACGAATGTGCCGTTGAC
This sequence comes from Curvularia kusanoi, assembly GCA_011058905.1. NCBI lineage: Eukaryota > Fungi > Ascomycota > Dothideomycetes > Pleosporales > Pleosporaceae > Curvularia > Curvularia kusanoi. The sequence continues at coordinate 264,117 of SWKU01000012.1, read as the reverse complement.
GTCAAGGAGGTTGAGGTACTGGTCCAGAGGGAAGGCACCAGAGATAGTCGAGATGATCAAGTCGAGACCCATGGCGTTCTTGGTGGCCCACTCGGGGTCCTCGCCGGTGGCGATGAAACGATCAGCGCCGAGCTTGATGGCATCCTCCTTCTTGGAAGAAGAGCGGGAGATGGCAACGACCTCGTCAGCTCCCATGGCCTTGGCGAAGAGAAGGGCAAAGTGACCGAGACCACCAACACCTACAACACCAACGCGCTTGCCGGGACCAGCGCCGTGGGTGACAAGAGGGTTGTAGACGGTAACACCACCGCACATCAGGGGAGCGGCGAACTCGGAAGGAAGACCCTCAGGAATGGGGATGGCGAAAGCAGCAGGACCGCGCCATGCCTTGGCGTAACCACCGTACGACTTGTCACCGTTGAGGTGCTTGCCGTTGTAGGTCATGACGAACTTGTTGCAGTTGGACTCCTGCTGCATCTTGCAGGGGCGGCAGCCCTCGCAGCACTCGGACTGAGCGCCGACACCGACACGGTCACCAACCTTGAGGTCCTTGACGTCCTTGCCGACCTTGGTGACATGACCAATGATCTCGTGTCCAACGACAAGAGGGTAGTCGGAAGGTCCCCAACCAGAGCGGAGGGTGTGAATGTCGGAACCGCAAACACCGCAGTGAGTGATCTCCATCTCAATGTCGGTATCCTCGAAGGTCTTGGGCTCGAAGTTGCCCCACTTCATGTTACCATCGGCGGCAGAGGGGTCGTGGGCGACCCAGCCGTTGAAGTCAGGAGTAGAAGACATGTTTGTGTGTATTGATGTGATGAACAGGTTTGCTGGAGGCCCAGAGAAGGGGCTGAAGCCTCCTCTATGTACTTGGTCTCATATTACGAACATTTCTCTACGCATCTTGAACATTCCCCTGCACACGCAATGGATTTGTCAGGTGTGGTCGTTGCGCTGTCTTGAAATCGTGAAGTTTTTGTGCTTTGCCGATCGTTGGCCGTTGACCAGGGCCCGCTACCATGACTTCACCGTCACTTCAACGGCCCTTTACGCTGTTATCAGCAGTATCTCCAGGGACAACGATCGTTAGCACCGAGCCCGATCCGAGGGAGAAATTCTTCGAAGAATCGGGGCGGAAATGGACGTTGAAACGGAAGGATCAATCGGGCCGCACACACGTGAAAGTACCCACTATTTTTGGGTGACGTTCCCGCCACCTCTGCCACAGGGTTTAGCTCCCGTATGAAGTAGATCAGTTGAACATTTCAAAGGCGACGCGGAGATGTCGAAAGCGTTGACTGTAGATCTGGTCTCAAAACCACTGCCGAGTACGTGGTATCAGACGATCGATGACTGCCGGAGCAGACTTGCGACTGCCGAAGCAGACTCTTATCGCAGTGCCGCGCTATTCCGGTCATGTCATTGCTGTTTTGCGGTGAGCTCAGAGATGAAGCAAAGGTACGTAACGTTGGTGTTATGAAACGTGCCGGATGGTTCTTTCCGGTCAAAATCGTCTCATTCTTATCGACCGGCAACTTACTAGACCAAAAAATGGAGATGAGCATACTTCGACGGAGTCCAGGTCGAAGAAAACATTGGCGGTGTTATATTGCATTGTATATAGATAGAGACCGCCCCCGCATCCCGACGAAAGTGTATCCTTCGTGCACTTTGTTTCCCAATAGGTGCCGCCGCTATCTGAGCGGTGTAAAATTTATGAAGGGCCTGTGAAGACCGGCACCTTCCATGTTGATTCCTAATGAAAGGCTTTGTAGACCATACGCTATTGCTAAGGTCTGGAGGTTTCCTCAAATGACTCAATCCGTAATTCCGATACTCCAACTGGCCGAAGGCAGAAAGATGGATGACGAGGAGAGAGACGCTGCGAACTCCGGATTGGAGTTTTCGTACAGGCACAGACCATTGAGAAGGCTCTGGGCTTCCCGCATCCAACCGTCTCAAGAGCGGTGGTAGTGCTTCATGGTTTGTATTTCATCCCAAAGATCATTATGGATTTTCGAGGTATAAGTGGAGACGCAGATATCCGAGTGCTGTTCACCATTAGAGCTGAAAGGTTCAAAATAAAGGATGGTTTGGGTATAGAGAGACTTACGTGTAGTGTAGTGTGGTATGACCATTCATTCCAAAATCCCGGAGATCCACTTGATGCCTTTCCTGAGGGCAGCAGTGACCTCGTCGTCGTCTTGCCAATGGAATTTGATTTGGTAAAGGTCGTTCTTAGGCGGTTTGGCGCCAGACGTGGTGATGCGGGCAAGGAAGTCGTGCTTTTCATCGAAGAAGATGACCTTCAGGGCGCTCTCGTCCGAGACAAGCTTGCAAAAAGTCGACCACTCTGACTTCGATACGCCACGGGTAGTGAGGACCGCAACATTGTCTTCGTAGTGGCAGACAATGGGCAACTCAACAACGCAGCCACGCTGGGCGGAGGTCAAGTTGAGCTTGAGCTTACGCTCTCCGAATCCGTGGGTGGACCCATAAAGAGCCTGCCAAAGGCCCTTGTAATGCGAAAGTCGCATGTGGGCAACCAACTCTGTGGCCATGGCGAAGGGAAGTTCGTTAATGGATAGTTAGATGTGAGGTGCTTGAGATTCACAGGTGAAGAAGACTTGCGTTATAAGTCTATGGCTAACAGCATTGTCCTCTTCACCACCTGACCCTATGACGATATCTGCAACATTTCGGTGACTGGATGCTCAATCTGGTAGCTACTTTGGGTGTGCTGTCTTAGCGCGGTGAAGCCTTTGGTGTTGGGCAATTGACCGCTATTCTCAAATGGAGTGGATCTCGGCATACTTGTGATTGGTGGATCGTTCGATCGTCAGGTACTTCCGTCGCTGCGAACCTGCTTTGACAGCATTGTTGTCAAGAGCAACACACGATGCGACCAACCCGCGCTTGAAGCGGGAAATAGCTTTGGCCAAAAAGGTTGGACATTTCCATGAGGCTGAGCCAGAACTGATGACAAAGCGCGACGCTGAGTGTGAGGCCTATCTGTGGAGCTCAGGCCTCTTGTCTTGACGTGGCCAGCGAGCCTCACAGATCGGAGACGCGAAAGGGACACGTCTCTGCCTCTGCGCACCGTGGAATATTCGGTGTGTCTGTCATCTGAGCTCGAGCATCCGAGGCAACCCGACGTAACATCAAGATTGAGCGAGGCTGTGTCGGCTGCGGGAGCTGGGGAAGTGGAGCGGACCAACGTGTCTGCACGAGAGACGGCCGCTGACAGGGAAGGTCACGTGCATAGTGTCTCGATCCAGCTTAGTGCCCCCCTGACACACGTGATATTCCCCAAACAGCTCCGCATTATCTGGCGCTTGTCACCTCCTGATGACATCTCCAATTACGCCTTGTGATTGCGACGGAAGGCCCCGCGGTCACCTTCCTTTAATAATGACTTGTTGAGGTGGCTGTCTGGGCAGGCTAAAATCGCCTCTTATGGTAGACACTGCATAGCCATCCCCCACACCTGCCTCAGCTTCGTAATACAAAGGGTGCCCCCAAGCTTCACCGGCGACTGCACGAATGCAGCTCTCACCCAGCTTTCGATGCGCGCGCGACGCAAGCGCAGAAGGCGACAGAAGGCTGATCTTGCCCCTCAAAATGAGACGCACGGTTGACGTGGCGCCTTTCCGGCCCCCAAAAAGATGCAGCTGTGCTCCGCCTCCATGCAGAGCCGCAGGCGCTTAAAAACTCGTTCGACCAGCGAGCGGCTCGTCCCATCCCTCTCGCTTCCGCATTTCTCGAAGAGCCACCCATACATCTGTGGGGATAGACTGCGGCTCCATAACGAACATTGAGACATAATAACATTTGCATGTTCCGTAAAGCCCACACCTCTCGCTTCGATTGTCTGTCGCCTCAATGCCTGCAAATAACACTGTGCCCCTGCGACCTATGCAATCAGTCCCACAGAAGAATGGAGCGACGTCGCGAATTGTCCAGAATCCTGGACCTGTTGGATCGTGGTTGTGCTCTGAAGGTAGCCCACTGGCACAGGTCACTGCATAACGCCCTGCTTATCTTGCGTAGGACCGTATCGGGAATATATCGAGGCTTTGAGCGATTCCAATCCAGGGTTGAGACGGGCTGATCCAAACAATCACAACAATGGCAACCCATCCATGGAGGATGGCTATGCACGTGTAGTTTTGTTGCATGCATCAGCCATTGGCATTCCTAAGTTCGAGAAGCTTGAATTTCGGGACGCCAAACACCTGAAGAAACACTTCGAAGACTGTGCCAAGATTCGTGATCACGGGGAGCGACGTATATATATCATGGAAGGTTTAGCGGCTGACTTCGTCGCTGCTTTTGGTGACCATTTCTGGATGGACCCCACATTCTGGCTACGACAAGAGAGATCCTGCCCGTGGAGTAACGATTTCACACCAGTCAGTGACGCGTTACCCCAGCCCAGCCTGATTGATCCAGATTCCAGCTTCCATGTGCAGTACTGCGAGCTGAGGGAATTCAACAAAGCGCTCGAGTCTCTTCCATGCTTTTGTAAAAGGACAAGGAGGCATGTCGGAATGACTGCACCACGCAAATACAAACCAAACCCGGGATCGGAAGCTGTCAGCAAAGCCGAGTCCGGAGAGATGTCGGAATGCAAAGACGAAGGAAAAGACATTCGTACAGGTGAATTCAAGGGCAACACCACGACTGCATTTCTCCGACGCAAAGCTAGTTGGTGGTGCCAGGAGCACACTACCGCCAGTGGCGAGAAGGGCAAGGACAGCACCGCAGGGAAGGGTTGGGACGGTAAGTCAACATTGTGGCGGTGTCACCTCAGTCACGGGCTAATTGGATTCTAGTGGTGATTCTCTGCGATCCACCCCTCAGAGATATGACCGGATACCCCAGAGAATGGGTGTGGAATTCTAAAATGGGAGATTTTGAACTGCAACGGATCAAAGATGTCACCAAACTGAAGAATAAGCCATTCCAAGGAGGCTACGTAGATTTCGTACCGCCGCAACGCCTAGCATATCGCCAATTGCCACCGAAAGATAAGCCTCGCCACCCACACGATTCAATGCTTACCGACCTTGTGTACTACTATATGAACAACGCCGATTTACTCAAGGTCAAGGAATGGGAGTCGCCCAGCAAGTCCGCTGTCTTTCTGAAGAAGATAGTTGCCGCGCACTATCTTCAGCTGGCAGACTACATCAAGGTCATGCTACCGTCGTTGGAGCTGAAAATGCAAACAGGGTGGGTCGAAGAGCAAGAGCAATGGAAAGCTCTTGGTACGATATCTCGCCGTTGCGGCAACTTTGGTGACGATATTGAGGACGCTCTTGTGAGTCTGGGCTACCCACTCGAAATACCCAAGCACGAGAGGAGAGTAGGCGATCCTCTAGGTGATCGTTGGAAAGATTGCAGGATCGACTATCAGTATGCATATCACCGTCTAAGCGTGCTCAAGCGACGTGCAGACACTCTCATGACTTCCATGACTGGTCTCGCAAGCATTGCTGGTAACAAACAGAATCTTGAGGAGGCAAAGCGCGTCAAGCGGTTGAATTTGCTAGCGTTGCTTTTCATTCCGTTGGCGTACACGAGTAGTCTGTTCAGCATGCAAGATCAGTATGCTCCGAACCAACCTCTGTTCTGGGTGTATTGGGTTTGCGCTATCGGTGTTGTCATGTTTACGTCGGTTGTCATGTGGGTGCTTGATCAAGCACTCAACGACGCCGCAGAATGGACGTTGGATTCATTCAAAAGTTTTCCAAAATGGAGCAAAGAGCAAGGAGCAAAAGGAACGCATTTATTTGGGTCGCCCAAATGATGGACTTTGTATAGCATTTCTGCACACGACCTCATGAATCATTGATAGGAGTTGGGCAATTAACGAATTTCCTTAATAATACGCTGTTCCTAGCCCCGTGGTCATTGGACTACTCGAGTTGCCAATGCGTTTGCGTTTGCGCTCGTTGTTTATGCACAAATTTTAATCGTACGCAAATTCAGATTGCAAGCAAATCAAGCCGTCATAGGTACAGCATTCCTTCGTTTGATCGGGCTAATCCAATACGATTTCCCGGCAGATTGAACCCTCATGAGCCCTCATTGACAGGAAAATCATGAGCCGTCCCCGATGACGATCGATATTCCAGGTCATTTGTGTGCCACTTTCTCAATCGGTATCGAGCGGCGCGTAGAGATACTTCGAACTGAAGGGGTATACGGTCTTCTTAGAGCATGCTTTCTTTGTGGCCACGCCATCAAAGCGGTCATCCATCCACTGCAGGAAGCTCGGTGCTGCAGCGGGGAGCAAGGGGTCATGATCAAGGTATGGGTACAACCTCAAATGGACCTCACTTCCAGCTTCGCAAGTTACGTTGTATGCGCTTTCAACCACCTCCGGTAATACCGAAACGTCTGCCAAGCCCTGAACAACGAGAACGGGCTGAGTACTCATACTGTTGCCGACAGTCGTGAGTTCGTCGATTGTGCCGATGACCTGCATTGCTTGCAAGGCGATTGTCGTATTGTCAAGATCAACGATCTCGTCGAGGTCAAGATCTGTTGCGATAGCCTCCATGGAATCGTAGCATGCCTGTGCTTTTCTAGCGAGATCTAGTCGCTTCCTATAAGTTGGATTCAGCCAGCTGAGAGTATCGTTGGGGTAGAGGTTCTGGTAACCGATCACCGCCCAGCCCAGCTCGCCGGCAGTATCGGCTGCAGAACCAGCTGCGGAAGTAGAATTATCGGTCGATTCCAGAGCTAAAATCGCCTGCTGGCCCTGGAAGACAGCGGGGGCTTGAGCGACAGTACCCAGGTAGCAGCCGGCGATGCTCGAGGTTTCATTGACCAAAGGGCTCTCGGCAAGTGCCCACACAGTACCTCCACCCTCAGAATGACCAACGCTCATCCAGTCGTGGGTAAGATAACCCCCAAACAGCTTTCGGGCAGCCGCCACGGAGTAGTAGACGTCGTTTGCGTGAGCTGCGAGCGCTGAGTACGGGTGGCTGGTGTAGTTGTTGCCTAAACCGGCATAGTCGGTGGCGATCACTGCATAACCTCTTTCGATGAGAAGTCCCCAGCTGTCATATTCGTACAGATCAGGCATTGCAGAGGGAGCGCATCCCTTGAAGACTCCTGAAGTGCCATGCGCCCATGCAACCGTGCGGTAGAGATGACCGTTTGTCCTGTTTGCGTAGGGAAACGCAATGAACCCAGTAACGGGAACAGTGTTGTTGAAGAGGTCAACCGAGGTATACTGAAATCGATACGCTGTGATTCCTTTTGGTACGCTGCCCGCAATAGCTTCAGGGTCGATTGGCTGGTATTTCAAGAGGTCTCCAGGTGCGGAGCCGGAGAAATTCTTCGCAGTTGCATAGAAACTCTCGTTGTACAACGCTCCAAATTCTGCGAAGTCCTCGGCAACGCCGGCACTGAAAGCATCGTAACAGGTGCCATTGCAGCCGTACTGTGCAGCGACATTGGCCGACACATTGAAGTTGGCCACTTGTCTGCTCGTGACCAGCGAAGGTAAGAGTGCGTTGATGAGAAATTGAGGCTTCATGGTGGAGAAGTGGTGATCACGATGAAAGGTATAACGTGGTAGCAATGCTCTTAAGTACGTGGGGTTCGGATCAACCGGCGTACGATCTATTGAGGTGAGAAGAGTGAGTGATGAGTTAGCTGACTACCGAAGGTTGTACTAATAAACAAGCAGCAGCGCACACAAGGTAACCACGACAATCACCCCGGCAGGCATCGCCGATTCGTATCAACACGATCGACCGGATGCATGAAAGGGTACTATAAGGAGAAGCGGCCATCGAAGTCGTAACAACCAGCCACAGGTGGCTTTGTTGTACCTGAAATTGTGGTTGAATTCGTCTTTGGCTGACATTTGTGGAGAGCTGAAAGTGGCTGGAACATGACAAGCTTCTGGCTTGTGAAGCTTGTCAATATTGGCAGCGCTTTAGATTGCCAATGTAGGTTAAGCGCCTGCACTTGTGTACCCTGGATGCGTAACTTTGCGGACGGTACCGATGGTGCGCAATCCGCACACGCTGATTTGAAGCAAATTTAACGCCAACTCCCTCAGTGGTCAGTTAACCGGAAAGGCTTAGTCTCTGTGTTACACAGCTTCGTTGCTACTACAGGATGAAGCCAGACACGCATGTGTACACAATACCACAATTGTAAAAAGCGAGTATGATCAGTGGATATGCAACTCCAGATGGTTTCCATAGGTGGCCTCACACTTGTGTCCCAATCCAGTAAGTGCATGGTTGCCGCACATGGTCCGGACGGTGCCTCCTCTCCTGTGTTCACATCCTGCATGAACTCTACAACAGCCTCAACTCGCCGTGATCTCTTGTGTCACCCCTCCCCTGGAGCCTGACGATCGTGCATTTTTAAATCAATGGTATCGTCCGGTCGGGCCATGGAGACCGCACCACAGGAACCGATCGGTTTCGGTCCAGCAACAAACTGTACACTCGACCTTTGTCCGCTTGAATTGAGCATCTTCCGCTATCTACCTAATGTTCCAGCTAATGTCACCTTCATCTCAGCATTCGGCATACTGGTGATTGCCCACATTGTCCAAGGCATCCGATACAGATCCTGGCTCTATATGTCATTTGTGGTGGCTGGCTGCGGCCTTGAGATAACGGGCTATGCAGGTCGCGTCAGGCTGTACTACAACCCGTTCGACTTCCATGGGTTTCTCATCAATCTGGGTAGGTTTCCATGATGTAGTCATCTATCGTGGGAGTTGGGGTCACTAATGGAGTGTAGTGCCCATTACAATCGCCCCTGTATGCTTTTGCGCTGCGATTTACGTTCAGCTGACACAACTGTACGTCTTCTCTTTCCTCTGTGAGGGCAGATATGTTACTGATTGGGAGTGCAGTATCAAACTCAATGACCTTACCATATCGCGATTTAATCCAAGCTTGATCGCGGCCATTTTTGTCCCCTGCGATTTCTTTTCTCTGGTCCTCCAGGCCGTTGGAGGTGCTCTGTCAGCCGGAGCCTACACAGAGGACGATACAAAGGTCGGTGTTGACGTGTCCAAAGCAGGTCTCATCTTCCAGGTCATCACGCTTGTTATCTTTATAATCTTGTCCACAGACTACCTGATGGCCTTGAAGAGATTACATAAGAGGAGTGAGATCCATATGGACAGCCCTCTCAAGATCATGGTAGCGTCTTTGAGTGCGGCGACAATACTGATCTTGGCTCGATGCTTGTTCCGTCTCTATGAGCTCAAAGATGGATACTTCGCGCCTGCTTTCCGTGATGAGGCAACTTTTATTGCTCTCGAATCTGTGTAAGAGCCTATCCGGATATCATTATTGTATTATCGCTAAATGAACCAGATTCATGTGCATTGCTGTTGTCTTGCTTAGCATTGGCCACCCTGGCCGCGCTTTCCGGACGCGACAAGCAACGCCTGAGACGCTACATCCTCTCACGGAGCTAATTCCAAGGTGACAAATCGGCTGACGACCGTACACTGTACAGGTCCAGAGTCGCATCAGGAGTTGTGGGTATCACCTTCAGAAAGGCGTCAATTGCTTATCTTGGGCCAGGTATCTCGGAAGATACGTCGGGGTTTTCATGGAAGACCTTAAAAATCACAGCTTACCATCTTGTCCCTAGTCGCAATGGAACGAAGCAATTTGTCCTTCGAAGTAAAATGTTTCTGTTCTGTGCTCGCTGCAGGAGAACGTCGATGACGCGAGGCGCGCAGCGCGGGACGACTGGCGAGGGATGCGGCCGCCTTGCATCCCCACATCCGAAGTCCGAAGTCGTAAACCAATCATGCTGCGCGCTGTCAAGAATACCAACGTAGCCAATATCTTGTTATGGTCAGCCAGTAATTCTTTCGCGCGCCATTAAAAGCAGACTGCGTCCATGTCCAATATGCTCGTTCACCACGCCTACGCCTTTCGAAAATGACTACCCAAACTCGCACCTTTTTCCAACGTTTCCCGCCAGCAGAATGTCTTGCACTCTTCATCGCAACACTTGAACTTGTGCCCTTCGGCATCTCAGGCTTGAGCAATCCAGTCAGCTTTGCAGATGGCTACGGTCTGCCCATACAGAGTAGCACAAGCGCACCAAAAAGTACGACGACCAAAGGCGCCGATGGACTATTCAGCAGGTCTGCTGTCGACTCGTCACCGAAAGCTACAGGCCCTATCGAGGAAGATCAGCAGACCAAAAAGGCCTTGGTAGCTGCAATTGCGGCTCGCAACGTACAGAATGGCATCTTATTGTTCACTTTTGGCCTAGTCTTGAGAGATCGGAGAAGTCTTGGAGTCGCGATTGCAGCAGGTTTGGTGGCTACGGTCGCCGACACAGTCATTGTAAAGGCATACGGTGCGCAGGATAAGATTGCTGGTCATTATGTCGGAATCTTCAACAGCCTGGCCATCGGCGGAAGCTTGCTATACTGGGGTCGTAATGACCCTCTGTGGTAAACGGGAATGCCAGGAGGGAGTCGAACACCATCCAAAGCAGAAGATGCGACAAGCGTGTCTTTCGGATGATTTCACAGCTGTAAGGCTATGTATGGGACAGTCGAACGAGGATATTCTACATATAGCATCTTACCAGCTCCGAGCGGTCACTTGTCGCAATGCGAGATATCCAAAAGGCAGCGCTTTGACTGATGACTGCAGGGCGGATCAGCGCAGATCCCAAGAGCTCATAATACTCAAGGTGGCTACACAACTCAGTCGTGCTCTGAACTCTTTACTCTCGTCTAATCGTGTCCCTCATAATTGCCGCATTGATGCTCGGAGCTGACAAGGTGCGGCGTAACGAAAATCCTAAATCGGTACTGGCGCAGCACAGCCACACCCCTGGGCATTCAGGCAACCACAAGCGCCATCTAATATTGTCAAGCTGCTTGCTACTTCACGCATCGAATCCTTTTCTTCCCGACCATTCTTACAGAGATATGGCCTGCGATCATACATATCTGCAATTGGATCCGTCCCCGTTCGCAGAATTAGCGGGCTTCGAGCAGCTAGATGCACGGAAGAGAGCAGCTGCAGAGACAACGACAGGAAAATCAGTCAACAACTTCAGAGAGTGGCCAAATACACTGTTCCCAGGTCCGTTGGTTCTGCCTCACGATGACCTCAATTACGATCCCGATTGTCCGCCACAGAGCTATAGGAGCTGGTCTGTTGAAAAGGCACGTAACAGATTGACAAATCGATCGCGAAATACCATCTATATCGGGCGTGTACCGCAGATAGCACAAGAGATGAGTTTCATGCAGCAGTGGACCAGACCAAATGTGGGACAAACCACTGGTTCGGAGATATCGAGTCCGGATGCTGCTCTGTTTGTCGAATACACGAAAGCGTTTTATCATGGAATGGACGTTCAGATGCTGCCACAGCAGCTAGCGTGGAAGCCTTGGGACAAGTCTGATCGCCCCAAGCGGCAAGTCAATCTGCCCAAATATGTTGGTCTGAGTAGTGCCACTGGGGCAACGACTCGAATCCGCGTTCGACGCGTGTCTGACAACACTTTCGATGCTCAACTCAATCTGGACGATATAATCGACACTGCCATCTCGATCCTTCCGAGTAATGCTTATGCTCTTCTCTTATTGGTAGACCATGATATTTACGAAAGCGATGATGATGACTTTTGTTGCGGTCGCGCATATGGAGGAAGCCGAGTGGCCGTGGTGCAGACAGCACGATACAATCCAGCGCTAGACACGCGAGAAGCCATTGATCGAAGCCACATGTGGCCTATGAGCCATTGCAAGGCCTTCATTGACGATTTGTGCCTAGTGGAAGATGTCGCGGCCAGAGATCCAACAAAAGAACAGATAAATGGAAGCAAAAAGGGAGCAATGAGAAAAGCAATTGACGCGGCTGCTGCGTGCTCAGGGAGCGGCGATAAGCAGATGGAGATCCAGGCACTCTGGTTTGCGCGGCTTGCAAGGACAGTCTCACACGAGCTTGGTCATTGCTTCGGTATAGCACATTGTGTGTACTATGCTTGCAACATGCAAAGCACCGCAGGCATGAAAGAGGATGTGCGCCAGCCTCCATACCTGTGTCCGGTATGTGAAGCTAAGGTTTACAATGCACTTGTGAAAGAGCTAGACAGCGGTGAGGGAGAAGACAAGAGTTCATGGACCGCGGAGCGTTGTGTCGCTCTGAAGAACTTCTGTCAGGGGTTGGATAGCAAGGGTTTACAGAGCTCAATGTGGGCCGGTCTGGAGGCATGGCTGTCAGCAAGGGTCTAGAAGATACTGCACCTTGCCAGCACCGACGAGATACTCAACAGTTTTGAACGATTCAACGATAGGAAGTCAAATACTCAACAGGTCTTATTCGCAGCGTAGCCATCATAAGGAGCCTTGCATTTGTCCAAATCGCGCCAACCAGAGCTGAAGCCCTCCAGTCAAAACGCATTTTCCGCATTTCGCCAAGTTTCTCATCAGTAACTCTAGTGTAGACTTCTCGCTGGGAAAATGTGTGACAATAATTCTCCACATCCACGGGAACCAAAAGTGATCAATACTGACACATAGTATTGGTTTTGCAAAGCTGGATTTGGAAGTTCGTGTAGCACATGCAACGGGCATCACGGTTCCTTCCGCTTAGAGATCCACCGTCACCAATGCCGCGGCGGTAGCTGACGTCACGAAGCCGAGCCGTTCTGCAACACCAGGCTGTATCACCAGGGGCCTGTCCACGCTCATGAACACAACACCGCTATTCGTGAAACCTAGATTATGTCACAGCGTGCATATATCGGAAGCTTGATTGCACACAGCCTGATCAGGCTGGACAGGGCTCTTGTCAGCATCCTGCTCACTCACTTGCATGAACTTTGGTATAAATGGATTGCAGGAACATTTCCAAAAGCCTAAGCCAATCAGATTTTGAGGTTTCTCAATCTCGGCTCAACCACCTATGAAAACGGCCGCGCAGTCCCACGTGCACTCGGTACATTGGCGGCTGTCTAACGCAATCAAGAAGGTCAAGACTACAACAGCCGGGCAACCGTCCTAGACTGGCCATGCTTCAAACAAGCCTCCGATGCGCCATGCTGCACAGTGCAAGCGATATAGTGCGCATGATCGAACGTGAGGTTCCCCGCATATTCCATTGGCTCGTTTTCAGATGTTGTCGTGGTTGACCTCGACGATCAACACTCTATCGAGGTTGTCAACACTTGCAAAGACGGAGCATTTGACCAGTAAGGAAGACTATGTCCCTGAACAAGCCACACACCGTTGTACGCCAAGCCAGCGAAGAAACGACATTCGCGAGCGGAACGGAGAGCATCGCGATGGACAAGCTCACGTTGAGCCGAGCACGTAGAACAGTATAAGTACCAGAATGTCGTGAGAGCACTGTTTAGCAGCCAGCAGCGGTTTATCACTCACTCACGACTTGATCATACCAACGCTCAATTCACACCATCAGTTCAAGATGAAGGTTCAGGCATTCTTACCTCTTACCGCCCTCTTGGGCGCAGCTCTCGCCGCCCCAGCGCCAGTTACCCAGCAGGAGGGTGTCAGCTTCCCAGTCACAGATGTCATTGATACTGGTCTTACTATCAAAGAGTATGCTGAAGAGCTTGAGGCTGGGCGTGTGCCTCCGAAGGTCACGCCTGCTCTGTCCAAGCGCCAGTACACCACTGATACCTACAACCAACTCACTGATGGTACTGCTTGTCGCGCCGTCACTGTCATCTGGGCCCGCGGTACCACCCAGTCAGGCAATGTTGGTAGTCCGGACAGCGAGGGTCCTGTCTTCTTCAACGCCCTTGCCAGTGCTCTGGGTGGAACTAGCCGTCTGGCTATTCAGGGCGTTGACTACCCGGCTAACATCATCGGCTTCCTCGCCGGTGGTGATGCTAATGGTGCCACCACCATGTTCAACCTCATCAACACTGTAAGTTTTCATTGTGCACTCTGAGCACGGCCAAAGCTCAAATCATCTAGGCCATCAGCAAGTGCCCCTCCACCAAGATTGTGGTGACTGGTTACAGCCAGGGAGCTCAGCTTGTCCACACCGCCACTCAGAGGCTCACAGCTGCTGCTGCTGCAAAAGTTAGCGCCGGTAAGTAGATTACCTTGATTACAGATATAGGACTAATCAAGACAGTCGTTACTTTCGGGGACGCTGATCGCGATGAAACCTTCGGTAGCGTCGCTACCTCCAAGGTTCTCATTATCTGCCACGAGGGCGACAACATTTGCGACAACGGAATCATCATCACTCCCGAACACAGGAACTACGAGAAGGATGCCCCGACCGCTGCTGCCTTCGTTGCTAGCAAGGTTTAATGGGTATGAATCTGAAGGACGGATGACAACCGGACATGTTTATGAAGAAGCACGGGTTGCGAGTGTTGAATCTCGATATGTACATATTGATGAGTAATGAAAATGAGATAATTGATGTTGACTGGTAATCATGTTTGTTCGTTTCCAGGAGTCGGACCAATGTCCTGGCAGCGCCAGATCTAATGCTGCAGTTAATTGATGGTTTCGCAGTCCTGGGCTGCGACAACAGTCTAGAAGCGTGAAGTGTTCAACCTTTCAAAGAAGTATTATCTTTTTGTCGAGCGGCGAAGATTGGTCCATTCCTCGCTACCAAGAAATGGCATATCTGGAGTTAATGCAATAGTATTTGACACGGAGGCCCTCTTATATGTCCTCATAAGCAATTCGTCCCATATCGCTAATATTTACTCAGTAAACTGCGCAACTTCGCAACGAAATTCTACTACCACGTCCGTCGAGCGCGATGTCTGCGATTCGCGCCCTCGTCATCTCCGATACACATAACACATGGCCATACACGCTACAGGATTTCAAAGCTGCGGTTGACGTCTTTATTCATTGTGGAGACGTAACACAATATGGCGGCCTGCCCAATATCCGACGTGTCATCGAGAATATAAAGACTGTCAACGCCGAGCTCAAGCTTGTTATCGCCGGTAATCACGACGTTGACTTGGATCCAGTCTGGCTTGCAAAGTTTGCTGAAGATGACGACGACATTCAGGTTGGCGCCGAGTGTCTTGCATTGCTAGAATCTCAGCAGGCACACGGGCTTCATTACTTGGACGAGGGTATGCACGCCTTCACTTTGACCGACGGGAGGAGCTTCACGGTGTATGCTTCGCCTTACACGCCAGCATTTGGAGAGTTTGCCTTTCTGTACGGTACCGAAGAAGACAGGTTCAATGATGGAACGTATAAGCTACCAGAAGAAGTTGACCTCGTCATAACTCATGGTCCACCCGCATTTTCTGGCTTAGCTGGCTATAAGTTGGACGTCAACAAGCAGGGCGAACATTGTGGATGCGAGAAGCTCGCAAATGCATTGGCAAGAGCGAGACCAAGGCTGTGCTGCTTCGGGCACATTCACGAAGGACGTGGTGCTGCAAAGATCGATTGGGCATCGTGGACTCTTGCGAATGGTATTTGTGAAGGAAGGGACAAGCTGGCCTCAACAAGAAAAGATACAGAAACTTTGCTGGTTAATGCAGCTGTTAGTGGAGATGGAGAGGGATGGTTGAGCTTGAGGCGGACGACGCGACCGACAAAGACTGATAAGGTCATCCATAGACGTGCAGCATACGTGAGCAACAAGAAGAGATTCGGAAGCATTCAACGTAGAAAAACATGTCAATGATCGAGAATCTGATTGTTCTGGCGCTTTCAGCCCAGGACGGAATGGAACCTTGGAAGCCACTTTAGCTTATCACGTGCCTACGCGCTTTCTTGGCGCGTCATCCGTGACTTTCACTCCAATGCTGGTAGCGCCACCACGTCTGTACCTGACATCCCAACTAGGCCTCATGGCCCGCGAATAGACTCACATATGTTTCGAAACCCTCGAGAGAATCGCGAATTGCCCGAGCCCGCCCGACTGGCGCCCTCTACAGGTCGTGCACCTTCGCCACCCCACTCGTCGTCGAGAGTCGCCGCTATGGCTGCCAGAACCGTAACGAAAAAGGCCGCACCCAAGGCAAAGACAGCACCGACACCTCTGAAGCAGACACAAACTACGCTGGTTGCTAAAGAATGGAGCGGGAAGACATCGACGAACACTACGAAGAACAAGCAGAAGCCGCAAGGCCCTGCGAATGGCAACATCATGACCTTCTTTAAGAAGGCGGAGGATATCAACAACCGCATATTCTTGCAGGAGCGAGGTGCAAATCCCACTATCGAGCTGGACGACACGGAGGAGGAAGAGGTGGGGTGGAGCGATGAGATAGCTAATGGCGTCATGACTTCAACCAGTGCTGATGCCGAGCGGTACAACGAGAATGGGGGTAGCAACAAGAAGAGGAAGCTCAGCCAGGAATTGGCAGTGCCAGCTTGCTCCCCGCCGCCTCCAGAGACTGTCAGCACCCCGACAGAAACACCGCTCAGTAAAATACCAGAGCTTGCAAAGCCACGGTCAAGGTCTGGCCCGTTCGTGGATGACTCGGACGATGACGATGAGGCAGAGGAGCAGCTCATTCCAAAAAGAGGTACGATGAAGCAGGAACCAAGAGACGAAGCGCCCAATTCTAAACCCTTGGAGGAACCAGCACAAACAGATGATACAATACTCACGTATAAGCACGCGCCACCGAGGCTAAAGACCGAAGAGACATCGCAATTCGGGCTAGACGAATTCGAAGAGGCAGACCTGGAGGACGATGACCTTCTTGAAGGAGAAGAATACGATGAGCGCAGGTGGATGAAAGAGCAACAGAAGCTTGATATGGAAGCAGCCGGTGTTGAGGGCGATCCAGACGAGTTCGATGCACCATCCCTGTTCCCCGACGAGTCGATCGAAGATATTAACGAACCGGCCGATGCTGGCGCGCCCACATGTCCTTTGTGCAACAGCAGCCTCAAGAATCTGTCCGAGCAAGAGAGCTCTGTGCATGTTAATGCGTGTCTGGACGGAAACCCCATACCTTTGCCTACACCGGTCAAGCCAGAGCGGGACGGCACGCCGACGCCTGTAATAACAGCGAAAGCATTTAAGCGATCAGCAAGACCGCCGCGAGAGGCGCAGGCAAATCCTTTTCAACTGGGTGTCAAAAAAGAAGGCGCTCCCACTTCTGCATTCTCCAAGCTCATGGCCGGCCACGCTGAAGATGCAGCATGGGCAACGGCAGCAGCAGCCAACAATGCTGCGCGAGGGAAGCCGTCTTTCGAACGCACGTGCCCGTTCTACAAGATCATGCCTGGGTTCTTCATCGCAGTTGATGCATTCCGTTATGGAGCAGTAAAGGGTCAAAACGCTTACTTCCTGAGCCATTTCCACAGTGACCACTACATCGGCTTGACATCCTCGTGGTCTCATGGCCCCATTTACTGCAGCAAAGTCACCGGCAATCTCGTGAGGCAGCAGCTGCGAGTTGATCCAAAGTGGGTTGTGGACTTGGACTTCGAAAAGAAGACCGAGATACCTGGCACAGAAGGCGTGCATTGCACCATGATCTCTGCCAATCATTGTCCAGGCAGTTCCCTTTTCCTGTTTGAGAAGGAGATCACGAAGGGTCCAAAGCCTAAGCTGCAACGAGTGCTGCACTGCGGTGACTTCAGAGCATGCCAGATGCATATAGAGCATCCTCTTCTTCGACCAGATGTGATAGACGCAGTCAGTGGCAAAAGCAGACAGCAGAAACTCGACGTGTGCTACCTCGACACTACTTATCTCACGCCGAAGTATGCCTTTCCGCCTCAGCAACAGGTCATACAAGCGTGCGCAGATATGTGTGTATCACTCAACAAGGTACGCGCCGACGAGACTGATGGCTGGGAACAAATGAAGCGCGAGCGCGCTGGCGCAGGCATGACCAAATTCGTTCGCAAAGACTCCACCAGCAACCCTGAAGATCCACCTAAGTCGCCGGATCGTGGTCGTCTTCTCGTCATTGTAGGAACCTACAGTATCGGGAAGGAGCGAATCTGCGTCGGCATCGCTAAAGCGCTTGGTTCGCTCATCTATGCGCCGCCCAACAAGCAACGGATCTGTCGTGCGCTGGAGGATCCAGAACTCAATGCTCTTCTCACAACGGACCCACGAGAGGGCCAAGTTCACATGACGCCCCTTTTTGAGATTCGCGCTGACACACTGGATGACTACCTCCGCGACTATGCAGACACTTTTTCCCGTGCGGTGGGCTTTCGTCCTAGCGGCTGGAACTATCGTCCACCAAACTCGCGCTTCACAGACTCACCACTTGTGTCTACAGTGCTGCATTCCAGCAACTGGAAGTCGTCGTTTAGCATGAAAGACCTCACACCTCAACGTGGCAGCACAAATCGCGCGAGTTGCTTCGGTGTACCGTACTCTGAGCACAGCAGCTTCAGGGAACTGACCATGTTTTGCTGTGCGCTCAACATCGACAAGATCATTCCCACGGTCAATGTTGGCTCTGCGAAGAGTCGAGAGAGAATGAAGGGCTGGTGCGAGAAGTGGGCTGTTGAGAAGAAGAAGAACGGGCTTTTCAAATTAGGGGAGGACGGATGGTGTTGAATTGGTTTTGAGGAGAAATACATACTTATACCCAGGGTCGCAATGCGCCCAGCTCCTTGAGTAGCGCCTTGCCAGCTCTGCGTGAACACTAGGTACAATGCAGGACGACTGGGGACAGCGCTTCGACTGGAGATCTTCAAGGCTAATTGGCGCAGATTCTGGATTTCACAGCTCTCGAGATGGCTTCATAAGTATTCAGCTCAGTACCCTTTCATTCACTCTGAGTTGCATCTTTCGATATTGCCAAGTATCAACTTAGAGTTGACAAGGTGATCCATGCAGCGGTACCATCTTCTCGTCATTGACGTCTTTCTCCAAAACACTTACCGCTACCAAGGATTTGGATTCCTCCTGCTACTGAAACACAATTGTCTGTATGACAATTACTTCAGTCCCGCTCCTTGCCGCTCGCAGCGTCAAGCTGACCTCACTGAACTCTATTATTACACCTTCTTGCAGATCGATGTTGTCTTGCAGTTGATTTGAGTATCCCTCCAGTCGATTTGAGTACTCGCCCGTCTTCACAAATGTATATTCTCTGGAGCTGGCCTACCTTTGGGCGGCCAATTGATTCCTAGTCAAGTGCCTGTCAGAGCAGCAGAGCTAATTGGCCCGGCGTCTTACATCCACGCTTGCGAGTGATAATCAATGGGAGGCCCGAAGGGGACTCACAGCGCCCGTACTCCAGAGCCTCAAGTGATCGACACGCGCTCGCAGAAGTGGGACCCTGAGAAAGCGCGATTGTTGCGCACGTGGCCATTTAGATCGTCATAGACAACCTTAGGGCAGCCTTGCGAATTAGGGTACCCTCGACTATACGATTCTCTACAACCCCGGCATTGGAGGTCGATCTTGCGACTACAAGACTCGTGGTCCACGCCGGAGGGTTAGAAGGCGACCCTCGAGCTTGACTCTTTTTCGTACAACGTACAACCCCGATTTAGACAGCGCTCATGATCTGGCAGGCTTCGTCAGCTCTCTTATCACCACGCCGCCATGACTGCCATTTTGAGCGCCTTGCCGTGAAGCGATCGACGTGGTCCTCGACTACACCTTCTACAACAGTGATGCGCACGGCTTATCCCGGATTTTCCAACTCCACAGGATCTGCCGGTCCCAGCCACGGCTGCGAACGTTTTACAAAAGCAAGCAGCGCTCCGGGGTCGCGTGTTCCAACGGCATGTCACGATCGTCGCGAAGTACGGCCGTATGAGAAAGTGATCGGCAGAGTAGAGCAGAGCAAAGCGTGTCGAAGTGTCTGAAAGCAGCGTTTGTCGTGCAGCTAAGCTTTGCCATGGTGGGTGCCGGTCGGTCCGGCTGCGATGGAGGGTTAGTGTGGGAAGTAGTCAGGACGATGCTGGCCGTGCTGCGCCCGGTACTTGTGTCTAAATTGGTGGCTGCGAGAGCCTATCTTTACCTCCAAGTGGCCTTGTTGCACGCTGTTCACATGTGATTGCGTATATTTGGCAGTGACATTGTCGCACGAGATGATTGTCCAACTGGTGCTTAAATGGCCGAAGACTCACCGAGGCAGGCCCCTGTAAGGCGAGCTGCTTGCAAGGCGAGGTCCGTTTCTGACTTGCCAGGGTATGTTTCGATTCCCTTGTGTAGGGCTGATGGATTGCAAGACATATAGCTCCACCCCTGATCATAAAACAGCACAGGAGGCCCAAGAACCTGCGTCCAGATTTCTGGAAGGACAGTTGGCGGGACGGGCTCCTTTATTGCTGGATCGTGGTGTCATTTCCTCAACCCTCATTTGCACAGTGGCTGCAATACGAAGTTAGACGCGGCTGGCATCGCTATTCGGAATTCTTCTCCGATCGGCATGTTCGGTCAAAACGGGCAGCAGCTCGAGTGCCAGTTGAAACGCTGAATGTCCACCAGCTGTCGCAGTTGCACAGAGCATCGACTGTCAGAATCTCGAGAAGATTTCCTCTTTGAGCCAGGCGAACTGGAATGGATTTCTCGTACTGATGATATCAGGGGGCGCTCCGCTCCGCTATGGCATTTACTCGAGTACGAAGGGTCTTTTGCAAACGCTGTGGCCCTTTCCCAACATTCGCAGAGTTATGTAACAAGCGCAACGGAGACTACGAATGACAGCGGAGAAACGGGCGGTCCATTCGTTGTTGAACACTACGCGAGTCAGTGCCGAGTCAAGGGCAGTGCAGCGCGTTCAGGCACCGCTCGTTCACATCTGCAGTCTGAGAGAGCAGAGCAGCTTGCCGTTACGTCGCCGCTGCGAGGTGTGATCGACGAGATGTCGAGAGTGGATCTTGAGCATTTTCTGATCTTCGCATTGCGACAATCCACGTGGACGTTGATGCCGATCTCGTGCGCAACTCGTACTGTAGCAGGTTGCGCGACGGCAGGTCTACGAAGAACAAAGACTTTTCCTCGCCCGAGGTTGTTTTGCACATACACGGCAAGAGCCAGCGGCGAGCTCCGCGGAAACTGCATGCGATTCCCACCAGCTTCCTCAGATCCCCCACACATCCGGCGGGGAGATCGTTACCCATCCGGTCGACTTGCTGCGAAGGGGAACTTTATGTCTACACATTTGAGTTTTCGTCGACAAAAGTCGGCATGACAAAGCTGCGCGGTTGCTCCGCGGTTGTGTGTGAAGTATGCAAGAGGACGACTGCCGAAAGGATGTGTGCGGCTCTCCTGCATGTCTTGCAGCCGTCCCTGCGCATAAACTAGCCGACCATGCTGCCTCCTACCTATACTGCTGCCGAGCTAATGTCCTGTCACCAAGAAGAGGCAGCTCCGTCATTGCCAATAAGCTTTTCTGCGCGCTCCTTCTGCACGCCGTGATCCCGTGACCAGGGTGGGCTCGTCGGACAGCACACCACACCTCTTGAGAGGCGCTGTCGTAAACAAGCGCGCAAACGGGTAACACATCTGGAGAAGCGACGCCTCCCAGCAATTACGGCTGCGTTAAGCCGTTCGTGTAATTGCCTGCTCCCGATCGCGATCATGCCCGTGCTCGACGTCAAAATCTGGTACTCCAGCAGCATCATCCTCGCACACGCTCGAAAACGGAGTGCTTCCCTAGCGTTGACTCCACTTTTCATGCTCAGGGTCTCCAGTGGGCTTGCGCCTTCCCGATGTGCCACCCTTCCTCGCCTACGGGTCGTGTAGCATTAGGTCCAGACTCGAAGTTTCATATGAAATGTAGCGGGCCCCTTTGGAGGCAACCCTTCCCGCTACCCGTCGCTGCCTGACATCTCTAACGCCATATACTTACGAGCGGTGGGCCCTTTCTGTTGCTGTTTTCCATACTTCCTTTCTCGACTTTTGTATTAGATCGCCGAATGCTCACAGCCTGGGGTGTGTGATGCCTATGTGAGCTACAATAATCATGAGGGTGTTGCAATTGCTGCTGCCATTCCTGGCCTCATTGTCTCTGGTATTTGCTCAGTCTTCTGGGGCTTCTGCTCTTGAGACCGCTGTTGCTCAGCTTTCTGAGTGCTCAGTAAGTATGATTTTACTAAGAAGGGGAAAGCATTTCTGACCTGTACCAGCAAACATGTTTGTTGACTGCCATTCTGAAGTCATCGTGTAAAGAGACGGATATCGCGTGCATTTGCGCAAACACACAGCTGCAAGGTCAGGCAGAGGTTTGTCTGTTGACTCAGTGCACACTTAAAGAAGCGTTGAGTAAGTGAACCACGATGGACGTTCAAAGACTCTCAATTGACACCCTCACAGCTACAAAGAACGTGACTGCCGCAACTTGCCATGCGCCAGTACGAGACAAGAGCGAAAGCGCTCGACTGACAAACATCATCCTGTGTGTCGTCAGTGTTACCTGTGGTCTGATCAGGATCATATACAAGGCCGTCTACTCAATCGCCGAACTGGGATGGGACGACTATACCGTGATACTAACACTGATCGCCGGTGTACCAAGTGTTGTCCTGATAGACCGAGGAGCCCTTGTGAACGGACTGGGAAAGGATGTATGGACCCTACCTTTCCAGCAGATCACCGAGTTCGTACGCTGGTTGTACGTTCTGGAGATTTTGTACTTTTTCCAGATGACGCTCCTCAAGCTGACTCTGCTTTTCTTCTTCTTACGGATCTTTCCAAAGGGGCTTATTAGGAACCTTATCGTCGGCACTATCACCTTCACTGCTCTGTACGGCATTGCGTTCGTGGTTACTGCCATCTTTCAATGCCACCCAATCAGCCACTACTGGACCAACTGGGACAAGGAGCACAATGATGGTCAGTGCATCAATGTAAACGCTCTCGCATGGAGCAACGCTATCATCAGCATTGTCCTCGACGTCTGGATGCTGATCCTTCCCCTTTACGAGGTGTTCCGGCTGCAGTTGACCTGGCGCAAGAAGCTCAGTGTGGCGGTGATGTTCATGGTTGGCACTTTGTAAGCACTTCTCCCCAATCACATCGAATCCAAAGCTAACTTACCCAGCGTCACGGTCGTGTCTTGCCTTCGCCTTCAGTCTCTTGTCAACTTCGCTTCCTCTATCAACCCAACCTGGGATCAAGTCGATGTAGTCACGTGGTCGGCAATTGAGGTCAATGTCGGTATCATATGTGCCTGCCTTCCCACCATCCGTGTGATGCTTGTCCGCTTTTTCCCCAGCATCATGGGCACCACAAAAGCTTCCAGTCAGGCATACAACTCGAAGTACGGGTACGGGAACGGGAGTCGTGGATTCGGCAACACTGCTGGAAGCAGGATTGGCGGGAAAGGGATCAACGAGATCACGTACACGAAGACCTTCGAGGTGCAACATGGAGAGACTGACGAGGTGGAGTTGATGCAAGTTGATGATTTTGGAAAGACCAGCTCCAAGATAAAGAGTAGTAGCACGAGTGTCGTGAGTCTATGAACCACGAATCAAATTTTTTTGAGTTCTCGATCAGAAGTATGATCCACAGAGCGTGAATTACTGATGACTATTTGAGTCGGCGGATCAGGCTTCAATCTTCGTGTGCTGCACCTCGCGATTTGCGAAAACATCCTGCCTTGCGTCCTCCACGATTCGGCACTGCTGACCAATAAACTTTCTCGCAGGCAGGTTCGCCTCAAAGAGTTCATCGAGCTCCTCTAGACTGCGACCCTTCGTTTCCGGAATGCACAGGTAGAAGAAAATAACACAGAGGAAGTTCGATGCTGCCCAGATGTATGTATATTTGGGACCCTGGGAATCAAGTTAGATCGAGATGGCGAATTAGTGATTGTGGTAACCTTACCCAGTTCAGGTCCTGAGGATTGATGAAGTATGGCGAACAGAACCCAACAAGCCATGCAAGAAAGTAGCCAAGGGCATTTGCACTTCCAACGGTCCAGGCACGGAGCCGTGAGCTGACCAACTCATTAGCCAGAGGAAATGCGGCAACACCAACACATGCATCGTAGAAGAACATGAAGAGCGCTGTAAAAGCCACAAGAACGTTACCAGTGGAGATTGAGTTTGGACTCACGCTCGCCGCGACACCGCAGGCAAGTTCGCAAAGCCCGCAGGTTACAGCCCCGAAGATGATAAGCGAGCGACGACCAACCCAGCGCTTCATAGCGTAGATGCCGCAGTGCACGCCAAGCCAGCCGATACAAGCGTTCATGATGGAGTACTCGAAAGCTTTGGTAATTCCTGCGATACTGAAAAAGTAGGTTTGATAGCCAATGAAGAACCAGATGCCAGATGCAGTCTGAGAGGCCAGCATGCCGTAGGCAAGAAGGGTACGACGTAAGTCGTTACCGCGGAACATGTCCATGAAGGGTGTGGACTTGGCAATGCGATTTTCTTCTTCAACGCCGCGAAGCATTTCAGACCATTCAAGCTCTAGCTCATCACCGTGGTCTTGTCGAAGTCTGATAAGGGACTCGCGTGCTTGTTCGGTCTGCCCATGGTGAAGCAGCCAGCCTGAGATATTTTAGCGACTATGCTTGGGCGAATGTTGGTGTTACTTACGAGGTGACTCGGGAACGAAAAAGAGGCCGACGGCAAGAAAAGCGGGTACAATGTAGAGACATCCAAGTGGAATACGATAGCTCCGCTCGTCTAAATAGTGCTTGGTGTAGTTGTCAATTACAGCACCAATAATGGAACCAAAGTTGACATAGTATGCAAACAGGGCGACCAGAACACTGTCACCAAGTCAGCTTCGGATATTACTGAAGGAAATTATCTTATTTACCCTCTGAGATGAGTAGGTGCTGCTTCCGTCGCGTACACTGTGGAAAATGTCGTGAAGTATCCATTAGCAAGACCAAGGACAAGACGACCCACGTAGAGAGCGCTCTTCGACAATGAGCCAAGCTGAATGGCAACTGTGACCGCATTCAGGGCGCAAGCAACCCACAATGCTGTCTTTCTCCCAAAGTAGGTCGCGAACACGCCAGCCGATATGGCAGATATGGAAACTACCAAGGTTCATGAGTGAAGTCATAAGCTGCTGAACAGTGGACTGTCGACGATGTTAGTTTCTTACGAGCAATTAACATGTCATTTTATCACATACATCAATGCCATAACCAAAGGGACTGGAAGGGTCTTCAAAGCCGAAAACCTTCAGAAAACCTGGCATTGCTTGAAGTCCACCAACAGCGGATGTGTCGATTCCATACTGCATATTGGCAATCGAAACGATAGCACACATTGTGAGGCATCTTCGATTTGCCCATAGCGACGTTTCTTTGACCGGGATCATAGTTGAGAGATGGTGTTTGTTAGTGATGTCGAAATGAGGAAGGAGCAAGGCAGGTAGAAATACCTTTCCAACTTCCCACGAGGCGCACATCCGACTGGTCTGCACAGGGAAAGCGCTACGCCGCGCCGCAAATTAAGGGCTGCAGGGAAGACTTGAGCCTAGATCACACTTGTTGACCTGGTCTCATTGTAGGATGCACAAGTGGCCGAGCGAGCAGTGCAGCATAGGAATTTAGTCTCTGCACGATCCCTGCAGTGCATGCCAAAGACCACGCTTGGCATGCAACGCCGTATGATTTTGGAAGCTGGATCCTACTGGACTCAAGCTATTGGCTATCTATTGAGATTGCCGGAATCAAAATTCCTGCTACATGTTGCAATCCACCTCAACTGTAGTATGTACTAAATCTGAGATCTGATTTTCCATCATACTTTTGCAAATCCTCCAAAGCCCGTCTTCCTTCCTGAATCACGGTTCTCTTGATTTCTGCGCTCCGTGGTACAAATGTCACTTTGAATGGGTTTGGTCGCCAGTTCGACCCGTTACTTCGGGATGTTAGCTTAGTGTTTCGGGCCACGGTTGTACTTACGAGTAATCAAAGATGTCAACCGGTAGTGGTTGTCCACTTAGGGCATCAAGGGCAGCTTCAATTTTGAATGCCCACACCAGACGACAGACACTAAGATATGTGCCTTGTTCTGCAAGAAACTGCATGATTGTTAGATTGATTACAGCAGACCACAAGTCTCAAAGCTTACCTGGCCAGCACAGGAACGTCGACCCCAACCGAATGTCATATAACCCTTTTCATTCGGAAATGGGCGGGAATCTGGAGTATCTAAATAACGAAGAGGGTTGAATCGGTCCGGGTCAGGAAAGTCACGATCGTTGTGGTGGATGGCCCATACATTGCCTTGGACCCAACAGCCTTTGGGTATCAAGTAGCCGTTCCAATAGTCGTCTTGTGTGGGTGCATGCGGCATACCGCCCACTATAGCGACCGAACGCCAGCGAAGTACTTCCTTGACAAATGCACGCATGTACGGAGGGTCATCGCCTGATCCAGGACTTCGTGCTGCACCTACTACACGATCCAGCTCTTCCCACGCAGGTATCAAAGCCTCAGGAAAAGCGCGCATCGCAAGTACCGCTGTTATTAATGTGCTTGCGGAGGTATCTGCACCGGCACCCAGGAGGTTTGCAGCCAAGCTGGAGAGCTCAAGAGGGTGCAGGTCATACTTTGGTGCTTCCTTGAAGAGGAGCTTGGAGTAGTTATCTTCGTTGCGCTCATTGCCTTCTTTGGCAAGCGCATAGAAGAAGCCACCTTTGCTGTGCTTTGAAGTTGCAGCCTGGCCTAGACCATGTTTCCAAGGAGCCATCCAGTTGGGAAATTTTGCTAAAGCTGTGGTGACCATTGTTGTCAATTTAAGGGCATATCCTACAATCGGGAAGTACATACCAGGAAACGTTTCCATTAGGTTAGGGAAACTCTTGGAAGGTACGGCCAGCCCTGCAGCCCTGTGCATCACATCAATGACTTCGGTGATCAGAGGATCGTTGATGTCGGCAATGCGTCGTCCAAAGCCGATGATTGATACTACGCTTGTCGCATATCGCTCAAAATGAGCAACAAAGTTCTCTGGTGATGTCAAAAGGTCATAGGTCGTGACTATACTTTCGTCGTCCTGCAGACATCGGTAACGTTGAACCTTGAAATTGTCAGCAACAGATGACAGTCGATGCTCAATACTTTACCTGCTGCACTCCAACTCCAAGATGGGTGAGCTTTCGGTGATCTCGAAAGCGCTCACGCTGCTGCTTGGTGATTGTATACATGTTGAGCATATTCCACTGTCCTGCACCCAATTCAGCGAAAACGAGCATCCTCGGTCGGGAGCAATAGACGCCAGCTCGCTTGACCAAGAGCTCATTGGCAGCCCAAGCATCATTGATCCAGATAGTGGGGTTCCTAGAAAAAAGTTTATGAATGGGTTTTCAGCGATGACAAAATTCTCACCTTCCAATCCAGAAAGTGATCACCGGGGACTTGAACTGTTGGGAGATCTTCTCCATCAAATACCATGGCTTCTCTTCAGGCAGACTGAATGTGTTCCCAATAATTGGCCATGGTAACGGTCCTGGAGGCTTTGACCAACGGTGTCAGCAGCACTATTCGTGGGCGGCATGTACACAACAAGCTTACCATCTTCCGCCTCTTGTAGAGCATTTGCGCATAGTCCACCACCACCACCAAGAAAACTGCTGCGCCGACATACGTCGACCACAATTGAAATACTGACATCGCGGGTTGTGCTGCCACAAAGAAGGAATCGGTATGCGATTTGCTGTCCAGTTTGTTCACTCCAAGAGACTGGTAAAGAGTTTCCCGACATGATGATCAACACTCACATGTATCGCGCTAGGCAACGGTGGCACTGATAGCCCGACCTATTGGAGGCAATTTCCATGACGCCTCCTTCTGCACATTGACTGGAAAATGCTGCGCAGGCTTCGGTGGCTAAACAACCAGGTCCAGGATCGTCATACTGTACCTTGTCGAGGCCGACTGGCCACCGAGCACTCTGGAAGGATTTGAGCCCAAAGAAATAGGCAGGAGAATAGAGAATAAGCGGTCTGAGTTCGTCGAGAAAGCTCCACAACCACTGCAAACGATCTAATTAGATTGTTCGTTTTGAGAATCCCCACTCATTCTTGCAGCTTGCTCGGTGTCCAGTCGGCCTTGACAAGTTGCAGTATGCGAGGACGCAAGCCTGACTGGGGCATGGAAGACTCTAATGTCTTGGAAAATAACGATGTATCAATCCTGCGTAGCAAACATGGTCAAGTCTCCGCCGTGCCGCAAAGGATTTGTGGTGTTGAGGGTATCAGGACGGCACGATCATGGGAAGAGTGGGACAATCATCCGAGGGACATCCCCGATTGGCTAGGCTGACCAGCTGTGCCGCTGGGATTGAACCACCGGGAGTCTTATTATCAGACTACATATCTGAACAGTGACCAGAGCGAAAAATAATTGTGGTTCTTTGTTTTCATGCACGAGCATGGACAAGGAGAAGAATTAGTGAATGGTCCACAGCGAAGAGGCCGTTCAGCTGTCAGCGCAGTACTAACAACGCATTCCCGGGGATCATCCTGCTGCACTCTCCGGAGTTGCGAGGCACGAGCTCAAGATGCACGAGAAAATTGAGGGCCCAGATCCTGATTGGTGGGAGCAGGACAGATCGGAAGCTCCCTTGGGATGGCTACATCCTCTGTTGGCTGCCTCTGCTCCTCATTCCCGCTCGATTCCTTTTGTTTCTCATGCCGAAATTACGAAACTTGCATTGGTAGATGTCTGAGTTCAGCGTACGCAAAATGGATCCTGGCTCAAGTTTGCTTCAATTCCTGGAGGATTCCACGACAATGGCGAGCTTTCGGCAAGGTGCGTTGCAGTTCAAAGATGTGCATACAGCCTGGGAATCACGACGCCACACTCGAACAAAGTGACATCAGCAATACTATATGCTTGAATGGCCCACACAGCATAGGAAAGCGAATGTGGAAGATGGCAATTCGGACAAAATACATAGCGAAGCTCTGAGGAGATTTCAAGCTTGCTTGTGTCTCGCTCGTCCCTTGTATATTAGCTCCTGCCTTCCTTGTCTTGACTCTTGTCCCGTGGCATGATCACACCCGGGCCAGCTTCATTCTAGTCGACACTGCGAAGGAAGATACAATCCTGGATAACCGAGTCTCCTGTGCCGCAGCGTATCCAACGCAGCTGAAAGGGACGTTGGGCTTAAGTCGCGCCAGGAGGGGTACGATCTGATCATCAGTGCGCAAACTGTTTCGTAACATGAAGTCTGTGCCGCAAAACTACGCATGATGTTGCCCCCCAGGCACCATCGGAATATTGATTAAGGGTGTACTTTGCTCCTCAGCTCCACAGAAAGTGCCTCTTACATTGTTGGAAAAAGGTCACAGTGTTGTTACAACATTGATCAATGATGCTCACTGAGTACTCAAGCCTCCCAGGTGCCGCATGTCAGTGGTCTTACAGTATGTCTGTTATGTGCCATGACAAGATCTCTACAAATATCAGAGGATTAAAATGGCTTTCTGTTGCCATGAAACTCTGTTATTCTGATCACTACGAGTAGAACAAGCCTTCCTTATAAGTCATGGAAGAATTGATGGGGTGACTCCGGATTGCTGACAGCTCAGGTAGCTATGTCAAAGATGTCATATAGGGGATTCTGCCAATCTTGCTGAGATGCTTGGCACTGCTTAAGGGTTTTATGACCGGAGAGCAAAGATATGTCGAATTCAATCAAAAAGGCAGCTGACATAAGCTATTGCGAATCGATCTGTGGGAGATTCAACAGATCCCATGTCCATCCATCGAGGAAGCCTTCTGCGTTTTGTGTATGCCTGATCAGACCTAACGAGGCGTTGTATAGATATTGTCTCTGTGCCGAACAATCACATTTATATAGGTCTGAATCAGTGATAAATATATTGGCTCAGCCGTGCTCGACAATCATATTCTGCATACCCATATTGCCTGGATCTACTGGTAAAGAGATGCATAGCAATCAATGCGAGTAATCATGCTATTTCGTCATTTGGTACACGCAAGAACAATCTAAGAACCCCCAATGAACATCGTGATAGTTCTACAATTCTTGTCTAATGCAGTGCTCGAGAAGAACCATCGTGACTTACGCCATCCCCGTTCTCGCTGTATGCTATAGTGACCTCTTTTGTCTGTGTGATCCTTGTCTGATCATACGCTTCTCTAAGCATGCTTATATCACTTCGATTGTCCTCCTTAACATGACTTGAGTCCTTGTCAAAGACCCAAGGTTGTGCCTTGGTCTCCGCTTTTGTGTCCAGCTAATGTCCCAAAGTTGGCCGATTCGCCAGGGGATATGGACCTTTATTGCCGGTACTCTGACTCTTACTGTCGCCACGGGTGGAAATGTCCTTCATCATGAGTCGCACGAAAGGAATGGATGCGGCTATTATGGTTATGGCCGACTCGGTAATAGCCCAAATAAGAACGTCGGCGATGTTGTAGGTGACATCAGCCCATGTTCCAATCAGTGGCAAGTACACAGTCTTGACAATGCATGCGACTCCTGCTCTAGTCTGAGTTAGCCCCAGGTAATAGACGGATGTCATTCTGTTGCGGAAAACATCTTACAGGCAACCCAGGCTCATCGCAGAGATGAGACTCCACTTTTTGCGACTCTCCATTTGCAGTTTGTGTATTATGAGCCATGGGCAGAGAGCAAGCAGAAAGTCCATCAGAGAGGAATAAGCTATTCGTGTCAACAATTGAGTCTTGTAGGGATGACACATTCATAGGCTTACCTCCAACAAAGATTGAGTAGTAAATGACAATACGATTGTCCCAACACTTCCCTGGTAGATGAAAATCCCACAAC
This sequence comes from Curvularia kusanoi, assembly GCA_011058905.1. NCBI lineage: Eukaryota > Fungi > Ascomycota > Dothideomycetes > Pleosporales > Pleosporaceae > Curvularia > Curvularia kusanoi. Next base: position 233,444 of record SWKU01000012.1, on the reverse strand, counting down.
TTTTGTGGCGGATCGCACTGTACCATCATCATGATGGCAACAGCATAGAACGTAAGCTGGACTGTTGTGATAATGAACCAAAGAAGTCTTCTCTGCCATGGAATGATGGTAAGACGTAACAGTGTCACACAGAAGGAGGTCTTGCTCAAAGGTACAGAGAGTAAGCCAAAGACCTCGCCCATGTACATGTATCTGAGACCAATGGGCAGCATTTCTTTGTGTTGGATGTCTTTAAGGTGTTTGCCGATGCCATAGCTCACTGAGAGCTGCGAGAAGATGGTATAATTAAGAGACAGAATCTGTCAAACGATAAGTAAGGCCAGCTTTTGAGGCTCTGCGCGCTAATTACCCAAGCGATGGCAAGCAGTGTGTCGTCCCATCCAAATGTCTTCAAATACCGCATCTTGCAATAGAAGCGCAGAAGCATGAAAGCCAACGGCAAGATAGTCAGGACCCAGAGAGTCACGACGAGCTTGGGACCATTACTTTCTACCATAGCTGCGGAGGATGAGGTGGTTGAGAGAGAAGGTAGTAATTATCGTTTTCGGTGCTCACCACAATCTAAATAGCCCTACTTTCACTCACTACGTTGACTATTGACTCAATTTGGATAACGGCTGCCCGGACGGTGTGGGGCGGCCGTGTAAATCAGAATCTACCCAATTGGACATGAGGGAGTGGAGGCAGCTAGGCCACAAGATATGACGCGTGTGATCGTTGCGTAAGGAGTGAAGCAAGCACCTGGAGCCGCCTCTCATGACCTAAAAGCTCATACCGCCCACTCCCTCGTCTGCCCATCATCTACAACCATGGACTCAACCATGGACTCAACTGTAGGCTCTCCGACAGACCTGATTGACGCACCTACTGCCAATACGTATTCATCTACCGAGATGAGGTGAGTAATTAGCACGCAACCACGAGCTTCCAATACTGACAGACTAGCTTCCTTGGTTCCCGTCACATTCGCATACTTGCCGGCGAGGGCTCGAACACGAAAGAGTTCTCTGTGCACGAAACACTCATTTGCTCCCGTAGTAGAGTCATCCAGAAAGCTTTGAATCTAGGAACGACAGACTTAGGAGAGAAAACGATCGCACTCAGTCACGCTGAGCCTAGCGTGTTCTTGTCATACTTGGGTGTTCTCTATGTGAGTATAAATGGAAGATCTTGAGACAGCGCTAATAGCAGCAGGCAGGGGATTCCTTCGTGGAAGAAACCCATCGTCAACAAAGGAGGCAGGTGCCTCAACCCCCACCGCCAGCTGAATGGGTCTTGAGCATGTGCAAAGTCTATGTTCTCGCAGCGAAGCTTTTGGATCACACTACTCAGCTGTTCGTTGAGATGAGACTGCTCTCCCTCTCTAAAGACTTTCGAAGTGCAGAGAAATGTCCAAGTCTCGAGGCTGTGCGTGTGATCTACAACGGAACGCCGAGAGGGGACAACATGCGCATGTTCCTCTACATGACCTACGCAGATTCTGGCTCATTGAGTATCTTTGCTAGTGACCTCAAGGATGGAAGCACTGTTCCACCAGACTTTCTACAGGACATGGCCCGGGCCCTCCTCAACGCGCGTCCAACCGCCGAAACATTCCGCAAGCTGTCAGAGGACAGCGAGAACTGGCGCAGGATGTGGAATGAGCTTGTTGACGACTATCAGGAGCTGAGCAAAAAATACGGTGAGACACACGCAAAGCTCTCGAAGACAACTGATGCGTACCGCGCCGTAAGAAGGTGGCGTAATGCGGACAAGGCTGAGGTGGAGTCCAAGCTTCAAGACATCGCGGTGAAGGATTTGACTATCCAGGATAAAGATCGGGTCATCGAGGAACAGCTCGAAGTCATCCAAGGCAAAGACCGCATCATCCGTGATACCCAAGAAGAATTGGAACGCATTTCCGTACAGAATGATGCGTTGAAGCTTGCGATGGAGCGCCTATATCAGGAGAAATTTGGCAAGGATTCTTCAGGCGGCGACAGCGACAGCGGTTCCCGCTCAGACGTTCACTCCGAACCCCACTCAGACTCCCGCTCCGAACCTCACTCCAGTTCGTCCGATAGTACCACCGAAGACGAGGACCTGGACGCGCCAAAGAGATCCTCACTGTCCTTCCTCAAATACTCCGCCTGATCGCATGAGGATCATTGTTAAGGGTCTTGACAGGACGGGAAGAAGACGTTCTCGAGTGTAGTATGTTACTGAACGATGCGTTCGGCGTGTGATACGAGATTTTCGAAAGTAATCTGTGGTTCTGGTAGCAGCAGATCGAGGTGGAAGCGATGATGACAGGAATTTGTTATGTCACATGACTTACAAATCAATAAGCCATACTCATGTTCAACCTTGATAGTGTCGCAGTCGAACACGTATCGCATATGATCATGGGTGATACATTGGTGTAGGAGATTATCTGGGCATTGGACGTGAGCTAAGCATCATCGAGACCAGGTCACACAAAGCTGCAGTGGACATATCATGAGGACCTTAACCGGAATGGGGCTACACTTCTTCCCTGAACCATGCCCAGCCGTCACTCGGAACTGAAAAGGGGACAAGGCGGAAGAAACATGTCCAGACACGATCGATACTGCTCTAGTCAACGGCGGCGAACTATGCGCCTGTCGGGCATTTATCTGTTTCTTGGTAACTGAAGTGAGCTCCAGCACAAGTGATACTACTCAGTTCTGCGTTCGGAAGTCTTGGAAGCAGTGAACGTCAAGACCTATGAAGCGATGTCGAGTTTAGTAGATTTACAGCACAATTGAAGTAGCTGTGTCTGGCAAAACAAGCGACGAGATTTCGAAATGAAGTACCGAGAAATGTCGAAGCTGTTAGCGTGAAGGGTAGAATTAGGTCTGTTGCGAGATGTAATAGAATTAGCCGGATACAAACAGCCGTTCAGCAGTTCATTGCAACCCTGTGAAAGATCTCGGTCTCGACCGGCTACCTCCTTGTCTCTTCCACCCAACGCCTGGCGAACACAGACTCAACCCTGTATCCTACCCCAGAAAGTCTGCAGTCAGTTTGAACAGACGGTTCTTGAGGTAGACAATTATATGAGAGCCCTGTTCGTAGCTTACAGCAGATGTAGCATAACGGCAACTTTAATCTACTGCATTTACAAAGCCCAACAATACAGGGCATCTGGAAGACAATGGGCGCATCTGCGATGCAATTCGGTTTCTGCGGAACTTCTACGAGCTTAGCACAGCGCAGTGATCCCAACTCTGACCGTGCAGATCTCGGTTCGGATAGATGTGCAGAAAAGTCAATCTTAGAACAACGTGGTGTGCCCTCGTGACGGATGTCAAAAGTTTGTAGGGTTGATACGGATGATGATAGCCGCAGCTAATCGGGCAATCTCGTATTTGGCCCTAGAAGTCCTGCGCTAAAACCGAAAATTGATGTCATCTACAATAGGGGCGAATTTTGAAACACCGATCCACCGCATAGAATCTGGAGTAATGAGCCCCGACTCGAACATGTTCAACGGCTCATATTAACGACGGATTGAATGCGAACTCCACCAGAGTCAATCTGAGTGCAGCATGTCGCGACCTTACAGCCGTTATGTCAGTGGCGTTGTAAAGCCACAGCTTCCAAACATAGAAGCACTAACATGGGAAGAGCCGAACAGCCTCGTATTTCAGTGCGCTGGCTGAGCCGTGCGGCAAACCACGACTCAGTACTGGGATATGCTCGAGCGCAGAGATTTGGTGTCGAGATGCTATAATAGAGATCCAGCACGCTGCTTTGACTGACTTCATCACATTCATTCGCTACTTTTATATTACCATAATGTATACATCACGGCTCTTGCTGTCAAATTTGGCAAGCTGCTTATCTCTAGCAACTCTTGTTGCCTCTTTCCCCGCCAACCAGCAGGATCTGACCTTCGCAAAGCGTAATGGAACCATCGAACAAAATGTCTTCTATGGCCTGTCCGGTGCCGAAGTCGAGGCCAAACTCGCAAAGTTGAAAGCTGATGGATACCGACCTACATCGCTCAACATCCACGGATCGACCTCAGACGCCAAATATGCCGGTATCTGGACAAAGCAGACTGGTGAGGACTTCGAGACAATTCTGGGTGCCAACAAGACAGTCTACGACGCCTGGCTCGACTCGCACAAGTCCCAGGGGTTTGTTTCTACACATGTCTCCGCTACCGGATCTTCCTCTGATGCGCTCTTTGCTGGAGTCATGGAAAAGGTTCCCAGCGTAGCCAATTGGATACAAGTCTGTGGTCTCGATAATCCATATGGTTACGCAAACGCCACCGTTGACGAACCGATGTACATCAAAGGCGTCAGCATGTACGGTGCGCCGAACGAGCGTCAGTACTGCATCCTCGGACATGAAGATCTAGTGAACTACCAGCAAACGGTGTTCTACCAGACTGATTACTTCAAACAAGACTATGCCAAGCTGCTACAGTCTGAGACCTCGAAGAGGCACTGGAGGCCTGTTTTTATCGATTTGTCTGAGGATCTTCTGCCTACTCCCATTTTCGACGACACGAGCGTTGGGCAGTGGGTTGCACGCACAGATCTTTCTGCATCAGAATTGGAAGCCGAGATCGCTGCACAGAAAGCTAAGAACCTGTATGCAGTTCACATCGCGGGTGCGGGCAGCAAAGGTTCGAAATACGCCGTACTGTTTGCTGAACAGTTGAGTCCTTTGGAACGTAAATGGACTGTCACTGGCGAGGTGACGGGCTTCAAGACCAACGACGTGGTAGCCAAGGATATGGATGCGGTCATGGAGGAGTTCATGAAGAAGAACAGCGTCAGGCAGGCTCAGGTTGCTGCCTCTGTGAACGGAACCGTGGTGGCCGAACGTTCATACACCTGGGCCGAGAGCGACCGCGCTGTTGTGAAGCCTACTGACAAATTCGGTCTCGGCAGCGTCTCGAAGATGTTCACGTACGCCGCGACCACCAACCTTCTTAACGAGGGTCTGCTGAACCACACCACTCGCGTCTACCCTTTTCTTGGAATGAACAACCCTGCAGACAACCGCTCTCTGGACATCACTGTCGACCATCTCTTGCAGCACACTGCCGGTTTCAACCGCAACATCAAACCGGATATTGGCTTTATCTTCCGCAACATCGCACTTGAACGTAACCAGACCGCTCCTGTGTCACTTCGTGAGCTCATCGAGTACGTCTACGAACAGCCCCTGGACTTCACTCCTGGAACCGACAGCGTTTACTCCAACTACGGCACCATGTTGTTGAGCTATCTGATCGCCAACATCACTGGCGAGTCATTCGATTCCTACATCCATAAGAACGTGCTCAATGGCCTTGACGTCGAGCTGTACCCCACATCTCCCGAACTCAACGCGAACAACCCCATCGTGCAAGAGACAAAGTACACGTTCTACCCTGCCCAGGACCCCGCATCTACCAAACAGGTTTCAAATGCCAACGGTGGCGATGGATCCATCAGAGAGGAAGCCATTGGTGCCTTCGGCTTGAGGGCTTCTGCCTCGACAATCTCTCAGTTCCTTGCAAACCACGCCGCGTATGACATCGGGCCTCGCCAGGCTTACACCTATCGTGACGGCACTATCGTTGGCTCGCGCGCCTTCGCCCAGAGCCAGGACCTTATCGACTGGAGCTTGATACTCAACACCAGGGAGTACGAGAATGAACAGAAGTGGGAGCAGCTGGTGTTTGGTCCCATCAGCAAGTGGTATAAGTATGCGCTCGCCGAGTAAGCCGTCGTGAGTGTAGCGCCGTTTTCACTTCTTGTACAGCCGTTATAGAAAAGTCCTTTATAGAAGTAATATGACGAACCAGCCAATCCGATCTTGGCAAGACACGATGTACGGCCCTGTTGATTGTGAAATGCTGCAAAGTCTGACCGTGGAGCAGCAAGCCGGCATGGAGGGCTAGATCTTCATTGCCATGACTTGCTTGACAGCAGGCCAACTTCGCAATGAACGCGAACGACTATATTGCAAGAACGGATTCTAGCCTAGGAACAGACACGTCTGCATGCTCACAATGCCGCACTACGAAAGCCAAAACCTGGGGTAAGAGCGCTTGTAGAGCTGTCTGCCTTAATTTAGCTCGGTGTGTAGCCTCGAAAGCTGAGCCGTCCGCCGCAGCGCACCAGTAACAACTTTCCATGACACGAAACTCAATGCAGTTGTTGTAAAGTCTACCTCTGGAATCACATATCATCAATTGACCTCACACGACCAAGCATAAAGTCTTCATGTCCAAATCACCATAAAGATCATGGAAGAACAGTGGTCGCACGACCCCTTACAATCCAGCATCGCGCAAGCGGGATCCGCAGCCGCGCCGGTTGCCCATTCGCCAATCTACGCGACTAGCAGGCTAGCCCCGATGGCCGGACCGCGCGTGTCACGATCCCAAACGGTGATGGCCTAGGGCATCATCAACGTCACGATGCCATCAATGCGTGCTAAGTTGTACCACAGCGCGGAGAATCCAAGCTTCGTCAATGGGCAATTGCACCATTTTGATGATGCAGATCGTGCTAAGTGACTGAGTAGAGACGTCAGAGGATTTGTGCGTGGCTGGGTACTACATAGCAAGACGGGGAGGCGCGTGACAGACGTTGCTATTATGTTTGCTCTTCGCTCTGTCAGAATATCTGTTCCTTGGGTTAGACATACTACACTGCCCTCTACTACAACGCTCTACCCTACTGTCTCGCGATTGACATACGAGTGTATGACACCGCACACCCGTCTCCACCAAGTCACGCAACACCTACAACTGCGCGCGTTCTCAGCCACCCCATCCGCCAACATGACCTCGACATTAACTTCGCGCGCAAAAGAAGACGCGCCGGGCGCCAGACCAGTCGAGAAGTCGCACCGCGCGAGCGCGACAGACTGCATGCAGCACTGGGAAGACGAGGAACACCTGGAGCAGAACAAGAAGGATTTCCAAGAATTCCGCGCGGCGGCGCGCAAATCATCGTCGTCTGGCGGCAGCGTCGCGTCAGGTGGGTCATCTGGCTCTGACGGTGGCGGCGACCATGGAGAAGTCCCTGGCGGGATGAAGCGTGGCCGCGGCGCAAACCAGGCCGGCTCGCAGAGCAAGAAGGCAAAGAGCGAGGAGCGCGATCCATCAGGCTTGCCGCGGGGAGATAAAACCCGGGTCCCCGGAGTGGGACAGCATGTGCATTGGAAGGCGGGCAAGGGGTATGCGAAGGGGGAGGTGGTGGAGGTGCTGTATGCAGAGAAGGTAGTGGAGGGGAAGAAGACAGAGGCTAGCAAGGAGGATCCGAGGTTGTTGTTAAAGACAGCGTCATCTGGAAAGGTCGCTGTGCATAAGCCTGAGGATGTATATTTTGATTAGGTGGATGCTGGTGGTTGAGATGGATGAGAAGGCACGTGACGAATGACCAAAATTGGAATAAGGTGCTTGATAAGGAAAGGACGAAGATATGAAGATCAGCAAGGAAGATTAGGATCAATAAGCTCCGCTTAAAAAACCAAGACTAGGAACAACCTGCGTGATTATTCATGAAAACCGGCAGTGTGGATACTGAAGACTAAGAAGAGCGCGGCGGGATACTGAGTTGCACGTACTCAAGAGAGAAGCTATGTATACTACGCACTGTCAGGCCAGACACAGCAGATATGCTTTTGGCCAGTGGCGATTCTCCCATCTGCAGTGCCATGGCAATAGCTAGGCGAGATTAATGTGCTCACCAGCAGCCCCGAATGCCGAGCGGCAGTGAGTCCGCAAGCTCATCAGGCGGTCCGAAAGCCAGTTCCCCAGATTCCCTGGGCGAACACGGATGGTTCGGTGCGGAAATAGCGAATGGGCTGCAGATCCGGTGGTGTTTACAGAGCTTCGCTTGAGCGACTGTACACAAAGCGCCTTAGGTGCAGGCCTAGTGGGTCTGGATTTCGTCAGGAGGGTGAGGAGTGAAGGATGGCTGCACTCGCGATTGGACGGAGTGCCAGGGCGATCTGCACGGCGCAGGTCGTGCCCCGTCGCGAGCGTTGCGCAAGTGCAGCCGAGGGTGATGTTGATTTTCGCGAGGTTTGTCATAAACAAAGAGCTGTTGTGTGACGTTTTGGTATCGCCTGACCATGGTGTGAGCGAGTCGTACCTGCCTGGCCCAGCGCAGATAAAACTGCCTCCAGTAACGACATGCACCTCGCTGCCGCTGACTGCCGCGTTCGCTGCAGAGTTTGAGGGTTGACGTTGACAGTGTCTAGGGTTGGCGTAGTGGTGCTTGGACGCGTACAGCTGATAGCAGGCGTGAGATGCCGCGAACCTACAATACAAGCACGCCAATCTCACCGCGTCCAGCAGGGCCCACCTCGGTGCTATGTCTCGCGTTGCTCAGGCTGCGCAGTCAGACTACCTATCTAACTATGGACGTGCCCTTCTGGCGGGTTCAGAGACTTTCGACAAGTGCTGAGCTGGACGCTCCCAGCAGGGACACAGCCAGGACCGCGCTGTGCGGTTGGCCGCTCAGTGCCAGGGCTCCCGGCTAAATGTGCCCTGACAAGCCCTGGTTGATAGCAGCGACAAGCACGGACAACTGAATGGGCAACGAGCTGCTGGCCAACGCTGCAGTGTCACCCGGTCAACGTCGTTCGCCCCATGCCTCGACGGCTGTACCTCGAGAGCTTCGCCACCGTGTTGCGCCGGGTCAGCGCTGAAACATGCAAGAATGAGGGCTGGGGGCCATGTGTGGTGCTGCAGGTGTCGAGAGGACGGGGCAGCCTGAGGCCAGTGCAGCGAGCTATGAGCGGCTTCTCTTGCGCCAAATCGCGCGCCGGCCTGCCAGGTGACTTCACCCAGGGCTCTTTTCTTCCCTAACGCGTGGGGATTGCCAGCTGGATAGCGTCGTCGAAGTGCGTCCAAGTGCGTCTGAGCTGCAGCCCGTGGCGCCGCTTGTCACGCTCGCGCCGTTTATCGTCCCCCCGGCCCGTGTATGGCTGGTTAGACTTCTGAGACAGCGCCTGCGAGTGTCTTGTCCGCAGCGTTATTGTGCCCCTCCGCCGCTCTCCATCGCGGCCAAACACCAAAAAATAATCTGCCCAGCCCTGCATTGCTTGCTCTGCCCAGCTCGTCCCCGTCCTGCCCTGCTCTGCACGCGCCGGCTGCCCACGCCCACGCCCACGCCCAACGCTCGCTACTGCTACCCCCCAATTCCACCACCGTCCCCCTACCCTCGCTCTGCTGCGCTCAAGGCCCGCCCCGCGATGCAGGCCGTGTAGCCCGCCGCCGCCCGCACCACACAGCACCGCAGCGCACCAGCACCAGCACCGCAGCGCACCACCGCAGAGCTCCCGCGTCGATTGTCCTGTCCTGGCCTGCCCTGCCCCGAGCAACCGCCCCGGACTGCCGCCAGCCCACCGCGCTCCCATCATGGTCCCGGCAGCTGCGCGCACATAGCTCAATTCCACCAGCCCTCGGGCAGACGCCCCTGTTCCCAGTCCGCAGGGCTCTACACACCAGACGATAGTGACACCACGCCCCGCCAATCATGGCTGACACGCCTTCCCCCGCGACGTTGGCTCCGCCCGTCGTAACCGCGCTGCGCAAGGAGGGAGCAACGGGGTCTGGCGCACAGCAACGCGTCAACATGGAGCGCACTGTCAGCCAAGACATGCGCGAGGAGAGGGAGGACTTGAAGGAGGCCGCCGAGCACAGCCTGAATATCATCATGGACCTCGACCTCGCAGGCAAGGTCCGCTATGTTAGCCCCTCGTGGAGAGACGTCGTCGGCACCGTCCCAGACGAAGTCGTCGGTAGGCCCGTCCTCGACCTCATATTCGCGGGCAAGGATGGCTTTGCAGAGACCATTGAGTCGGTCAGAAAGTACGACTCGCGGAGCCACATTGCCCGCTTCTCTGTGCGCATGGGGCCACACTCGATTCTGCGGCGCAAGCGCTCCAAGCCGTCCACCGAGGAGGGCGAGCAGCAATCGGTGCCGCCCTCGCCAACCAAAACAGATGCGCCTGAAGAGGAGCAGATACTGAACCTTGAAGCGCAGGGTATCATGGTGTACGACCGTTCAACGGGCGCCGAGAGTCATGTGCGTCGACATCAGATGTAGAGCTGTGGTTTTGATGCTAACTGTGCTAGACAATGTGGATGGTCCGTCCGTCAGTAATCCGTGAGGTAACCATTGATCTGCCTGAGGAGCTTGTCGAGTCTCTTGGCGTGGGAGCCGAAGTACTCGCCCACTACCTCACTGGACTCGCCGAGCAAGGAGCCAACGATCCCAGGAACCACCCTCCACCACTACCAGTGCTTTGCAGAATCTGCGAGCGACACATCACTCCATGGTGGTTTGAGAAGCACTCTGAGCTGTGTTTGCAAGAGCACCGCGCAGAGATGGATGTCCAGATCGCCCAGGAGACCCTCTCCGAACACCGCAACGCTATCGTGAGGGTCTTGGACACGCTCGAAGCACAAAGTCGGCCTTCAAGGGCGGCTCCCGCAGATCCCGCGGCCCTGATTCAGCCCCCTGAGTACCATGGCCATCTCATTCAACCAATGTCCACACCCTCCTCCGGCACACCCTCAGGACGGAATTCTCCAGCTTCCCCGCCCTCAAGATCAAGGGATCGGTCCGGGGCGTCCGGCTTTGGGCACCACCGTGCACGGTCCTTTGCTGTTCGACGGCCCCTGGCTCGCATCGTAGAACTTGTGCTGGACCTGTGCGACACCGCATTAGAAGTGAATACACCAGCCATCAAAGACAATATTCGCAACGCATCCGAGATCAGGACGCAGTCGCCGCAGTCAGAGAACCGCATCTCACAGGTGCTGCAGTGGCAATCACCCACGTCTGGTTCGTCAGACTTCAGCGAGGGCTTGAGGCTGCTCTGCGAAGACACAAATCGGCTAGCGAAAACGAAGATAGATGCCGTATTCAGACATCGCCAGATCCTCGAGTATTCAGAACGATTGCGCATCGAGTTTGATATCCTCGTACAAGAATGTATAGAAGCGGCCATCGTCAAGGCCGCTCGTATAGCGGCTGGAGAAGACAGCTCCTCAGATGACGAGCAATTAGAGCAGGAGCCTCAATTGGACGGTAATGACATTCCTGGTGGGGATGAGGGCATTTTCCCTGGTTCGTTTGATCCCCCGTCAGCGATGGCACAAGCATTGCGTAACGCTTCAGACACATCATTGCCCATGCGTGTTGGTCGTCGCGAATCATCTGTAGCTGGCTCGAACCGTTCTAGTAGCCCGAGAGGAGGGTGTCAGACTCCTAGATCGCATGCCGGCGCTATCAGTATTGCGAGCCAAAGTAATCGGCGGTCAATGCACTTCGAGAGCGATGCAGGCATGGAAAGTGACACCAGTATGCGCTCGTCAGTGCTGTCTGGCCCGAGACGAGCAGACTCGCCAGCCAATTCAGAGTTGGGGCTGAGTAGAGTAGCAAGCTCAAGAGAACGAAAGCGCAAGAGTTTGATCCTGCCGAGCGTACTCTCTAGCCGTCAACAATCCCCCGCGCGTACAATGCATCCTCCACCACCTGCTTCACCACTGAGGACAACGAAGCCTCGCATGCCCAGCGGGCCGGAGGCATTACAGTCTCCAATTACCTCGCCAGTCTTGACGACGACTGATTTCTCATCACCAGCTATGGCAATGGCGATCAATCATCATCGGAGGCAGTCATCGACTGCAGGGTCAGATGGGCCAAGAGCTGTGTCACCTCGGCTCTTACCTGTGACACAACCGCAGCCACGCGCAGTGCCCCCTTCTATCAAAGACTTTGAAGTCGTCAAGCCTATCAGCAAAGGCGCATTTGGAAGCGTTTACCTGGCTAAGAAGAAGTCTACCGGCGAATACTACGCCATCAAAGTGCTGAAGAAGGCCGACATGGTGGCCAAGAACCAGGTCACAAATGTGAAGGCTGAACGAGCAATTATGATGTGGCAGGGCGAGAGTGACTTTGTCGCCAAGCTTTACTGGACGTTCTCTAGCAAGGACTATCTCTACCTTGTCATGGAGTATCTGAATGGAGGTGACTGCGCTTCACTCATCAAGGTCCTCGGCGCCCTTCCGGAAGATTGGGCAAAGAAGTATCTTGCCGAAGTTGTGCTCGGAGTTGAGCACCTGCACAGCCGCAGCATTGTTCATCGTGACCTGAAGCCAGACAACTTGCTGATCGATGCCAAGGGTCACTTGAAACTCACTGACTTTGGTCTCTCCCGTATGGGTATGATCGGGCGTCAGAAGCGAGCTCTCAAGTCCGATCCTAACGAAGCTGCACCTGATCTGCTCAAGAGTGGACCATTCCATCGCGCCGCCTCTGGGTCTTCTGCATCTCGATCAGCCTCCTTCGATCTCAACCCTTCGCCTTCAACAACTCCATCAATGACCCCAGCTCTTGCTGGAGATCTCGGCCAGCCTTCTTACTTCAGCCTGAGTCGAGAAACGTCTCACAGCCGCGAGCACAGCAGGAGGACTTCTGGAAACCGTAGTGATAGCGCTGACAGCGATGCCTTGCAGGCTATGTTCCGTCGCTTCTCGATTGCGGATTCGAACTTCGGGCCTGGACAAAGATCCCCCATAGAGGAAGAAGACTTCAGCGACAATGGGTCGCCAGACATACTTGCACCGACCATGAGCAATTCTGCTGTGGTTCAAGCTCAGAACGCATCACAGCTCTCAACAACACATATGCCACCACCTCACATGGCCCTGTTTGACCCCGACGACAGCAACGAGAGGAAGTTCGTGGGAACGCCTGATTACCTCGCACCTGAAACAATTGCTGGTAATGGACAAGATGAAGTGAGCGATTGGTGGTCTCTGGGCTGCATCCTCTTTGAGTGTCTGTACGGCTACCCGCCGTTCCATGCGGACACCCCAGATGAAGTGTTCCAAAACATCCTTGCGCGCAGGATCGATTGGCCTTCTGAGGATGAAGACGTGTACGACATCTCTGACGACGCAAAAGACCTTATGAACCACCTGATGTGCTCTGACCCAGCGAAACGTCTGGGTGCCAACGCTGAAGAGAAGTATGCCAGTGGTGGTGAAGAAATCAGGGCTCACCCTTGGTTTGCTGATGTCAACTGGGAGTCACTGCGCGACGATGAGGCCTCCTTCATCCCAGCACCCGAGAACCCTGAAGACACAGAATACTTCGACACAAGAGGAGCTGCCATGGCAAACTTCTCGCCTGAGTTTGAAGACCAGGGCACATCTTCGGCTGGGACACCAAGTGCTGATTATCCAGACCGTCCTCATGACGCCTTGTCGCGAGTGCGAACACAGGTCAGCGTCTCGACTATGAAGCGAGGCCTTATACCGCTGCACATTCCTGCACATGTCAGGGAAGGCAGATCTAGGAGACTAAGTGAGCCTATGGCTACCGACGACTTTGGCAACTTCAGCTACAAGAATCTTCCAGTGCTGGAGAAAGCCAACAAGGACGTAATACAGAAGCTACGCGCCGAGGCAATGCTACCACAAAACAAGTCAAGCTCAGCTATCCACTCACCAACAGTCACGTCGCCGTCGCCGTCTCTCGAAACGAGCCCAATGCTTCCTGGGCAGCTAAAGCGCACCCTATCGACGAACAGGACTGGTGGCAGACCGGCGTCGCCGTCCATTGGCGGACCAGCCTCTTCACCGAGTCGAGGCTCGCAGCCATCATCTCCCCTGCTTGTACAGTTCAGTACTGGTCAGCACCACGAGCGACGTAAGACAAGCAGCACCTCTTCTACGTTGTCACACTCAACCAGCAATCCAGGTTCCCTCCAGCCGGGCAGTTTCTTCGACCCCGGTCGTTTGTCAGGTCTGCGCCCTTCCCCCGAAACCGCCTCACCAGGCAAGTCCTCGAAAGCCGCGCCCGGCATGTCCGCTTCGTTCTCAGAAAAGATGGGATCCAGTCCACGCCAGTCTTCGCTCCCGCCTACGAGCTCTTCACCGCGTGCGCGTTCTCAAACGGTTGGTTCGCAAGATGGGGTTGATTCTGTTCGAGACGTTCTGCCTGCTCATCACAAACGCCGAAGTCAAGTGCTGGACGTGTCGCCGTCGTCATCGGATACAGAGGATTCGAGAGCCAAGGCACTCTTGCGGGTTCAACGTCGCAGGCAGAGCTCTCGTCGACTGTCACAGATCAGCTTTGGCGATGGGCCATTTTTCCGACCGCTAGATGTCCTCATCTGTGAAGACCACCCTGTATCGAGACTCGTCATGGAGAAGCTCCTGGAGAAGCTGCGCTGCCGTACATTGACTGTCACCAACGGGTCTGAAGCTATCCGCTATGCTATGGGCGAAGTCAAGTTTGACATTATCATGATGGAATTCAGGTTGCCACAAGTCAATGGCGCTGATGTCGCTCGTATGATCAGAGACACGAAGAACGCAAATACGACAACGCCCATCGTCGCAGTGACAGGATATCTCAAGGAGTTGCAGGCCCCGCATTACTTTGATGCACTCATTGAGAAGCCACCCACGATAGCCAAGCTTACGGACACACTCGGACGCCTTTGTCAATGGAAACCCCCTCCCCCAAACTGGGTACCTGGCCCATTGTATCCCTCAATGATGCCCTCTGGGCTACGACAGGAGTCGACGCGCCAGGAAGATAGCCCAACGACAAATTCAAATTCCTCTGGCTTTTCTCAAGTGCCTGGGAGCTATCGTGGTTCGAGCCGCGAAGACTCGATCAGCTCGAGCTTCTTCGGTGACAACGACAGTCGTACCAGTGAGGATGTGCCAGTCCAGATTGCACGGCACGGGACCGACGAGTGGCGTGAGCGCGACGTAACACATGCAATGAGTGGGCTAGGCATCTCAGAACACGATGCAGCCAATATGGACGCCAAGGAGGTTGCGCAGAAAGGAGTCGGCGCACCTGACCTACCCCACGAAGTCTCCGCTCCCGCCGCACTGGAAGCGGCAACGATTCGCCGCCAACGATCTGCCGAGCAAGTGGGTGCCAAGCGACGGCTACTCGAGACCCGTAAGCATGAATCTGCAGAGTCTGGTGACGATGAAGACGAGGAATTGGGCCACACCACTGCCACAAAGGTGCGAAGCCCAAAGTCGCGACCGAAATCGTCTTCGAAACTCGGCATCGAGATGATGCGCACCAACAGCAGGGGTAGTGTCATCTCTGTCGATACTGACATGGGTGCCTCCGTGTCGGAATCTGCCCTGGCATCTTCCCCGCCACCAGCGATCACAGAGGACACAGCAGCCGAGGAGCGCGAGGCGAAGCTTACCACAGGCGACGTGCCCCAGATGTCGCTCACCCCGCCTGTGATCTTCCCTGCAGTTCCTGGCAATGAAGTCGTCGAGATCGACCTTGGTACGCCCAAACAGGGCGACGGTGCAGTGACACCTGACCCCGACCCCACGCCGCGCGCAAGCTCGACAAGGACGGGTTTCTAGCAGGGACCCAGCCGGTCGTCGAGCTACTTTTCTCTCCAGTCGTTGCTCTAACGACGTATGATAATTTGGACGACTCTATTTTTGTTTTTCCAATCAAAGCATGGTGTAGTGGTGTTTCAATGGTAGTGCACCGAAACATACAGCTGTCAGCGTTCAGTTCGTTTACGACTTTTCTGCACCAAACAGCTTCTTTCCATTCCTCTTCTGACTTGTCGATATACATTTGCTGTTCTCGACGCATCTTCTTCCTCACATTTTTACGATTGGGGGTTTGGGCTTGGGAGGACTATCTACACTCGTTTTTTGTTCCTGCCTTTTTCTGCTCTATACCCATGTGCTGCGTTCATTGTGGCGCCGCTTGGGTCAAGACTGCCACTCGCTTGTCTGTGCCTGTTATTGGTTTTGCAATTGGAATTGGAATTAGAGTGCTGTGCGATACGAGACTGTGGGTTTAGGAGGAGGGTAAAAGCTGGTGTGGTGTTCTGTATAAGTGGGATCGCGAGATAGCATAGGATAGTCAGATGGGTAACAATGAAGAAGATTCTCATCACAATAACGCTTCTCGATCTGTTCGCGGTGACAAGTGACGGCAATACAGCTATCAGGTGGAGCCCTGGGTGGAGCGCCGTAATCGATATCGGGTATAACGGGATGGAGCACGGGCGGAATGCGGGGAAAGCTCCGCGTCCTAGGTACCGTACCTTGGTAGAGGTCATGCAGGTACACAACATACACAGACGAACAGCTGACAGCACCACTTGCCTCAGCCCTTTAGTGTCACTTCATCTCAATTACATAAGTGTTTGAGCTCCCAGACGAGCTTCGCTAGCGATTATGGGAGGCGAATGCTGCAACCGCACGGCGCCCATGATGCGTCCCTCTGGCGAGTACCCGCAGCTGGCTGCTGGGCCCGTGGGCAAGCAGATTCACAGCATCTACCAGAGCAGGCTCAGGCAGTTCACCGACAATGGCCAGTATCGCGAGCAGGGCCTGATGGGGTGCGTACCGAGGCATTTACTTCCGCCATGCGAGGAAAGCTAACAGCCCCAGCAAGCTCGACGAAGCCCGCGTCAAGGGCACCGATACAAAGCACGTCAAGCTATCCGTGTACTCGCCGCCCGGCCAGTCCCGTCCGCTCTTCAAAGAGGCCACCAGCCACGAGTTCACACCCACCAAGGTCGGCGCCGCCTTTGGGCCCAGCTGGTCGACCCACTGGTTCAAGGTGAAGGTCACCGTGCCCCAGGACATGCTCAAGAAGGAGCGCCTGGAGTTTCACTGGGATGCAGACAACGAGGGGCTCATCTGGACTGAGGATGGTCATACAGTACACGGACTGACAGGTGGCGGCGAGCGTGTCGAGTGGATTCTGCCCGACAGCTTCCGCGATGGCAAGGAGCACACATTCTACATCGAGATGGCGTGTAACGGCATGTTTGGCAACGCCCCCGGCGGAGACTCGATTCAGCCCCCGGCGCCGGACAGATACTACACTCTGCACACCGCGGACATCGTGGCGGTCAATCTGGAGGCGAGGGCCCTGTACTTTGATTTCTGGGAGATCGGCGATGCGGCGCGCGAATTCCCTGGAGACTCTGCTGAGGCACACAACGCACAGCAGGTTGCAAATCGCATCATCGATACATTCATTGCGGGCGGCGGCAGCACAGACAGCATTAAGAAGGGTAGAGAGATTGCGCGCGAGTACTTGGGCAACGTCGACTCACACAAGGTGTATGGCGGGGACGAGGAAGCACTGGTAACTGGCGTTGGCTACTGTCACATCGACACATGCTGGCTGTGGCCCTTCGCTGAAACAAAGCGGAAGGTCAACCGCTCGTGGTCTAGTCAGTGCGACCTCATTGATCGCTACCCAGAGCTGCGCTTCGTCTGCTCACAAGCCCAGCAATACAAGTGGCTGGAGCAAGATTACCCATCCACCTTCGACCGGGTTAAGAAAAAGGTCAAGGAGGGTAGCTTCCAGCCCATTGGTGGGTCTTGGGTCGAGCACGACACGAACCTGCCTGGCGGCGAGTCTTTGATTAGGCAATTCTTGTACGGTCAACGCTACTTCGAGAGCAAATTTGGGCAGCGCTGCAAGACTTTCTGGCTTCCTGACACCTTCGGCTACTCTACCCAACTGCCCCAGATCTGCCGCATTTCAGGCATGACGCGCTTCCTGACCCAGAAGCTGAGCTGGAACAATATCAACAACTTTCCTCATACCACCTTCAATTGGGTTGCTCTCGACAACAGCCAGGTCATCTGCCATATGCCGCCATCTGAAACATATACTGCTGAAGCGAACTTCGGCGACGTCAAGCGCAGCATCACCTCACATAAATCTCTCGATCAGGATCAGACATCTCTCCTCGTCTTCGGCAAAGGTGATGGCGGTGGTGGACCAACATGGCAGCACCTCGAGAAGCTGCGCCGCTGCCGCGGTATCAGCGACAAAACCAGCCTGCTTCCACGCATCAAGCTCGGTGATTCAGCAGACGACTTCTTCGACAAGCTGGAGAAGAAGGTCGAGAAGGGAACTGAGCTCGTGACCTGGTACGGCGAGCTGTACTTTGAGCTCCACCGCGGCACGTACACCACGCAGGCGAACAACAAGCGCAACAACCGAAAGAGCGAGATTATGCTTAGAGATATCGAGTACCTGGCTACCTTGGCAACGATCAAGAACGGATTCGGGAAGAGCAGTGCATACAAGTATCCCAAGAAGGATATCGATGACATGTGGGAGAATGTCCTCCTTTGCCAGTTCCACGATTGCTTGCCTGGCAGCTCTATCGAAATGTGCTACGATGACTCCGACAAAGTAAGTGGATCGAGGATTCCAGTGCGATGATTGCTAACACAGGCAGATCTACGCCAGCGTATTCGCTACAGGCGAGAGACTCCTCTCTGAAGCGCTGTTCGAGCTTGGATTCGACGACCAATACTTGCTCCTTCACGGCAGCGAGCTCTGTGCGCTGAACACTCTTCCATGGAAGCGTACCGAACTCATCAAGATGCCCGAGTCCCACCCCCAGGAGTACGGTCTTGCTCATGGCGAAGCGCTCGGCCTCATGTCGGTCCGCCCGCTTGCCTCTCGCTATTCCGCAGCCACTGCCTCCATTGCAGAGACTGACCCTGGCACTTTCGAGCTGCGCAACGCGCAGTTCGTGGTCAAGGTCACCGATGGCGCGATTGCCTCGCTGTACGACATCAAAGCTGAGCGAGAACTAATTCCAAAGGGCAAGAAAGCAGCTCAACTTGTCATCCACGATGATAAGCCACTCTACTGGCAAGCATGGGATGTTGAAGTCTACCATCTGAACTCTCGACAGGAGCTATCACCTAACAAGGTGTACATATCGTCGTCTTCGACTGCCAAGGTATCTCTCACTATCGAGACCAAGATTTCAGACAAATCCTGGATCACCACAACCCTCTCTCTGCCAGCCGCAGTGGGCGACTCCCCAAGCGCTATCGAGATCTCAGCAGATATTGAGTGGCACGAAACGATGAAGTTCCTCAAGGTCGAGTTTCCCGTCGATATCACCAACACGGAGGCTAGCTACGAGACACAATTCGGTATCGTGCGTCGCCCCACGCACTACAACACCAGCTGGGACATGGCCAAGTTTGAAGTATGCGTGCACAAATGGGCCGATCTGTCTGAAGCCACATACGGTGTTTCCATCCTCAACGACAACAAATACGGCTTTGCAGTTGCAGGCAACGTCATGCGGTTGTCTCTCCTCCGCGCTCCCAAAGCACCCGACGCGCACGCCGACATGGGCCACCATACCACCAAATACGCCATCTTCCCTCACGAGGGCCCGCTCACCCATGCTACCGTACGCAAGGCCTTTGAGTTCAACAACCCGCTCCGCGTCATCGGCCACAGCGTCCAGCCCACTACCACCGCCGCCGACCTCGCAGGCCCGAATCGCAACAAGCCCCACCCCGGCGTTCTCTCTGCGTTCCGCATTCTGGGCGCCGATAACCTCATCCTCGATACCATCAAGCGCGGCGAAGACGACGAGGACGTGTCGCGTGGCGAACTGCCGGTCAAGAAGGGCCACAGTGTTATCGTCAGGGTGTACGATGCCATGGGCGGCAAGAGCAAGGGAGTGCTGAGCTGGGGCGAGCTGGATGTGAAGAAGGTAGTCAAGACGAATGCTTTGGAGGATGAGGAGGAGGACGTGAGCGAGAGCATGGTTGTGGTAGAGCAGGAGGAAGGAGGCAAGGTGAAGGGCGTCAAGATCGAAGTCAGGGCGTTCGAGGTCGCCACGTACAAATTGGTGATGGCTTGAGCGATGACTGTGCTAGAGAGTCAGAATGCGTAGCCGGACAGTGAGACATATTCGCTGACGGAGCTGATCCTCCACTGCCGCGCAGCATAGCAGTGTCGAGGATCGATTTTCGGTAGTACCAAGTAGTAACGAATTTCACGACCTTCAAGATACAAAATGCAGAAGTATGGATCGCACGTGTGTTTGCCTAATCTGGTATAGCGTTACCTAGGCAGGAGATGTCTTGCTTTTACCAAGGTGCTTTCACTTGTGCTACTACATCAACGTTGTCCACTCAACTTCTCACTTCTGTAGCTAGCAGCAACTCACTACTGCAAGTTATGGCGACTGGTTCAGAGCAACTGTGAGTATCTTTCGCTGCTTCTTTGATCGTGCTAATGTCAGCCACAGTAAGAGAGGTTTGGAGGCGATGGGCGACGACGAATCCAACAAGCGCGCAAAACACGAGGGCAACGAGAGCGTTGCGAGCGATGATGGCTGCGGAAGCTACACAACTGCTGTGGAGGACATGGATGATATGACACTTGCCGTCCTGCTGTACGTATGAGTACGACGTTTGCGGCTTCTTACGTGTCGCTAATGAAAAGATATAGGGAAGGTGAGAACAGACGCAACTCACCGCTTCTTAAGCTCCCCGGGGAGCTGCGCAACCATATATATGGTTATCTCGCTCTTTTCAGGTCAGAATCGGGAGTAATGCCGACTTCTGAATACAGACGTCTTGCCCATGTCAGCCGCCAGCTTCGAACGGAATTGCATTCATATACCCAGGCCCACGGCATGTTCTACATGAAGTGCGAACGCCATTGTGATTATTTCTCTTACCTTTACCAATTCCGCGCAGTGGACAAGGCCAGTATCCGATGTGTCATCGTCGATATTTCCAAGCTTCTGTATACCTCATACTTTGAGTTGACAGACCATGTGCGGCGGATTAACTGCTTTCTTGACTCGTTGCACAGGGAAACCAATCTCCCAAAGATCGTCGTAGGGGCCGCTCACGACGTGAACCTGTTCAGACATACTATTGATTACTATCAGAAAGACATGGCCTTTGCAGACTATGTTGGGCGACCTGATGAGGCTTTCGATGTATTCTGGAGAGCATTTGGTGAAGGTGTCATTCGTGAGCAGGACGCTGATTGGTACTCTGAAGAGGCAGAGTACAAGGGTGACGAAACTGACGAAGAAGAGACTGACGAGGCGGAGGATGAGAAGATGGAGGTTGACTGGGCGGCTGACTGGGATAGTGATGAGGACGATTCTGACTGGCATGGGGAAGAGGAGACTGGTGATGGTGTTGAAGAGGAGACAGAGAAGGAGACTGAAGTGTGACGTGTCTGGGGGCATTTGACCTGAGCCCGGCTGATGCTAGGAACCAGCACACACATCTTTCTTTCAAGATCATTCGGAATCGATACTGAGATACGTCTTCAATTAAGTAACTGGTTCTACCTCCTAATTTCGTATGTGCCGCACGGCTCGAAATTCCACAGTGGCCGAGCAATTATACAGCAAATTTTGCCTGTGAAGTGAAAGTGAATCTTTTGTTTGCAGTGCTGCCTTATTCGGATTGGCGCCTGCTACGCCTATATTGTTGACGTTTGCCAAAGTCCTCTGACCTTCGTGACTACACCAATACAGCTGTCTTGACTTTACTCCTGCGCGACGAACTCTGGTTCGACCCTGCGCAACCAATCTCGCCTCGATCTTCAGTCTCGCCCCCAAGCCACGTAATCACCGCAACTCTTCGCTGCTGAAAAAGCTTCATTTGGTACGTATAGGTGCGCAGAGACTCGCCATCTCTGCGCAAACACACTTCCTCGCTTTCCCATTTTCTCTACCTACCACTCGACACATCTGTCGCAACCCGACGCAGCCTCGCTCTCAAGATGGCGGACAACCCACGCGAAAAGCAGTTGAAGGCGATCAAGAAGAAAGGCAAGAACAGAAGCTACTCCTGGCCAATCGCAGCAATGAGGAGGCAGTTCGTAGCACCTGGTGAAGAGAAAGGACTGCTGCCTCTCAAGAACGAAGACGGCACCTACAAGGACTTCAAGGCTGAGGTGGCGTGCTTGATATTCGAGCGGTAAGCATACCCGTTTGCCTCCTTCACTTCGCTGACCGCGTTGCAGGAAGAAGGAGATGGAGCGCGAGGAGGCCCTCAAGCGAGCTCGTCATGAAGAAGGTATCTTTGAGAACTTCGAGGAGGAGGTCGCGTACTTGATTGCCAAGCGGTTAGTATGTTTGGTTGCTGTGTTGACTGTGCTTACGATGTTGCAGGAAGAAGGAGCTTGAGAAGGAGGAGGTGGCGCGGTTGGCTTCGGGCATTTTGAAGGTTTAGTGGAGCTGAGATGGAGAGGTAGTCTGAGGACTACACGAGTGTAAATCAAGGATGTGATTTGTTGCTGTGAAATGTGTAGCCGCTTGAGCCTTTTAAAGTATGTGATGTCAAGCGCAGGTCTTGGTGAAGTCCTTCGATTTCGATCTGTCTACAACTGCCTTTTGCTGCCTTTGGTGATAGTGGAGGCCTCTTTCGCAAGCTAGGACTCTTGCGACACATTTATGCCCTTGATACATTGTGTTCATCTAAACATTTATTGACATATTATCGCTTCTTCTGTGACATATGAGCCGGTCCGGTCAGGACATCCTAAGACCTTCTTTCACTGCTCTTTCACCTATGCCAAGACCTTACTCATATAACGTCCATCGCAACTTCTGCCTTGGCCCCACTCCTACATTCCACAACACGCCCACCGCTTGACCGCCACTGTGTGCAACGACCTACGTCTCGGGCAACATGGAAAACCTCGAGGTGAAACGGTGAGTATCAACGACCGCGGCACATTCGATCGCACTAACGTCAATGCAGTGCGAGAAGGTCAGTGGACAAGACCGAGAATCAGTCCACCAAGCGAAGGAGATGCGGCAGCCACGAGAACGACGAGACGCAGAACGCGATCGGAGTTGACAAAGCTACTGACGAGATGTGGGTATCACCATGCGATCTGCAGAATTGGCGACTGACTAACCTTCTGTGTAGGTCCCCGCTTCTTCGGCTGCCCGGCGAGCTTCGCAATCAGATCTACGGGTATCTTACTGTAGATCGCCGCCCGTTCTTCTGTCCAGATAATTACGACTACAGCCTCGATTATCACGGAGCAGTGGTTCTACCACACGAGAGCAGGAATCTTTCCCAAAGCAACCGTCAACTTCGTGGTGAGGTGAAATCTTACGTTCTACACAGCGGCAAGTTCTGTATCAAATACAGGAATCTTTCTTCTCTTCGGGAAGTCCGTTACTACACCGTCGACATGGTAGAGTTGAACTTCATATAAAGCCTGGAGATTGACGTCACAGGCGAAGATGGCTTGGAAACTTACATGTCAAAAGCTCGAAATGTAGTTTACTACTTGAGTCGGCTTTTCAATGAGCATAATCTGAGACAGGTGATTGTGAAAGGCGTGTACGATGGGTCTGTTCCAGGTGTGCCGTGGGAAAAGTGTTTTATTCCCGACCGTTTGGTGTACTGCCTCAAAGCGTGTCTGCATTTCTACACACGTCGGCTTGTCGAGGTTAAGGCCGACGCTCAGGGATGGCCCTCTCCCGAGGAACTTTACGACACTGAGGGACTGTATCTCAAAGATCTTGATGAAGAGCACCGCGAACAGTGCGAGGAATTGGAGCGAGAAGATGATGGAATTCGGTGGCGGCGACGGATAGCAGACCGAGCATGAGAGGGGTACTACATGAGGAAGGAACGACAAGTTTCACGGTTGCGAATACATCTTTGTTGAGCACGCGAGTTTCCAGTACCTTCCCTTCAGAAAAGCAGGGAGGGTAGCCGGCTCTTTTCGGAAGCTCAGATTTTCAGGAATTCGAAAAAGGGGTCATTGAGGTTGAGACAGGTGATTGATGGAAATGACTGCCTGCGTGTAACATCTCAGAAACGCTTTTCCGTAGCGTGATTACGAGTTGAGTGGTTCAATGGACACAATTTACTGCCCCTTCAACATCATGTCAGCAGCGGCTGTAGGTGAGGTGAATTTTGAGGTGAATTAGCCTTTACCATCGATCAAGCCTTCGCAGTGGAGCTTCGACCCACTTTCACCTCGCCATTATCATTGAGATTAGGCATATAAGGCCTACCGACGCCGCGCTAACCTCTTATCCTACACCAACCTTCTATCCAACTCTTGACCTTCCACGTATCGCAAAGATGACTGAGGCTCAAAACAAGCTGTGAGTATCAACAAACAAAGTATACTGAAGAGTACTAACGTTATTGCAGTGTGAGAAGACTCGAGGACGATGTCGACGATCAAGTCCGCAAGCGAAGAAAAGTTCAGCCTGATGAGGATAACGATGGTACCGAGGCAGTTCACGACAAGCGGACCAAGAAGGCGTACGTGTGTCTGTAATGGCTGTGGCGCTTGCTAACGAACGAGAAGGAATCAACAAGATTGCAGACTTCTAAAATTGCCTGGAGAACTTCGCAACAGAATTTACGGCTATTTGACCGATGAACCCAATCATCGCCATCGATTTCGAACGTACAATTTCATTGGGCAAGTGACAGTAGTGTTGCCAATCGAATGCAAGGCACTCTCTCAAACCAGCCGTCAGATGCGAGAGGAAATCAGGTCATACGCCTTGAAGCACGGAGGTCTCCGCATCACCTGGGAGGAGCTAGCGATCAATAAGAGCTTCAAGATAAATGCCCGAGGGGAGTCACTGATCATCAGGGATATCGAAGTCGATATCACAGCTCTCTCAATCCATATCCCCTCTCGCTCAATCGATGACAAAATGATCACGAGAGGTCGTGGTGACCCCTTGATTGCAGGCCTGTGGCTATATGATCGTCTGAGTCCCCTCATCAAAGACTTCAGCCTGAAATACGTGTCTCTCAAGGTGGCATATGAAGCTGATGCTTGGGAGGTTTGCTTCCTGTCTGGTTTCGTATACCCAGGCCCAGTACTCGTCAGTATCCTCGGAAACATGATGCTCGGTGAACCTGGAAAACATATCCAAGTGCATGCGGATATACAATCAAAGCCGTGCGGATATACTCCTGAATGGGCGGAGATTGAGAATGACGAAGGGAATGAGCATGATATCGAGGAAAGCGGAGTTGAACATGATGAATGACGCATCGGGGTGTCGAACTAGAGCCACTCACAGATTAGTCTGATGTTTCTAAAATGCTCTCCAGTAACAAAAGAGAGCTCAGTTGACTCTGGAGATGCAAATTTTCGACAATCGAAGTGAATAGCGCCTGGAGGTTCTATCACGTGCAGCTTTCAGCAAGGGTCAGCGGGAAGTGCGTGGGTTTTGCCTTCTGCATTCACTCAAGCTGTGCACTTACATAGTTGCCATCTTTAGCGGGAGACCTAGGATAGATAAAATCAGTCTCTGTGAACTTCTGTGCGAAACGACAAGATCACTCAACTCTTGATATTGGTGACAACTTCGAAACAATGGCAGCGCATCAGAAACAGCGGTAAGTGCTCCCTGGTGTCTATGTAAATATTTTCTGACGTCACTACAGAGCGCGCTTATACGAGCAGATTGGCAAGGTCGAGGCCGAGGAGCTAGAAAGTCTTGCGCAACAGAAGTAAGTACAGCATTGGTATCCGTGTATGATTGCCCGCCGCTAACATGGTCTTCCCCACAGAGAGTCCGATAACACGCAGCACTCCCGGTTACTCGATCTGCCCGGCGAACTACGCAATCGTATCTACCATTATGTCCTCGCGTTTCCCCCTTGGCGGGACCACGAAGGTCCCGGTCCTCATCTGCACAAGCGTGGGTACAGGAACCTCATGCGTACCAACAGGCAGATCCGCAACGAAGTGCAATCGTACACGCGTACACACATGTTCGCCTTCGGAGATATTGCAGTCGAAGCAAGCAAGCTTGATTGCTTCGTCAAATGCTGCAAGAATCGAAATGTCGGTTATATTCACAGGCTAACAATCGACGTCGATGATTTCGAGTACATGTTCCCCAACGAAGCGGAGTACATCGCCAGATATGTAAAGCTGCTCTGTCAAGACATCAGACTGGCGATTGTTCATGTCGACGGTGTCCAAGACTGGAGATTACTACAGGGTAGGAACAAAGTGATACTCAATTCCAGTTATCCCCCGCAGGATCTCGTCGTCGATGAGAAGCGGATTTCGAAGGCTCTCGAGCAGATCGTAAAGCCTGAGCATGTTGGTCAGAAGATTCACGTCTACGGGCATGTCGCTTGTCGTGTCACACGGAATGACCAGGCAGAGCTCGACCGTCTGTGGGACCTCATGTGGCCACAAGAGATCAACGAGTCCCCGAATGAGTGAATGGCAAGGTCGGTGGGTAGGCTTTCGGTCGAGATAAGCATGAGGAGTAGGGCCAAGAAAAAGCCTAGGAGACCGATGAATTCGATGAGATAGATATCATTACGACTGATTGTCATCTCTTCCAAGACGACATCGGACTTGGTCTCTGGTCTATGAGACACGATGCCGGGTGATTGCTATTGGACTGCGAGAAACCTCTGAGATGTAGATAAGAAGTGAAAAGTAGCTAGGGGAACTGTCAGCTCCATTCACTTTCCAAGGCCCGATACTCATCAAGCTTTCCTTCCCTTTCAACCTTGAAACATATCTTATAATAGCCGAGCTCTCGTGTACTTTTCGCCTAACAACAACCACACCAACAACCTCATCTCAACTGATCAATAACAACATAATACGCGAGGGATGGCAACTGTCAACGAAGTAGTGTAAGTATTAATCGTGGTACACCTTATCAGTCTAACACCATCGCAGTGCATGGTTCCAGAAAGTGCTACAGACGGTTAGGGCAGTCTCTTCCGATCGTCCGCCTCTCATGAGCAACACCATAATGTCCAAAAAAGAACACGAATCTTGGTTCCTCAAGCTGCCTGGAGAGATACGCAACAAGATCTATGGTCATCTGCTCGCCGACTGCGAGGTCGGTGTCAAGATGAGCGAATTTTTCCTCGGCACCCGTTGGGAGGATATTTTGATATTCCTGTGCCCGGACACGCACAAGACATCTCTACAGATCAACCATCAGATCCGCGTAGAAGTCTTCTCATACATGCTGGATCACTGCCCGTTCGAGATCGATTGGTGGTCACTGCACTCATACCATCTATTCTACTCAGACTCGAGGATAGATCAAATCAGAAACATGACTATCCACATGCCCGACGTCCGCATCAAGAACATGCGCATTGACACGCATTGCGGATTGGTCATCGAAACAGAAGACTTCAAGCCGATAGTTGATGCGCTATTTCGGCTTTGCAAGGCTGGCAGGCTGCAGCGCGTTGTCATCAAGGGCAGCCCACGGGCAGAGGGTAGGCTCCACCTTTGGCGTAACAGGGTTGTCAGTGCGATCGATAATTGTTTGACGCCAAGTACGATTGCCGAGCGCCTGAGAGTTGAGCTGAGTCCTTGTGTTGTTGGGCGAGATATCCAGTTCGAAGCGGGCGAAAACTGGTAGAATACTGAGGCTGGCGAAGTCCATGACAGATGCCGAACGGCATTACGGCTCCATTCTGCTGATTGTGTACGCTTGGAAGCACCAAGAAGCTGCATGAGCTTCGGAGAGTAAAGGCCATGTGACATTCAAGACTACATGAGATAAATATTGTCAAATCAGATCATCAATTTAAACTCGACTTCAAGCAACACGAGCAACTGTCAAGTCAGTACCAGCAGGCAGAGTCTGAGCAGAAATTTCAAATGCATGAAAGAGAGTCTGTGGTACGAAAATCTCCATGGACTGCATCGCCGAGTCAAACCTGCACTTCGCATGCCGCTACTTCTTCGTAACGATGATCATTCAATGTAGAGGTCTATGCGGGAGTTCCGCAGTACAGGGGGTATACCCTCCAAGCTTGATTGACCTCTTGGAACTTCAGGTCAAGGCCGAGCAGCTCCATCCTCGTGATAGGACAAAGGCAGTCGCGACAACCCAGTGCCCGATGTTGCTCTTTCCAACCAAGGCTAGTATACTTCCCACAGCCTTGACTCCCGCAGATTTTCAATCTTGACTTGTATTCTCCGCGTCACCTATTGAAACCTCTCCTTTCGACAATCAGGTAGCTATGCAAACAGCGAGTGGGATCTCGTGTCTTCGCAGTAACATGAACAGTATTCCAATTACATCTGAGCTGAAGTTCTCCCCGGAGAAGCGCATAGATGAGGACACATCAGCCGCGATCTCTGCTCAAAGTGTGGGCTGAGCACGTACATTTGAAGTTCTCGCCCCCACCACTGATCGGTAACCGGATCTCTACTTTCGCCACTCGGGTACTATCTTTATTTGTTATCAGCATCTTGACCAATCGCTCGTCCGCAACTTGCATCAACACCTGCAGTGTAGCCCAGCTTCGTCTCAATGTTGCCCAATCACGAATCTGCGTTGGCTGATTGTGACCTCTGAGCCTGCTGAACCTCCATGCATGCCAAGCCGAACAAGTCCATTTGCATTTCGAAAGGCTGTCAGCTCGTTCAGCACAGCAGTTTACACATCATATGCTTTGTTGTTCCAGCCCGTTGCTGCTCTCATCAGAGATTCATCGTCCATACGAGCATGTCACCACCTGATTGTGCTAATCATCCAACCACTGCCCGGCCAAATGCAGACATCACAGGCATAGGCGTAGGTTAGTTCTATACATTTGCTATTATGACTGACCGCTGTGTAGATCAGTCTTGCTTGGCTGATCACAGCTGGCCTAGCTTTGAGCCTTGTGATCGCCAGCTACTTCATCGCTTATCGACCGGACTTCAATCCATTCACTCTCGAAAATACCGGGCTACAATCTGAACGGGGTTCGTATCTCAAATCGAACCCTATCGATTACCTCTTTCTGAAGTGGAGACTCAGAAAAGCTACAGTGCAGGTATCTGCAGAAGCTGAGCTGCAAAGTAATCGCATCCGCGAGGCTCTTACGCTGGTTAAGAATATCCCCAGGCCTTGACCTCTTGAGCTGACAAAAACAGTGTATGTTGACCATGAGCGATTATCAACTGATCACCGGTCTCGCGGTTCTGATAAGCGCCTACTCACAACTGAATTCCGGGATATCTACACTTCAATGGGACAGAGTGATAGACCTGGCTTGGTTTTCAAGTATCACCCATTTGTGCTGCTTGACCTTTTTGCGCGACTACTTCGTCCAGAACAAACGAGCTCAGATATGGAGGATATCCGGTATGATTGTCCTGGTAATCTTACTTGTTGTCGCTTTGGTACCTTCTTCCAGATACTCGCTCCGCAGCGGATATCGCGCAGTATCTGGCGTAAATCCCACCAAGAAGGAAGTCTATGATTTGAGCTCAGATTATGCCTATTGCTTCTTCAAGCCTTGCCGGGAAGGTTCACGTCCCACCTATTTTTTGGAAAATAAGGAGGACATCCTAAACAAGAAACAAAACGTCATGATATCCGCTGCCATTTTGATAATCGGCATCGTCAACCGTATCTGGCGGCTCTACGAAACTTCGACTAGGTTCTACATCATTGCTCGAGGCTGGATCAGCCGCCATATCAAGAGGCTGCTTCGATGGACTCTCAATGCAACACAGTCCAAGTCTTTTATGTTGGTCGCTTTGCTCTACAGACCAATACTTGCATGCTACCTCGTTTGCCACTTGATCCTAGATGTCGTACTCTCCAAAGCATTTGAGGTATTTCTGCTTCTCTGCATTTCTAGCAAACTAATACTGACAGTTGTAGGTTTATTGGCTGACAATAGGGTTCTTCTGGGGTCTGATTAATTTGATCGGTGTACAAGAGCCTGACGATCAAGTGTGGACGTTCGGGCAGGTCATAGCACTGCTAATGCTGATCTCACCCATTATTGCGTTAGTAGAAACATATTGCATGAGTCAGTCGACGCACGAACAGAGCCTAAGGGATTTGGCTTACAAAACCCAGCTGTATACAAATCTAAGCCAAAACCCCTGGAGCAGGTCCCGACAGTCGAGTCAGCCACTGTCATTTCGAAACCGCCTGACTGTCTTTTCAACGATCAAACATCATTTTTACGAGGAGATCCAGACTTCAATTTCTATACTGCTGCCTCTGGAGCATTCATTATAACTGTCTGCGTGATCATGCTATTCATTCTGACAGTAAGCGTTCTTTGTCTTTGTCTCAAACGCTTCGGCACGTTCGGTGAATTCAGAACCATATCGATACTATGGGGCGATGGATGGCAAGTTTGCCTGCTACTCCTCAATTTTACATTGTGCATCCTCTGCTCGCTGTCGATTGACGAGCATACCCTGACGACCAGGGGCGGCCGAATTGCCGTTAATGTGGCCAGCTTCTGCTGCTTCGGATTTATGACTGCCACCACTAGTCTGATCTGGTTGACTGGACCATTTTTCCCGATCTGGACTTGCCCCTTGATGGGCATTGGGATGTATACCATCCTCATCGCTCTTGAAATAGCCTTGAAGAGGCGAGGAAAGCAACCATACCAGAGCCTGACGCCTCAAGTGACCTCTGATATGCATAGCGAGATATCAATGGCTACGATTACAACGGTACCGTCACCAGCACCACGACCCACAGCTACGAATGACAATGCTACCACGGGTAATGGCGCTTCTTTCCATCTGTCGCCTATCGATACCGGATCTCCGTTATTTCTTCCACAAAGACAAGATACTGAAGCCGACCTGGGTATTACGCCAATGAGAATGTAGAGTGTACCTTGGAGCAGTACTCGCCGCTCAAGCAATAAATGTTCAGGTCAGGATCAGCAAACCATTGACATCTCTCATACCGAGATGACAAGCATGACCGGGGACTCTCTCTGGGGTACTCAAGCTGGACTAGGGATCGTATGAGCGTTCACGACACCATGCATTACAGGTGCATGAACTGTAGCGTTCAACCGTGTCTGTAATAGTACATTCCCTTTCTCAGCGCACAGGAAAGTTTCTGCTGAATAGATACAATTGAAACTGGCCCTGGATCCTCTAAATTGATGCATAGCCTTTAGTTACCCTGAGGGCTTCGAAATATGTCGGTGTGTCTGCTTCAGAGCGGCGTCGCAGGGGAACCTCTAGCGTGACACAATGCAACCCACTATGATCTGTTACCTATTCCGTGGAAGAACAACTACATGTGGCCCAGAAGTCTGAGAAGAAAGCATATATGCCCGCCAGAATGTGGACAAAACGACAATACAACGTCTAAGATATATCCAAAAAGTTAGTCCATCGTGCAAAAAGAACAGCCAGCTACAGCTGCTGAAAACCTTTTTTGGTTTTATCAGGATTCGAACCAGCGACCCTCAGATCACGAAATGCTGTCATTATCAGGCCAATCGTGTCTTGCCACAGTGTGTGTTCTTTGAACCCCCGAGCCATCATTTCAGGTGACCAGGATTTGATGGAAGAATGGTGTTTTGTTGGGGCATATATACAGGAAGAATGTGAAGGTAGGAAAGCTATGTGCTGGGTCTAAGAGTGAATGTAGAGTATGTTGTTTACATCAGGCGCGAGACAAGCGCGTTCAAAAACGGTCGCTACGTCATACTAGAAACCCTTTTATCCCTGCTTGTTCGAGGTGCTTTCACTCAAGCTTTAGAATCATAGAAGTCGCCGAGTGCGTGACTATCTTCTATATTGATAACTTAACACAGCCCACTGCACAGCAACACACCGCTATGTACATCGTCCCAACATGGCCCCTGTGTTGAAAACGGTCAAAAGATTGCTGTACGTCTTTGCCGACATAGTTGAGCCAATGCTGATGATAGTTTAGCACTATTGAGAGTAGCGAGCTGGAGGGCGAAGTCAACTATGCTACCAACACGCAAGTCAGCGAAGCCTCTGACAAGATGTGCGTATATGTGAGCATACCTCTTCCTTGTCATTGCTAACATATGCTGACAGTGAGCTCGAGAACGCATCTAACTCCCCATTCTTTCGTTTACCAGGAGAGCTACGCAACATGGTTTACAGCTACCTTATTCCTCCGTCCATCCACAAAGATCATATCCACTTCATATGGTGCAAAGAACATCTCCTAGTGAGTCGCCAATTCCGCAGAGAGCTGGGCGAATGCCTGCTTGACCATGCCAAATTCAGCGTTGATACCAAGCATCTTGACATCTTCTGCCGTTGTTTCGGGTATGGAACAAAGAAGCCCATCGAGCGTCTAATCATCTATGTCTCGGGCAAGGTCTATAATGGCAGTAGCGGCGGAAACCATGAGCTAGAGTTTTGCTGCAAGACCTTACTCCCACTCTGCCGAAAAGGCTACTTGCAGTGCATTGCTCTCTACAAAGATCCCACTTGCAGAGGGGGAGGAGGAATTCGGTATAACCTTCTCAGCGACTTGTGCCACATTACTGTTGCTGGTTGGAGCATTCTTCTTGAGGCTGGCTTATACTACTAGTCGGGCGGAGCTAAGTAATGCACATACGGGTTAGAGAAGATCTAATGTAGACGCAAATCATTCTGCTCGTGACATATTGCATACGTAGTGTAACCACAGATAGTTACACTAATCGAAAGAAGCTCATTTCCGAGCATATGATGCGCTTTTGAATCGCCCGATACTATACATCCTGTGCAGACCCTTTATTCGATTCGAAGTGTGTTTGTGCGGTTGCCTGATCGGCTGCCCCCAGAGCTGTATCTAGCTTGAGCCTTTCGACTCGCGACCACCTTCTGATATAGTGACGACCCATTCTTCCTTGTATTTTGACAGTAGGCACATATGAACTATGTTTTGGCTTCTTCCATCGAGGAGGGTCTTGCCATGTGTCATTGTGTGGTTCATGAAACCACCCTCTTGCAGGTGCAGCGCAATGCGATAGCGAAGCAAGGAGCTCTAGTGATCACTATTGCCGGCTCCTTCACTCCTCGCCTGATTCACTGGCCCAATAGTTGCCTTGTACATACGTCATAGCAGCGGCGCTAAACCCGTTTGTTGTCACGTTGGGACGAGGCAGCATAAGCTCGCTGGCTAGGTGTCGTATTCCCTCCTGCACTTCTACAGGCACAACACAACTGGTGGTGCATAACCTCCTGCAGCAAGAGATCATGATGTATCCACGACCGCTTGTGTGAGTATTCGCCAATCTAACACTTTCAGTGCTGACAATCTCACAGAGAGAGAAACACCAATAAGGGCGATAGGTTCCGTTTGGTTATCGATGACAATCCTGGGAACCATACTGGGGATGACGATGTCGGAAAGAAGCTTGCGGAGCAGAAGTTCGTATTGTATGACGTCCGGCTTGTGCACTCGTTTACTGACAAATGGTGGTAGGGAGATACACAATAGACGCCATTCTCCTCTTCTCGGTCTGCCTGGTGAGTTGCGCAACAAAATCTATGACTATCTACTCGAGGACTGTACCATGAACGCCTAGATACCACATGGCTACCTGGTACACAACCGGATATACAGAGCTCCTCAGCTGGTCAGTCGCCAGATGCGCAGAGAATTACGTTCATACATGCCCGACCATTGCCGGTATCACATAAAGTGGAGATACCGTGGCCTCGAGAGAGATGGTTTCCAATGGTTTCAGCATTTGGGAGTCAATCGTATCAAAAGTCTGACCCTCGACATCTCGATAGAGTGGACTCGCGGAGTGGAGAACGACGCGAGAAAGGTGACCAAGTATCTGGAACCGATCTGCACGCATTACGGAGTGGAGCATGTAGCTATATCGTCGACATTCAACGAAGACGGCTCCGACCTTCCAGACGACTCCTTTATGGAACCCCGTAAGATTGTCGAGTTCTTGGGTGGCACGCTGCAATTCAAGTCTGGTGGTCGGGTTATCAAAGTCACGTTGGAAGCTGAGGAGTGGTATTTCGACCGAGAATACTATTACAAAGACAAGAAAAGGGAGGAGAAGGAGAAGGAGAAAGAGAAAGAGGAGGAAGACGAGAAGGAAGATGAGAAAGGACGAGAGAAGAATGTAAAGAACGGAGTGGGCGACTTGAACGAGGCGGATTAGATAAACGGAAACTTGAAGCAGAAGGTTTTGCTGCAAGATCTGTCCAGAGCACAGGCGTTTAAGTCAATCTCAAAAAAGGAGAGGAGTGGAGTAGCAGTACGAGAGGCGTTTCTCTCTTGACATTCCAGGAAGCTGTATCGAAGGCTGCTACATGACATTCGATAATCTAAGTGTGCGGTGTTCTGACTTTACACCGGTCCAAATCATCAAGATATTTCACTTCCGATGCAAGTGACGTATCATATCCAAGCGCAATTCGCTCTAGGTAGATGAAGCCAAGTGGATGATGCTACGTCATACAATGGGGTACAAGGAGGGCCAGATGTTCCGGTGGTCTTCACTCACAATGCCCATGTTTTCGTATACATTCATCTTTAGCGCCCACAATGTGACACACTAAAGCCCGCGCGACTCCTGACTTTGTTGACATTCAACCACATGAGTCTCACCAGGATGGTGAGAACCAAGAAACAATCGTGAGTGTGTCCGATGTGTATATGAAGATGAACTCTTATTTACAGCATCAGCAGAAAAAGGGGAAGCATGGATGAGAACAGGCAACACACAAAAATCGCTGCGAGAAATCGAAAGCGTAGCAAAAAGCTCAGAGATGACGGAGTGACCGAAGAGATGTACGTATCGGCGCCATGTTCGCTCGTGTAGGCATCGTTCAGTACTGACTTGTGACGATAGCGAGCCGACTCAGAAGCGCAAACTCGACCCCATCTCACTACTTCTCTCTCTACCTCCAGAGCTGCGTAACATGGTTTATAGTTACTTTGTTCCGCAGAAGCCCATGGAGATTGGGTGGAATTTCAAGGTAAAGTGGCCGCATCCGATTGTAGCTCTTGTTTGCAGCCACCCCCAGATACGCAAAGAAGCAAGTTCATACATGCTTTTCAAAGGTGTATTCCATATACTCACGGACCGGGAAGAGATCTGCAGTAATCCGTTCCGAGACACAGAGCTGGCGGGGCTGAAGGTCCTACTGCTCACCATCCTCGGGCGACCCGACTCACTACCAACAGCTGAAGAGGTATCGAAGTTCGTGAAGCCGCTCTGTGGACCTGGAATGCTGCAGGACCTCTCCATTGTGTGCTACGACGAGTTATCACCTGATCGTCCTCTTCGGGGACTGGCACTTTGCTGGAGGGACATGGACAGAAAGTTCTGATCAGACACGACGGAGTCGTATGGGATGATTCGGACTGGACTAAGCCTTGGCGATACGTGCGCAAGTATCACGGATATCCAGCCTTTTGAACACAAATAGCAAGTGCTTCGCAGGTTGTCGAAGTATGGCTTATGGACATCTATTCGAGGAAGATCTGGCATTCATCTCTGACAGCGTTTGGAAACGAGCGGAGATACTACGATGCCCTTTCGTTGGAGAATCAATCTGTAGTTATCTAGAATCAGATCCTGTTTCCGCTCGACTAAGTTCGTCAACACGGCCAACATTGTATAGATACTCTGTGATGCAATCCATTTATGTCTCCCGATAGGTCACGTGACCTTTTGCATGCGCACTCATTTTCACTGTCGCTTGCTCTGTCCCTTTTGCCGAGGCACGGTCTACCTTGGATCAGGCTTGCTGATCTTTTAACGCGATCTCTCTTCCACCAACAGCAATCGTCCGAACTTCAACCTCGATTGCAAGACAACATACAAGTATAGGAAGGGTATCGCGGGAGACATGGAACCATCGTGAGTATCTGTCGCTGGGAGCTGATCATAGCTTACAGCGTTGCAGCGACTTCTGTGAGCATAAGGCAGCCGAATGTAGCGACGAGGCGGCGAAGAGCGTCAAACAGAACGAAGACGATGCTCCGAATTCATCCAAGCTCGCGAGTTCAATGTGAGTGCAGGAGCGCTATCCTATCATGTTCCATCCACTGCTGATCAATAACAAAAGTAACTACGGCCGTTCATTGCTTGACTTACCGCTCGAGTTGCGCAATATGATCTACGAATACCTTCTTACAGACTCCGCGATTGAAATCCGAATTTGCGACAACACGAAGGTGCAAGTTGACTGGCCACATCCGCTTCGAGATCTAATTCACGTCAATCACGAGATATACTTGCACATATTGGCTAACAGTATTTTCCGCATCGAAATTATCCTAGGGCGCAAATTGGACTTCAAGATGAGCAAAGACATCTTCAGCGGCACGATGCTCAGAGGTCTCCGGGTATTGTACGTCTACATGTTTTCGTACACGTCCCACCCAAAAGAGTTGTACACTTTGACTTCAGTAGCTGACTTTCTAAAACCACTCTGCGGATTGAGAATGCTACAGAAGCTCACGATACATCATACTCACTATCACGGTACATCTGGGGTACCGTATCAAGGGCTTGGTCCACGTCAGTCGAAACTGGACCTTGCGAGATTGCTTGGACAAGACGGACAAGGAGTGACTGTCAGATGGCTTGGGTGTGGTTTGCCAGTAATGGCATTGGAATGATCATTATGAAACGGCAGAATATTCCTTGTATCATGGCGCCAGTGCCCAATACGCCGTGCGATATTAATGAAGTAGCACGGGGCAATCGAATACAGTCTCTACTTTCCTAGGCCCCATACTCTTTCATCTTTGTAATAAGAGCAGTTGCATATCTGCAAACATGTTTTTGCGTTCTACTTCTTTCCAAAAATGCCCCGAATTGAAATGCTTCATGTTCGAAATCAACCTGGTCCGAGACACTACATGCTAGTCGCACTTGCAAGGTTACAGCACTCTTTCACTTGGCTTGGCGTACCTCTATCAAGTTGCGCGTACTCGCGCCTAGCTTATCTTCGTCGTCGACTCAGGCAGTCTCTTGACCGTCACTCTGACTGCACACAGGTCATGCGCACTGCTTACGCCACAACGAACCGACTGTGAGAAGATAGCCCACCTGACATTAGATTCAACCGACGCGCAGTTGTCTGCGCGTTGCAAGAATGGGGAAACGACTTAGGCTGCTTCTCGCTGCTGGACTAACACCCTGTCTACAGCGTCGCAGCGCCAGCAAGAAAGCGGACAAGAGAGACCACTTTAGCGATTGCTCTGCTGAAGAAGATAGCAAAGCGAGACGAGATGATCCGGCGAACGGCAAGGGGAGCACAAAGAAGGGTAACGGAGGAAACACCAGACAGAGCAAGAGTGAGCTTGGAGACAACAAACTTACCGAGGAGATGTGCGTGTTACCTGTCTATTCAAATTCCAGCTGACGAGCAACAGCAGTGGCATTGAGGAAGAACCCGGTTCCCGCTACTCCTTCCTGTCTCTGCCCGGGGAGATACGAGACCTGGTGTACGAGTCGCTCACTCCCGATCGCGACTTACAGATAACGACGACAGAAGATCAGGCAGAGGTCAAGTGGCCGCGAGAGCTTCTGGGTCTCTTCCAAATAAGTCGGCAGATACGCGGAGAGGCACGTTCACATATGCTAGCCCATTGCCGATTCTATATCTATTTCGACTGGAGCCGTGTTTATCGAGACGCCTTTACAACGGAAGAAAGACAAGTGTATTTGCGCAACATCAGAGGTCTTCGAGGCTTGGAGATTGTCTTCAATCCTATTTGTTTCTACGGCATTGACCCAACAGTGGATCACACCAGCAGCTTTATACAGCCGCTGTGTGGTCCAGGAATGCTCCAACGCATATACTTTACGACAGGCCATTGGAGAGAGAGGGATTGGAAAATGGTAGAGAGTGTAGATACCGTCAATTTCTCGCATGCAGAGGTGCAAAATGTTGGAAATGCGCTGGAGAGAAATGGACAGCATGTTCACATCAAATATGCGCTCAATATGAGAGACTTGGAGTGGTTTGAGACTCGGGAGGCCGAGGAGGCTTGTGTCGACTGTAAGGCAGTGATGCATTAGTGACGCGCTTTTGGTCTCATGCGGCATTGAGTTATGACTGTGAGGTGCAACAGAGAGCCGTAGATGAGGTGAGGAATAACATCGATTTGCTTGGTAGTCCCCAATCCCATCAGCAGTGTGTTGCGATGTGGGCTCAAACTGTTCCATGGCTTCTTACATTGACCATTGTATCATTCAATAATGTTTGTCGAAATTTAACCCATCCACTGCGTCGAATCTGCCTGCATTAGCATAAGCTTTCAAAAGGTGCCAAGCAAATATGCTGAAGCGTCACGTGTAAGCAAGCAGTTGCCATCCCGCTCACATGCAGTGGGACTTTTTGTATCTGGGTGGGTCTCCTGAACAAGTGCGTGACTTTGATACGTGTATCCTGGCGGTGTTTTCATTCACTTCCGTAGACCTTGCTCAAGACAAAAGTTCAATGGTCATCGCCTACCTACCTGATTCTACCGACAACACAACTACCTCGAATTTCTTGTCACTGCACACGTTCATTCCGAGCCATCCTGATCGAAGGCCACTGCGAACATCATGGAGCCTCTGTAAGTGCACATCATTGGATGTCTGTTCATGCTGACATCATGGCCAGAGACGCAAAACCTGCACATCGGCTGGACGCAGAATCTGCCGTACTGAAGCTTAAGCAGAAGGAGTTGGGAATGGAGATCAAGTCACTCGAGGAGCGGAACGTTGGTCTCGCAATGGAAAACAAGGACTTGAAGTCGAAGAACAAATCATTGATGACAAAGACATGTCAGCCACTGACACTTGATAACAGTGAGCTCTACTCCCCGCTTCTCAGTCTGCCTGGCGAGCGGCGGAATCAGATCTACGGCTATCTTGACGTTGAGTCTGACCTTGCCCTTGAGGCTAGCCTTGAAACTATCCGCTTGGGTCGGTCTCCGGCAGGCATGTTCATGGAAGTGCCGCGCGGGTACCAGGGCCTTGCTTCGACCAATCGACAGCTTCACGAGGAAGTGCATTCATATCTCTTGGGCCATGGCAACATCAACGTGGGACACCTTTTTCTCCAAGACCTCTGTCGCGGCTTCGGATCAGCAAGGATGCAGAGCATCGGAACCTTGACTGTTAACGTTTTTTATGCCCTCCATTTAAGCGCATTAGACACTGCGTCCGTTGCTATGGATGCCTCGTTCCCCGGATGTTCTCTCGACACAATCTCCATCGCCAAATATCTGCTTCCAGTCTGTAAGAAAGGAAACCTTCGGCGCATCGTCATAGAGGGAGGAGGCTATCCATATTCGAAGTTCGCAATGATAAGTCAGACTCGCACCATGCGCCCGGACGAGATCGTCGAACAACTTCGATGTCTGCTGCAATCAGAGGCACTTAGTAGACACATCAGCGTTGACGAGAAATCTGAGTACTATTCTTAGCTGCACAAATGGTTGGAAACCCCCTTTGAGGAAGTGGAGGACTTATTTTACTGAGGTAGACATCTTTGTGATAACGAATGCAACATGCCGGATGCGTAACTGCTATTCAAAGGCTTTCAGATAGCGACGAGAGATCTTGAATAATCATTTTCAACAATATTTTCCATTGCACCTGGCCGATGGAGAACGTAGCTGAACAAAAGATCGAAAGTTTCCCCTCGTCTTGCTCAAGAACAACATCATGCTAGTTCTGAAAACTTCATTGAGTCTCGGAAGAAGACAATTTCATGTGCGATTCTCGTTCGTACTTTTCTCGGTGCAACATCTTTCACTCACGAAGCCGTTGTTTTGTTTACATCGCACGAGCATCGAAACTCAAAGTTTTTTTTCCACACTTTGGGCCGACAGACTCAAGATGTGCTTTGCAGAGATACACATCGATAGAAGGAACGCGTGAGTATACATTCGCGCGCGTCCGACTATGCTGATAGGAATATACAGAAAGCGCCATACCAAACAGCGCGACAAAGACGACAATGAGGATCTGGCAAGACGGCTGTATCAATTTCAGATGGACATGCGGTATATCTCCCACATCAAGACTTCTGTTCGCTACTAACAAAAATCATCAGTGCGATCCGCAATTCAAAAGCTTCTCCCTTGCTTCGACTCCCCGGCGAGCTCCGCAATGAGATATACGGCTACCTGATTGGGGGCCACGAATTCCCTCTGCTCAACGAAACGACAGCGCGCGAAAACAATATCTTCACCCAATACACGGCTCTCGCCCAGGTCAGCCGCCAAGTCCGCAAAGAAACGATGTCCTATTTTTGGGAGCACAGCAAATTCGTCACTACATGTGCCGACCTTCCTAACGCCGTCATACATGACGGAGACGCATTGGAACTCCTACCCATCAGGACTCTCCAGATCGATATCGAATGGGAAGACTTGATCGGGAGCTATGCCGTAACGGCGCCATGGATTGCTGAGTTCCTAAGACAGATCTGCGAGGGAGGTGTACTGCAGTGTGTGGTTCTTAGATACAAGAAACTCGAGGAGAACTATCAGACACCGTCGAATGGCGAGTGGTTGGAGGAGATGACTCAAGTAGCCAGCGATCTGAGTGGCTTGTTGCCATGCATGACGAATGGGGAGGCGGTCAAGGTGGTGCTCGAGTGGATATGAGATTCTAGTCTACGGAGAGAAGGAGCAGTTGTGACAAAAGTTACTTTCTTGGGTTAGTGGGCGTTTTCTGAATATCCTTCAAGGCGGGAGGGAGCATCTGTAATTCACTCCTAGCTGCGCGCGCAATTTCACTACGTTCGTGTGTTCCCGCACTTGGTATAAAAAGGGCTCGCTCGTACTGAGGCCTTTCTATCCAGAACATTGATCACACAAGTCTCTCAACCAAGCACTCGCCCCGATGCCTTCCGAGAAGATCCGAGCCGCTATGGCGGTCTTGTAAGTGTGGGTCTTTCCATTTGTGAATGTATGCTTACAACCCATCAGCGAGGACATTGAAAAGCCAACAGCATGCGGCAATAACGATGTCTGGAAGTCTGAGTGCGATGAGTGGAAGCGGTCAGCAAGTGTTGAATTGAAGTGGGCAGAAGATGATAACCACATGTGGTCAGGGAAAGGTGACAAGAGCAAGTATGGACCAGTATCAAAGATGCAAGCCGCCGTTGCACTCTTGTAAGTCGGCACTTCTACACTTGCGATTCTACTAACATCCTATCAGCGATGGCGATTACGATGACATGTATCCACCACAATATTCACCCAAAGATAGAGAGTTCGAGGATGCAGATTGGTACCGGACGCAACCTGCAAAGATGGAAGCTGCCAAGGCGGCTTTGTGAGTATGCGTCCCCACATGTGGAATTATATTAACATATACCAGCAACCTCACGAGGATGAGCTATAATAGCCACCTTGAGCAATCGGAAAGTGCTTGTTTGTGAGAATTCCTGACGTCGGAACATACTTTCAGTCGCTAACAAAAGCTGATAGGATGCGGATCAACAGAAGACAATCTCCCCTGCTTCGTCTCCCTGGAGAACTGAGAAACATGATCTACAGTAAATTGATCGATGGAAAAATCGACGTCTGCAGCTGGGGTGATTGGTATGGCGGCTACCCACGCATACAAGAGATCAGCTTTCCGTCGGCTTACAAAACCCTCCAACAAATTAGCGGACAAATTCGCAACGAGACTGCTACGTACATGACGCACCGCAACAAGCTCAACGTCTGCTACCGTGATGTTTCTTACCTCACCGGCTCGATCTTCTGGCCACAAGTCGAAGCTTTCAAAAACTTGCATATTAGGATGTACGGCGGCTGGAGTCCCGCTTGGGATGTTTTCACCTCACCAGTATCAGATATCGCGGATAGTCTACAATCGATCTGCGAAGCGGGCGCACTGGAAAGCGTAAATCTTATGTTTTGGCCAGAAGCGAGAGAAGCCGACAGGCTGAAGGAGATAGCCAAGGAACTCAGTAGCCTGCTGTCAAGGATGGGAAATGGGCGGGAAGTGATTGTCAAATCCAAATGGACATCTAATGGCTGGATTTTGGGACGGGGACAACAAGAGCATCGATGAAGTTGATGTGGTCTGATGACAGTCGAAATGCGGGCATAGGAACGGTGGCATATGATATGGTGTTTCTTGATATGTCTGGTATTTTTCACCAGCCTTGAGGATCTGAAGCTCTGGATTCAATGATCAAATCTCTTTATATTACTTTGTATACTCACATCTCTCTTGCTTTTGCCTCATGTGCACTCATAAAACCTCGAACAAGCGACTAGAAGCAATAAGGCCACTAAGTAGAGTTCGAGCATTTCGCATTCTGTTCTCCTGTGTGACTCCACTGAGAGAGTTCATGGAGCAATATCGCACCCTCGATTGCTGCTTGTACGGCTTCTATTCTGTGCTCTTTCACTTCTGCTGAAAATTTTGTGATTCACGCTCATGTATTAATTCCGCAGTGTTGTTCACTCTCACACCACGAGGCTCTGTTCAAAAGAGAGACTTAGCCACACTGGCGAACCCCAACCTACTTTCCCAGCGAAACACCTTGCCGTAGGTAATCATGAAGCTCAAGGAGCTGTACCTCAAGGCCGCGGCCAAACTGTGCGTACGCACATCCACGCAGGCGAACCCAGCTGACTCTCAGCAGAAAAGCAATGACCAACAAGTTCCTATCCAGGTTGCTCTTAAACTCGGGCATCGCATACGTGAAGAACGTCTCATGGCCATCCTACCTTTCATCACTAACCAAGTCCAACAGTGAATTCCTCAACTACCAGAGAAGCCCTTTCCTGCATCTTCCCGGCGAACTGCGCAACCAGATCTACAGCTACATCCTCATGGGACATGAAATCGGAGTCGAAGCGAACCTCCAAACCAACCATGAGATCTTCCATTACCCGCACGATCTCCGCGTTCTGCCGCAAGTGAGCCGCCAACTCCGCCGCGAGACGCAGCCGTATATCGCGAACAACAACACCTACGTCTTCCGGGCTAAGAACTTGAATGGGAATCAGATCGTGATTACGGATGAGGAGCAGACCGACTGGAGCTATTGCTTCGTCTAAGCGGGATCAGAGACATGAGTATGCGCAGGCTGTTGAGCGATAAGGCTGGATCATGCCAATCTCGTGCGCTGAGATGCTGGTGGCAATCTGAGTTTCTCGATACGTCGGATGGAAATATAACAGTCAGGCAGTTTTGTTGCCGAGGATATGAATATGGATGAAGGAAAGAGTCCAGCGCAGACTGGTGACATTCGGTGAAAAGAGAGGGCGGGTGAGGTTGCACTTCGTATCGCCATGGCATCATGCGAACGCGCACACGTACTGCAGCGACATCAGTATGTAAATAATTTCAAGATTGTCTTACAATTCCAACTATCACCTGGAAATCTTGAGATACATGTGGTAGTCGCCGTACATTCATCGAGTCCTGATGTAACACCGGCCGAGTACGTAAAATGTGGGATCACCACGTGTTCATCTGTTGTCAACTGCATGCTGTGAAGGTCTGCAGAGGTGACGTAGTCATCTTGGGCGGATACGTTTCCTCTTTCGCCTAGCACGATTCTGTCACTCATGAACATGACAAGTCGTATAACTCGCCTCGCGACTCCAAGGGACGCGCTCGACGCGCCCGAGAAACCCACGCTCCTTATGTATCGCTGCGACAGATCGCTCTCCCACCATGACGGCCGTCCAGAGTCCTGAAGCGCTGGAGCCCGTGCCCAGCAGTACCAACGGCGTCAAGCGTGCGTCCCCACCACAAACGCAGGTACACTTATCTACCCAGACACTAACTGCGAACCAGCGCGCCGGAACTCCACCATACTAAACCCGCGATCGTACGTGGCCGAAGAGCTGTCAAAGCAAGCGCCCGTCTTCATTGGCAGCACCAAGTTCGATGCCCTCGAGAATGCGAAGAACATCCTCGTCACTGGTGGGGCAGGCTTCATGTATGTGAGCGTGCGGCGGACGATTGGATGCTGTGCGCCGTAGCCATATATGTGCATTGAGTATTAACGCGACGCAGAGCATGCTGGTTCGTGCGCCATCTGGTGCTCACCTACCCTCATTATAACGTCGTCTCGTTTGACAAGCTCGACTACTGCGCGACGCTGAACA
This sequence comes from Curvularia kusanoi, assembly GCA_011058905.1. Taxonomy (NCBI): domain Eukaryota; kingdom Fungi; phylum Ascomycota; class Dothideomycetes; order Pleosporales; family Pleosporaceae; genus Curvularia; species Curvularia kusanoi. Next base: position 189,782 of record SWKU01000012.1, on the reverse strand, counting down.
ATACGCGCATCTTAAACGGCCTCCCCAACTTCGCCTTCGAGCATGGCGACATCACCTCGCCGAGCGACGTCAAGCGCGTGCTGCGCAAGCACCAGATCGACACCATCTTCCACTTCGCAGCGCAATCTCACGTCGACCTGAGCTTCGGCAACTCATACCAGTTCACCAACACGAACGTCTATGGCACACACGTCTTGCTGGAGAGAGCGAGGCAGCACAGCGTCAATCGCTTCATACACATCTCCACGGACGAGGTGTACGGCGATGTCCCAGTCGGCGCGGCAGACTTGAGCGAGGCCAGTATCCTCGCACCCACGAACCCATACTCGGCCAGCAAAGCGGCGGCGGAGATGATGGTCAGCGCATACCGCAGCAGCTTCAAGCTGCCACTTATCACCGTGCGCGCCAACAACGTCTATGGCCCTCACCAATTTCCGGAGAGTACGTCGATCCAGCCCACTGTCTCACCCCATACACCACTAACAACACACAGAAATCATACCCAAATTCATCATGCTCCTCCAACGCAAGCAGAAGCTCCTCGTCCACGGCGACGGCTCTCCCACCCGGCGCTACCTCTACGCAGGCGACATCGTGGACGCTCTCGACACCATCCTGCACAAAGGCGCAATCGGCCAAGTCTACAACATCGCCTCCAAAGACGAAGTCTCCAACACCTCCATCTGCCACCGCCTCCTCTCCATCTTCAACCTCGCATGCTCCACCCCCTCTGACCTCTCTCAATGGGTAGAACACACACCCGATCGACCCTTCAACGACCAGCGCTACGCCACAGACGGGTCGAAACTCAACGCATTGGGCTGGGAGCCCAAGATGGACTTCGATCAGGGTCTCAGGATTACGGTAGATTGGTATCGCAGATTCGGCGAGGTGTGGTGGGGCGATATTAGCAGGGTGCTGACGTCGTTTCCCGTGGTGTCCGGGAATGAGATTCGGACTATGGAGGAGCACGACGAGCTGCCATCGTCGGACGAGGAGTTGGCGCCCGCAGCGGATGGCAATCCGACGACGTGGACGAAGACGGCGTGGAACAGGTTACAGGCGTCGGGGGGTACAGTGTGAGTGGTTGGTAGGCGTTTGTACATACATTGAGATACCCATACAAATGCAGTTTATATCTTGAGATAGTCTTAATGTTACGTACTATTACCTTGCCACCTCCGATGAGACACTTTTGAACGCGACTGCACCTTCCCAGCTCCCAGAGGACACCGAGCACCTTTGAAGGATCCAGGTCAGAAGGATTCAACACTAAAAACCGCGAATCGGCAGTATTTCTACCTGCTAAGGCTCTACACTTGAGATTCGCCAGTCAGAAAGCCAGTTCTCCGATCCTGCATGTTGCTCGGTGTCTCGTTGGAGCTGGCAAGGTGCAGTATATCGACGGGAGGGCTTCAATTCCAATTGGTGTAGTTTACACCTGGCAAGTCGTTGTAAGTCTGGACTCAGACTGTCTTGCACAACCCCAATTACCGGCCCTCCGTACTCAAATGCAGGGTCCAAGCCAGGTCCGGGAACACCATATCGTCACTTCATGAGACTATAGCAATTACATCGAGGAAGTCAATCTGAGAAATAAGATATGTTATGCAAGTTGGTTGAGCATTGAAAACGATGAAACTCGCAGGACAGTGGCAGGTTGTTTGGAATCGTGATTGTCGCGGGAATTGTGGTTGTCGCGTTCTATGTTTCGAAAAGGGTGCTCGAGCGGACGCTGACGCCGCGGCGAAGGCTGAGCTTTGGATGACGGTCGGGCATTGGCGTTTGTGCGTGTGGCACGGGGCGGAGCGTCTCCAAAGTTGCCTCTCTCACAATAGACACGATAACTGTTTCTTGCTCAAAGACTCGAGCGTTTACCCTGAAGATTCACTTGCGCTCTTACTTTTAAACCACCATTGTCGGCCTTTGGTGTTGCTGCCCAAGAAAGATCGACGGCTAACCCCACACCCACCGTTCAGCCGCCGCAACTTAACGCAACTCCACCAAACCCTCACTCCGAGGTCTACAACACCACACCGCAATCATGGGCATGTTCAGCAAGAAGAAGGATGGCGACGACGACAGCAACCGCAAGGCTCTGTTCGGCAGCCGCAAGAGCGAGAAGGCCCCCGCACAAAGCAACCCATGTACGTAGTTGCAGCCTGGTAGTCGCAACGAGGATAGATGGTTGACAAGCAGCAGATGCCGCCGCCCCAGGCAAAGACCCCTACGCACAGCCGCCACCCCAGTATTCAGGCCCCACCGATAGCTTCCGCCAGGAGAAGACACCGGCAGTGACAGGCCCCGGCGGAGGATACGGCGCTCAGGGAGGCAGCTACGGCGCCCAGAGCGGCTACGGCAACGACCGCTACGGTGGCTCGCCCGCACCACAGCAGAGCGCCCGCGGCCCTGGAGGCTACGGCGGTCTGGGTCGCACCGACTCGAACGACACCGACGCCAACCGCAACGACCTCTTCGGCAACGCTGCCCAGCGCCAGCAACAGCAGCAGCCTCAGGGCGGCTACGGCGCCTCGCCTTCTGGAGGCTACGGACAGTCGACACCCGGTGGTTACGGCGCCAGCTCGGGCGGCTATGGCGCTTACGGCGACCGTGAACTGACGGCCGAGGAGCAGGAGGAAGAGGACATCAGCGCCACCAAGCAGGAGATCAAGTTCATGAAGCAGCAGGACGTCAGCAGCACACGCAACGCTCTTCGTCTCGCCCAGCAGGCTGAGGAGACGGGTCGCGACACCCTCGCCAGGCTGGGAGCGCAGGGCGAGCGCATTCATAAGTACGTGCAAATGGTACTCCACCCCCCAATGCCCACAGCTAACAGCATCCAGCACTGAGCGCAACCTCGACCTTGCCTCGACCCAGAACCGCCTCGCCGAGGAGAAGGCCCGCGAGCTGAAGAGTAAGCCCACCCCCATTCTCTCCACCCTCCCCATCTGACCTTCTCTCCCAGCCCTCAACAAGTCCATGTTCGCCATGCACGTCTCGAACCCCTTCACGGCATCCTCGCGCCGCGAAGCCCGCGACCAAAAAATCATGGACAACCACCACCGCGACCGCGAGACCCGCGATGCCACACGCCGCGCCGCCTGGGAATCCTCAGCCCGCCAGGACAGCAACAACCGCGCGGTGCAGAGCGCTGGCACCGGCGGCAAGAAGGCCTCGCTCGCCGAGCGCGCAAAGTACCAGTTCGAGGCCGACAGCGAGGACGACGAGATGGAGAACGAGATCGACAGCAACTTGGATGCTCTGCACGGCGCGGCTAAGAGGCTGAACCAGCTCGGCAGGGCCATGGGTGAAGAGGTCTCGCAGCAGAACGAGCACCTTGATCGGGTCAGTAGGAAGACGGATAAGGTGGATGACCAGATTGCTATGAACAGGGCGAGGTTGGATAGGATTAAGTAAATCGAAGAGCTATAGTTAGCGGGCGAGTCAGGCATACACAGGCGTTCATGCTTCACACAGACATAGTCTCTATAGAAGGCTAAAAGAACTACACAAATATTCAAATCTCTTCTGAACCTTGGCCGATTCAAGTTGGAAACCTCAAACTCTGATTGTCCACCCATACAATTGATGGAGATCCATGTAAGTCATCCTCCGCAAAGGCTGATCAAGTATCTGAACAATCGAAGAAGAATCACAGAGCCCCATATTCCAAAACCCCATGCAAGAACCCGTCGATCCAGCCACAAGGTGCAAAGACCGCGAAAGGGCATAACATAATCATCCTGCATCCCCAAAGGATTCCTCATGAAGCCATGCTGTGTCAGTGTAGCTCTACTCTCCAATGCTCCGAGTCCACAGTCACAAGCTCTCAGCCGCACCCAGCCGGTGGATCAAATGCCAGTATAGGTGGTCCACCGGCTGGATGCTGTTGGTAAACTTGGACCATGGACGGTGGAGGCAGGAGCTGCCCGGCGGAGCACGTGGGGAGTTTGGACCAACTGGACCAACTGGACCTACTGGACCAACTGGACCAACTGGACCAGAGCCCTTGCTGTGGTATGGGAGCTCTTGCCAGTGCCGGTTGTGCTCCATTTGGTCCACGACGAAGTTGGCAGGAAGGTCCCAGCGACTAACAGCGGTCTTGCAAGACCACGTAGCACTTTGAACGAACGACTGCAGCAGAATACACTGAAAGTGTGCGCTAGCATTGCGAACCGTCTCTGCGATTACCACACGCCCATGCTGCAACTGTTGTCGCTGTCATTGTCGTTGCCGATGCGCGCACAGCGTCCACAGGTATTGTCGAGCTCCTGCCGTGGACGAGCAGCTCTTGCCTGGACTGCGGTCATGGCCCGCGGTGGTTCAACTGGAGTCCAGCCGGTGGTCTATTTGGTCTACTGCTGCTTGGGTGAGAGCGTTCGCGCGACTACTGCTAAGGGCTTCGCGATGCTAAGCCAGTGACAGGTTGTAGCATACGCGTGATGAGCTCGCAACATTAGATGCGATGCACGCGTAGCGATGAACCTCATGCGCTTGCATGGTTTCCTCTAGTGTGCTGCGTCAAGTCGCATCGTCGCACTGCTTCGACCTGCTACTGGTGCTGGTGAAGGTGAATGCACGTGCCCGCTATTCGACACGGCTGGGCGCGGTCGGTCCAGCTGGTACAACTGGTCCAGCTGGTCCACCGGCTGGCTGCGCCTGGACCACAGGGTTCACAGGCAGGAGCTGTTCGGCGAGGCACGTGGCATGTTGGACCAACGGTGGACCAGCTTGGTCCACGGGCAGGAGCTGTCCTTGGCAGCACGTGAGAATTTGGACCTCTTGGACCACCGGCTTGGCAGGCAAGAGCTGCCCTGCGTCGCACGTGGAGACCAGCTGGTCCACCGGCTGAACACGGTAGGACCAACTGGATTATCAACTCGCCGCAGTTAGATCACCTGGACCATGGACGAAGCCCAGGCAGGTGCGCCCTTGATTGCAGGTGCGCGATTCTCGCGGGCGACGATTGAGAAGTACAAATGTATCTTGTGAATTGGCAACTGTGAGGAGAGAAGGACGGGCTGTTTGCTGCCCACAAGGGTGAAGAGATGGGTGAAGGACGGAGCCGTGCTGATATTGCATGCGCTTCGAGATCCCAGGACGAGCGAGCTATTGATCTCCAACTTCGACTCTGATTCTGGTCTGCAAAATTCTACCTGCTACTGAGCATCAGCATGATCATGCGCTCCGGAGCCAAACTCCGAGGACATAGCGAATAAGCCCACTACCGTCGGATCGGCGAGTATAGAGCCACCTGCCCCACGCAAAACAACACGATCGCAACAAGTGCCACAATCGTATACGTAACCGCGACCTGTGAGTTAGAACATTGAATCAGCACAGCTTCTCATCCCTCAAAACCCCGATCTTTAACCAAGTTGAACGACACTGAACAAGAAACATACCTTAGAATCATCATCCCAATGCCCCATCCTCCCCACATGCGGCGTCGCACTCCAAATATGCAGAAACAATCCCACAATCATACAAATCGTCGCACTCGTCAGAAACATCACCGGCATCTGCCAAGTCACAACTTGCAGTAACCCCGGCTGCACACACCCCCGACCCCCTTCTCCACAACCTCCCACATCCGTCTCCTCACCCACCTGCGCCTCAACATCGCCCCCGCCCTTCCCCTTCCTCACCCTCTTCGCCAACAACCTCCTCACATTCGCCAACCCATCCCGATGCGACGACAATCGATGCAACCGCACAGTCTGATCCGCAGCCGTCAGGATACTAAACAACGACAGCACAATCCCGCAGTACCAGGTTGTGCGGATTGGCCAGGGCGACAGTTCGCCTGAGGGCAGGATCGAGGGCCAGGAGCCTGTGCTTGTGAGGACGCCGGCGAGGAGGGCGGCCTGGGACGTATCAACTCAGTCCAAGTCGCTGAACAGCGGAACGACGGGACGGCGAGACAGTGTAGCAGGTAAACGGGGAGAGGGAGATGGGGGCTTGGACGCACCACAACACCAACGAAATTCAATTCACTCAGCTTGTTATCGCGCCACCGCGCGGTTAATTCGTCCCTCTCATCTTCCGTCGCAGCGTTCAGCAGGATCTCAATCGGGTCGTAGGTTGCCGGGTCGGGCGCGTAGATGCCGCCGCCGAAGAATTGGAAGAAGGGGAGGAAGGTCCAGGAGTGCAGTTTTCGGTGGACGGTGGAGCGGGTTGGTTTTAGGGGTGGGGACATTGTGGTTGGGGGGGGGGGGGGGGGGGGGTTTCAGTGAATAGTTCCGCGGTGCTGCGTGTATGAATACACGACTCCTATAATGCGAAGGTCTCCAGGTGCCTATATTATATTCTCCCACCCCATCACAAGGTATGACATCGTGAGAGAGTTCCCGCTAGCAGCCGTTGCAGTAGCGCGTGGAGTAGCGGGTTCGGTATGACGCAGGGCCAAGCCGAGCTATGGGGAGCTGGACCTGTCGACGTGAATCTGCTTCTGCGAGGAGGGAACATGAACATGGATCTGAGAATTCTTGACGGAGTTGGTCGTCTTGGTGGGAGGGGCATAAATCGCATTGGGAGGGTTTGCAAAATGCTGTGAAAGCGTCATAATGAAGATGGGGATCACACGACGCATAAGAAGATACGCAGTTGGCATTGGCGAGATCAGGAATACGGGAATGCGATAACGTATCCCTGATACTGCAAACGAGCGCGCCAGAGACTCCAACGCCATCACTCCCAGACTGTCACCTCGCCCCCTTCTTGGCCCCAAATCCCCATCTCAACCGAAGAACGCCCTGTCACTACGCCACGCCAGTCGCAAACGGCACCTCCCCCTCCCTCCTCACCACCCTCGCCCTCTCCACCAACTCATCCCCAACCGCCAACCTCAACCTCTCACATGTCGCGGGGGAATCCAACTTCCACTCCCCAGGCCGCACACCCTTCCCATTCCCGCTTCTCGCCGCGCTCACGGCCTCCCTGAGCGCGAAAAACACCGTACTGCCCAGGAACAGCGGCGGCTCGCCGATTCCCTTACTACTCTGCACGCTCCTGAGATGGTTCCACGATAAGGGGTTGCCGTCGTTATCGTTGCGGAGAAAGCCCACGTTGAAGATTTGCGGGATATCGCTGAAGCCGGGGATTTTATAGGTGCCGGGGCCGGTGGTTAGGAGGCGCCCGGTGGAGGTGTGCCAGAGGGTTTCTTCTGTGGTGAAGAGGCCCATGCCTTGGATGAAGGCGCCTTCGATTTGGCCGTAGTCGATGGCTGGGTTGATGCTTTTGCCGACGTCCTGGGGAGGTTAGTCTTGGCTGCTTATACATTTTACGTGTATATTTAGATAGGGAGAAGAGAGAGGGACGAAGGGAATGGACGTACCATCAGGATATCACTCCGCAGCACAGTGTGGTCGCCCGTCAGACAGTCCAGCTCCACCTCTGAGACCGCCGCGCCCTGCGTCCAGTAGTAGTACATCGGCTTGACTGTGTCCAGGTTCGTATCGCCCCAAACATAGCCCACCTTTGGCATCTTCCAAAACCCATTGGCGGCGAGATTGACCCGGTCGAGGTAGGCAGCCCGCGCAATTTCCTTCAACTTCGCATTCGCACCGAGCTTCGCTCTGTACGGCGCCAGGCGCTCGTTTAGCTGTTCGCACGCATTCTGAACCGCCATGCCGTTGAGGTCAGATCCGGACGATGCAGCGGTAGGCGAAGCATTCGCAATCTGGTACGTCTGGCTGTCTGGTGTGTAGACTGCATCCAGCGACACGCCGAGTTCCTGCGCGCAGATCTGGGCCATCTTCGTATACAAGCCTTGGCCCATTTCCGTGCCGCCATGGTGAAGAAGCACGCTGCCGTCGGCGTAGATCTTTACGTACGCGGCGCCTTGATTGAGATGCAAGGCTGTGGCAAAACTGAGCCCAAATTTGCTGGGAATGAGGGCGATGCCGCGTTTCTTCCAGCGGTTGGATTTGTTGAAATCTTCTATGGATTTCTTTCGCGCTGCGTAGTCGGAAGATTGGGCTAGCTGGTGTAGAAGCATGGGTATGTGCCAGTCTTGGTCGATCTTTTGGAAGAAAGGCGTGTGCTGTCCGACAACATACAAGTTCTTCTGCCGTAGCTCATCGATGTCCAGTCCCAGGCCCGCTGCTACGTCGTACATGATGGTCTCGGCAAAGTACATGCCCTGAGGCGCACCAAAACCACGATACGCCGTGTTACTGTGGGTGTTTGTTCTGCACACGTGGCCACGGAGGAACACGTTGGGACATTCGTAGGTGTTGTCAAAGTGCGTCAGGCATCGATCCATGACCGCGCCACTCATATCTTGCGAGAAACCTGCGTTGTTGTATACATCCGCATCCAGTGCAAGCAACTTGCCAGCACTCGATACGCCGACTTTCCAGCGTGCTTGGAATGGATGACGCTGCCCACTCAACAGCATATCCTCATCACGGTTCAACATTATGCGAACTGGGCGCTTCTCCTTGCGAGCTGCGATCGCGGTATACACAGCAAAAGGCACACTTCGAGACTCTTTGCCGCCAAAGCCGCCACCCATGCGCTTCACGCGACAGTTGACTCGGTTACTGGGGACGCCCAGCACGGCACTGACAAACTCCTGCGTCTCCATCGTGTTCTGTGTGGAAGACCAGACTTCGACTGCACTGTCTTCGCCAGAAGGAATTGAGAGTGCTGCGTTGGTCTCGAGGTAGAAGTGCTCCTGCCCGCCCATCCTCGTCACGCCTTCGAAGATTCGGTCGCACTGGGCGAACGCTTCATCCATCTTACTGTCGATAGCAAGGCCCTTCTTTAGGTCCTTCCCATGCGGGAAGAAGCTGCCCGCAGCAATAGCCTCGTCGATGGTCAGGATCGATTTTTGCTCTTCGTACTCGACTTTGACTGCTCGTGCAGCTGCCTGAGCTTGCATTGCAGTATCTGCGTAGACCATTCCAATCACCTGCCCATGATAAAGCGCTTTATCTTCGGCAAAGAAGAGTTCATCCTTCTTGATGGAGCCCCAGATATTGGCCTCAGCCGAGATGCTGTTCTTGTCGATGTAACCAGCCACCCCTGGCATAGCCAATGCGGGCTCCCAATCAACACTAACGATATCTGCATGTGCCTTGGACGACATCACAAGGCCACCAAATAGCTCTCGGTCAAGTCGTGGCATGTCATCGATATATTGGGCCTCGCCAGTGCATTGCTTGAGGGCCGACAGATGAGGCACTTGCTTGCCTACAACGCGCTGCTCATGAGGATTGCAATCGTCTCTGGTTCCGCTTGAGATCGAGCGATGAATCTCTTCTACAGCTTGCTTGTCAACGTCATCGAAACCGAGCTCTGCTGCGGACTCGTGCCAGAAGCGCAGGAAGAGCGAAAGCATGAGTGTCTTGCGATACTCTGCCATACCTCCAGGCACGCCGTAAGAAAGATCAAAGTCCGCAAGTAGTCCTCCCAAAGCCGCTTCGAATGTTGTCGGATGAAACCAAGGTTTGTCCAGAACAATGGCTTGCGTGTTCACCGACTCTTTCGTCGTAGGCGCCATACCGCCATACACAAAAGATGCGTCTTGAACGTGGTTATCCGCATCAAGGCGCACTCGAAATGCCGCAGTGACAATAGCGATGTCGTCGTCCTTCCTTTTCGCTTGTTTGTACGCTTTCAAAACTTCACGAGTAGTCTGAGAAGGGAGAGGTATACGGATGCGTGCAATGACAGCGTCAGGGGGCAACGTTGTGGTTCGATAAGCAAGAAAGAACTTCGACATAGGGAGCTTTGTACTTCCGTTGCGAACGCTGACGGCTTCCAAGGTCGCTCCCGCTGCGATTAACACAGGATTGGCATCGGAAATGGGAGACGCCGTTGCTATGTTTCCGGCGAGTGATGCAACGTTGCGGATTTGACGACCCGCAAAGTATCGAAGTTGTTTTCGTAAAGCCTCCAGCACCATAGCTCGCTTTCCCAGCTTTGCATACACTATCCTGCAAAACACCTCCAGCTCAGTCAAGGGCGTGTTCGCAGCTATAACAAGCTCTTGTGTGTTTTCAAGCTCTGCGTCTGACAGAACTTTAGTCTTCTTTAGCTCTTCGATATCCGAGATGTAGGCAGATACAGCGAAATCTGAATTTTTGAACCGAACTTCGACTTGCACTTCGCTAGCACCTCCCACCAGCTTAGCCGATGGGAATGCATTCTTCAAATGTAGTAAGTGCTCCAGCTTCGTGGGTCTGAACCATATCTTCTTATCGTCCCCGTAGCATAACGGCTGGGGGTCATACTTCCAAAGTGCAGGAGGAAAGATGAGCTCAGTGTCTGGCCTGTACTCCGGAAACTCGATGTGCGGAATACCATTCCCAGATGGAGCGGTGGGAGCGTCGATCGTCGTTGAAGCTTTGATCTCAGCATCAGCACGGCGTTCCTTGCTCTTCAAGGGCGTTGCAAACTCGGCCCCAGCGAGATCAGTATCCGGTTGGGGAGTTTGCTTTGTGTGCGGAATTGCAGAAGCGGTTTCGTTGTCTGACATCGACGATGACTCAGTCCCTGGCGATGATGATCCAGACTTGCTGTTGTGAGAACTGCTACTGTCTGAGATAGAAGGTCTGTCCCGACAGCAGCCTCCTGGTCGGCCGCAAGATGCTTGTGGCTGCACCGTCTTATTACTGTTCTTGTTGAAGTCGGTGACTTCTTGCGCAAACTTCTCACCATCCACACTTGTGCACTCATTGTCCTCATCCAGCTGTCCTTTGAGGTCCTCTGTAATGAAAGTCTTAGCCGCGTTCAGGATCGGCTTGTAACCGGTACATCTGCAGAGGTTTCCGTCTAGATGGCCCTCAAGTTCGATGCCATGAGCGCTGAGATGGAACTTCTTCGTGTCTGGGTTGAACGAGTTCCTAACCAAAGCATACAGGCTCATAACGATACCAGGTGTGCAGAACCCGCACTGACTTCCGTGGAGCTTTGCGATTCGTTCCTGCAAAGGATGCGGCCTGTCAACACTCCCGATGCCTTCAACAGTAATGACATGCTTGCCGTCGATGCCAATGAGGGGAAACAGACATGCATTGACGGCAAGATGCTGTATCCTGTTCTTGCCATTGCGACGACTGCCCACTTGCAACACAACAGTACAAGCTCCGCATCCTCCTTCACCGCATCCCAATTTGGTCCCCTTGAGATTCGGCTGCGCGCGAATGTAGTCCAGCAAGGTCCAGTGTGGATTCGGGTTGGTGATGGTCGTTCTTCTCCCATTGATGTAGCACGTTATATTCGGCGAATTGTATGTAGAGCGGATGAGTGGTGTCAAAGCTTCGGTGGCGTTCAGACCTCCGGGAGGATCCGCCGCATCTAGTGGCGGCGCGGGTAGGGTCATGATGAAGTTCAAACACAAACAGCGTTTCTTCCGAACGACGTTCGATGCGTTTTTCTGGAGAGTTGTGATCCGGAGCGCAGTCCAACAGCGTCGCCCGCTCAGGTTTTGCGGTTTTCGAGCGACCTCACGTAATGTTCAGCTTGATTGGTGCTCTAGTCGTGTACCCCAATGTAGCTTCCGATTGATGCGTCTCACGTGCGCCTTCGCTGGCGATCCGTCCGTGATGGCGCGCCACAGCGCCTCGCTCGCGCACTCCCCTCTCGTCACTCCTGCAACACGACAACGTCACTCTTGAGGTGCAGCCATGCAGACAATGAAGAACACTACAACGTGCAGCAATAGCGACGATTGCACAATGTGGGAAACACCTGCAGAGACGAAGAAACTTCACTCGCGGGCGGAGGGACCTAGGATACTGAGATAGGTCTGACTTGTCAGACTTGTGTCCAGTTTGTCATCTGAGCGATAGCAGATGCTCCCAGACTCTGTCCAACGAGAAACCTTGATGATTGGGACTCTTATCATGCCTTGGAGTCGACCCTGGAAAGTGCATCTGTGCGAGCACGTGACGAGACAAATACATTATCGCACATATGGCCGCAATGAAGAAAGGCGAATTGCCATTTACCGGAGCTGGCGGCGAAGTGTCGAGAACTGGATACTGTATGCAGCAGCAAGCAGAGTGGCGTGGCGTAGAAAAGAAGAAGGTCAATATTGAGGCCGTCTATCGCAACCAAGGCTAGCACAGCTCAAACCACTAACCGACTCTCACCCACGATGTCGAAAGTCAGGATACCACGAAGTCGAACATCCGCTGCACTCGCTGGAAATAGGTCCCACGTTGTTGTTGAGGGTCGGGAGCAAGGTTCCGCCCTCGGCTGTCGCCTCATCGTCGGCAACGGTTTGGTGGGGCTCTGTTCGCTATCAGACCCCTTCTTATCACCATTACACGCCCTATATACGCGGGGACCTGGGTATCCCAGCCCGCATTTATGTCGCAGTGGCATTGGGAACTGACTCCAATACGAGTTACTGCTGCGTTGGCAGCTGTGCTTTGATCTACTGGCACTGGGAATCTTGGGTCATTGAAAGCGCCACCACAGCGCAGCTGCGATCTTATCTTACTTACAAGCCATGCTCATTACTTGACCACAACTTCAGACTGCTGAGTCTCGAGACTCGTGCAACGTTGGGGAAGTTCGCCCCGCGTTTCGTCTAGTGCGACGCTACAGTCGTAACCTCGAGCTTGACCGTGACATCGGCCGTGATAGCGGATATGCATACCCTGATAAGCTGCCAGGACACCCAGCTCCGAGTCGGAGTCGGAGTCATGTATGCCTACGGATACCTGTCTTGCTTCCGATCAAGCGAAGCAATAACCATGTCGCGCGCCCACTTCAAGAACTCGATTCACCAAAATCTGGATCGCAAGAAGTATACTACCAGATGACCATGACGACCCTGACACCCCGCACGCGACTTCGAGAGTCGCTTGGTGAGCGATTCGACGGCAGCACGGTGGCAGAGAGGGTTTCTACTCGGAGTCGGAGGAGAAGAAGTTTGCCCTGCAGGATCGAGGGAAAGAAGTTCGCTTGTGAAACGCCTGGATGTGGGAGAAGCTTTACCCGGGCTGAGCATCTGCAACGACATCTGTTGAACCACTCGACTGGAGAGTACACATGCGACAGGTGTCGGGCGCATTTTAAGAGAAGGGATCTTCTCGGTAAGACTTTTCTACTTTCTTTGGTAAATTGAGTTTGTTTTGTTTCGCAGCGGTCGAGCAAATGCATAGCTTGTACCAGCAGGGTAGGCAAGCTTGATTCTGGTTTTCTACGACCTTTATTTGCACTATGTCTTTTCACGTCCATTCTCCATCAACTCAGCACAGTTCCATGTCTCATGCAACGAGATACCTGCATAAAAACGATGGTCTCATTGTACCGCTGCAGATTGCAAACAAGCGCCTCTCAAATTCCACGCCGAGCTAAATTTCAGACATATCTACACTCACTGTGACACTACTAGATCGTAGACATCTCAGCTAACACAGCCCAGCCCGCCACCTAACTCGCCACGCACAAAAAGACGAAGAAGCCGGCGCAGAAGGCCGCGGCATCCTCAACACCCGTAAACGGCTGTGGAGAGACACCGCCGGCAACATCGTCACTCAAAAGCCCTCCGTCACAAAACCCGCAAGGAAACTTCAACCGCCTTCAAGACCGCTTTACCAGAACCTGATGCACACGTTCGACAGTAACAGCGCTCCTTCACTCCCGCACCACAGCGAGGGATATGTGCCGATAACACCACCTGGATTGCGCGCGTCATCGATCAGCAGCAGCTCCTCATCCGCTTCCAGCTCCATAAACACTCCGAATCTTTTACCTGGCCTACTCAGCCCAAACTCAATCCCGATGCAACTACCCTCCCCAGCGACAGAGCAATGGCCATGGCCCAAGTCACCGTATGCCGAGCTCGACTTGGATCTCCCTACCCTCGTTCCTGGCCAAGCAAAGCCACAAATCACCACCCACCATCATTTTTCTCGGGGAGAGCAATGGACATACCCCACGTCGCCGGCTGTTGAATTGGATTTGTTCGACACGAGTGTTGCGAAGAACACGCCTTTCGCGGATTTATTCGATCCGAGCATTGAGGTGTTCAAGAGCTATTCGTTTACGAGTCTGAGGGATTGTTGGGGGCTTTTCGATACGCTGAGACGGCAGGTGCGGTGAGATGGGAGGGGTCATGATTGTTGTCTGGGATTTTGGTCATGGAAAGCGAGTTGGGAGCAGTGCTATGTCTCGAACAAGAGAAATTCTAGATGACGAGGAAGCAAGGCAGGTGCTAGACTCAGATGCAAGTCGAGTCTCGTACCATGCTCACAGGTTTACAGTCCGCCGATCTTGCTAGATCTCAAATCGAAGTATGTACAAAGTATACGGTGTTACAGGGTTGCAGCATAAGTCTCATAAATGCCTTTGCATGAAGAAAAGAAGAAAGACTAGAAACATGCGTTTTGCAACTAGCTCTGTCAACTTTCTCTAGATTTCTGTCACGTGAACAAGCTACCGTACATTCCAAAGGGCCTTAGATAGGTGGGCTTGTAGATACGTGCTTTATTGGAGCGTTTCGAGACTATGAATCGCCCACTTGATGTCGCGGGTACCTGCTCCCAACTAGACCTGGAATCTTTATAATTATGGACATCTCATCTCCGACTAGGCCGTAGTGCATCTCGTGGGTCATCCCCGCTACTGGGAAGAAAGTGGCGTGTGATTTATCAGAATCGAAAATGTAAACTTCGTGTCCCGCTGATTTTTTGACCAAGGACTCAGAGGTTTCCAATTCTAGAGAATCATCGAGAACTCCAAGCGGGAGTACTTTCAGCCATGCCTGTTTCGCATCGTTCTCAAGCTCACTCAGACCGACTAGAATATGGTAGTCAAAGGCCCAATATGACAATAGCTTGGCTTTCTCTCGCGTCTCCTTGCTTAAAGACACTCTGACGACACCCACAAAGTCCCGCGCCTGCTGTGGCACAAGCAGTGTATGATCTTCGTCAACCCACAGTCGCTTTGGATGTGCATCCACTATATTGACAGTGTAACCAGGCAGGCGAAATTCGCGCATGTCCTCCAGAATGCTCGATTTAAAATTGAAACAATGATAGGCATTTATCGTCATACCCGGACCAGGTTGAGGTTTCGTAACCATGCACACAGTGCATTCGAACTCAGGCCCTACTTCCGGCATATCGATGGAGTCGAGTTGGGGAAATATGCGAGCAAATTCGGTGATGTCTCGTCTGGGCGTCGCAGGATTTTGCAGCGGAAGTTCCCTAAGAGTCATGCGAATTTCACGCTCAGAATCATCGAAGCCTTGGTTTACTGCATTAAGACGGGCCTCGAACGTGTCCCTTATACGAGGAAGCTTGATCTGCTTAAGCTGCAAGGTGATGCGCAGACCGAGAGTGGAAAGCTCATGCATGCTTTCGCCTTTTCCAACGTATGTGCAATTGGCAAATTCGCGAGGAGATCGTGCGAAGACCCCTCGGTATGTGGTGGCTTGTGTTTCGACTGCGCTCCAGGAGAATATGGAATCGTCCGCCGTGGTGCGGACTATTTGCTCTTGCAGCCGAGAGAAAGCTTTGTCTCCTTCTCCATACAGCATTGGCATCTGGATATCGAATATTCCCAAGAGGGCGTATGCCTCATCCTCCAGACGAGTGGTGTGGCGGTTTGCCGCCCAAGACATCTTTTGTGCCACAGAGGTAGACTCGAGATCCCCAGTCGCTAAGACATTCTCAGGTATATTTGTCGCCCTACTAAGATACTTGAGCACATCTGTTTTGACGCAGAGATTATTCCAGGTGTCGTCATAGAATTCGAGGAAGCGAGGTGCAATAAGCTCTTGTAGAGTCCATCCTCTAGTTAACCATCTAGAAGACCTGATCAACGATTCGGCTCTCGACGACCATTCAAACCGCGTGGCCGCGGATGATAATGTGATCGAATCCATAACAACTCCTTCTAAATGCACAATGCATAGTTGCGACCGCTTATACCACGCGTACATAGAGTTTATGGCCTCCTGCAGCTCTGCACTACTGCTCTTGTCGATGCAACAGGTGTCAATCCAGAACCAGTCATAGCCTTTGGATCGCGTTATCTCTGCAGTCTTCACGATCTTCTGGTAGCCTGCACGAGCCTCGATATCGACGGTACCCTCTTGGTTGAATTTGATGCTAGCTGCGATTCCTAAGGCAGCCATGAAGTCTAAATTCTGGCGCATGCTCGCAGGTAGTTGGCGAATCTTCTGCAAATAACGCATATCCTGATAGGTAACCTCATCTTTGCCCCATGTATGTGACAATATCACGTATCTCGGAATTTGGGAATCGAAGAAGTCTTCGAACTCTAGAGAGGTTGAGTGGAGGAGCCGCATGGTTGATATCACAAGTATACTATTGATAGTGTGGTGAGTTTTAAAGGATGGCTGGATTGGGTCGACTCGGCAAGGTGCAGAATTGTAGCTGTGGCGGCTTCTCCAGAATGATCATGTGTAGATGATAGACATCGCCAGAGCGATTATTATCTGAGCACACCGTATGAGTGATTGCAAAGAGATGTTTTTGGGGCAACGAAGTAGAAGTTGGTAGGGTGTTCTGATTCATGAGATCGGAATTTCCTGTAGTGGAGGACGTCTTGTTGATGGTCTTCCCTTTAAAATGTGAGGTGGGGCTTTGGACAACTCATTGCGCATGCGCTATGACCCAGTCAGTCGATCACGTCAATGCAGACTGTATGGGTACGTAAATACAGGTGGCGGCAGACCCCACCAACGCTTCTACGGAAATACGTGCATGTCTTGCAGATATTTTTGGTGGTCTGATCTAATTAAGCCAGAACATGACCTCCAGGACTTGGAAGCTTTCAGTAGCCGCTCTCCAATTCGAAAGAGTTTCATCTGTGAAAGAGAAACCCGGGGGTGTTTTGGTGATGAGAATGTAAGATCGATGTTTAATGCCTATGCCGGAGGGCCTTCAGGCTAACGCGCTTGCCCCATTCGGGAAAGCATCAAAAGAATCGTCCTTGCCCACGTGCAAGAATGCATCTTCCAAGAGTCGCCCATTTGAATAGACAGCTTTGCTGACCAATCGTTCTTGCTTGTCGCCAAATCGTCTTTCTACGCGAGTAGGGCTTTGGAGGTTCGAATCACAATATTCTTGAGATTTCAAAATATATGTGAGGACTTCTCCAAAAGAGCGCTCACTGTATATTCAGGATCTTAGCTTCAAAGGACCGCCTTGATGTTCGATACGCCTGTTCTCACCAGGATTACGCTCCTCCTTTCAGCCTCAACCTCTCTCCTCCTCCTTTCAACATCCTCCTCACAGTTATACATCAACAGCCAACCCCCCACTCCACCCCACCTCCAAGCCAACGGATCCCTACCCATCTCCAAATCGACACCCTCGAATCTGCTCTGAGCCAACCTCCCTTCCCCATTGTTCTTCCCAAAAGCTCTCAGTAGTCGATCTCGCTCCTCCTGCACCACACCATCATGTAAATGGTACAAATACTGCTGCATATTACCTCTCGCCACAACACGCTCGGTACGCTCGCGACGGCAACGCTCATAGACCGCCAGCGCCTTTCCCTTCTCACTCGTGCTTTTTCTGGTCACGGCATCAAGACATAGGCCCAGCACATGGCCATCTTCGATGCTCATCCCCGCGCCTGAAGCAAGGTAGGGTAAAGTAGCATGCGCAGCGTCTCCAAGTACGGTAAGTGCGGCAGAGTGGTGTGACCAAGAAGGATCGAGCGAGGGGCGGATCGTGAGGCGCCATTTCGAAACTTGCTTGCATAGAGCAAGCAGTTTGGGGATTCTTGGATCCCAGTTGCGGTAAAGAGCGCGCATCTCGGATACATTGCCTGCAAGCGTGGTTGCGCCGGCGGGCATGTCGTCTGGGACGAGGAGGACCATATTGAAAAGCTTTCCGTTGCGGAGGACGTAGGTCACTGTGAATATAAGTCAGCCGCATGAAGGAAAGGGAGAAGACGGCAGGAGGAGGTACCGGCATGTGCATCAGGACCAATCCAATAGTTCACTTGTGGGTCCTCGACAAAACCTCTAAGGTCAGGATCCTCCAGCATCTGCTTTGTATCCAGCAGTAATCTGTACGCCAGATCACCCGTCAACAACGGAGGATCCTCCCTCCCAAGCAGAATCTCCCTACACCGCGAGTGCACACCATCAGCACCAACCACTAAGTCCGCTACATATCTACTCCCATCCGCACACACCGTCGTCGCCATGCTACTATCGTCACTACCCACCTCACACCGCACATCCACCACCCTCTTCCCCGTACTTACCCGCGCACCCAACTCCCTGGCCCTCCCCAGTAGCTCCTTATGCAGCTCCGCGCGATGGAAGTCCCAAAACGGGGTCCCACACTCGTCCGCATACTCACGAAAATCCATATCAGAAATCAGTTCACCCTTCCAGCCACGCATATTGCATTTCCGCGGCGCCATGGCCACTTTCTGCAGCCTACTCTCCAGACCCCAGGCAAACAGAATGCGGGTGCAGTTGGGCAGGCATTGTATTCCCGCGCCGATTTCTGTCAGCGAGGCGGTGGACTCGAGGATGTGCACGTTGTGGCCGGTCAAAAGGAGGGAGATGGCGGCGCCGAGGCCGCCGAGGCCGGCGCCGATGATGAGGATCTGTGGGAAAGAAATCAGTTTGTAGATTCTTGAAGTTGCGTCTGTGTGGTCAGATGTACGTTGAGCTTGGTTTCCGGGGAGCGATGTTTCTGCGTGATGATCTGCGGGCGAGAGGGAGGCATGATTAAGCACGTGCGGTATAACAACTGTTTCAGAGCGAGGAATGATTCGTGAGAGCGTAGCGCTCTGGACTTAGTGATTGAGAACGCAGCTTCGAGGTACAGCTAATATTTGGGTACCTCTCGTACTCAGCTCATCAATTCATTGCTTGCGATCTACACACTTCTCGATAATGCAAGAGGCAGCATTGCGTTGGCTTTCCCCTCATTGATAGGCATTGCGCCAAGCTTATCGCTAGCAGAGCACCGATGGAGCGGTCGCGATGCAAGCTGTGGTTGCAAGTTGCTGCGGTTGGCTGTACGCGCTGGTGATGAGGTGGGGAGGGGCTGCTCCGATTGGTCGGGATGATGGACTTCGGGTGTGTACAAGAGCTACAGTATCTGCTGCCAGACTTGAAAGATAGATGCTTATCGTTGCGTCACTGCTGCAAAGATACTTGGTTGAGTAGCACCACGTCCTGATAGCTGGTGGTGCATCGCTTCCACCCGGAGAACGATCTGAAAGCCATGCCTCATCAATTCGCATGAGTCTATTCGCTCACGAAGATCCTGCGAATGAGGAAAGCTGATGTTAATCTTTGTTTGTGTTGTGATAAGTCAGGAATATGCTGGATAGTGTCCGGTCAGTTACAACGATTGTAAAGTCTAGCAGGCAAGAGCACTGTTTTCATCGAGCATGTCCCCTCAAAGTGCGATCAGCGATCCTTGCTGCGCCTGTCGCTTTCTCCACATGCAGATGACGCGCGACGCTTTGCGCGCCGATAGGCATGCCATCCATAGTGTCTGAGTCGAACATGTCCCAACTCCACTTACGCAGTGGAATCCTGGGTCGATACTTGAACACAGAGGCAGCATCGAGCATGAACAACTCTTTCGAAACATGTCCAGCAGGCATGACCACTGCAAGGTAGTCAACGAAATTGAAGACCTTGGTGTACCCAGCAGCGGCACATGGGGTGTGGAACTGCGGAGTGAGGCATGACAGGGGTCAAGGGAATGTCGATCTCTTCCCCGGAGCTTGGACAGAGCGTTGATTTCCATAGCTCGAGATACCGTTTATGTGTGGGCAGCTTTTTTTGCTTGTTCAGCGGCCAATAGTCAAAGACAGATATAGCACAGCCCCTGTTGATCAGCGCTTCAACGTGCGGGATGTAGGGCTCACCGCCGGCCTTGACATCTCGTCTAAAGTCTTCAATTCCATTGGCGGTACAGTATTTGTCCACAATGTCAATGCTCTCTTCGTGCAGGCTGCCTGGGCTCCAGGTTGCGACCTCGTGGCCGGCCCGTTCGAGCTTGGACGCAACATCCTCTAGAAGCGTGCCACAGGTGGGTGTGGTCGTAATACCCCGTCGTCTTTCATGGTTGTAATACGAAGTGGTAGAGATTGTACATCTTCATACATCACTGACAGCCAAGGTAGTGAATTGCATTAAGATCGTAGTTCCATGGAGCCGCATCAATGATAGCCTTTGTCACATGCACTAGAGAGCCGATGCACCGACTCGTCGGACTAATAACCGATGGCACATGCTTCTGCCATCGGTCGACACTGCCACGCTATTACACGGTAACCGAGTCTTCTAGTCCTGTTGTCAGTGAGCCGCGGAACAAGTATACGAGCAGGTTGCCTAAAGGGGCCTAGCTTACACTCGGCTTCAATCCGTACACGCGGTCTATGTGGGCATGCGAATACTGCTACCAGCGTCTGTGCCCTCTCCAATTACAGTGCCACGGAGCAACAGAAGAGCGCCCTCTCCGCCTGTCGAACCTCCAGGGGTAGAATCGGAATTCTTCGGATGCACGGTGAGTCCTCCTAGTGGGTTGTCAGTTTCACACCACTGCGAGGCGGACGAGTGCGAGCGTTAAGACCAGGTTTGCGCGGGACCGGAACGGGAGGGAAGATACCGTTGACGTACCATTATTGACTGGGGAGGGTTAGATTTTGCGACGATGATGGCTCCCAGCTGCATCAGAGGCGAGACCAAAGCGCAATCTTGCATGGCGGGCTTGAACGCGCGCTCGACATAGCCTAAGGTACTATCGAATCCTTCAACGTCGAACCGATCCTTCAAAGTAATGCATATGCCGTGCAGGGGTCCCACGAGTCTACCATGCTTTTTGAAATGCTTGTCAAGCTCATTGGCTCGTCGTATTGCTTGTTTGAATAGGATTTCGGTAAGGCTGCCCACGTTAGTTAAAATTCCCGGGATTGGACACGGTTAGACGTGCCAGTTCGTCTGTGGCCATTAATACGGTGCTCGTAAATTAGTCTGGGGTGGGTAGCGGTACACGTCTGTGAGCAGCGATGGCCCTACAAGAATGTGGCGTGAGAATGGTACGATAGATTTAGATTCGCCGCACGGAGCATACCGGTGCACGCAGGCAATACACAGCGGCAACGCGCTCACAGTGCCAGATGTGATCGCTTGCAGAGTTTCTTCAACGCCATTGATAGCAATGACGTCTCCTGAAGAGCTGTTTTTGCTTCCGGAAGTGACGACCTGCAGTTCCTAGCGAGCCGTCAATGGGCAGTTCGAGCCCTCAGGGGCAAAAAAAGTATCTTCAAGCTAGTTTTGTGTGCGTCAAGGGATTTATGAATGACTTCGTCGCGTGCCAGGCGTTTCCTACCAACAAGCTGCGGCCATTGTGGTCCCTCAGGGGCCATGCCAGAGCAGGAGGGTCGTAGGATAGACTAGCATCAAGGTGAAGCAAATCCCGTAAATGCCTCGCGTCACCGTTTCAATACAATGTCGAATATAAAGCACACAATATAAGAGAATAGTCAGTGTGCATTTGCAGGTCGCCTTTGCTTCCGTGATCAACAGCACGCGGGAGCGCCACCTCGTACCCCTGCGAGATGAAAGGTGGGGTTCTGGCGTTCCGAGGCGCACCTTCCGTTTGTCGCCCATACGCGAGACTGAGCAATGCACTGTTTTCGTCCCACGGCACGCGCTGGTACGGGTCACCTCATGCTGGGGCTTGCGAAAAGAATTTCATCGCTATTATGGAGCTCTTGGACCAGGCCATGGCTGCCCGGGTACATCAGTTGAAAATGGGCAGACCGCGAGCAGATACTCGCATGTTTGCCCCCCTTGACTTCCTCAGGCCTCCGTGATCTTCGAGCCTGATTTTTGAGCTTGATTTTCGAGCTTATCTTAGGGATCGCCAGCCTTACAGCATGTCTCCCTCGATATGGAACCTCATGAGGGGTACAGGATCTGATAAGACGCCACCACCCTCTCTAAAAGTATCACCTACTGGCCAATCGAAACTTCAGAAAATGCCTCCAGGACTTACAGTCAGCTCGATGGACTCGCGATCTTCGCGAAGTAGCTGTTCGGAAGTTGCGTCACAGTTCTCGTACACGAGTGCTGTCAGGGAGGATGACTATTCGAGCTTCATGAGTGACGTTCTGGTCGTCGGAGCTGGGCCTTCAGGCCTCATGCTTGCGTATGGTCAGCAAAACGTCTACAAATCATCACGAGCTAATTGAACCAGCGACAACCTCGTCAGGTATGGTATCAAAACAAGAATCATCGATGACCGGTCGGACCGCACCTCGACTGGGCGCGCCGATGGCATCCAGCCCAAGACGATTGAGACTTTGAGACAGATGCGCGTTGCAGAGCCTCTTCTCCGAAAGGGTGTAAAAATCTACGACATTGCCTTTTGGAAGGCCAACACTAATGAGCCGCTGCACCGAACGGGCCGTGAGGTCCACTACCCACCTGTAGTCGACCTGCTCGACCCCTACATCTTGTTGGTGCACCAAGGCATGGTCGAAGCCATTTTTGAGGACGACCTCAGGGAACGGGGGGTTACTGTACTACGGAATACAGCCTTTGAAAGCCTGGAGTACACGCCGCAGATGATCCGACCTTTGACCGTAAGTTGCAGGCAGAATGTCAGTCAGACCAAGAAATCCTTCGCAACTCGTTACGTCGTCGGCTGTGATGGTGCTCACTCCAAAGTGCGGAGAGCCATTCCAGGATCGAGCCTGATAGGCGCTTCATCGGATGCTGTATGGGGTGTACTCGACGGTGTACTGGAGACCGACTTCCCAGACATCTGGAGCAAGGTAGTCGTTCAGTCGGAAACATTGGGCACCGTCCTGATGATCCCTCGCGAACGTGGATTGACACGTCTCTATATCGAGCTTCGACCGGGTTCAGAGGCGGCCGTCTCAGCAGGCGAGCAAACGCCTCAGGAATTCGTACAGAGTCGTGCACGTGCAATCTTACAGCCCTACCGTTTAGAATGGAGGAGCGTCGAATGGTTTGGACGTTACAAGATTGGACAGAGAGTCGCTTCCAGATTCGTCGATGACGAGCGGAGAGTGTTCATTGCTGGAGATGCCAGCCACACGCACTCGCCCAAGGCTGCCCAAGGAATGAACGTTTCGATGCACGACTCTTGGAATCTAGCCTGGAAACTCAACTTCACCGTCCGCGGTCTTGCAAAGCCTAGCTTGATGGAGACCTACGAGCAAGAAAGAAAGAAGATCGCCCAAGACCTCATCGACTTCGACTACGAGCACGCCAACGCCTTCCACGAGGGCGACCCATCCGCGCTCGCCGCCAACTTCACCAAAAACGTCGCCTTCATCTCCGGATACGGCGTCAGCTACACCCCAAACGTCCTCAACGTCTCCGCCAAAGGCCACACACGCGGGCACCTCCAACCAGGCTTCCTCCTGCCCCCGGCCAAAGTAACCCGATTCATCGACTCCAACCCCGTCGACATCCAAACCGACATCCCATCCCTCGGCCAATTCCGAATCTACTTCTTCTGCCACTCAGTCCACCGCGCCCTCCCCTTCCTCGAAACCGTCTGCCACGCACACTCCAGCAGCTCCTCCTACGTTGGCCGCATCACCGCAGCAGGGAACGCCTCATACACCATGCAGCCACCCCTCGCAGCGCCGCACGACCAATTCGTGATCCCCGAACGCTACACCCCCGTCAGCGGCATCTTCACCTACGCCCTGGTCACCGACCAAGACCGCAGCAAAGTCGAGATCAAGGATCTGCCGCCCATCCTGCGCGAATCCGCGTTCTCATTCTATCTCGACGATGTGCCGCACAGGGATACACGCAAGCAGACGGTAATGGACAAGTGGTTAGATGGGTTGGACGAGGATGAGGTTGTGGTGCTGAATGTGAGGCCTGATGGGTATGTGGGTACGCTGAGGCGATATGCGAGTGGGACTAGGGAGAACGGTATGTTGGCGGTTCGGTGGATGGATGATTATTATGAAGGGTTCATGAAAGATTAGAGGTCACCTCCTATTTAATTTTGGGTTTAGTTGTTGAGCATGTTAGTGGCGTTGGATGGAGGGCTGGGGCGATACACATGGTACAAGTAGATTGGAAAAGCGTGTGAACGCTGTAGAATACACTCTCAAGTAGAGCATCGCCTTGCCCCTATGCCCACTCATCATACTCCCATGTTACACCCACTCACCTACTACTCATGGTCTTTCCCACTACTGTACCCCAGGGACGGTGGGCGGGGGAGGGTGGTGGGATGGTGGGAGAAATCGCGAGGCGGAGCCTCGCTAGCTTGCCTACAACAATTGAGCATAGGTATATGTTGGTCTGTTCATGAGGAAAAGAGCAGTGGTAGTAATAGCAGTGGTAGTAGTAGCAGAGGCCGGCGGGTGAAGCTCGCGACAGGGGGGGAAGGGGGCGTATTCTTAATCGACGGGTGTTGGACGTGGGTTGTTATTCTTATTGTGTGCGCATTTGTGTAAGCCTGCTAGCACCGAGTTCAGAACAGCCATCACCACTACCAAGCAAGTACCTCCTTCTGCACATTTCCACCCAACAACCCCTCAGCACTTCCCTCCTTTCCAATCAATCCACCCTCCTTCTCCCTCTTCCCTTCCTCACCGAATTCCAACCCCTCCCACCTCGCCGGCCACACCACCCTCCCCTCCCTCCTCTCCCTCTCCCAATGCCCCCTAACCGCATCCCTAACACCCCCCTGAAAAAAAATCGGCGCCTTCTCATACCGCGGATGCAACAACCCCGCCTCAAAAACGCCCCTCTCCAAATTCCTCTGCGCATTCTCACACAGCACTTTATCCTCCCTCATCACGCGCTCGTACATATCCGCGATCCTGTGGAACTCTTCGTCTGAGCTCGTACGGCATTTGTAGATCTCATAGTGGCATGTTGTGCTGTCCGCAGCGTGCGGGAAGAAATGCTGGATCATGAGGAAGTGAATCCCCACAGTCATGGACACGTTGGGGAAGTAGTAGGTACTGTGCACATTCACACCGAGCTCCACCTGCTCTTGGGTGGGCGCACAGGCGTGCTGGATATGGCCGTCTTTCAGGTCTGAGTCGAAGCTCTCGAGGTTCAGGAAGGAGGGGATGTCGGGGTGTGTTGTGGGGCAGTGGTAGCATTCGTTGAAGTTATCGGCAGCGGCTTTCCAGTTGTACGTGGTGGTTAGGGTGTAGATGTGGTGGAGCGTGTAGTTCGTGAAGTCGATGGGGGCGTAGCGCGCCTGGATGTCTACGTCTTTGAAGTACTGGTCAAAGGAGATCGAGGGTGTGGCGGAAGCGTCCAGATTCACCCAGATGAAATTGTTCCGGTCGATGTGCACGTGGATTGGGAAGACGTCCTCCGGGGATGTGGAGACGGAGGACGGGTCGAAAGTCCCACCAGCTTCCTGTGTAGTATCATCGATGAGGATCTGTTTTGTTGTTTTCGATTTGTTGTGCAGGGCCTTGATCGATCCGTCCTGGTCGCGGACGATGAGGATGTCGTACCCGGCGAACTGGTACCGGACGTAGGTATAGGGACTGGGGAGGCGGAGCGTTGAGGTCATGAAGAGCCAGCGGTCGGCGAAGATGGCGCGGCGTTCAAACTCGTACATATCCGGGGAGGTGTACCATGAGGCCGGAAGGGCGCGGACGGGCTGTTGTTTCTGTGGTTGCTCTTCTGCGGAAGGTGTGTTAGGCTTCTTCTTGTCCCAGCTGAAGTAACCGAGAAGTCCAGACATGTTGTGTTGTATGAGATCTTGACTCAAGAAGGTCACGAGCAGCAAGTGCAACAAACGTATCTGTTCAATCGTTGAGCATGTACAGAGAGCAAAACCACTGCCTCTTATATCCACAGTTCACTCAAGTCTCCTCGTCAGCACCTTATCACCAGCTGACCAACCTCCAACATGCGGTAACCGAGCGCGAGCTTCAGCGCAAGCATCGAAGCCGCCCCCATTACCCATCTACCCATCCCCTCCCCTCTCACTCGTCCCTCGTCCCTCGCCTTCCCGCGTCCCCAGACTGCGCCTTTCGCGGCCTAGTAGAAACCATTCCGTTGTACAGCAATTGCTTATCCCCGCCTGACCCACCTGTCAAGATCCTATCTCAGTCTCTCAGCATGTCCAGCTTGTATGGTTATCACCACTGCAGAGCAATGCGATTGGTCGATGGCTTTGATACGCGATTGGCTGGGTGCCGGGTATACGCTAAGGGGTGCTGGATTGGGAAAGTTGGTGCGAATCTAAGTGTGGTCTAGATAGCGGGGTGCAGTAGTAGTATAGACCTGAGGGGAAGATGTTGTGAGATGGGATTGTGAGGGAATAAGTGTCGAGGTGGTCATTGTGAGGGAGTAAGACACCACAAAACGAAACGCTCAAGACGCGATACTGGCAAGGCCTAGTCAATACAAGACGAGGAGTCATTCGATTCTGCCGGCTGTGCTATATGACCCCAAGAAGCTGCACACATTATCCACATTTTTATTTCCTCCACCAAACCCGTCTGCAGGAGTAATTACAGACCCAAGCCGGTGCAGACTGGCAATCGCAGAGCGGCACCTACGGCTCCTGATTCCCCCTCCCCCCTCCTCAGCAAACTCTTACATGCAAATATGGGATGCTAAATGCCGCCAGAACGCCAGTGGGCTGCCAGATGATGACATGACTGCTCCACATGCATGGGACCCTTTGGGCCAAACAACCATCTTTCGTAAGTAGAACATGGACCGCGTAGATCCGGGGAATGTGACATAAACTTCGTTTCTCGCTCTCGCTCGCTGTGCACAATGCTGGGCGCACCAACTGTCAAGCCGTGCGCTATGCTAAAGAAGTCAAGGCAAAGCACGCTCAACGCCGGGCACTCCGATAATGCAAAATGTTCCAATGACTGGATCCGCGCTCGCTCACCCTGCGCCGGGTGTGCTGACCTGCTGCTGTTTCTGGTACTGCGGCGGGCGGTAGCTATGTCGGTGTGGAGAGGCGGTGCGGTGACTCTCCGCCGACGCCTGGGGGTTCTGTCCGAAAGGTGGGTTTGGGGGACCCATCTCACGAGGACGCGAGGGTGATCTGCTCTTCATAGGGCCAGGCGGTGCCATTTGGCGGATGGATGACTCGCCCGACATTGCGGATGTGGGATTGCTATCTGCGTCGGTGATCTGTGGGGCGTTGCGCTCGTCTTTGCGTTTGGCAACCCCACCCTGGTTCATAGGTGAGGCAGCAGCGGCAGCAGCGGGATCTTTGCCTCGCTGTTCCCAGCGCCGCATGATTTCCTTGGCACTCATGTCGGTCGCACTTTCATCAGTGAGCAGCTCCATAATCTCGGGTGGCACCTGGCTTGGTCAGAGTCCATTCATGACTAAGGGCGTGAAATCTTACCTCAGAGAACTCATCGTTGTTTTCGATGAGATCAAAGACAACCTTTACTGCAGCCTGATCGACGCTGCGAACCTCCTTGTCGTTGCTCTCGCGAAGGATGTTTGGAGCCATCACAGTTGCGATGTTCCACGTGTCCATCTTGTTACCCGACTCCTCGTCGACGGTGTGGAAAGAGGACACCCAGTTGAGGAAGCAGAACAAGACCTCCATTGTGTCGCGATGAGCCTTGGGCAGTAAGCAAAGGACTAGGTGGAGGACCTTTTTCCTCTTGTCTTCGTCCTCAATGTCTATCACTATTAGTGTATGTATATCGAAGTGAGTGAAATCACATACCATTGGCTGTCATGAACAGCCTGTACAGTTTCAGTGTCAAAACTGGATCTGGCATTACACGCAGGAAGCGCTTGAGGAGGTTTGCAAGGATGACGGGATTCTTCGTGTTGAGATCGACTTGCTCAACGCCCTTCTGGTCGATCTCGACTTCAAGCTCTCGCAAAGCTTTCAGATTACCGTTCTTGCGGAAGACACCCTCGATGGACATGTCCATGTTCCTCATCGCAGTTATGGCGTCCTGGAGTAAGGCTGGAACCTTGAGCGCGCCTGGTCCGACACCTTCTGTGCACTCGCAACCCTTCTTCTCCACGAGCCATTCCAACGTCTGCTTGAACGTTGCATTGTCGGATGCGGGCTTCTCGACCGTGGTGGGCTTCTTCGGTTTGCCTTTTGCTTTACCAAAACCAATCTTGCCCCAGAAATTGTTTTTCTTGGACTCGATAAGGTCAAGCAAGTCTTCTTGGTTGTACTGGCTCTCATCGAGTAGCAAGCCGAGTTGGAGCACCGCGAGGCCTTTCAGTTTGAAGTATTCTAAAGGCGACAGCTCGGAGAAGAAGGTACGAGAACGACCATCACCAATGTTGTTGAGCTCTTGAGCTCCGGAGAAGTCGCGTCGATGTCCGTGGCGCACCTTGGCGTGTTCCTGGCCAAGGAGTGCCGTGCCACCAGCACGGAAAGCGTTTGGTCTTTGCTCTCGCTGTTGTTCCATGGCGGCCATGCGGGCGATATCGTCCAATGCCAGCGAGTTTACCGCAAGCGTAGCACTGTCAAGGTCGACCTGGTCACGCTCATTTACGATCTGCATACCACCACGTATTTCGGTGTTGGGCGCTCCAGCTTCATAGCCTTCAGTACCGTCGATAATCCTCGAAGCACGAGCTCGTTTCATGGTGTTGGAGAGGTGCTTGTCCAAGCGTGTAGACCGGAGGCGTTTAATGTCTGACATAGACTGCTCGTATGCAGCATTAGAACTGCCCTGACCTGTCGAATTTGTATCGGACCCATTATAGGATTTTGATCGTGCGTCTCCCCGTAAGTGTGGTGTTGCAAGTGCTGAACCGTTGTTGTCCATTCGGTGTCCCACGGACGAGTCGTAACCTGTCAAATTAGGGTCATCTAGGGGTCATCGTTAGTCGGACGGATGTACTCTTGGAAGCGACGGGCGAATTCTGAGCCAAGGTGTCAAGATGAGGACGCTGGTCGGTCTATAGGGGGTGAAGGCAGGACAGCTTACCTGATGTATGAGGCAGCGCCCCGCTCGAGCGCAGGGTCGCCATGAGACGGGCATGGGCCACCTTGAGGAGGTGGACATATTGTCGGAGTTTGGTAACATGACGGAAGCCGTTCTCCGCATCTGGCTGTGCTGCTGCACATGCAGGACAGAAAACACGCTTTGATGACGGGCTCCAATACGCTTGCCTTACGTCGTGACGTAAGTCCGCATTGCAGCTACAGCACACCATGCACGTATAGTTGAAGGACATATCGTTAAGGTGCAGGCACTTGTCTTCGACTTGCAGATCGCAGATTGGGCATGCATCTGCCCATCGCGGGATCAGAACTCCTGCCTCGGCAGTCTGGTCTCTCGCAGCCTCCTCCTCAAGCTTCGCGTCAAGCGAATTGACTTGGGAGAGGAAGTTGGTAATACCACTCGAGCTTCGTGTCTCGCGTTCCAATTTTAGTGCACCCTGCAGACAGATGCGGATCAATAGCTTAAGGTAGTGCGCCAGTCCAGTGACCAGTGATAGAAGCTCCTGGGTGACGCCCAGTCGACGCACGCCTGTCCCTTGGGACTGGGTGAGGAGCGAGAAGAAGGCAACCACCTTCTTGCATAGCAGCTTGGCTTCACGTGAATAACTGAGACCCTTTGGCGTTTTGGAGAGGAGCTGCGCATCTAGCTCGTCAGCTGCAGTAAAGAGCAGCTCGACGTGGATGATGAACTTTTTGGCGGCCATGACGCCGTCGACATAGGCGCCGTTGCTCACGTGCAGCAGCATGTCCGAAATGCACGTTGCGGACTTCTCCTCAAACGCAGACAGTGTCTTCCATATCCAGTTAACCTTGGCCTCGATCTCCTCTTCTTGCTGTCGCACGTTCTCGCGAATAGCATCGGTAGCATCGCCCTGAGCATCTGGCAGGCTGTCGATGATTGGCTGACCAGTCGAGTGCAGGCGCACGTTCCAGTATTTGTGGATCATGTAGCATTCTGGGTGCCAATGCTGGTTCTGCCCGTTACGGAAGATCTCGACAAACTGCTTCAAGATAGACGTCTGACAGCCGTTACAGCGCTGGGCGAACTTGGTTGAGTAGTGGTAGTGGCAGTATACGCTGCCTTCGTGCTCATAGTAGCTGTCTGACGCGCCGAACACGGTCGGACATACGGAGCAGGTGAAGTGCTCAATGTGGTACTTGCGCTCGAGCGCGGTGATGTAAGAGCCACGGAGGGCTTGTCCACAGTCGTGGCAGAGCAGGTCGAGTCGGCGGAAGTAGTCAGTCTCGCACAGCGGGTACTGGCCCGGGGGCTTTTCAGGGACGGGGAAAAACTTGGAGGCTACGATCTTGCCACAGTCCTGCGAGGGGTCAGCGAAGTGAGGGTTGGAAGACTGAGGTGGAGGCGCGTACATGGCAGGTGAAGCACTCCAGGTGGTAGGTGCCACCCAATGCTCGAACGAATTGGCCCGTCAGCCCCTCACCACACTTGCCACAGATCTTCCCGCTGCGCTTGGGCTTGGGCTGCATCTGCTGCTCATTCTGCAGAGGGTCGGTCATGGAGCGCACAGGGCCTGCGTCGGTGCGGTCCTGCGGCGTGAGGCTCTGCGACCGCGGGGTGTGGTGGGGATCGAGGGGCTCGGTGGGCTGTCGCGTGAGGCCATTGCTGCGCGGGTCGTAGTTGTGCGGCTGCGGCTGCGGCGGGCTCTGACCCTGTGCGTCCATCGCAGGCGGCGCCGTCGAGTCCATGGGCGGCAGCGCCTAGCGGGCGATGGGCGTGGGGTGGGAGGACGACTTGGGCGGCGGTGACGACAGCGAGGCGGTGAGGCGTGGGTGCTGGCGACGCGCGGGGTGGGTGGAGGGAAGGGCTGCTATGTACAGTGGACGCGGATGCCAGATGCCAGATGCCAGGTCGTCACCATGCGTTCGCAGACTCGGGAGACAGGGCGGTGTCCGGCAGTCGGCGAAGCTGTGGGGGTGGACGGAGCCTCTGCGCTGGTGCAATTGGGGGACCCTGAGCGGCGAGCAACACCGCCAGGGCGGCCGGGCGAGTCCTGAACGGGCAGACGGCACAGTCGACGGGCGAGAGAGCGCGACTGCTGGCAGCGCGGCGCGTTGTTTGGGGCGGGTGGTGGTGAGAGGTGCAGTGAACTTGCAGTGAGGTCGAGGCTGGCGGTTCACGGCGTGCCCCCGAGAACTAGCGGCGCCATGCACTGCACAGGCTGTCAAAATGTCCGTGGCTCACTCCAACGCCGATCCCACCTCACTTGAGACGGCGCGGGCTTAGTCAGGGCAACCGGCAGTCGAGCGGTGGGCTCAGGCGGGCAGGGCAAGATAAAGAGCAGATGGTTGCACGCAGGAAACATGGCTGCTGGTCGCTTCGGCGAGCGAGAGCAATGTTTACTGTGCCTTTGTGTAACAATGCATCTTGCCCACCCAAGCAACCGCCTAGAGAGCTTCAGGGCCAAGCGCCGGGGAAGGGGATAAGAGAGCTTTAGCTCTGGTGCGCTAGCCTTGAGACACTCCAGCAGGGCTGACAGCAAGGACTCGGGCGATGCGATGACGCTGGTTGCATGTATTCTTAGCATCTGCTATGGAAATAGTCGATGGGTGATTCAGGACAGCACTTGAGGCGGCCTGGCCCTGACATGACACGGGAGTCCTGATACAATAGTCGATGGCTCATGTGCATGACTGATGGATGGCACGCGAATGCAGGCGCTCTACCAGTACGGGCTGGCTCGACCCCAGGCCCTGGGCTCCGTGACGCCAGTGGGGAACCTACTTCGTACTGGCGTTGCTCGCCGCGTTCCTCGGGAGTAGACGCCAAGAGAACCAAACGTTAGCCATTGTCTGCCTGCGCCCATCGCAACAACGAACAGGCGCCGCAAGCCTCAATACCCAATCTACCACGCACCACGAGTCGCACCCACCCGACGTCTGCACGGCCAAACGCACTGCCGGCGCCAACTGCGACACCTCTTCTCCACCGCCGCGCTTCGCCAGACCCTTGCATCACCTCTACAGCCGCATTCAGGTCCACGACTACGCGCCATGGAAGACTACGGCGAGAGCACAGCTGAGAACGCCCCCAGGCTTGAGGATTTTGAGCCCCTTCCCAAGCCGCCGCGTCTCGTGTCGCGCCCCAAGCCGCCCGCCGAGCAGGAGGAGGAGATGGGCCTCGAGATCAAGCTGGGCGACTTCGAGGGTGTGCACGCCCTGTCTGTGTCCGAGGCGCGCTTCATCGTGGACGCCGTGCACCAGGGACGCAAGAAGAAGGACCCTGAAAGCAATCCCCTGCGCGACCGCGTCCACAACGACAACCCTACCATCACACATTTCCTCGACTACTTCGACAACTTCGCCCGCTACAAGGAGGAGGACAGTCTGCACGCCATCAACGCCATGTTCGACACCCATCCAGAGCTGACCATAGTCGAGAAGGCACTTTTGGGTATGCCGCATCCAGAGGGCTGAAGACTCCTCTTCTGACAGGCTGCAGGCACTCTCACCCCCGACTCCGCCGACGAGGCAACAACGCTGATCCCTTCACTTACCGACAAGATGGACAACGACTCGCTCCAAGCCATCCTGGACGAGCTCACGAAAATGCGTACGTTCTGTGTGGTCATTCACGTGCAGCAGCATGCTAACAGACTGGCAGAGGATCGCCTGCGCTGAGCTTCGGGATATCCTGGCAACGTAGAGCAAAAGACCGAAGGCGTACACATAATCCCCCAGACCAACCGTTGAGCCGCTTCGATGCGCCGTGGTGTCAGGGAAGACGCGGCTGTCGCAGGAGAAAAAAGGCACGTGGCAGTGATAGCCGCGCAGGGCATGGAAAGTACCTAGTAGCGCGACGCACCGAAGACAGGATCATAGCATACGCTATCCAGAATCAACAACGCACCAACCTTATGGTGTCCTTTCTCCAAGTCTCTTACGCTTTTTTCTTCTTGACCACTGCACTCTTTGCCTATACGAAGATGCTAATCTCGCAGTTGCCAATCCACCTTCTACAATGCGTTATCCTCTGCGAGCCATTGCCAAGTCGGTCCGCCTGTCTTGCGAATCCTTCGTGTCTTATTTTTCCGGCGCTGCAACACCAGCTACTAGACTCGACCTGGAAAATTGTATGGGTCGCATTTCGAGAGTAGGGCCGAACCGGTTTCATGAGGTGGCCGTGACCTGGCGAGGACAAAGTTTGGATTCCCAGACCCACTCGCTTTTGGATGCACTCAGAATCGAAAGACATTGTTTTCTAGCTGACGAGGTTGATGTTATCAACACTGAAGCTCAACACTATCTCCACTAGCGCCAGTCCCCGCGTGCCCGGACTACGGACCGTTGCGTTGGGACAATGAACTACAAATGCAAATCATGAACCCTGATCCAAGGCGTAGCTGACCGACCCTCGCAATTCCGGGGTGCTTCGCAGACCGCTTGATCGCCGTTCATGCGCGCAGCCTAGATCCTGGCTCGGCTTTCTTATACACGTTGCTGTACTCCACAGCTTTGCTCTCCACCTCTACTCTCTTTATGCCCCTCACACCCTGATCCACGCTGTGCGTGGTGTTGGAGCAGCGACAGACATGTCTGAGCCGCTTTATATCTGGGACCCGGCAAGCTCGATACCCACCTTGATTGGTAGTTTGCTGTCTCTCTTTGCGACCTCGCTAGTCATCTTACTCTGGATCTTCGCTGGCGGGAAGAAGAGGCGCGATTTCCGATACGCTCTAATTCTGAACCTTGCGGTTGCCGGTATGGATGCTATTTGACAGAGAATGTGGATCGAACTCACGTCTGCAGAATTCCTCAATAGTCTAAATAATTCTATCTCCGGTGTCGCGGCAGTCATAAGGCGGAAACGGCAGTCACCAGACCTTGCGTGCGAGATCAATGGTTGGGCTGGTCAATTCTCTGTGCAGGTATGTCGACCAGGGCGGGCTTGAACGCAACATTTCCTTACATAGCGCAGGCCGTCGACTTCACAATCCTCGCCATCACGCTTGTTACGCTACTCACGATTCAACTACGTTCCTTCGTAATATATGCCTCAACCACCACGAAAGCGCTCATCTGCCTGTCCATCTGGATCGTGCCGCTCTGCACCAGTACAGCATCCACCAAGACGAACATTGTGCGAAACTAACCTTGCAACAGGCGTCATCGCATGGACGAAGGGATACTATGGTCCCGTGTCCGGTAACTGGTGCTGGATTGAAGATCAATACACCCGCCAACGCTACATCCTAAACCACGGCTGGCGCTTCGCGATCATTCTCATCTCAATATGCACCTATGTCTATGTCTTCGCTTACATGAGTCGCCGCATGCGCCCGCAAGGTACAACGACGATCACCTCGAGCATCCCGGATGATCTAGACTATGCAAAAATCGAAGACAGGCCCCGGGATCACGCCGTGCTGGCTGGTTGCGGCTCGACGCCCCGACTCAGCCTGGACGGCCTGGCCAACTCTAGACAGAAAGCAGCAAGCGACAACAGCTCAGAGGAGTCTGATAGCCGCAAAGCGAGCATTACAGCGAGGTCCAAGTCAACACCAAACAGCTCAGACGACGTAACCCTCCGCAGTCACAGCAACAGCCCACCCAACCCCCAACCCACCGTCCCCTCAACGCGTCCAGACCCGCAACAAACGCAGCACCACCGCGCGGCCAGCAGCTTCAGCTTCGCGCGCAAGAAGCACATGGACGCCAGCGCGCTCGACCCTCCCTCGAAAGCAGCCCCTGTAGTCGAAATCCACGTCCTCGTGGACCTTGATCTCAAGCGAGGAGGCCCTCCTGCAGCCACCGCCCCTTCACACCCAGCACCCCCACCCACGCCCTCAGCCCTCTCCCCCTTCCCCTTCCGCCGCCCAGTCGGCCCGCACAACACCTCCTCCCACAGCAAAACCAAACTCGACCGCGATATCTGGCGCATGCTGTTGCTGAACATGTACCCCGTCACCTACCTCATCCTCTGGATCCCCGGGATCGCGAACCGCATTGCCGAGGCCATGGGGCACTCGGTGCGGGCGCTGGTGATCTTGCAGAGTAGTACGCAGTTTATTGGGCTTGCGAATGCGGCTGTGTATTTGTACAAGGAGCATCGGAGGGATGTGAGGGAGTGGTGGAGGGGTGTCAGGGGGAGGAGGGAGGGGAGGAGGAATGCGGAGATGGGGGTGCAGATGGGAGAGGCGGGTGGAAGTGGGAAGGTAGGGCGGAGATGGAGTGGTGATGAGGTTTAGCGTGATACTGAGACCCTGGTCTGCATTTGTTGGATAGACGATTCTAACTGGACAGCTATGAAATGCACTATGTTGTAAAGACGCATGTGTAGAGCTCAAGTTGCAGAGTTGTGTTGGCTCTGCACAATGCTCGGTGCTTGGTGTTGACCAGAGCTCTCTGAATGAAGAAAGATCATCGAGAGTCGCGCACGTTGACTGCGGCATGCTTCCGCTGTGAACATCGAGAAACTTACGTGCCTGTTCTCGCATATTGGTCATGCGCAATAGCGGAGAATAACACTCCATAACCTGAATGAGGCTGCAGAATTTTGTATTGAAGAGCGGTGTTGCGTGATGTGTTCGGCCCTTTGTAGATCGATCGCAGGTGCCTGCATCCCACGTGCATCCTAGAGGATTCCCCTGCATCAGGCCTGCCTAATGGGCGGGCTTTGTTTTGACCTCACCTGTCACACTCACATCTTCAATAGTCGCACCTCTGCCTACGTCTGGCTCTGCTGCATCAAGTAGCGCGAGATTATACCATGCAGACTAGTCTATTACTGCCGCCTGTAAACTTGCCCCATATTAGGCCTACATACGATAGGATGCGCCGCCCACCGCCACGACGCTGTAATCGTGCGCCATCGACGACCATCCATATTGCTTTTTCCATTTCTCGCCGAAAGATACCTTGAAATTCAACTGCCGTAGATCTGCAATCCAGATACCAAGCTCTACGCGAGCTCGCGCCTTACTCAGCAAGCCGGCAAAACCCAGAACCGACGGTCAAGCTGCCACCTCATGCCAGCCAAGTCATTCAAGTCATATAACCAAGGTCTACCTATACGTCACCGCCACGGGAAACGACTCATGCAGGGCAACTTCGCTTGACGGGCACTCCCTCATTCAGCCCCGACTGATGTTCTCTTTTGCCCTCTTCGGGAGGGTCGTGACTCTGCACCCGGCCGATCAGCCCCGAGTTAGTCGTCGGACCTCCCTCGCGGACCGCAAAAGTCTGTCCCGTCCTCAAATACATGGCCGAGGCGATGTGCACAGTTCCGAGTCATGTCAGGCAGTCGCGACGAACTCATGGCCACTCGCTTGGGGGCTTCGCTCTGCACTAGCAGGAAGCTGTCCTGCGTCCCGAGCGCTCAAAAGCGGGCCGCCCGTCCGCTGGGTCCTGTCTCAAGTCTTTCAAGGCCTGTCAGAAAACACTGAAATCCCCGTCTCTCTCCCCTTCTCCAACGCCTCCTTCAGCCTCAGTGTGCCAGAAATTCGGGACCCAGAACCACACTGACACCGGGAAGCCCCACTGCTTGCGACCCACTCAACACATAGCATAACCCTCAACCCCCCCAACATCAACATCAACAAAACATTCACCTCATAATTCGACTTGATCCAACATGCCGGAAACAGTCATCTCCAAATACCCCTTGATCCTGGTCACCGTCGCCACACGCAGAGAAGGCCTCACACGGAAACAATTCTTCGAGCACAACGAGACCATCTACGCCCCGCTGCTGAAGAAAACCGCGGGCCAAATGCATCCGCTCACGTGGACACGCCGCTATCACGTCGACGAGGACGAGTGCCCGACGGGCGTGCCGAGGCACATCATCGGCGGCTCGGACGGGCTGGACTGGGATTGTTTCGGAGAAATGGTAAGTCGCATCACAAACCTGGATTGCAAACATACCAGAGAAGAAGAAAGAATGAGTAAGAGCATGGGATGGAATGAGACGGAGACAGAAGAGCCGAGCATCGAAAACAGCCAAGAAAACGTTATCCGATACTGGAGCTAACCATCCCCCCTCCCAGACCTTCACCGATGAGCTGCACTACCAGCAATTCATCGCCTTCATCCACAGCGACGAGGCAGCCCCGATCCTAGAGGAGGAAGAGAAGTTCTGCGACGCGCCGAACACGAAGCTGCTCGTTATGAGGAGGGAGGTCAGTATCGGTGAACGGGCGCAGGTGCAGAAGCTGGAGTAATTCAATCGATCGATTCAGCAAGCTACTGGATCGCATGGGAAGGAAGTAGGGAGGAAGTGGTGACGGAGATGAGATTAGATGGTTAGTGGAGTCGATTAGCGTGCGTTGCGAATCATGTTGTAAAAGAAATATAGAGAAAGGGTGAATGGACCAATCTAATCTGCCAACCGAAAACCACTACCATATACTGATCACGCATAATCCGAACCTAGTCCTTACGAATAGGTAGTCCACAGCGTAACCGTTACTACTACCGCCGCCACCACCATAGCTCGCTCTCTCAAAAACGTACGCGTCGCTATACTATAGCCAACGCAATGCTTATCTACAACGACTAAGCATTGCGTATAATGGAGTAGCGGGCCGTTTTCGAGAGTGCGAGCAGATGGTAGTAGAGGGCGGGCGGGTGAAGCTCGCGATGGAGTTGTTGTTGTTGTTGTTGATGGGGGGGGGGGGGGGGGGGGGGGGGGGGGATTAAGCAACGCGGAAACGGAATATGGGGAATGTGGGTGTGGAACTTGCGGCAACTTGAATAAGACATTGCTGTTTTGGGCTGCTTTGGTGAACTCATGTGTTTCTCCTCAGCCATATAAGATGCTTATGCGTAGTCGTTTTATACAATTCTACGAGCTAGTCTTCTCCTCCAGCTGCCCCTTGAGCTTCCTCAACTGCAATTCCGTCCTCCATATCTCATCTCGCAGTTCGCTCGCTGAAGCCAGCCTCCCCTTCAACACCTCATACACCAGCGCGGCGAATAGAACCACGGCGATGGAGACCAGCGGCGCCCACTGGCCGACTTGGTTGATGGTCTCGTTGGTCGACCCGTCGTTGCGGATGTACCACTCAATCCAGCATATAAACGCTACGACCAGGAACGGGGAGATGATGATCCCGGCAAGGAGTGTGAGCAGGGCGAGGATGTCGATGAACAGCCGCAACGAGGCGATCAGGTTCTGTCGGTGTGAGATCCGCCTCTCGCTACGCATGGCAGTGGCTGCGGCGTCCTGGTCACGGCGACTTCCGATTCTTTTCGGCAGCCGCAACGAAGCGCGTATAGTCGTCCAGCTCCTCGCCATATCGCTCTTCAGCTGCTCCCAGATCTTGCCGCGATGCCGCCACAAGTGGTGCGGCTCATGGATCGGGATGCGCATGGCCTCGCTACCCAGTCTGAACGCTGAGACGACGTAGAGGAAGAACTGAGCGGCGGAGAAGACGATGATGGCTACGTAAATCAGCGGCTGAAACTCGTCGTTTGTGTCGTGCTGCACGTTGTGCAGCTTTGCGAATCGCGTTGATGGCGTTGTGACGACGGCTTTGAGCGAGCTGCTTTGCCGGATTGCCTGGCTGGTGTTGAAACACGGGGTGAAGCAGTTGTTGGAGGTCTGTTGCCAGACGGTGTCTGGGTTGTTGAAGATGTTCCAGACTGTGGCGTTCCAGGTGCCTTTCCAGAGGGAAGGCGTCCATCCGTCGCTGGTCTCTGAATCCAGGTCAAGATAGCCAGCGTAGCAGAAACGGAATTGCGGCGCCGCGAGGTTGGTGGTGGGCCATGCTATCAGCGCACAGATGGTGCCGGCAAGCATGCACAGGTTCCAGAGCAAGATCATGTATCGTATGATGACGCTTGACCGCATTGTGCGTGACCATATCTGGAGAGGCAGGCCGACGAGATAGGCAGTCACTACAATTGCGGTGATGGGATCGATGTCGAGCTCAACGGCGTCAGGCTCAACATACACCTCCGGCACGCCAGTCACTAGAGATTCGACGGAGTTGGTGAGATTTGATGTTGAAGGTATGAAGGGCAAGTTGACATTGCCAACTTGAGGCACTTGCGACGGATTGGAGACGATAATGAAAGCATGTATCGCAGCGCTGGCAGCGTAGGCAACAGCACCGGTCAGAAAGATGTTGGAAAGCCATCGAAATCGCAATGTAGCAAATGTGAGAAAGAGTAAAGAGTAGTACAAAAACCGTGGCGTCGGAGCATAGATGTCGCTAATGGGGTAGGCGCACATGATGTTTTGGGCAATTACGGTGAAGTCCGACTGGCTCAGATTCGACGCCAAATTACTGGCTGCTATGTCGGGAAACGTATCATTCTCCATACTTGCTGCCTCCTTGGGATGGAGCTGTCGCAGGCCATTGATGTGTTGTGAGCGATCAACGAGGATCGACCGCGGAGAGATAATTTCGGGACAATTTGCGACGGAACTTTTTCCGTCAGCACTAGTCGATCTTGGTTTAGACCAGGCAGAAGAGCCTCAATGCTTCATAATCTTTACGATAGACTCTCATATGATGGGCTGAATTTTTCATTAAGAGCAAATCAAGATCAAAGACTTTTCAATTCTTTTGTTCTATATACGTGGTATCATTGAATTTATTTAGCATCCAAGCCTTCATGCCTTCACAATAACGTGGTGAGGGGCCTCCTTCTCCTCGGGCTCGCCGAAGATGTTAACAGGCCACCTGGGCTTGTTGGCAATGTATGGAATGTTGAAGCGGCGAGGCTCATCCTTGCCAATCTGCTCGATCTTCTCAAAGTCCTCCTTGGGAAGCTCAATCTCCTTGAAGTTGTCACGGATGCGGCTGGCGGTGACAGACTTGGGGATGACAGAGTGACCACCAACCTGAGCCCAGGCGAGGATGACCTGCGCGGGCGAGGCATTGAGGCGATCGGCGATCTCCTTGATGGTCTTGTGCTGGATGAGCAGGGGCTCACCAACCATGTTGTTACCGAAAGCAGAGTACTCAGTAACGTGAATACCCTTCTCGCCCATCCACTTGATGAAGTCGGTCTGGAGGAGGCGGGGGTGGCGCTCGATCTGGTTGGCAGCGGGTGTGACGCCAGTCTCGTCAATGAGGGCCTGGAGGTGCTCCTGGGTGTGGTTGGAGACACCGACAGCGCGGGCCTTCTTCTTGTCGAGCTTGGTCATAGCCCTCCATGTGTCGACGATGGAGACAGAGTCAAGCATCTTAACGTCACCGTCATCGCGGAGAGGGAAAAGGTTCTGGTGAACATTCTCCTGCTCGTCAAACGCGACGGGGAAGTGAACAAGGTACAGGTCAAGGTAGTCGAGGCCGAGCTCAGCGAGGCAGTCGTCAAGAGCAGGAGCGACATCGTCGGGCCTGTGCTGCGAGTTCCAGAGCTTCGATGTGATGAAGAGGTCCTCACGCTTGATGCCCTCGCTGAAGGCCCTCTTGAAAGCCTGAGCGATCTCCTTCTGGTTGCCGTAGACCTTGGCAAGATCAATGTGCTTGTAGCCGGCCTTGAGAGCCTCGTAGACGGCGGCCTCAACCTGACCAGGCTCAGCCTGCCATGTTCCAAAGCCCAATTGACTGTGGCGTTGCTGTCAATTTGAGCTCACTATGAGGTCAATGGGGTACTCACGGGATGGAAGCGCCGGTGTTGAGCTTTACTGTGCGACCGAGAGACATGGTGTAAGATGCAGATGTGGGATTGAATGGGTAGAGGAAGATAGGAAGCGGAGAAGGGAATGTTTATGTTGATCAAAGAAAAAGATGGAGGGCGCGGGGGATAATGTCGGAGACGTAATGG
Source organism: Curvularia kusanoi (assembly GCA_011058905.1). Taxonomy (NCBI): domain Eukaryota; kingdom Fungi; phylum Ascomycota; class Dothideomycetes; order Pleosporales; family Pleosporaceae; genus Curvularia; species Curvularia kusanoi. Next base: position 149,133 of record SWKU01000012.1, on the reverse strand, counting down.
TGGGGTGGTGGGGTCGGCGCGTCACCGAGTCGACAGGCAGCTCATCGGCGCCATCTCCACGTTCAGCATTGGTTCCGCGTAACAGCGGCTCGAGCAGTCTTCGCCCCCTAAAATTGCGGCCTCCTTGCAATATCATTGGTGGATTACATATGGCTCCGCGTTGTCCTGGTGCCGGTGGGATGAAGTTGTCGGCCTGCTGTGCGAGACATTATGGACCATGAGACCTCTCCAGAACAAATGAACAAATGGTTCCGATTATATGTCGGTAATAATTACTGTACGAGCGTTGCAAGAACATCAAAGACTTCACCACACTTCAAATTCAGAGTGAGATGCTCTACAGCAACGTTGAGAAGTGCTCGTGGCAGTGCAGGGCGTTGGAGATGCGGCTCAAGTGGCCAGATCTCTAGCCCCGCCTACGTCATGCCAGCTGTCGCTCTTTCTCCGAGGCCTGACAGAACAGCAGTGACATCCTGCCCATATGTCAGCGCTTAAGTCCAGATTTTCGCCTCCCTGCAACGTTGCATTGAGCCGCAAGACGCGGCATTAATAGGTGTGGCAAAGGACTTTCTTTCTCCGGCGCGGGAAATTCTTCTAAGCAGGTAACCAACGCGCAATCTAGCTGCGTGGGTAATACCATATCGTGCAGCACTGTAGTATCCTAGCCTACGCTGGTACCGCCGTCCTCTCTTGCATGATCATCGCACATATCGTCTACGTTCATTTCTGCAATATTGTAGCAAGTCATTACTCCAGCGAGCATATAAGCGTCAGAGAACTCATGATTTGGTGCAACGCCTTATATGATAGTACGGCGGGAGGGTCTCTCCGGGACAATCAGTAGCCATAAAAACATGACATGCGAAATGCTTGCAAGTTCACAAAAGAAGAACACTCCCTTCGAAAGTTGACTACAACCTCATACCTTGGCATCCTAGATCTAGCATGGGCAGCGATCTAGCATGGTTAGTCAGCAAGGTGGGCTTCACCTCGACGGGGCACATCACCTGAGCCTATCAACATCTTGCGCATCCACCCGGATAGCACACGCAGCATCTACGGACAAGAAACCTTCATAAGCCATGACCGATACTGCTGATATTGCCGTTGTGTCATTTGACAAGTTCATCCACGGCGACGATGAAGACAAGCGAAAAGTGGCGAGACAGCTGTACGATGCGTTTTCGACAGTCGGCTGGGTTTACTTGAAGGATCATGGGATTCCACAAGAGCGGGTAGATGGAATATTCGGTCTCGTGCGTTGAGAAGGCCATGTCTGACTGTGATGATGGTGCTGATCATGCTCAGGCCAAGACCTTCTTCGATCAGCCTTTGCAAGAGAAGTTCAGATGGCGACTGCAAGACGCTGAGCTAAATCAGGGGTACACAGCTGATGGGGACGAGGCAAATGGTGGCGTGGATCACAAGGAGTGCTACGAGCACCGGCGATTCGCCAATCCATGCTGTCCAACGGAGGCAGATCTACCAGGTTTTCGAACGACTATTGACAGCTTCTACGGACAATGTCTGTCGCTGGGTCTGAATGTTTTAAAGTGTCTGGCAATGGCCATGGAACTTGGTGACGACTTCTTCGACGGCATTACTAAAAAGGCGGATCCTCAGCTGCGCTTGCTCCATTATCCGGCCATCGAGAAGAGTATTATTGAACAGGAAGGCCATGCGCGTATAATACCTCATACTGATTTCGGGCTTTGCACACTACTCTTTCAGGATTCTGTCGGCGGCCTCGAAGTTGATCCTTTCCACACAGGGGACTTCAAGCCTGCATTGCCCATCCCTGGCACTGTCCTCATTAACATTGCAGACCTCATGCAGAGGTTGACAAACGATCGTTGTCGTAGCACGATGCACAGGGTTGTCAGTCCAAAAGTGTCTGGCCCAATGTTGCCCGCAAGATACTCGATGCCTTTCTTCATCCATCCAGATCCCGAGGCGTTGATCGAACCCATCATCAAGGAAGCAGACGAGATTAAAAAGTATGAGACTGTCAATGCTGGAGAGTGGCGAACCTACAACACGAAGAAGAATTACACAAAGTTACCTTCCGCTGCAGCTTGAGCACAAATAACAAAGATAATTCAATCAAGTCATGGAAAGTCTGCGCTAGTTTTTGCCAAAATAATTTTGATCGTTCACTCTGAACGGATACTTCTTTGAACAGCCTACGGGGCAGCCTTTGTGTTTCAAGTCAAGCCACCACCCACTACTTGCGCATCCCTTGCTCAGCAACTCACACTACCACTCTTTGTTCGCGCATCCAATTTTGCCTCATCATAGCCTCGCACTACGCTAATTGCTGTGAGGTAACACGATGAATATATTGGGGTTTGCTGCTTGCACCTGATCATCACAGGCTCACTTTCACCCACTCATCCGCAGGGTCCAGGTGATGTCAGGGTAATTTGCCATAACAACGACTACTTTGCCTACCTTGATTCTTAGCCTCCAATCGTATAGTAGTTAACAGCCGACGGTCAGAGTCCCACTACATCCACTATCGATCACTTTCACTGCTTTCTATTGTTCAGCTGCTCTCCACGATGCGCATGCTGTATGCGCGGCAGGACACGACGTGCCCCAATGGTGGCAATTTCTACAGATGTTCCGGCGGCTTCGTTGGGTGCTGCCTAGTCGAAGCATGCAATCCTGGGGCTGGATGTCCAGCAGACAAGGACACATCACCAGATCGATGTAGGTAGCCGTGATTACCTACAAGATTAGCATGCTCATCTTCAGTAGCCTCTGGTCTAGGGTCGTCAAGCACAACATCGGTCGCGACGGTAGCGACCACTCGTGCAACTGCAACTCTTACTTCGTCAACGCCCACCACAGATAGCTCGGTCTCGTCAACGTCAACAACATCGACTTCAACAACGTTGTTATCGACAGAGCCAGCATCAAGCAGCTCGTCAGACGCGAGTGTAGTCAGCCAGAGCTCGTCTACAGGAATACCAACATCTACAGCTGCTCCAGGTGTGACACCAGAGCACAGCCACACACCCACAGCAGCAATCGTTGGCGGGGTCTTGGGAGTGATCATCTTGCTTATAGTGATCATCGGTCTGGTCTTCTGCATTCGGCGGCGAAAGCGCACAAAGGTCTATAAGGCAGCAGTCTATCCGTCACCGCTCGTCGGAAGTGACATGTCACCACAACTTCCCGGTAGGCACATCCGAATGTCGAGCCATGTAGTACACCACACTGACAGCCAATAGCTTATCAGGAATCGAAAACTCCAAGACTTGCCGGGGCCTCCGGGCTTTTGGGATCGAAGCGGAGGCTCTCGCGTCACAGTGACCGAGAAATGCCGCCTGCAGCTGAGCTGGGAGAGACGCTACCGAGACATATTCTTTATGCTGAGCTGCCTGCAGACGACTATCGTGTTCGTGACGTTTGAGAGTTGGATAATCTGGTCGTAGGGTGCAACGATGGATGTTGTGCTGGCTGTACGAGGTGGACGAAAAGCGCATTTGGCATGAACAATCCATTCATAGCTCTGGGATATGTGTAATACTCTAATGGCGTAGACAGTGCTGCCCAATCTCGTAATGAGAAGGCTGCAAGTGTGTCGAAACACGTGATCGTTGGTTCTAAGGACGTGAGCATCACATTGATCATCATCGCGTGAATAATGGAACGAAAATGCGCAGCAAAGTGTTCCCAAACTCGTGTCCTGGATGAGTTTGTGTACTGAAGTTCGGCCCTGTTGTAGCTTGCAAAATAGCTTGACCGCAGTTTGACCGCGTGCCCCACTGACGTCACGTTCGCTGTCGAAACTCGAAATCACGACGTACGAAGTTTGATTCAGCCGTCTGCTGTCGCCCTTGCAACACCCCTGAGCCAGCACACAAAACACAACAGCATGTCAGACCAAGAAGCAACCGCTGCAGGTGCCGCGCAGGCGCAACCCAAGAGTTTACCCCGCTACTTTCGCAACGATGCACCGTTGGGGCAACGCGACCCTCACAAGCAGCTGCTAGCGTCTTTAGATCGACTTATTACGGAGCATCCACCACACAAGATCCCCCCTGGCGGTGGTCTGTACTATGGGCCCATCTCGGTGGCCTACTTGTTTTACGCTCTCCACAACGTGTATCCAGATCTTAAGCTGGATGATTACCCGCTGAACACATGGTCAGCAGCATACATCGAGCAAGCGCAAGCAAACATCAAGGAGTTTCCTCCACCATCGCCCAGCAAATGCGGCGTTTCAAATGATATTATGTCGTTACTGGCTCTATATGCCGTGACTGCCAAGGACAAAGACACTGTTCGTGAACTCTGCGATCATGCCGCTGTGTTGATCGAACCAGAAGCGGCCAACGAGTGGCTGTACGGGCGCGCTGGCTACTTGTATCTTCTCCGCCTCGTTCGTGGTGCCTTCAAAGATAGCAAGGAGATCACCGAGCTTATCGAAGACACTGCAGATGAGGTTATTGGAAATATCATGGACAGCCCACGCCCATGGAAGTGGCACGGCACGGCGTACGTGGGCGCTGTGCACGGCGCAATCGGAATTATTACACAAATTGTTCTCACAGACAAGTCCTGGGCGCCCAAACTCCAGGCTGAGTTGACAGTTCTTCTCAGCTACCAGTATGAGAGTGGCAACTTCCCATCGTCTCTTCCGCCCGGTAAGGACCGTCTTGTGCAAGTCTGCCATGGAGCGCCTGGCGTTGTTTCGTCGCTGCTTGCTATCCGACCGTACTTTCCGGATATCGTGGATCGCATCGACAAGGTCATTTCGAAAGCCAGAGCCTGCATATGGGAGCGAGGTCTGTTGACTAAGGAGCCTTGTTTGTGTCATGGCATAACAGGCAATGCTTTGGCGTTGGAGGATGAGCAGTTTGAGCACTTCATGACCTACACGACAAGGCACGAGATCAAGTCGATGGCCAAGGACAATATGTTGGAGCCGTCTGACGATCCATCTGCTTTGTGGTGTGGTGAGGCTGGACGCGCTTGGGCGTGGGCTGTGGCAGACAGGCGATTACCCAAGCGTCTGCTCGGGTACAACGACATATGAGAATATATGGCATCAGGGGTCAAAGCTGGATTTTGATCATAACGATGGAATGTCTGCGAAGTGATAGATTGAAGAAATAACGAATCTCGTTTTGCCAGGGCTGGTTAGTGCACCGGTAGAGTCATGGCCGGATGCATTGTTATAGCTAACAAACCTCAGTACTCAACGTTATAATGATTGTGCACCACTTCAACTACGGCGTGACTTACTCCAATGCTTATTCATCGCAGGAAATAACGTCATCAGACATTAGGGAGAGGCTCTGCATCCTCGATGTACCTGGTCAATCCCTTGAAGGCCGCCACAAAGAGAGTCCATGCGTCGACCTATCGGCAGTGCAACATCTCGCTGTAGTACTGCTTCTGGCATGTCCCACCAGCCTCAACGACGACTCCTTCATATGTCGGACTGCTCTACCGACTGCGTGGCACACTCCTTTCAGCCGTGTCTCTGAGCACACAGCGCAATCTGCGTTTCCATATAAGCGTTCACCGCGAAAAGGGGCTTCTTCCTGGCCAGCGCTCTCCAACGTTACACAAGTCGGCTGTGTGAACAATAGATCCGAAACACCGCTTGTGCTACACGAAGAGGGAGTCCACCCATCCTATATGGAAAGTCCTGATTTTCCAAGGCAGATAATTTCTCTTGTCGTTCTGTTTGCTTCCTTGCCACGTGCTGGCATCGGACAGAGTTTGATCTGCATTGTGTTTAGCCTTTACCATCGCATCTGCCCAACATACACAGACCTCAACTCAATCTCATCACAAGTTTCCGTTCACTACATGCGCTGCACTCCACTTTACCCAGATACCCTGTAAGTCATGCTTTCTTATTACAGCGTCCCGAACCAAGATAGTAGTGGCCCCGCAATGCTTCGCTACCACCTTTACATTTCCAACACAAGGGTTTGTAGCTGGCCTTGGCACGCGTCTTCGCATCATCGAAAACATCAATAGCGTATGAGCAAGCCTAAGCACGTACGCCAATACCGATTATCCAGCGCAGGCACTAGTCTGGACTCGAAGAATTGCTCCAATCACCCCAATTCGACATTCTCCGCACCCAGATTCATCTATTACTCGTGTCGAAGGGCATGACGTATCCTCAATCGCAGAATGTTATCAATATCATGGTGCAGGGTTCTGACATCGATCTGGCAGGTTTCAATACCCCTCTTTCCATCTCAGCATGCCCATAACCTGGCTTTATTGCCTTGTATTAGTACTGGTGTTTGCATCTTCAACAGCTTGTACGCCATCACAGACAATTCGTCGGCGACAGACCCGTGACGGTATCGTGAGGGGTATTGATGGAAGAGACCAGGATGGTAGGAGAAAAATTGCTGTTTCTGCTCTCTTTGACTGATCCAAATATTAGGCAGCCTTTTCCTTCGTCTGGACGTGCGGAACATGAAATCCAACTACCCTGATCAATGGAATCTTTTCATGCTAGGTCTCGATCAACTTCAAACCTCGGACCAAGGAGATCCTTATTCGTACTATGGTATTGCTAGTAAGCTCATGGTGCCAGATGATGAGCAAGAGAAGAAGGGCTGACAGAATAGGCATACACGGCAGGCCCTACAGGACGCACTTAGACGCGCCCGGAATTGCAGGCAAGATCGGAACCACGGGGTACTGTCCTCATAGTATGGGTTTATTCCTAGGCTGGCACCGTCCTTATCTGGCCTTATTTGAGGTTGGATGCGCACCTAATGTTGGCCAACACGTACATACTGACAAGTCCCAGCAAGTACTCCATTCCCGCATCCAGACCATCGCAGAGCATGCGCCTTCCAATCAGATAGACCGCTGGCGATGGGCAGCCCATTCGTTCCGCATTCCCTACTGGGACTGGTCTCAAGGCGATCGGAGCGGCGAGGTTCCCGACTTCTTCATGACGGAGACCATCATGGTCGAGACACCTGAAGGGCGCAGAATGCAAATGTGGAACCCGCTGTATAAATTCGACTTCAAGCCTGTGCCGGCACAGGGTTTTGACGGCAAGGCAAGCTCGTCAAACAACAATGAAGAAGTCACTGCTGACGCAAATGAACCAGTGGACACAGCTGAATCACACAGTCAGGTGGCCGGCATCCGATAATGATTGGGAAGACTCGCGCCAAAGCGAGTTTGCACTGAGCTTCAGAAACATGCGGCGCCAGATCCAGGATCAGGTGGCGCTCGCCTTCCGCCAGACCACCCTGAATGGCTTCTGGAAAGCCATTGAGGAAGTCCATGGCTGGGTCCATGGAGCCATTGGCGGTGGCTACTCGGCTGAGCAAGGCGGGAAAGGGCATATGTGGCCGTTGGAATACTCGTCGTATGAGCCACTCTTCTGGTTGCACCACGCGTATGATCTCTTTCTATCCCCCTTCCCCCGGTTCAGAAACTAAATTATCGGAACACAGTAATGTTGACCGTCTTTTTGCCCTCTACCAAACACAGAACCCCACGCTCACCCTGCAGCGCTCCAACGTTGGCACTGCAGGTAACGTCTTTGTCGCCGATCATACTGAAGTCGACGGCAACACGCCACTTCTCCCCTTCCGCATCAGCCCAGGTGTGTTCTGGACCACCAACGAGGCCATGAACTGGCGCCGCTTCGGCTACGACTACGCCGAGACACGCAACACGGATCCCGCAGCCGCACGAGCAACCGTGGCGCAGCTGTTCAGCGGGACAGCGCGGGAGCGGCTTGCATCAGGTCAGATGAATGGGGTGTTTGCAACACAAGACTCTTTGCTGGATGATGCTGATGATAGCGCGGCTGCTTACACGGATTGGAACATCAAAGCTGCAGCGGCGCCGGAGTTTCTACCGGCCTCGTTCAGCGTGCAATTCTCCCTGGTTGGAGATTTCTCGTCCGACAAGGCGACGAATGTGGGTATGTGGGCTGTGTTGATGCCAGGCGGGCATGGCGAGGATGAGCTAGTCGGGAGTGCGGGAGAGGAGAAGATAATGGGCGGTGTGAGTGCTGCGGAGAGGACGAGAAGTGGGACCGTAAGTTTGACGAGCAGTCTACTTGACCAGGTGGAATCCGGTGCGTTGGAGAGTCTGGATGAGCGCGATGTGGTGCCGTTCTTAAAGGACAAGTTGAGCTGGAAGGTTTACTCGGTGGGTATAACTTTCTTTTTGTGGCCGGATGGAAGATTCTGGAGATGATGGAGGCGCTGACAGAGACAGGGCGACGGTGTGCAGCTACCGAATACGTTCATGGATGCCTTCAGGATCGAAGTCACCAGCCAGACTGCAAGGGTTCCTAGTGATCCCGATGAAGCAATTGAGTACAGGAACGGCACTGTTTCGCACATCGAGGTAACGGCAGGCAAGAAGGGTGGTGTGGACTGAGGTGTGGACTGAAGTGTGCGTTTATGTATTCTTAACTTTTGTAGCTTTTTGCCTTCATCGTTGCTTTCCGCTAAACTCGCTGGCAGATGTAATCTCTACACATGTAATGGGCACATACCCTCCTCCTTGCGGCGCACATTTCGCGCTCGCGCATTTCAGAACTCAGAGTGACCTAAGAATAACTGGGGTAAGCTGATATGCTAAGCTTACGACCGAGTAAAGCTTTGAAAATTGCGTGTGTTGTTGGTTTGATCCCTGACACTTCACCTCATACGCGATCGTCCTCAGCAGCGCCTTCAAACCACGATTGACCAGGTAAACCCCACTTGGGTTTCCTTTCCAGTCCGCCCTCATAATCTCACTCACTGACTCTTACTCCCGACTCCGTATACAACTGCTCCCTCTCCAGCATCAAAGTTGCTTTTCCGTCCCGCACCCGGCCCAGCTCACCCCGGATATTGAACTAACCCCGCGGCGCCCCACACCCCAGCACCACCGATTGGCCAATGCCCTCAGCCACACCAAACCCCGTTGACCTGCAGACCATCGCGCCCCACAATTCCTTGACCTGCAGACCGTCCCCAATATCTCTCGCGACCTGCAGACCTGCAATTCATAAACACCTCAACCTTTGCATCCAAAAACGCAACCCGCAATGAACGGAGACTTTTCCTTCCCTACACAATGACATCGCCAACCCACCTCCTCCTCCGCGGCCGGCCAAGCCATCTCCCTCGCCTCCTCCACCGCGCGCAGCAATCGCAGAAAGTAGTAGTAGTAGCAGCAGCAGCACGTGAGCAGGCATATTCACCATATATCATCTCCTCCCGGCGCAGCATCTCCACCTCGCAGCCCAACCCATCAAGCTCTCTCCCCCGCCCCATTGGAACCCCCATCCTCTCGCTGGGCCCCAACCACTCGCGCACAATGTCCACCGCACCCCCCTCTAAAGACTGGTCCGCAGCCCAATACCTCCTCTACACCACCGAGCGCACGCGCCCCGTCCACGACCTCATCGCCCAAGTCCGCCCGCACCTCACCTCCCACCAAGCCCCCGTGATCTACGACCTCGGCTGCGGTCCTGGCAACAGCACGTCCGCTCTCCTCTCCGCCTTCCCTGGTGCGCAAATCACGGGCGTGGATTCCAGCAGCGACATGCTGAAGAAGGCGCGTAAGGAGCTGCCTGATGTGCCCTTCACGCAAGCCGATGTTTCAAGCTTCTCCCCAGACTCGTCCCCGGACTTGCTCTTCAGCAACGCCGTGTTCCACTGGCTGCGGACGCCGCAGCGCCTGGCCACCCTGACACGCCTCTTCTCCGACCTGCGCCCAGGCGGCGTTCTCGCATTCCAAATGCCGGACAACTACACGGAGCCCAGCCACACACTGATGCGCACCGTTGCACTCCGGAAAGACACGCCTTGGGAGCGTTACTTCAGCGATACGGCTGTTGGCGAGTTGACTGATAAGCAGCGCCCGGATTTAGACCCCATTGAACCCGCTTCCGCATACTACAACGCGCTTTCAGCCCTCGGCGCTGTGAATCTCTGGCGCACTACCTACTCGCATGTGCTCACTGACGCGAAAGCGATTGTGGAGTGGGTTAAGGGGTCGGGTTTGCAGCCGTTTCTGCAGAGGATTGGGGATGAGGATGCGAGGAAGGCGTTTCTGGCGAAGTATGAGGAGGCGCTGAGGGGGGAGTATCCGGTTATGGCGGATGGGAGGGTGCTTTTGCAGTATCCGAGGTTGTTTGTTGTTGCGGTGAGAGGGTAGGGGGAAGCAGGGATTGGGCCAGGGGATGGGGTGATCGCGTTGTACAGTACGAGTATAACTTATCTTTCTACATGTTTACTTCGCGAGCTGGGCCCTGCTGGCTATTATATCCGCTTGAAGACGAGTACAGCACAGCGCACCACCACCCGCTTGCTCTCTCGAAAACGGCCCCCCTCCCCTCTGGAAATGAAGGCAGTCGATAGCCTGTTATAGTTCAGGCTTGGCGGCGGGTTCTCTCATTACAATTCATGCTAAGTTTACAGCCTGGGTGAGGTTACACGAGTGAATCTTGCAGGAGGCGGATGTAGCCTAAATTGGGTTTGATAGTTCAGTTAGGGTAAAAGATCAGACCTCATTCAGGCTGCATCCGCCTCCTGAAGGATTTTGAAGAGTCTGTAAGGGTCGGCTTGCGGCACGACGACTCTGGGCACAGCGGCACAGCGGCTCGGCGCGATGCGCCAAGCGGGCCAGTGAATCCTCCCAGCGGTGACATATAACATTGCGGTTCTAACTCAAGCTCATATCTGCTCTCGCTGATTCCACCCTAGTAGGATCATATCCAAACCGCAGCAAACAGCAGTCAGACCGCCATTACCTATCTTGTCAGCAAGGCCAATCCACAAACGCAAAAAAGCCTTAGGTCCACTCTCGCCATGCGCCTGGCTTCCCAGTCCATATGGGCCCTCGTAGGTTCCTCTGGCTACCTTTCCACCATCGCCAACGCCGCCGGTATCGTGGACATTGGTCTGGTTTTCCCCCGTAACGACACCACGTATTCGCCAGACGACAACTTCCCTATTGTATTCGCCGCTCAGAACTCCAAGCTGCTTGAGCATCTCAAGCCTTTGATCGACTACCGGGTCCTCAATATCACCGGGCCCACCGAGGACACCGAAGTCCTCATTGACAGCCACCGTGAGTTCAACTTAACCAGCGCCTCGGAGCATGACCCCTATCTCTTTTGGCAGCGCGTCGATCTTCAAGGCGAGGGCAAGTTTCGGGTCATCTGGAAGCCATACTGGTCATCGTGCGGCGAATACAACCAACAAATCTACCTAGCGCGCAACCGCACGGAAAACAACTTTTTGGTCGACTTTGAGGTCAGAGCGGGTGGGCAGAAGGTGGACCTCGTGGCTGCTACCAATACTGGCAATATCACAGACTGCCCCAACAAGGGAGCGGCCATCAACGTGACTGACAGCACACTCAAGGCTCTGGCTACGAAGCTCTCTGCGCCACATGAGACTTGTGCGGTTCTTGGCTCTTCGTCCCCCACACCAACCTCGAATCCCTGCAAGGTCAAGATCGATAAGGCTACGGTCGAGAGTATGGCAGCCGAAAACCTCAGGCAGGACTGCGTCGGTTTCTGGGCACCGAGTCACTGTCCGAAGGAGGAGACTGGTCTTGCCAATCCCAGATTTGCTATCGCGGGAGTTTCTACTCTCGCTGCGGTTTTTGGTGCTGCACTTCTCCTCGCTTGATTAGACCCGTGTACGTCGGTTCGCGTCATCTCGTCTAGGCAGAGTAGCACGTACTGTTGAATATCACCCTTAGGTACGGCACGGTACGGTACGGCACCATCTCTTACTTCTACCTGCGTAAGGCCAGCCAATTTGCGGGGAGTCAAGAGATGTATCGACTGATCCATGGAAGACATCGTGAGACACCACCAGACTCTCGAGCATAAGTCATGCGCTGTCAGCGACCGGTGTCTTGTTGATATTGATGGTGTGGTAATGTTCAGGCTGGGAGACCAAGACGTCATCGATGTCATGAATGGATCCATCGAGCGGTTTGCCAGTAGCGGCCGCGTCGGTGCAAAGAGCGTTATGTCTTGCTCCGGAACGACGTTCAGCATGCACGTGAATGCCAAGTGGGATATCTATCAGGCGCTTTCGAGGGATACAATAAGCAGAGATTGAGAAGATTAGAGAACGCGGAAAGCGTAGCCATCTGAAGAATTATAAACTTTAAATTCTGCGCTACTTGGCCTCGGAGACCTCCAGCTGAAACGCTGTATCTTAACAACTTGTATTACTCCAAGTATTTACTGATAGCTGATGAGATGTATCCTAATTCTCTCGAGTTGTCATTCAAGTGACTTTCATGCTATCTGGACGATAGAATCTGTGAAGTATGCAAAATTCTTGAAGGAAGACAAATAGGAACAGAACGAAGACCCTCGATCAAGCGGACTTGACTCCTGTCCACCAAAACACTCACAGCTGGCGTTAATCTCGTAGTGTGGATGCTGTCCTCAATAAATTTTCCAATACACGTTTTGGAGGATGCTAGTATGACAAATGTTCTTGTGTTCTTGAACTTGAAAATTATAGAGGCTACACTCAATTATAATACCTAGCTCCTTCGGTTTGTCGCTGAGCTTTACTCATAGACATGATACTGATCCCTATTTCCACGCAGTCGAATTGTCGAAATCAGATGTTGCGTCAGTACGCTATAACTTGATCTCATACTAGGGGCGTTCTAGTCTTAGCAGAGCTCTCTAAAGAATGAATCAAGGTAAGTCTCAGCTAGCTATCCGCTATGTGTGAAGAAGCGATACAACAAGTGTTCACACGGCACATTGTCTGTAACCACCCGTTGAATCCTGCCCGGTGAATCTTTGGCAGAGGCCGAAATTATTTTTGAGCCGACAATCTTGCTGTAGTAGCAGTACTACTGATGTAATAACGTGCCTGTGCTTGAAGTCAATACCTGTGACAAATAGGTCATTCAGAACGGTCACAATGTCGTCCATGTCGCTTTGTTTCTTTCTCTTAGATCACCGGACTTTGTTTCGACTAGTTGTGTATCATATGAACGAATCCAACAAGTGACTCTGATTAGATCTACGCTCAATAACAAGTAAGAAAAACCACATTTGACCACGATCACGATTATCCAGAAAGATGCAAGAAAGAGTAGGAAACAATGATCAGGCTGTAAAGATTGGTGTCTATAGACTTGATTGCCCGTCGTTCTGAGAAGTATACAGTGGTCGCGCCGCTTTTCTTCACCAAAATCACGATAATCTTGGACTTGAAGGGAAAATAACGATGCAACAGAAGATTGCGCATTTTGAATGATATTGGTGAGGAACGCGACATGCCAGCACATCATGCAGCACACGTGTCTTGGCGTCTCGCCGATCTTACAAATCGGTCAGAGCCTGCTCCTACCTTCATGATTGCGCTGAATCTACCTCATATTGTTCGCAATAAACTGTCAAATCAATCTGTGCGACGGCTCTGCGCTGCCTACACTGTGTTTGTTCGTGGCGTCTATTTCTCAAACGAACCCCGCAAGGCCAGCAATGGCTTCCAAAGATACCTCTGTGTCGGATGGACAGGCTGCAGTACTCGAAAATCATCGATTGAATTGCTCTCTCGACCAGATACGACTCATTCAATTGGACCCCAAAGCCGACACGGAGAGCCAGTCGTCCATTATAACAGCCAGTATTGGTATTTTTCCACTCAACAATACTGTGCCTTACATCGCACTATCGTACGTCTGGGGGACAGACGAGCCTCCGAATACCATTATGCTAGACGGTCAACCAATGCGCGTGCGCAACAACCTTTGGAATTTTCTGGACACCTTCTGTCGTGAGGGGAACGCCAGCTACCTGTGGATTGATGCTTTGTGCATTAACCAGTCGTACACTCCTGAACGAAACCATCAAGTGACTTTGATGGGCCAAATCTACTCTCAAGCAACGAAAGTCATCGCATGGCTTGGAATGGATCCTGACTTGGTCAGAGAGGCTGAAGACCTCGCAGGCGCGGGTAGGACTTCTCGCGCGCACCCGGTGTTCTCCAACGCAGATTACTGGCACAGAGCTTGGATTCAGCAGGAGTTCATACTGGCAAAAGAAGTGGAAATCCGTTGCGGAAAAGTGACTCTGTCCACTGAATTCGTGAATAATATGTTGACTGCTCGTGGTTTAATTGCCGCTCTTTTTATGACGTACCGTCTGCGGATAGGGCAAACCCTCCGCTTTCGACGAAATCGATTGGAAGGTGGGCCCTTCTATGATATCAGTGAAATCATGGACTTGACTTACCAGAACGCGGGTCGATTGGAATGTAGTGACCCCAAGGATCAAGTCTATGCGTTTCTTGGCTTAATCGATAAAGAGACTCTTCGGAGATATCCTATCAATGTCGACTACAATATTTCGAACTTCCAAATGTACGAAGTACTTGCTGCGAGACATGAGAAAATGGAGAGTGACGGGTGGTTGAAAAAGACTTCTCCAGGTCCTTTGCACGGCACTCCCACTTTGGTACGTTTGAAACGTGTACTAGGGTGCACATAGAAAAGGTGGATGAGAAAATATAGATAAGCTACAGTCCATAGGATCAGAAAACAACAACATATCACTCTACTATGTCGATTCACCCGCCTAGAAGAAAGTCTGCGCTTTCCTATTGACATCGCGCTTTTTTTCCCTCTACCTCCGCTTCCCTACTCAGAAATCTACTTATCCTCGCGCTTAGAATCGAGTAATTAGCAGTCAAAAATTCATGAGTCTGGAAGTCGTAGTCGAGCAGTAACAGTGATCACCAACCTGTCCTTAGTAGAGCCGAACAGAGACACAACCGAGGGGTCAGAGGCGACTACAAGGCCAAGTCATGCCTTCACTCGTGTGTTTTCGTAGACTGACTACGTTCGTCCGAAAGCCTACACATTCTCATCGTGTCATACCTCAGATCAAGCCTTTTGCACTTCGTTACAACCAGGGACACACAACAAAAAGGTCTGAATTAGGCGAGAGGCTCTGGTCAAATCAAAGAAAACACTTAGCCTATCTCTAAGACTGACAACAAAACCTGCCATCAAACAACGAACCTTCCAGGCATTCCCACCAAGCTACTTCATTTGTCGCTCAGGATGTGGAGTTGAACCAAATCACCACGAACACTACTGGGCATGACGCTGGTGTTGGTAAAATGGGAGTTCTCTCGCAGAAAAGGAGCCATAGATGGCATGTATATACTGACACCCTACAAGACGTCCGGTAGTTCTGGCGGATGAGAAGCTGGAGGCATAGGGAGCCAGCATCATGCCGTTGGGTAATTCGGGCATGCTTGATCGTAGTCCACTTACCCTACTTCTTCCCCTTCCCACTTCCTACGTCCACTCAACTCAGATGCGTCAAGTTTCTCGAAGTGCCACACCAGACATCACGGCCATAGAAGAAGGTGTATTTATCTCGCCCCTGGACCTCTACAAGCTCTTCTGCTCTATAATCTAGACGGACACGTTCTGAGCCTCTGCCTCGATGAATCCTGCCCTGGACATCACCTTTTCATTTTGATTACCTGCCACTTTTGCTACATCTCCCTATGCTACCCCCCTCCCACACTTCAAGCTCCGACCATATGGTTCTATGATGACCACGTATTATCACGCAGACTACCTACCTGCAGGATTTGGATGATCCATTCTCGCAGCATGTGCGTCTCAATCAATTAGTCCGCTTCACAGGGCCGTGCTGTTAATGTTATCTATCAGTGCACAAAAGAGGCATGAGGAGTACCTATCGAAAAGCCGCTTGGGGAAGGCGCATCGTCCGATGAGTTTTAGCTGTTCCTTTGGTGGAGCGCCACAACCCTGGGATGGCACATATCAAGTACATGCGGTAGTATCAAATGGTCTGTGGTAACGGTACGTGCATGTGCAAGAAAGAAAATGGAAGTTGGAAGCGGGAATGCGACAGGGATGTTGGTCATTCATTGATTGATTTGTTGGTCGACTAGTTACTTCACATGCTGCTTGACGCCCCAGCCGCACCCAAAGCCTCGCAGGATCTGTCGAGGCTGCAGGTCCACCAGAGGCCCACCAATGCAAGACTACCGTGTTCAGCGTGGCATCAGCCGTACGTAATGCTATCTGCTATGTGTTGTGTACGGCCGATCGACTTGGGATTTGCAGCATGGGTCTTTACGAGTACCTGCGGAAAGAATGCGTTGCCTGCGGAACGAACGCGGGGCCGAGAGGCTTGTGACAGCTTCCGGTGCCGGATGGCTAGCCGTCTCCTCGAGCGGCTCTGCAATGTGCAACTGCATCGTTGATCGATACCGACACGCATGTACGAATGTATAGGAGTGGCCTAGTTCGTGGTGCTAGTGTTGCCTACCCTTGTCTTGTTGATATCGTTGGGGTCGTGAATGTCATTCAGTCGTTGTTGGTTGCAAGCGCCATGAGCGCCATAACTCTCTACTCGCAGGTTGCCAGCATCTTCCTCAAAACTCCCATCAGGGTCCCGTTCTCTAGCGCAGCAGCCACTCTCTCCTTGTCGCCCAGCTGCTTGTTGACTGCCTCATCGGTGCTGTGCGTGCCCTTCTTGATGCGTACATCGATGCGGAAACGGGGAGGGAGGGCCTGCTCGAGCCGGACACGCACCCCCAGGCCAATAACGGTAGCTAGCGAGCAATGGGTGATGGTTGGCGTGATCTCAACGACAACCGTGCTGATGGAGGATTGTGGGGAGACAGGGGGCAGGATACGAATGTCTGGCAGATTCACCACAGCTAGTGAGCCGAGTGACAGCGGGTGCTCGGGGTCAGAGATGGTGGAAATGAGGTCTGTCACGCTACAGTCAGCCTACAGGTCTCCCACGCGCTCTGACATGTGACACATACCATAGATCTCCTGTTCGTCAATGTTCTCAGCAACGTCGTCATCGGAATCACTCGCCGACAGCGGGTCGTCGAACGGGTCGCTCAAGTAATTGTAGCGCGGTACCAAGTCATCAAACAGCCCTGCGCCTCCCTCATCGTGCTTACCAGCATTCGACTCGCGACGGCGAGAGGGCAGGTCAGAGGGGTTCAGGATAGTGGGGTTGGCGTTGTCCTTGTCGAGGTCCATGGCGGCGGTAGCAACGGCTTTGGTGCCAAGCGATGGGTGTCAGTGTAGGATGTTGGGATGAAACTAGCCGCAAGCTGTTGTCACAGAGTGTGCCTAGCAAAGCGTGCCTGCATCGAAAGTGCTGTATACTGTTTCGCCGCCACAGACTTTGGGGGAGAGCCACCGCCAAGGAAAAACACCCCACCATTCCGAGGAGCAGCTCGTCATCGCAAGCTGCTCTACCTTAGTACGGGCGCGCTCTGCTCCGGCGAAAGCAGGCAAGCCGCGGACTCTGAATCAACGATTGGCAGCTTTTCCACCACCACCAAACAAACGGCCGACGGCTGCGACCAAGCAGGCCGCTTATCAATACGAATCGCAATAATTTCCCGACAGATTACCCGCTGCCACAGGGGACGTCAATCGATTGTGGGGTTCACACCCTCATAGCCTCATCAGCGCGCCAAAGCGTGCCTAGCGCCATCCTACGAGTATCACCAGGAATCTCCTGCAAGTCATTTATTGTTTTCGCTTCTTCTCACACCGTACAATCCTGCCGCCATTATATGACGGTCCTTCTTCGCAACGATTGGTAATGCTTTCTTCAGCAGCCAAGAACAATTGCATGTCCCGAGTTTAATGATTGGTGCGCAAGCATCCACTCTTACGGGTGTTTGCTAATGTGCGGTGACTTGCGTCGATGTCAAGCAGGTGGCTACATATTGGTATGGCTTGGGTATGGCTTGCTGGGAACCCTGTTTAGGGAAGGTATACCACAAGCATTAGCTCCTCTATGCAGCTCATGCATTAGGGGTGACATTTGACAGCTTCTGCCGCTAGACGCGTCGAAGCCTGCTACCCGTATCTTCCGTAGCGCACGTGGAAACGCTTGCAGTTCGATACATGATGCACCAGGACAACACTGCTGTCGTCTTAGCCCTCGATGATCACTGCAACAAGGTTTCCCTGTGCTCGCTCAGGTACGCGGCCTCGACGAGAGCACCCCCTGCCCAGGAACCTGGGATTGCAGCGCCAATGATGTGGTTGGCCGCACACGTGCCGAAGTTGCAACGATTCCACCAGGTTTTGGTCGCGGGAGCAGCCGATGAGATTCGTTCTCTTGCGAGGTCTCACCGGAAGTCACATGACCAACATTGAGTTTCTAGGTATTGCCTAGGTAAGGTGCTTGGACGAAAAGGAGTCGCGGACGAAATGTCAGCGTGGCATACCGAGGGCGTTCCTGAGCCCATGGAACAACCTTGTCGCCGCGAGTCCACTGTCGAGGCACATTCTGGACCTAGCAGTGTGCAGTCGCCCAAATCTTACCTTCAGCGGGACACACCGGTTGATCAGCCGCGCTGTTGCAAACAGAAGTCATGAGAACAGACCCGGCGATTTGGTACCCAAAACGTCAGCCTTAAGCAGATGCTGTAGTAATCAGTAGGAGTAGTATTGCATGGCTTCATGCAACGCCCTGACACTCCGTACTCGGTTCGTGCAATCCGCATCTAGCACAATGTCGCTACCAAATTTCGCGTTCGTGGAGGCGCACAAAAGCGTCCGTGAGGAAGAAGCTGTGACTTCGAGAAATGTCGTTTATGCGGGCTACCCTCGATGGTGAGGCGCCAGCCGTCTGAGCCCTGCATCCAAGGCCGCTTTTAATTCGCCGAGGTTGCATCTCGAATGCATCCCGATTCAGTCATGGTTCTGCCACAAGTGCAGGCGGGATCAGCTTCATGCCCAACCGAGCGAAAAGCTTTGTCAAACACGACATCGAATCTGAGATCGTGGAGACGTGGCCGCCGGATGGCATGGGAAGCCGAAGCACGCATTTTCCAAGCACTTCGGACGCCATGAGCATCGCCTGCATGGCCTTGTGTCAGTTTCGCCTCAGGCCATGGTGGTGGTGCAAGACACGGATAGACCAAACATCGTTTCTACCCCTTTACTCCTACAGATCTGCCTTCCCTGATTATGTTGTGAAATGATCTCATCCCATCCTATTAAGGGCCAGGTATGCCATAGGTTTCGACATCGAAGCTGACAGGAAGCGGAGTGCAATTTCTAGCGACGGACAGGCCAGCCATGCCGTTCGCAGTGCTATCGACCATGGAAGCTTCCAAAGCTATGCTTTGTACGACGCTCCACTTGGGGCAAATGGCAAGGGCACCTCGAGAACAATTAAGGTTGTTGGAGGCGCGCGAGCACGACTCGGCCCTGCTTGTCGCCTATCAGAGGTGGTCCTGAAGGCTCTTGAAGCCGGGTGCGTGAGACGTCAAACGGGCGGCAGTGTGGCTCTTGAATTTCTCGCCGCACGGCCCAGCCAGTGCACCCCGCCACTGCTGTCTTGGTCCTCTAGACGTACGTACTTCGTACGTTGGGGGAGACAAGCTGCTGAAATGTTTTGCGCCTAAGAACGCTGAGTGAGAGCCCCGTGGCGCGGTGCGACGAGCATGTCGCCGGCTGTCAGACGTTGGTCCTCATCGTCCCATCCTTAATAGCAGCGACATCCCCCAACACTGCGCCCGAAATCTTTTCCGGAGACTCTTGTTCCTCATCTCCACTTTACCAGAACAAGCGCGCCAGCACACCCCTACGGGCCAGCGCCAGACACCCCCACAGCACCCTAACGGCAGTTCCCAGGTGCTGCGGCACGCTCCTGCAAGTCGCATCCATCGTCCCCTCACGACAGGGCGTTCGTTTAACCTCGCCCGCCCGGCCTGCATCTGCCCCTTCAAACACTCGTAGCCTGCACACAGGCGCCACTGCACGCGTGAACCACGCTGCGCACCTGCTACTCTCGATCCACGAAACCCCGGCATGCCAGACGTCGACTCCACCTAGGTCCCTGTATGCCTTGATCTGCCCGTATAACCTAACACTGCCCGGCGCTGCGGACATTTCGCTCCCGCTGTAAGATTATACATTAGCATCTGCGAGTGGCACCATTTCAGCTTCCAGCTGAACTCTGGAAGCCTTCGACTTTTTCTGTTTCCCGTCAGCGGACAGTGGCCTAGATCTCGATTTCTTGGAGAAGCTTTGCGATTGGCCAGCCCTCTCCAATACGTCGTCCACTTAGCGGACCGCCGCCAACCCCGCCATCGCAACCATCAACGCCAGCAGCACCGTCGTACAGACCGACGTTATGCCAGAGACTTCCGGACGACCATTGCTGCCTCAGACAGCACAGATGCAGAGTTTCACATTTGCTCCGCCTACGCTGGCGCCCCGTGAGAACCAGCGCAGTAAGCCCAGCCTGCCGCGCGATGCCGAAATGGAAGCTGCGACTGACCTCACTCGACAGATTATGTCTTTGTGGACGAGCACAACAGACATAAACGCCTCAAAGGTGACATGTTTCGATATAAAACAATTTGCGCCGCTTACATTGTACAGTTATGAGAGCGTGTGAAGGCTGTCGCCGACGCAAGATCAAATGCGATGCTGCGACCACTAATGCTTGGCCGTGCGCTGCATGCATCCGCTTGAAGCTCAATTGCGTTCCCCCTACTGTGAGCTACGACAAAGACTTCAATGGAAACTCGCAGACTTTCGAATTGGAACCACGACCAGAGGAGTATGCGCAGCCAAGCGCACCGCCCCAGCATGAGTACTCGCGCCACCAATCGATGCCACACATCATGCCCCACCAGATGCCACCAAATCTGCCTACGCCGGTCTCTGGAATCTACCAGCCTTCGGCGTATTCTGATCAGCAAAATCAGGAAGCCATGTACCCTCCCATGTCTCAATCGCAGCAGAGCATGAGCTATCCGCCTCAACAGGCGTATTCCCAAGCCTCGGCTGCGGCACCCGTGATGACCATGACTCCTCCCGAAACAGAGCCTCATTGGAGGAGCGAATCTGTTTCGAGCTTGACTGACGTCTTGGGTGAGCTCAAAATCGATCACACAGCTATCGCACCCTATATTACCAGTCAAAAGAAAGCTTTGGCAGAGACCCCCGCTCAGGAGGAGTATGAGATTCAGCTGCCGGCTTCCGTCAGTATGGATCACATTGTCCGCGTTCCACCTGAGATGATGCCTTCAGAAGAACAAGCGCTGCATTACTTCGATTATTTCTTCACCAACATCCACCCATACGTTCCGGTCGTCAACAAGTCTTACTTCTACCAGCAATGGCAGAATGCACGCGATTCGATCTCCCCACTCATGCTCGAAGCCATCTTTGCATGCTCGACGATGATGCTGGGAAACCACGATGAAGGCAACAAGTGGCTAGCTCTTGCCTCTAGTCAGTCTCTGTTCTCAGTAGCGTTTGACTCTTGCTAACGCTTTATAGAGCATGAAGAAAGCTTCAAAGACGTCTCTCGTCTGAGCACTCTGCAAGGTATGGTCCTTCTGCTGAAAGCTCGCGAGAGTTCCCCGAAACGCGGTTATTTCTGGCGCTCCTGGATGGCAGTCGTCAGTTTGACTGCAATGGCAAAAGATTTGGAATTGCATGAACATTACGATACGCACCAGATGGGCAAATCCTGTGGCTCGAGTGCACACGACTGCGTTGCGAAAACGCGGGTTTGGCAGATGTGCCTTGTCTATGAGGCCATGATTGGCGGTCCACAAGGTAGGAGAAACTCAACAGATGATTACAACAATCGCTTACTATGACACAACAGGGCGCTACGATTATAGCGTACAGTTAGATACAGTCGACTTCGAGATGCCCCGCCATATCCCTGGTCAAGATCCCACAGAGTTCCAGGTCTCTCGCCAGTTCATCCAGTACATCAGAATCGCGAAGAATGTCTATCTCTCTGCCCTAATGTATGGCAAACTACGGAAGAAAACCCAAGATTGGGCGCTGGATCCTGCATTCATTGCCCACAACGCGGACTTTTCCCTTTGGCAGCAAGAGCTACCTGAGGATCTTCAGATTTCATATCCACCTGACAATTCGGCGCCTTGGATTCCCTCTCATTACCTGGCGAACCTGCACAGCTATCAGGCGCTTGCAATCGTCATGCACTTCCGACCGCAGTTGAACGCAGTAGCAGAGTCATATGATGGAATATGGAAACAGCATATGATGACATGCTATTCAGCTGCCAAAACTATGTGCAAGCTGCAAGAGGCAGTCTTGAAGACATACGGTATGCCTGGTTTGACGTGCATGCTTCGTGGCATGAGCTATACGATTTACGCAGTGCTGACATGCACGATGCTTCACCTGGTAAGTTTTTTGCTGCGACATTTGTTGCGTCCGCTAACAAGTCAGGTCGCAATCACCTGTCCTGATCCAGACATCAACCGGGATGCCCGAGATTTCTTTGTCAGGCACATGCGCGTTCTTGAAGCATGTGCCCCTTCATGGCCTATGCCTGAGATGCAAGCCCAGGTAAACAGCCTGCGCCAAGCTTTCTCTGCGGACATTACCAAGCCCTTCGAGCTCAAGGCTACCTTCCCGTTCGGAAGTCCTCAGGTGGCCCCACAATCGAGTCCTCTCAGCAACCAAGGCTCTTATCGACCTCGTCACCCGAGTCATCCTTCGCCATTGGAACAACCAGGTCAGATCAACTACCATGCCCATCCCATCACTCCACCAATATCGGCATCCGACCTCGGTTCGAAGACTGACTCTCCTGTAGCTCAGTCTCTGGTTATGATGGCATCGGGTCAGCGTGCCCCTCAGAGCAGTGCGGGTATGCAGATGCAGGAAAACGTGCAGTGGAACCCGCAGCGCATTTTTGAGTAAGCTTTCGCAGTACCAACATTGTGATCACAAACTAACATAACAAAGTCAATGGAATGTAGCGTTTGGTACGCCTCCCCCTACCGCGTCGTCCTCCTCATCCCCGCCGCTAAGACATCCACCTTCAGGCACAAATTACGACATGCGCCCTCAGGATTCCAATTCACCAAATTATCAATTAGCGAGCGTTTCGCCTCAGCAAAGTGGTATCCAAGGAACTCCCGGGCAATTGCCACCGACCTCAAGCTATGCATCTGCGAATCCATCCTACGTCACCCCGACTATGTGGCAAGAAGTCGTTGCCAGCTCTTTCCAGCCAGGAGTCAAGCGGGGCTGGGACCAGGGCAGCTCATCCATGGTCGATCAATCGATGTACAAGAGAACACGTTGATGTACGACAACGAAACAGAGCGTCACGCGAAAAGCGATACATGTCCTGTCACGCAGTGAAGACACGAGGTGTCTGAGGGAAACGGCTCCGCTTTGACAGTGAGTCGCTCACTTGGTGCTGTCGGAGAGCGCCAGTTCAATTGAATGTTGGTATGCCGACGAGCGGTACCCCTGACACCTGCAAGGTTTAAGGTGCGCAACGCCTTGGTGCCCCGTATTGGGTTGGACTAGTCGTCACCAGACCACTACAACAAACATTGAGTGGAACCATCTGGCTACATGGAGCCACGTTTGGTACGTGCTGTGTGTAAGCGAGTCGTCGAAATGCTCCAATACCGGCTGGCTGAGTATCGCAGAGAGTCTTGAAATTCAGCGTCACTGTACAGTATCGTTAATTTGCCTTGCAATACAGACAAGGAACGACATAAATGACGGACACACGGGACAAGGGTTATCACCATCTGGAATGGTCGCTATTGTACATTGTAATGCACGACTACTTCTTGCCGACACAGTCGCGGCCTTATTCCTAACCGACCTGCCTATTTGGTACATCGCGTCACTCGATCTCACTCACAAAATAGCGGCCGTGTCCGACTGCACTGATACCTGACGATCAATACAAAAAGGATCACTTATCTTCAAGCTATGATCTCATGTGGTGGTCATTGCACCCATACTCTTAGTGGCAGCACCTTCGCCACATGTACCTCTTTTGCAGCCTTTTAGTTAATGTCAAGCGAGAGCCTTGCTGCCAAAGCGTCGAACCGCACTGGTAGAATGCTGAGCAGATCACGAGATGAAGCCACCAATAAAACTCTTGCAGTACAAGTGTCGAGCAGTCACAGACGCGGCGAGCATGGCGAGTCATCTACGCTCTGGCGCATGAAGATGCTAAGACGATCATGATTATTCTCTACATTAAGCGAGATGCATTGAGCATGCACCTATATTGCCGTATTACGCACGCACGCAAGCCACTTGCAGCACACCAGCTTGATCAACACAGCAGTGTTGAATGAGAGTAGGATGTATGGCATGTCACCACCGGGTCGGGTCGTTGAACGATACTGTGCCAATCATGAGTTCGCACGTGGGTTCGCGGAACACAACGCTCAAACGTTCCTTCCCTTTCCAGAGATGTGGTCGTCGTCACCGGCAGCGACTACAAAAGACCCTTGTCCTTGAGCTGCAGGTAGCACACAGCAAAGATCCCGCTAGGTACCTGCATGTCGAATTTCTCCGCACACCTTGCAAAATCGATCCAGAGACCACAAAGACCAAGCGGATCGCAGTCCGCTCGCCCACCACCTCCTTCAATTCCACTGATTCGCTTTGCAGGCCGTGCGCAAGGCAATATCGAGCACCCTCTGACGTGAAAAGTTCCCGAGGCACAGCGGGGTATTTTGATTGGCTGATAAAAAAGATTTGCATGTGAAATCGCGCACGGTTGCGCTGATAATCAAGGTCTGGCTTCGTCGGGATTGAGCGTCAACGCACAGACGTGCCATGGAGAAAATCAGGCACTTGTCCAGGTTAGGTCTGACGTGGACGCAGGAGTGCAGCCAACCTGCATTACTGCACGACGTCGCTGCACAGTAATACGCAGGAGTAGGCAAGCAATCGCCTTCTCGGTCTTGAATTCATGCCTTGGATGCAGGAGGTGTGTGTCTGACGTCTCTCTAGATTTGCCGAGTACGCGGCCCCTCGAAGACTTGTGGGTAAGGCTGTTCCAGCCTTATAGTCCCTATAGCGAATTTCCAGAACAATAAAATCGCGGTTATCATACCTGAGGTACCCTGCACAACGGCAGCCGCACCCTGTCTCACATCATGCGGACGGGCAAGTAGCTAGGGCCGCACAATCCTCCCAAACTTCCTCGACTTCCACGAGTTTGCCGAGTCATGCGACCGCCGAAGAACGACCTCTGGTGCCCTGATTAGCAGGCATTGTCTGCCGGCCGAGCCAGACTGCAGGTACACTTAGGCCAGACTCGGATCTTGGAGTGAGTTGAAGTATCGACTGATCCATCCTTTGAATGAAGGAGCGTGTGGGGAGGTGACGAAGCAATACATCCAAGTATTGCAGAAGGATCTACTAAGAGGACGATCTTGCAACTGTGGCTGCGTTTTGTCTCCACGTTTCATTGCCACTGTGGGTGCCTTGCTGACCATTGCATTTATTGACATAACGATGTGCAGCCCTATGTCACGGTCCTCTCGACCTCGCCCGAGTCTCCCCACAACGTCGACCAAGCCGCCGGGATCCAGCTCCAACATCCAACAAGTGACATTGCATTCTCCTGACCTGATGATCGTAAAAAGTGTCGCGCATACACTGTACGATTCAAAGGAATCTCCACAGCGCCGTCGGACCCCACAAGCCGAAGGTGGATGCCTGACGAGCACCACCAACGGCTGCTCATCATCCAATATCGAATTCCACATCGGAAAATCCATTGCTACTACTACTACTCACGAGGGCATTTAGGGTGCACGGCAAGCAGAAACCACTAACGCGCCTTTGCCCAAAAACCCACAGACTCCCTCCCTCCTTCCCTCCCCTCCTCCTCTCTCACGCGAGAACTCGGCGAACGCACGTTCTCTTCGCTCTCGCATCCCCACTTCCCGGGACAAGAGGCAGGACCCTGAACGCGCGGACCGAGGCGGAGTGGAGTGCTTCGAGTTGCAGACGCCAATAGCTTGAAACATTTACACTGATTACTCTCCGCTGTCGTATGATTCTTCGTCCGCGGCGTTGCAGAGGTCTTCGGTGCCATGCGTGCGAGATGAGATCAGTGAGGCGGAGGGAGGAAACTCGCGTCCGAGACTCAAGGCCGTGATGTCCGGTGTGCACTGTAGGATCGGGGGGATCTGGGTTGAGTGGATGGGAGATTGTGTTGGTTTTTTTTTTTTTTTTTTTTCTTTTTTTTGGCGGGT
The DNA here is from genome assembly GCA_011058905.1 of Curvularia kusanoi. Taxonomy (NCBI): domain Eukaryota; kingdom Fungi; phylum Ascomycota; class Dothideomycetes; order Pleosporales; family Pleosporaceae; genus Curvularia; species Curvularia kusanoi. The sequence goes on along the minus strand of SWKU01000012.1, from coordinate 123,070 downwards.
TCAACGGCGCGGTGTTTGGCTTGTGGCGTTTTGTGGTGGCTGTGGGTGAGATGTTTGATCTCCTGTAACCTTACAGTGCCTTGTCGGTCTCGATGAGACATTTGTTGGTTTTTAAGTAATCGATAATGGAAAAACATGTGCGCAGCATATCTGACTAGAAGCATATCCATCATCAAAAGTCGCGCATTTTATGTGAGATATGCCAATCAGAACCGCCCCCATCCAACGCAACGCTCTCCCTGCATTCTAGCAAGTATCTCATCGAGGTGCTACATCTACCGCGCAGGCTCCAGCAAGGTCTCACAGGCAAGTCATCAGCCTGTCTTCAAGGGCAGGGCAAGAACAACGTCTCCAAGAACAACGCTGAACCGCCTGTCAATACCGTTCTGGATACCGGATCCACCATCGCCGGCCGTTAACATACACACCTGCATCCCCTCCCCAACATCCGCACGAAGATGAGTGGGTGTGGCATCTCGCCAACCCCTTCGCAAGGGGGCGTCAGTCAGTCAACCAGTCAGTCAATCAGTCTGGAAGAAGATCTAGGAAGCCTGTGACGGCCCGCGAAACGCAACTCCGGGATGCCAGGTGGGCGTGGACTCTGGTCTGCCTCAGCGGGGACTCGATATATACATGTACGCTTGCTCTCATGAGCGAAGGGAGGATGCTGTTGTTTAGGCTTTGCGGTTATCCGCGCGGTGAACTGATCCCGCGATGGGGGTTGTAGGTGCCGCACCGGATTGATGCGACGGTGTGTCCCTGGACGACGCTCTAAAATCCCCCCCCCCCCCTTTCAGGGCCCATCCCGCCCTTTGGCTGCCGACGGGCGGGACGGAGGCGTTCCCAGTAGGACTAGGAGGACTAGGAGGGCATGCGATGATCTGATCGGATCCAGGATGCCGCTTCTTGCGCTTTTTTGCTGGAGATTAGGTTATTTGGAGAGGTTGTGGTGGGGATGGGGATGGCTGGAGCGCAAGGGGGATGTGAATGTGGATGTGGATGTGGATTTGGGGAGGAGGAGGGGGGTTGGGGGAGGGGGAGGGTGGGCTATGGCGAGGAGGAGAAGGAGAAGGGGGCTGGGAGGTGCGCAGTGATGGCGTGGGGGAGAAGGGGGGTACTGGGTGTGAGTGCTTTGGGGAGGGGAGGACTTGGTGTTGAGGTGTTGGGCTTTCATGAATGGAGGTAAGGGGGTGGCTGGCGAGAGGAGGCGTTTGGGCGGAGTGGTAAGCGCTGCAGAGACATGGAGGTGGGAGAAGCCAAGCTGGTACGTGAGAAGCTGCTATGAGGGGGAAGAGTGGGGGGACTGGCGGGATTAGATGCCGCTACGAGGAAGTAAGTGCGAAGAAGGTGTGGAAGGGCCCGTGGTACTTGGGATTCTGTGGTAGAAGTAGGTTATGGTTGAGCCTAGCGGTGGAGGCGGAGATTGAGATACTTTCATAGCTATGATAGGTCTTATAAGACACAAGGATGGAGGGTGTCGAAAATACGTCTGCTTAGAGACTCGACTAAATTAATTGACGCTTGTCAGCAGCTTACGACCTTTTTCTTCTTTGGGACAGGAAACTCATATATGTGTCTGTGTTTCGGTTTGCTGAGAAAACAGATCCGTTGGTTCGAGTTTCTGGTACCTGTCACTTCGTCTCTCCTGCCCTGCAGTGATCGCTGTCCCATTGATCCTGACAAGATCAGAAAGAACCCGTTCAACCACATGCCATACGCGAAACAAGTCCATCTTCTCTTTTTGTATCTACTGCATACACTGCATACACTCCTATCCGCCCCCACTCCCTTCTACCACTCGCCCCGCCTAAGTAGTAGTCGTGGATGTACGCTACTCAAAACTGCCCACTTCCCCTCTACCAAAACTCGCCAAGAATGCTACAACACAACACAATCACTCACTCACATAAACCCTGCTCCCTCTTCGATTCACGCAAGCCCATCAGAGCCGCTCTTTGTTGCTCCAATCACCCTCTCACTGTAGCACAATACCAGAATCTTCGTTTCCAGTGGCATGCGAACAGGGCAGGGTGAAATACACTCCTGTGGTCTTTGATCCATTCAGCGCTATGAAGTGTTGTGGAAGACGACTGTCGCGCGGTTGACTTGTTGAGGCAGTCTTCTATATGAGCTTTGAGACTATGAAAGGAGTAAACATGGGGGGCACATTGCACCTTCCATCTGCTCTATCTATCTGCAGGGTGAGAGTGCGATTTTCGTTTTTTTTTCTTTTCTACTTTCGCCTCTTTGAGAAGTCCGGTGAGTCCTGGAGCTTTCGAAGGGGGAGAATAGTGCATGTGCTACATCTGGCGGAATTCTTCGTCTAGTAATCTCTACTATATGCGATACAAAGTGTGTCATTGGGACATGGCCTGGCATTCACATTAGCCCAGATCGAAAGATGTGGTATTGTACGTGCTCTGGTTGAGATAAAGATCCGGATAGGAGTCTCAATGGTCTGTTGTGCAATTTTTTTGTTTGTTATTGTCGTACTGGGAGAGGTTTGAGATTCTCGAGGGATCGCTTCGGACTTTGCTGTGGTAAGGTTGTTCTACTTTTGCGCTCTCGGTCGTCGACACAGTAGAACATGAGCCTAGCGACTGCCACAGATGAAAGTTATATTGGCGGAGATTTTAGATTTGAGGTTAGGGGTCTGTGGTTTCAGTCCTAAAGCTGTAGATGCTGCGTGTGACTGCCTATCATACCGCAAGAGCCTTTAGTATTCGTCTTTATCCGAAAGCGCTCGCGTTCTTCATACCTTTCATGCGCCAGACGTGTACTTGCCAAAAGTGGTGGAAAGCGTTTGGTCAGTGTTACCTGGGGAGCTGCTGTGTAGATCCTCATTACAAGTCCGCAGTCAAGCAGGTATCGGCAGCAACAAACGCGCATGCATACGAAGTCAATAAGGCTTCGAGTCTTCGAGACTACTGACTTGATTATGATGCAGTATCAACAAATTGGGGCTTTTCCCCCCGTTGCCCCCAAGGCAGTTGGGCGGTGGTTGCTGAATCAAACCAAGTCCTCATTTTTACGCCTGGCAGGTCTCTCCGTAATCCCAATTGATCAATATTCCTCTTCACTTCAGCATATATTGGCACCGCACTGTGGTTCACTCTGTCACCTTTTCCAGTTGTGATATAGCCCAAACGATAAGCTACATCATGCCAGAAGACGCAACTTGAGTGCTGTCGTTTTTCTGACACAATACGAGTCCCAGGAGTACCACTGTGCCGTCTATTGAACCGATGGTCATTGGCGTCCTTGAGTTGCTGACACACATTTACATGCTCAATCAGATCCTGACGATGAGCCTTTCGTACACCGAGCTGTAACGTTCCGAAAACTTGTTCTTCGATACTTGATTATCTCCTCTGAAATCTCACTCTCCCATAGTCGTTGAATGAAGCTCAGATGACGCCCAGTTTGCATGAGACGAGCGAGTACGATCTCTACCACGTCAAACCGATTGTGCAATGTGCAGCGATTGAATCTTCAACAAGCCAGTCTACACGCTGCTACTGCTCTCGGATGATCGCGTCATTCTTGGACAGACTTCAATCTGGGAAGAAGGCCTAGCGATCACTCGTGCTGCTGACGCAAAGGGGATACGCGACAACCTGATATCATGTCCTCACACTACAAGTCTGAGCAATGGTTCATAGGGCGCAGCGTAAATAAGGTGTGCTCTGTGGCCTTGGGGGCCACCAGGACACTATTCGACGAGATTGAGTTCGCTCCTACCACCTGTGAGCCAGAACTCAATCGGCAAGTTCGGCTACAGGAATCAAAGTGCTGGGCTCTCGACAGTGGCCTTTTGAACCTTTTGAGCTGAGCTCGAGTGCCGTGCCTGTCTCGAACAGTCGATGCAGGGCCTCTATGCCGCAGTGAGTGGCACATAATGATCAGAGAACCGGCGTTCACAACCCGTTCTGCGTACCTGACAAACGGCAATCTAAAGGATCGCCATCCTCCAATAAGCCTACATCTGCGAGCTAAACGAACTGACGGGCCTCTGCTCGAGGGCGGTTCCTCTGGGTCCTCTTGAGTGTTCAGCTTCAGCTTTAACAGTCGCATATTCACTGCCTTGAGATTACATGGAAAAGCGCAAGACCGTATCCTCTGTCAATCATCGAGATTCGATACCGTCGCCGCTTCTTCCACTCGTATCTTCTATCCACCCAGTACCCACAAACGCCATTTCGCATGCGTCTCGTCCCGTCCCACCCCGGCCAACCCAATGTTTCACACAGACAAACAATCGTCGGCTACGCATACCCGTGCCCAGCACTGCTCTTGACAAAGTCTTTAGCCAAGCAACGTCCCGTCACCTCCGCCCTGCGGCGTGAAAGAAGTTGACAGCGCCCGAGGCTCTGTTGCGCTGGGCGTGCCGCGTATCCGCTCGCTTAGCCTCAGAACGATTGGACTTGATGCACGATGCCTCGACCAACTCACCTGCGCTACGGCGCAATACCATACGCCCACCGGTACCGGTACCTGCCTGCGCTAGCCAACACGCACAACGCGATTGTTGGTAAAGTTCGCGCTCGAGCAAGCCTTTTCCAGTGGAAAAAGCGCCACACCTGCATGCTGCGTTGGTGGCTGCGGCACGGATGCGCGGACATCCTATCAGGCCTGTCCCAGCGCCGCGTGGCAGCCGAAACAGTCCTAGGTGCGCTGCGGCAGTCAGCATCATTACACTTGAAACAAGCGAGACTGGCAGTCCCACCAGCAATCAATGGAAATAGAAAGCTTTTTTTTTCTTCTCGACATTGCCATGAATATGTTCTGGGTGGGGCGTCTTGAGGGTTGCGGCGTGGGCTGGGCGTGGATGGGGATGATAAAGTCGTGCTGGGGTGCTGGGATCGGCATTCACTGTTTCCCCATTCCAATCTGTTCTGTTAGCAACTTCACAGCGGGTGTTTGTATATACATACATACATACAAACTGCGCGGGCGCACTGCCATTTCATACAAAACCATATACACTTTCAGCAATCGGCATCATCCCAGCCAAAAAAATTTCCCGTCCTCATCATTTCGCCCTTTGACTATCCAGCAAAGCGTAGTCGCAGAAGCGAGAAAACGCAACGCATCTCGGACGCCGAACAGCTAGCTGCGCTGACACGAGAAGGCCGCCGGCAGCAGCCACAATCACCCACTAGCTCCCGCAGCGTCAGCTCGCGGCCGAAAAGGAAAGATATAGTTGCATACGGTATCTCAGCCACAGGCCCCGGGGTCTTCGGGTTCTCAACAAAGGAACTCCTCTGAACTCTTTTCTTTCTTTGATAAGGGAAATACATCTACCCTGCGGTATTTTACCTCATTTACCCTTGGTTCCCGGGATCACTCTGGAGCGAATTGAATCTATTGGGAGAAACGAGGGTCGACTTGATACATTCCTGGACACGCGGTCGCCTCCAATCATTATCGGGAAGAGCTGCGTCGCGCAACGGATTGCGGGTTTAAGGTTAAGCGTCGTCACGGGCCTGTGACTTTTGCACGGGAATTAGCTACGTACGATTGCTGTTGGCTGGGGGTTTACTTACACCGCTGCTGTGCCGCACTGCACTGCACTGCACTATACTCAACCTCGACTTCGACTTCGACTTCAACGCCAACGCCAACACAAACCCTTCGACCAGACCCTCCACCCACGGCCCACCACACCACTCCCTACGCAAACAGGTGTACCTCTCAACCCGCCATCAACCGTCGATAAACCTCCGTTGTTGTCAAACCAATCCCGCTAATCCAAATCTCAACCACACGCAACCACACACCTCAACCAAACGAAGCCGCAAACATGTCCCCCAACGCAACAACAATCGCGCTAACGGCTTTCGAGCTCGTCGCGTTCATCGGTATGATCGTCGTGCTGTTCTCGACGCTTGGGCATGGGGGGTTTAATCCGAGTGCGCAACAAACATAAACACAACCTTCGCGTAGAAACAGCCTTTTGCTTCGAAGCAGTCTTCGTGTGGAAGCAGCCTTCGTGTGGAAGCAGCCTTCGTGTGGAAGCAGCTTTTGTATGTGAAAGGGGAGGTGTGATGAGAGGAGGGAGAAGAACAAGAAATACCCGGAGATATGAAAGTTGATATGGAGGTTGGTGTGAGAGGTGAAAGAAAGGATTGGGGGACTCCGCTTGAGAGGAAGGCAGGTGGTGGGACTTTCGGATGTTTGAGCATCAGCGTCCTGGGGATGGATGAATCAGTGGGTCTTTGCTTCTGAAGAGAGGAGAGGAGAGGAGGGGATGGTGTGTTTGGAGACATGAGCGTTGGGGTTCTTCGGATGTTTCTTTTCTCTTGTACTTGCTGTTTTCTTATTTTGTCTTCCTTCTGTTCTTTCTTTCCAACTCGGGGACACTGATGGATTGAAGAGCACGCTTTCTATTTTTCCCTGTAAATGCTTAACACACATGATAAACGCCATATACCCCCCCTTCCAATCCCGCCACGCGCAAAATGCATTCAATCAGCCTCCAACCATTCCTTTGACTTACGTATATATATGTCTACGCCGCCAAGGCCGTCGCAACCTCAGCTGTCGACGCGATACTGCCATCCACAACCGCAGCATCAGGAATCCTAACACGCTTTGCCTCGGGCGTCTCAGCCCCTTCCCCCTCCACCATCTGGCTCTCCTTGACCCTCTGCCTCTTCTGCGCCTTACTCAGCTCCTCCTTGGGGATACCCAGGTGCCCGTCCACGATCTTCGCCTTCTCCGCCAGCGTAACGCCATCCTCCCCATCCATCTTCACATCCTCAAGTCCCAGCGCGCGGACAACATCGCTGTAGCACTTACTCCGGTTCATGGCCTTGTACGCCTCCTCGCGGCCGGGAATCATCTGGCCGAGGAGGTACTTTGTGTTGCCCCAGCGGTTCTCGACCAGCAGCGCCAGCTTCATGTACTCGGCGACGACGGTCTTCCAGTGGGTTTTCCACTCCAGCGCGCCGCCCGCAGCGTCGGGCCGGAAGCACGAAGGATTCTTCTCGGCTTCTGTGGCGATCATGGCGCCGTCCGCGCCGTACTGCTGCATCAGTGCGAGGGCCTCGGTGCGCGAGGTCACATCGCCGTTCATCACGCATGCAACGCCGGCTTCATGGCAGATGGAGGTGATCATGCTGAGTTGGTCGCGGATCGCGCGTTCCCGCGGCCGCATGGGGGTGGTGCGGCAGTGGACGGTTAGGCCAGTGATGCCTGTGCGGACGAGGCGCGAGACGAGCGCGCGCGTGTCGTCAGCGTTGTCCAGGATGCGGATCTTCACGCTGATGCCGATTTCGTACGGTTTCCCGACCTGTTCCACGAGCGAGGTGAGGATGTTGCAGAGGAGGTCCGGCGTCTTGAGCAGCGCGGCGCCCATCCCCCCCGCTGTGCTGAACGGCTTTGGGCACCCGGAGTTGACGTCGATGCCTGCCACGTCTGCTGCGACCATCTTGGCGGCTTCCACGGCGAGTTCCGGGTTCGCGGTGCCCATTTGGTAGATCAGTTTTCCCTTCTCCAGCTCCGGGTGGATGCGGTAGAGCACCGATTCGCGGTTCTCGGGGTCGAGGTGCGGGTTCTTGATCTTGGAGGTGGGCAGGCGCGACCATTCCAGCGTGTTGGTGTGTGGGTTGAGGCGTCGGGTTGTGCCGATGATGGCGCGGTCGATGGTTTCGGGGCCTGGGTGGGAGGGTTAGTATGACGATATCTGTGCTTGAGAGGACATACGTACCCCATACCAGGTCGGCGCCGTACTTCAATGCCAGCAGTCGGCTTGGAAGTTCGCCTGAGCGCACCATGGGCGCGAGCACGACGGTGCCCCGGTAGTCGACGCCATTCTTGGGGATTGGCACGCGGGGGGCGGCGGCGGCGGTGATTGTGGTTGGCGGTGAGGTGGCGGGCTCAGAAGCAGCCATGATGCGTCGTGCTACAGTGCGATACAGCGAGCGCAGCATAACATAACGAAGGAAGCGCGCGCAGCTGAGAACCGGTAACTCGCATTTGTGGAGTCAAAAGATTTAGTGGAGCCCTAAGTTCGCAGTTCTGCCCCGCCACTGGCTCCGATACGGCGCTAGCGCTCGTCACCGCCTTGGGTGACCTTCATCGTTACCACCACCATCAGTGACTGAGATTGATGTAAGGTCGAGGAGGTGATTTTGATAAATTGGAAGTGAGATTGAGAGGTTGGAGTGGAGCAAGGGGAGTTTTGTTGTTGAGAGCGGACGTTACTGCGGTATTGACTTGGACTGCGTTGGGAGGTGGGTGTCTGAGCGTGAAAGATGTTGGTTGCAGAGAGGGAATCTGCATGATGCGCGGTTTACAATCCCCTCGTCATTCAGAGTTCGTGTCACCCTGAACAACTTACACGCAGGGTCTACAGGAGCAACATATGAACAAATCGCCTCTGACTTCCACAAGCAAAGCCCTCCAAACGTTTGGGAAACATCTGTACAAGAAACATTCTCACATCCCTCTCCAACGTCGCCAGCCATCGCCAGCCATCGCCAGCCATCGCCAACCTTACCCCCCTCCTCCTTTCCCCATCCGCCCCCCTCACACACTCAAAACCCCCATCCCCTTCCTCACCACCGTCCACCCCTCACTCTCCGCGCCCCTCGCATCAACAAAAAACGCCTTCGCATCCTGCTGCTGCCCACCCACCATCCACATAGCCCAGAACCTGACAGCGCGGCCTAGCTTCCCCGCACTCCCTTCACTCAGCGTCTGCACGTCGGAGCCGGGGAGGACACCGTACCAGGCTGGGACGCCCTTGGCTACGGCGTTGAAATACTTTTCCACTGGGGAGATTTCTTGCGTGCCTGACACAGCGTCTTTAGTACCGGAGATATATAAGGGGGAGGTCTGGAAGTAGAACACGGGTTTTGTTGCGCTCTTGGCGAGGGATGTGGTGTCCTGTTCTCTTCCACCAGCACTGCCACTATTGCTCACGCCCTTGCCAGCACCGGTGCCAACACCGGAGTCCAGGATCCCCAAACTGAGCACGCGCGAATCATTCGCCGCAGCATACACCCCCGCCCCGCCGCAACTGGTCCCCAGCATCCCAACCCCATCCTTCTCGATACTCGCCCAGTCGCTGCCCTCCACCCCCGCGTACTTGTCCAGCGCCGCCAGCGCGCTGCTGGACGGCCCGCATGCCAGAACTAGCATGCCCCAGCTGGCGAGCTCGGAATTGAGTTTTGCGTAGGGGTCGGTGGTCTTGGTGCAGGCGTTGTTGGCCCAGATGATGACGGGGATGGAGTCGTTGGCGTCGGGGCCGTACATTGTGGAGAGGGTGGTGGGTTGGTAGATTAGGTGGCGGGGGAGGGCGGGGGAGGTGCTGGTTGTGGGGGCGTAGGGGCCTGTGCCGATTAGGGAGTGGGTGGTGCTGCTGCTGCTGCTGCTGCTGCTGGGGGTGGTGGAGGTGAGGGTGGAGAGGAGGGAGCTGAGGAGGCCGAGGGACGGCATTTTAGCGGAGAAGAGACTGGACCTTCTCCAGGGTGAATTGGGTGTTGAGGGGCTGTGGCTAGGTTGATGGGTTCTTTGTCGGTGCGAGTGCCATGTGGTTGATGGATATGTATAAAACGAGTTCGTAGAGGTTGGAAAAGAAAGCAGAAGCACTGTGAGTCCCCCTCATACTTATCAACCCGTAAGGCTGCCCGTCGTCCTTCATTACCTTTCCCGTCCGCATCTCGAGAGGGTCGTGTGGAGACGCAATTGTTCCACGAGCTGTGTATAGCTCGCCTTACTATATATGTATCTACTAGGCTGTTTCAACCCGGCGTGTTTCAACGGCTTCGCAGCGGCTTCCCTGTCCGCGTAGGAGATCAGTTCAACGCAATTGGTGCGCTGCTTTCATGTTTACTGGACTCGTTCCGGGTTGCGACTGAGATCATCGAAGGCAGATCGGGATATGCAGCCATCGTGGTGTGGGCTGTTGTCGAACCAGAGCGCAAAGACTTATTCCAGCTTTGCTATGACGGGTGATGGTCTTTCATACAGTACACATGGAGTCTGCTATCTCATCAGAAGGCAGTTCTCGCATGCATTTGGCTCATCGATTGACGTTTGCTCACTTATGGTACTGCGCTGCAAATGCTACTTCTCCAGGGTTTTTTGGCAGACCATGTCTCGGTGGCAACAGTGAAGACTGCGGTTCACAAGCTGGGTGTCGCAATCCCATCCCTACCCTGCCGAAGCCATCTGTTGGTCGTAAGTGCGATGGTACTGAACGTTGAGGAAGACTAAGCGTGAGATGCATACCTTCGTACAACTTCACGGCGCTTTCCCAATCCGGCAATAGCGCCGTACCGAGGCCCAGCTTCTCCGCGATTCAACCCCACGGCGACGCCCGGCTCTCGTAACGCAATCCGTTGAGAGACCCGAGAGTCTGAAAGATCCTTCTTAAGTCGGCGGTGTCCTCCATCCAGGCAGTGCATTGCATCCCACTTTCCCTCTCCAGAAACGCCCTCGGCAGAAGCGCAGCACGCTTACATCAGTTGCATCCCATCAGTACTCCACTGACCGCAGTCAATACTACAACATGCCTTCCTACACATCCGTCCACCTCAAAGAGAGGCCCACAGACGCCATCATCGCCGGCAAAACCTTCGAGTCGCAAAAGCACGATGTGCCCTCTGCCGCATCCCTCAAGGAAGGCGAAGTCCTCTTCCAGACCCTGTACCTGAGTTTAGACCCTGCAATGCGTGGCTGGCTGAACCCCACACGCTCCTACATTCCCCCTGTCAAGATCGGCGCTGTGATGCGCGGGAGCGGAATTGGCCTGATCGTGGCGTCGAAGAGCAAGAAGTTCCCTGTCGGCACGTACGCAAACGGCATGTGTGGATGGTCCGAGTATGCGGTGCTTCAAGAGAAGGACGTCGAGCCGCTGGATCTGCCGAGCGGTGCTGTGCCGACTGATGCGTTGGGCTGTCTCGGCATGACGGGCTTGACTGCTTACTTTGGTATCACGGAGGTTGGGCAGGTCAAGGCGGGCGACTTCGTCGTCGTGTCTGGTGCTGCTGGAGCGACTGGCAGTGTTGTGGGCCAGATTGCAAAGTTGAAGGGAGCCAAGGTTCTCGGGTTGGCGGGCGAGGATAGCAAGGTGGCGTGGTTGAAGGAGGAGCTTGGGTTCGACGAGGCGCTGAACTACAAGGATCCCCAGTTCAAGGACAAGTTCAGGGCCGCCACAAAGGGTCTTATTGATGTCTACTTTGACAACGTTGGTGGCGAGATCCTTGATATGGCTCTTTCCCGGGCGAAGCCGTTCGCTCGCTTCGTCATGTGCGGTGCGATCAGCGAGTACAACAACAAGAAGCCCCAAGGTCCTTCGGTATGTTTCCTATCCGCAATGCACCATTCGACTATCCTAACACAGACAGAACTACCTCATGATCATCTCGATGCGTATTCGCATGCAGGGTTTTGTCGTCTTCGATTACGCCGACAAGTATGCCGCAGCGAGAAAGGAGCTCGCGCAATGGCTGTCGGAAGGCAAGCTGAAGAGGAAAGAGACGATCATTAAAGGTGGTATCTCCAAAGCTGAAAGCGCGCTTGTGGGGTTATTTGAGGGCAAAAACACTGGTAAGACACTGGTCGAGGTAGCGAAGCCTGAGGATGCCAAGTCTAAGCTGTAAATTGTACTGTAATCATTGAGATAATGTCAAGAGATCAACGAAATCATCTGCATTGTCCAGGTGTCCTTGCTACCTTACAGCTTGAAACTGAATAACGCAGACACGGAGCTGGATGGATATGTAGATAGCTTGACACCATGCGGTGCAGTAGTCGAGAAATTCTGTTGTAGTTGATGTCTGACTTGTATGATGTGCATCTTACTCTTCCATTTCATCGCCCTCCTCGCCCTCCTCCTCTTCTTCTTGCTCTCCCCACCACAATGTCGGTCCTAGCCCAGCCTGATTCATTGAGCCCTGGAATACATGTCAGTAGCTGGAAGCGCAAAGGGTTGACCCCACATACAATGACTCTCCATGCTGTGCCTCGCTCATCAACGACTTCGCCATTCTCATTCCTCTGCTCGATGGTCGGCCTTTGATCGATCCACTCTTCTTGCTCCACCCTAAACAGCACCGGCTCTCCCTTATCCAGGAACAGCTCTGTCCCATCGGAGTTCCACACCCAGACGTTCTCGCTCTTCTCGAACCTACTGTTCTCAAACAGATTCTGATACGGCACAAAGATCTCACTTGTGAAATCCAAGTCAATCACAATACCTTCGGGGGTACTTGTCTTGATACGGCCGTAGATGATCTCACCGCGGAACGGGCGAAAGACAGCAAGGCGAAACTCTGCATTGATGTTGACGAGGCCTGTACCATGACCAATCAGGCCTTCCGTCGCGGAAAGCAGGTCCCAGAGGGCAATGCATAGGCCCACCCCAGGAACAATTTTGTTGCTGTACTTAGAGTTGATGGCGTCCTTGATGGCTTCGGCAGAGGGTTTGCCGAAGTCCTGGGGCTTGATTTGGATCAGGTCTTGTATTGTGCTCTGCAGGCGATCAGTACTTATGATTAGAGGGCCGCAGAATTCTTGTTTCCAAAAAATGCGAGACAGACGACACAAACTTGAGAGAGCGATGCTGTTTGCATGTGCGATCTGTAGCCCGAAAGTCAAGGAATATGAATTTGAGATAGAGAATATTGTGTGATATAGGGTTTTAGGGCATTTTGAAACGGACAATTCAACATGAGCGCCAACAGTACTAGACTTACAAGAATGAACATGATGGCGATGGGCGAGGCTTCATGCTATGTGTCTTTTCAGAAGAGCAGGTCTGGGTTGTGTCACCTCAGCATCTCGGTGGTGACTGAGAAATGCGAGGGCTTGTCCGGCGAATGACGGTTCTTTCTCTCCGCAGAAGGCGCTAGCGCTATCGATAAGAAAAGATGCAGGCGCGGTGCGGACCTCCGACGCGACATTTCTCGAGTTCACTCAGTTTGCGCGCTCGAGCTTTACTCCTCTAAATTGAGGCAACTAGCATGTGATGACACAGCCTGTCGAAGTGTGTCACTTCACCATACGTTCTACACTATGACGTCGTTCAAATTCCCTCCGCCTCCTCCACCGCCGCCAAAGGCTGCTACAACCGATGCGCAGCCAAGCTACTCGAGCCAGCGCGGAGGTCCGAGTCGAGGTCGCGGGAATGACAGAGGGCGAGGCGGCGATCGCGGGCGCGGCAGGGGCGGACACAGCCGGGGAGGATACAACCACGGCCAAGGCAATGGAAACGCTCATGGAGGAAGAGGAGGTGCGCGAGGAGGCTTTGGAAACAACCGTGGGGGGAACACTCATCATCCGCGCCAATCTGTACCATCGTCTATGCCCTCCATCTCGAATGGAAGCCCTTCACAGACGAACCAGCCGCAGATGGATCCGCAAGCGTTTGCACAAGCTATGTCGTTCATGGCTACCCCAGCCGGTATGCAGTCTATGGCCGCTTTCGCGACTCACATGTCTTCGGCGACCAATGGTGCACTACAATATCCGCAGTCTGTGCCACCGACACAGGTACAAGCAGCACCGCAATATTCGCCTGGGCAGCAAGCAGGCCAGAAGCGGAAGCGTCCAGAGCATCATGCCAATGCGCCGCCTCTTCCTCAGAAAAAGTCACAGTCAGGACCCAAGCCTCCACGAGCGAAGGCAGCCCCGCCACCTCCAGTCCCGAGCTTCGGCTTCTCGCTGCCGACGCCAGCAGCACCGTCTTCCAGGCCGAGCAATAAGGGCGATCAGAAGAAGCGTGTGAATTTGGGTCTGAGCGCGCAAAACGCCATGGACGAAAGCAGCAGTGAAGAGGAAGACGTCGATGAGGAGGCAGTTTTTGCAGACAAGGTCAAAGTGGAGGGCATTGCGTTCGAGCACAACGGAGAAATGATATCGCTGCAGACCGCGGCAGACGTCCAAGCATACATCAAGGACCGAAGAAGAAATTACCCAACGCAACAGAGGGTACTCGAGAAGGCACAAGAAGCAGCGGCGAGGCGCGAGCACGAGCTCGAATTCTTGCATAGGGTCAAAGGCAAGCCCACAAAGCCTGCGGCCGACCCTCGACCGGCCAAATCGAAGCAGCCGTCAAAGGTCGATGAGAAGGCCAAAGAAGAGACGAACAAGAAACGTGAGGAACTTGCAGCATTGCGGAAGAAACTCCACGAGAGCTGGACGCAGAAGCCGTCACAGCCGACCAACCTCCTCGGTGCCGGCTACGAAAGCGATTCAGGTTCGGACGCTGCAAGCTCCATACTTTCAGAGTCCTCCGTTGTATCGTCATCCGAAGAGTCAGCGGATTCAGACTCGGATGAAGAAGAGAGGGAGGAAGAGGGGAGCGACAGTGACGCAGCACCAGAGACTACATCTTCCAAAGTGGCACCCCCGACTGTGAAGGTACCGCCACCAGCTCCTGTGTCAGCACCACCGAGTCAAGTGTGTAAAAACTGGAGCAAAAGCGGGAAGTGTAAATTCGGCAAGGGGTGTCGGTGGGCGCATCCTCCCCAGGAGAAAGGGTCGGGCAGGGAGAAGGTGGAGAAACGAATGGGGCTCTTTGAGAAGATGGTAGAGCAGGAGCTTGAGAAGGCTGACAGAATGGCGCTGGACGCGATCAAGTACTTGGGGCAGCACGGCTTTCTTGGTTGAGTCTGTAGCAGGAGTCCGGAGGTCCTCAGGGCTTATTGGCACAGATTTGAGAATACTATAGCTCTTAAGGTTGCTACGCAAGTAATCAGTCACCTCATCATCTTGCCCTCTTCTGATTGTTTCCTCCAAAATATTTCGAATAGATACTCGGAGCTGACAAGGCGCAGCAATGACAGGATAAGTACAGACATTATTCGCCAATTACATATGTACAGCCTGCTGATCCAACCCATACCTCGTGTACTTTCTGTGCATCGACATCCCATCTCTCACCCACGCCAAGAGTTTCCTTCTTCGGCTCTGCATCGTTGGGATACCGCATTGTCAAGGATCCGTCAAGAATAAGATGCGTGGTCTTGCCACTGTGCTTGTGTGGAGGGTAGTGAGCATTGCTGAAGACGTGTGAGCCCATGAGACAGTGCAGTGGCTGGCATGGTGCTTACGGGCCGTCTGTCCATGTGAAGACATGATTGAACCCCCATGAGCGGACCTCAGCCTCCGCCTCCCTGCGTGACTTGGTCATGGCTGGCTACGGACCGCGATGTGCAGTATCGCGCAACTGTACAAACGCGACGTGAACCTGATTCTAACGTGTACGGCTGGCTGCTGGAGCTGATGGCACAACTAAGATGTTCTTGCAAAGGCGCATGCCATTCTCAGTGTTCTGAACGCCTCCTGTGGCGGCGGAAGGTGGATGAGCAAGTGGGGTGGGTTGCACCTGGACCCTGAAACGCTGACGTCGGCGCTCTTGCTATCAACACGCAATCACTAGACGCAAACAAGGCGGCCCTCATCGCCCAACATCATCGTCGACGCAAGTGAAGTCGCGAAAAAAATAGCAAACAAGTATCTCAAACGGCTGCCATGTTTCGATTGGTCGATCACACGGATACGCGGCTGCCAAGTGCTTCTCGCGGTTTGGTCAGGGCTGCAGACCGCCTGCGCCCAGTTCAACGTGCACGCGCCGACCCGCACCAGCACTGCAGGTGAGCTGTCTGACGCCTCTTTCCTTCTAGACCTCACAGCGCAGCGCCTGCCTGAGCTGCTAGAAAAATAAAAGTCCCTCTGCAACTGTAAGTGCGGCGTTGTCTTCCACAACAACCCCCTCTCACTAGAATCCTCTGGTCAGGGTTCAACCGCTGGCGTGAGTAAGCCGGGCTGACCTGTCGTCCCAGACCCCGTCTTTAGCCTGCTGCTACCTATCTCCAGCTTCCCGCTCCAGACACCGGAAGCTCCTGCGACCTGAACGTGACGCCATTGCAAGTCGCGGCCGACTCCAGCTACGACCTCAGACCCGCCCTGCACCATGGAAGCCAAAATAGCCTCGAAGGACCCCAAGCTGGGAACGCCGAAGACGGACCAGCCCCAGCTTCAGGCAGGTGGAGGTACCGCTGCAGTAGTGACCAAGGCACGCGAGGTCGACGTTCTCTCCCCGCTGCTCGTCAAGTACCTGCGGACCGTGTACGACGATATCAACACTCGATACAACTTGACCACGCCGGAGGGGCAGATCCAGTGGCTGACCCAAGAGCAGCAGTGCTCCGGTGAGGATGCCCAGTTGCTGCACGATGGCTCCTTCTCCCATTTCTGCGACTACTACCTCTCGGGCTCAGCCAATGTCATGGGCCCTCCTCCACCCCTGGACGAATCATACCCCCTCTCCAACTACTTTATATCGTCCAGTCACAACACATACCTGACCGGCAACCAGCTGTCGAGTGATTCGAGCACCGATGCATATAAGAACGTCCTCCTTAGGGGCTGTCGGTGCGTCGAGATTGATGTGTGGGATGGCGAGCCACCCTCGAGTTCGAGCTCCGAGGACGAGGCAGAGCGTGTCGGACAGGCGAAGGTGCCCAAAGAGAAGTCGAAGCTTGGTATCCGTGAGAAGCTTGCTTTGCGACTCAGGGGAAAGTCGGTTGGGAAGGACGACGAGCCTAAGAAGGAGGAGGCCACATCTTCGTATCGGGGAGAAGAGAAGGTCACCCCTTGGCGCGGCGATTCGACGTACAGAGCCGAGCCCAAAGTCTATCACGGCTACACCTTGACGAGCGAAATGACCTTCCGCGAGGTTTGCGCTACCATTAGAGATTATGCCTTCGCTGCTTCAGACCTGCCGCTCATTGTCAGTCTTGAAGTTCACTGTGGGCGAGAACAGCAAGAGATCATGGTGGAGCTCATGACCGAGTATTGGCGAGGCATGTTGGTAGAGAGCCCTCTTGACCCTTCGCACACAGAGGAAACCGCCACTTTACCTTCGTTGAAAGAGCTGAAGCACAAGATCCTTGTGAAGGTGAAGCGTGGCCATCCCAAGCCTACCCTAATCGCCACTGCAAATCCTACCACCTTGCAGGCACCGGGTGCAGAGCTGCAGAAGACTGACAGTGCGACCTCGGTCGCTTCGTCTGATGCTGAAGAGCTTCCCGATGGCCAGAAGCCTCCGCCGAAGCCGAAGGTGGTCGAGTCCCTGGCCAAGCTGGGCGTCTACTGTGGAGGATACTCCTACAAGAGCCTGACGGCGCCCGAGGCCAGCATTCCAACCCACATCTTTGCTCTTTCCGAAAAGACGCTCATGGAGGTGCACGAAACCCAGCCGGAGATACTATTCAACCACAACAAGCACTACTTCATGCGCGCATACCCCAAGGGCCTCCGCATCAATTCAGGCAATCTCAATCCATCTGTCTTCTGGCGCACTGGCGTGCAGATCGTTGCCCTCAACTGGCAGCGCTGGGACGGTGGCATGATGCAGAACGAAGCTATGTTTGCCGGCACACCCGGCTGGGTGCTGAAGCCTGAAGGGTACCGTAGTATTAGCGATGCTGCTACGCAGAAACATGCAGTCGCACATCACACCCTCGATCTCAGCATCGAGTTCCTTGCAGGTCAGAACATTCCTCTGCCGCCTGGGGAGGATGATCCAAACGACTTCAAGCCGTACGTCAAAGTCGAGCTGCATGTCGAGAAACATGAGGAGCGTGAGGGCCAGCCAATCCCTGGTGATGGGCGAGGCAGCAAACCGGAACACAAGAAGAAGACTCGAACATACAGAACCACGGACCCTGACTTTGGACGCGAGATTGTCGCCTTCAATGGCGTGTATGGAGTTACAGAGGAACTGACATTCGTCCGGTAAGTCTTGATCTCTTCTCGTTCTCCTTATCTCGATCCGCCATCCCCACTTTCCTTGATATCGCATCTGCACTGCAGAAGGTGGATGCAGCAGCCATAGTCCCTACCCCCGATTTTCTGGTCTTGGATACCCACACCGATCTTGGACAGCGGCATATCGACATGGTTTCGCTCCTGCTGTTGTCTTGTCCTAGCAGCCACCGCCAGGATGTGAATCCCGATGTTCCACGCGCGCGCCATAAGCAGGATGGCTTGCTTCGTTTGAGACAGTCATCCGTGGCACAAGCCGCGATCGGACGACGAATGCAGGCGGCGGTCATGGCAAGCCAGGCTGCAGGGGTGGAGCGTGTCGCCGTTATTCCCGTTTTGGTTTCGCACGCCATCGTCGCTTTCTCGCTCCTTGACGCGAAGAGACCGATCGGAGACTTTGCTTTTTGCCATCGGCCGTCACAGATCAGATCCCCGGTTCAAGCGGGTCCATCTGTAGCTGCATGGTGCACAGGAGTCCCCACATGCCCCCTCCCAAACACCCTTGCAGCGGATACATGTTCCTGTGCGCGTGATTCGTTTGTCGCACGAACCTTGTCGGCGCCATTTTGCTTTCTGTTTCGCATTCGCTACCGAGCCATACGCCCGCATGCTTGCATTCCACCCGAACCGTTCGTGCTGACAAGACGTGCGCGCAGATTCAAAGTCATGGACGACGAGCGGTTGACATCGGACGACCTGGCGGCATGGAGCTGTTTCCGGCTCGACCGCCTGCGGCCCGGGCTGCGCATCCTGCATCTCTACGACAGCAACGGCGTCATCACCAAGGGCGTGTTGCTTGTCCGCATCGCGAAGACGGTCAGTCGGGCGTGATTCCCGTTCATGTGACGTGTCCGTCTCTGCTACTCCATCATGTTGACCTGCGTACTGTAGAGAAAGATGCATAAGCATATATAGCAAAGTCTTCACATATTCTCAAAACACGTCTATTTGGTTCTTTCTGTCTGGCATAAGGCTGTTTGCTGATGACACTAGCCCATACACCCCACTGGTCATGGTATGAGACGTCGTAGTAAGCTCAGGCAAGACTCCCATCATCTCCAATACCGTCGATTCTAGTGCGCGAGGGGATTTGCCATATCAAAGGCACCCGTTTAATTCGACCATTACCCTGCTCTACCCGTCCACTTTTCCTCCGCCTGGATCGCCGTCGTCATCATCATTGTTCAGAGAGCGGAAAGAAGCGAGAAGGTGTTGGCTTGGCGGAGCTGTAGTGTGAGGGGATGATGGGTGGGGGAGGGCGGTGGGATTGCGGGAGAAATCGCGAGGCGGAGCTTCACTAGTTTACCTGTAACGACTGAGCATTGCGTTGGCTATAGTATGCGGGCTTTTTTCTTTTTTTTTTTTTGATTGCGTGGTCTCTGCGATCCTGTGATAAACGCGAGTATCGTGGTGCAAGTGATGGGTGGTGGTGGTGGCGGGATGTCATTCTCCTTGTAAGCGTATGGGTGCTGGTACGAGGGGTTCCGGAAGTGAGATAGATGTCTGATAGTAAGTATCTACAGCCATTTTCGTTGCCCCGAGTACGGTCCTGGATTCTGCATCTATGTGTCTAGCTGGGCAGGTTGTCGCTTGTACATCTAGGTTCATTTCCCTCCTTACGCATCGAGACTGTCGTCTCCGGGGTTGACTGATCGATCGCTTCCGGTGTATGATTGATCTGCTCTGGTCAGATACGGTCTCAGATTCAGTGCTTTGCAGCGTGGGCAAAGGTAGTGGGTGAGTGGGATCAGACTCCGAGTTTTGAGCTGCGTTTAGTGAAGCCAGGTCCTTGGTCAAGCAGGACACGCGAGATACTCAGGCAATCTGATGTTGCCGAACCTTGGCTCCCTGCTGACTTATCGTCTCGTCTCGTCTCCCGGTAGGACCGCAAGAAAAGAAAGAGGCGGTGGAGTTTGAGGCTGAGAGGTTAGGGCTGAGATCCGAGCGGGTACGAAAGCCGACCTGCGATATACCCATCCCTACATATATGTCCACCTCGGATCCCCGTCATCAGTGGTACAAATCCTCATGTCGTGTACGAGAAAAGGAAGAAGACGAAGAAGGAGAAGAGGGGATAGACTTCCGGTAAGGCTGAGAAACCTCCGAATGGCGTTGAGAGCCGATGTGGAGCATAAAGCACCCTCGAAGCCAAGCAAAGCATGGGTTCCAAGTCAGCGGAGCAGGCTACTCCCGCAGGCTTATCAGTTCCGCGTCGAACCTTCTCTCATAGTGTACTATCTCATCTCCCAAAAGAACGTATGCGAAACAGAAGCGAATGGTTGAACACCACGCGGGTACAGAAGCCGATACACAACCCAACCCCCCACATAGTCTGAAGGATCCTTTGCATAAAGCACACCCGGTCATCTGAGATACAACCTCGTATCGAGTATCCAAGAAGGAAAAAGAGAAGATAGAGATTCCCCTTTCCGCGCGCGAAGATTCGACGGAGCTGAAAGCCGGTGTGGAACACGCGCATCTATGTGCTGCATTGCCATCCCCGGGATCCATGTACACGTGTTGAGTCCAGCTCAGCTGCAAGGAAGCAAAGCAAAGAGAGGCCAGGTCTCCGTTGGTATCCCGCCCGGCTCTGAATGCCGATACTTGTGCTGCACGTCAGACTTCCGCACAGTGGCATCGTAGTCCCAGATTCAGATCCAGCTCCAGATCCGCATCCTTACCCGCATCCGCATCCGCATCCGCACCCCGAGTCATCGGGAAAAAGAAGGTTTCGAGACGAAACCCGGCATCGAAAGCCGATGTGTTGCTATTAATGCTGCGTCGAGCACACTTGTGCGTCGTGGATCCATGTGTTGCTGCGTGTCTGCGACGCGAGATGGCGGGGTTGCATACGGTATGATACTGTGTGTACATATGCGACGCATTGCAGATGAAGACTCTACACGGCGCATGGCGATTGATTGACTGCACATCACGCGCGCGTGTGGATGGGAGATGCTTGAACGCGGCTTTATGTCAGACGGGGCGGGTCAGCCTGCTTGCGCGACGATCAGAGGTGTTACGGATTCGAGCCGTGGGGCCTGTGGGATATGGTGGTGAGAGATGAGATATCGGGACGTGTATTTATCCGTCGACGTTGTATAGACTGTGAGGGGGCTGCTTCTCTTTCTTTCGCCGGTTTTAGGGCTTTGGGGTTGAGTTGCGTGGTGGGGAGCTTGGCGGGTGGCATTGTTGCTTTGACTTTACACCGTTTTAAGTGCTTGTTTGTGTGGGTACTGCTGTTTGTCAACGAGGGATGGTAGCTGGAGATATGTATACGTCAGGGTAAACTTGGATCGGTTGCGTGATGGTGATGAGGCGGGTAGTACTTTTGGTTTGTTGCTCTTCCCAGACCGGCGGACTGCTGCTACGGTGTCTTATATCAGATCAATTTGGATGCATATATGTATATGTTTGTACGTGTATCGAAGCGGGCTCCCTGTCTCGAGAGAAGCCGCTTGCCTGACGCAGAGACAAAGACAGACAGGTTATAACTCTCAACTACAACTTAAGTTATACCCTTTCTGCCACTGATGTCTATATGAATTGTCTGAGCGCCTTTTCGCATCAAGATTTCACCTCACCTCCATCCGCACCTTCTTGCTTTTACGCCCAACCCGTACCCGGTCGTTGATATGAACCACCTCAGGCATCTCTTGTCGTCCCGTACACTATTACGCGAGCCTTCCAGCAAAACTTGGAGGGATCGTACGCAGATCTCCGGCCGGTCAATCGAGTACATCGTCAGAAACCCCAATAATCCTGGACAACCGATCTCCTCGTGCAGCACAGCGATATCGGCATTGCTGTGCGATGCTCTACTGAGCCAAGGCGAAGACGGAGCAAGGAAAAGTTTTTGTTGAAGATGTGGTTAGCTGAAACTCAGCCTTCCTCTTCCACGCCACAACGCAGCATTCCTCGTGGGCTTCTCGGATTCCCACACCGCTTCCACGGTCTAAACTCCCCGATCCGCAACACAAGTCATTCTGTCGTCGGCGGCGACACGAACACGGCGCGGATTCCATGAGTCTGACGCTGGTCCTACATACAGCGAAGATGGGTCTGGAGAGAGACGTGCATTGTGGATGTCCTCTCCGACGGTGTGGAACGCCGTTGCACAGGGTGCTGGGTTCGGGAGTGCGTCCTGCGAATGAGTGGGTCTGGGATGTGTTTCTGGTCTGCGGGCCTTGGTACAGTGGGGTCGAGATAAAACCGCCATGTGGGTGAAGCACAGAGGTGAGATTGAGTGAGATTGACAGACTCAGATCTGTTGTCTCAGCAGCCCCAGTCGCTCAGCCCATCGCTTGCTTCGAGGCGATGAGTTGCAGGTGGTGTTTGATGCACATAATCGTTGGATGGATACACCGCTCCTTTCTCATCGTGCCAAAGAGGAATCTGTGTTAACAGACTGGAGGGAAGCTCGAGCAAGAATGCAGTGTAGTGCAACGAGGAGCAGTGCGATGTTCGCTTGGGATTGACGTGGTTACCTGATCCCTTCGATTGTCTTCTCGGTGCTGGGCTTTGGCTACGTGCTGCGAGTCACCCCTGTCCATGTTGTACGCACGAAAACCGCTCTGCCTCGGTGGTACTCTGAGCAGAACCCCAGGTCTTACCTGGATCGCGCAGAGAACACCAGACAGATATGCGTAGTGGGTCTCAGCTGCTGGGAGGTGACGAAGAAGACGAGAGCAATGGTGGAACCAGCGTGAAGTACTTCATGACTGAGTGGCTTGGATACTCCGTCCCTACCTTGGGTGCTCATCATGCTAGCTCGCAATGAGTGAGTTGCGCCACTGGATCGACGGTACAAGCCGCGTGAATACAGTTCATGAGCGTGTCACTGGTCCTACAGCGAGATGCTGTGGAGAGAGACATCCTGGCCGGGCTTCCCGTCATCCAACTCCTTACCTCACGCCCGCAATCTGCTACTACCTCCATCCTACTAGACTGTAGCCAATGCAATGCGTAGTTGTTAGAGGTGACCTAGCGAGGCTCCGCCTCGCGATCTCTCCCGCCATCCCACCTACCATCCCATACCACCCGGTCAGGCCGCACTCATCTTAAACAATCTCGCGGCCAAGCCGTGTCGTCTAGCATGACGCAAATGCGGTGCAACAAGGCAGCCTCGCTCGCAATGTCTTGAACAGTCGCGAGTGGTACAGTAGCACGTACCATTACCTGATGGGGAAAGACTCCTAACGCACAGTGTAAGTCACGCGTGCAATCTAAATTTTGTGCAGAAGCTAACTAATGGATTAGTTGCATGTTCGCGGCAGTGTAGGCCTGGCAGCGATCTGTCTGTCACTGGCGCCAGCGCCAGCGCGTTTCCGACGGAGAGGAGTATTCGAACGAGAATGGCGATGGAACGAGTCTTGTCGTCTTTGTTACAGCACTCACCGACACTTCATCGCAGCATGTAACGTTGCTCCAAATCCAATATCGGTCCGTTGAGTCTGCTGAACAAGTGTACAGACTCCACGCCTCTTCTAGATCAGAGCGTCAGAACCACAGATGGCGAGATTGTGACGTATAAATTATCTTGAACAAACAAAACTGAATACGAGAGGACTACAACTCGTTGCCGAAGACGGCCCCCGCCCAAAACGTGGCATAGCAGTTCGTTAGGCTCGGCAGGACAAGGGCCGGTCCGTTCACAAAGTCAATTCCAGAGTTGGACAAGCGTCAGCGATGGCATCTCGTTAGCTATTTCAGATGCCATTCCGCGCGCCCGGTACACAGAAATAGACCGCAGATGTTCGCATTCATCGCGACCAGCTCCGTGGCGAATGGCCATCCGGGATTTGGGAAGAGCGGTCTGCTGGTACCCGGAAAAGATGAGAATGCAGTCGGGCCGTTGAGAATGTCCCGGCTGGTACTACCTTTAAGGTTTCGGTCGATCTACAGCTGGAAGAGGCCTGTCGTCTGGAGTTCCGAAATGAGCTTTTGTAGGTCACCGCAGAGCATAGCATGTCGGAAAGCAAGTTGAGGCGCCAAATTGCAGAGCGGATACATGTCGGGAAGTTTCGTGGTTTTGGAGAGTCAATGCAAATGCAAGCATCGAACTTTACTCCAGAGCTCTTGCTGCATGTCGTTCGATCCTACATGATAGCAAGGCAATGCTTGACTAATCAGGTACTCGAGTAGGAGCAGCATCCTACTGAACGACAACCTTGAGCAGCTCCTGACAGCCGTTTCAGGTGCCATCTGCAGATCGAATCGAAGTAGTGACCGGGGAAGGCGGGTAGCGTACGCGCGGAGCCGGGAGCCGATTCCCGCTGCACTAGCGAGGCTAGCAAGGGCAGGGAGTTGACGTCGATTCGTACAGAAACAGTCGTTCCATGCCGTCTTGAGCTCAGGAATGAGATGTATATGCATCGGCAATCGAGACCAGAAAAGCGGGCAGCACTGTCGAGGAGTTCGGTCTGAGTTGCAGATCTAAATTCTCTGCAGATTTATGGTGCAACGACGGGAAGGTTTGTTGCACAAGTATACTTGAGCGCCAGTCTAAATCAAAAGATGGTTGCGTTGGATACGATCTTGTGTCGCGCGGTAGACGTGCAATACTTGGACTCGATTCAGACGCTCGGTAGAGTGGTTGCAATGGCACCTCCGATGTATGTGGGGTGCGTGTGTACGTGCGTGTAGTTTACAGGGCCGGGAATCCTGGTGGCTGCGTTAGCGCGGTGCTCAAGAAATGAGAGATCTCATCGTAAGTGAACCTCAGTCTTCAGCCTCGCTCGACGGCAGGCCGGTCCAAATGAGGTATAGACAAACTGCAACTGTGCAACCAGCTGCCGCGGCCGTTCCACACTCAATCACACGCTTCTGTCGTAGTGGTGGTGTTTGGTGATCCCAACGGTCCCAGTGTGCAGAACCCCTGCCCCTTCGGCTGCAAGACCAGATCAACTTGTAAACACCGAGAAAAACTGCATCCAAGAGCGGAGGCTGCGATGTCTGCATGGTCCGCGGAACGGCTGCAGAAGACGACCCTTGTCGTTCTCGAACGCAGCCGGTCGGCTGTATACCGGAGGTAACGAAAAAGCAACAGAAGTACTCTCGCTTCTCTCGACAGGCGCTGTTGACATGTACCCAACCGCTAGCTACTTCAGAGTCGGTGGGACCACATGGCGCAGAATTTCCCAGGTTTTCGGGAAGTCGATGCACAATGATCATCTTGCATCGCATGCGACGTACATGAGAAATGAGTTCTCGAAGCTCCGGTGTTGTGCTTCAGGGTCAGGCGCCACAAGCGTGCGTGCTGCAGGGCTACAATCAGATCCACGATAGGCATCGTTATGTTGTCGTTTTGGACGGCGGCTGCGAGTACGTATAAAGGATCGTCTTCCCTCAAGTCCAACATTCACCATCAACTCCACTTCGATTCTTACCACTCCCTCAATCACTCATTCATCTTTCAACAACGCCCGCTCTTCCCCGTCAACCGTCCTTTGACCCCTCGGCCAAGAGAACTGCCATGTGCCTGCGCTCCTCCTTCGACAGGTTCGCTATTCCTACTATCTACGACGACGAGGGCATAACCACCATGCCGGTATGTCTGCTTCTGGATCCCATCCATTGGCGTGTGCAACGCACTGACGGCTTTAGGTTCCTGGACGCCGTTGTCCCGCCTGCCTGGAGCGTGGGGACACTGTTTGGGTCATTCCCGGCAAATGCTGCCCACAGTGTGGCACGCCTGTCAGTTAGTTTGGCGAGTCTTGTCCTGCGTGGTATGTTTTCAGATAAAGTGCTGCTGTGATACGGTGCTGACTCGTTCTTAGTTACTTGGGCTATACCCTTTCCTTCTACTCGGGTTCTGTTCGATCTCGGATCCATCGGCGAATATTGGTACTTTTTAGGATCTGCTGCATTTAAGCCCGGGCGGCGTCGTCTCTGCATTTACTGGTCCGGAGTTAGACATGGCGTCTTCATTGCCTTCAGCAAAAGTTAGTTGTACGATATGGAGATTAGACAAACGATTCAATTCACACTTGCATATCCGCACCAATTCTCTGCCCAGTTTACAGACCTTTTTCTTTTTCTTAAGGAACTCACGTATAGGTAAAGATCAACAGCCAAAGCTGCTGCATGAGATCGGTCTCCAGCAGATATAGGTGAATGCACGTTTGGACGTTTGGTAGCCCAATGGTAGGAGATAGGACAAAGAGGGCAGGCTTAGCCTTCAGTCGCTAGCGTGCTTCGTCATGACATCGTTATAGGGAAGGAGCTTCGTCATGGAAGGCACTGTGCAGGCCATTTCTCTCTGTGCCCGAGTCAGCAGGCTATTCGATCTTTTTATTGCACACACAGATCCAAGCACAGGCGCAAGATATGCTTTGCAGGCGTAAAGATGATCCAAATGCGCAGAAAGTAATTCGATCAACAATATGCCTGTATAAAGAACAAGAAGAAGCTAACATGCTGTACACGCCGGTTGTGGTTTGATATGCCCAACGCCTTGCATCCACCCCAATGCTGTAAACGCCTGTCAGGATGTATTTCCAGACCCTTTCTAATGCAAAATGTCATGACAGTCGTATCCTGTGTCTATGAGGCACAGGCTATTTGCTTCCACCGTGAAGCCTATGCGGAGGGGCGAAGAATCTGCTCCACAACCCTTCTCTCGCAACCATGGCGTTCTGTTGTGGCAGGAGCAGCGACGATTCCGGAGACTCAACCTATCTGTACCCTTGTTGTCGCTGCTGTTGCCGCTGCTCTAGTGGGCGCGGGTCTTGTTGGCGCTGGTGCTGTGTCATGACCCACTTCATCTTATCCCGTGTTTCCTCCAACGACTGCACCAAGCGATCCGCCTCGCGCTCTTTTGTCGGCAAAACCGTCTTCAGCCTCTGTGCCTCCTGCGTCAGGTGATCCATTTCTTTCCTGTGCTCCTTCTTGTAGTCCTCCATGAGGTTTGTAAGGGCGCCTTCGGTCCGGGTGGTCCGTGACATCTCGTGCTGTAGTTGGTCGCTGACGACTGCGTGCCGTTTGATCTTGTCTGCATTCTCAAGGCTCTTCTGGCGAAGCTCGTTCATGCCTTCGCTAATGTGCTTGATCTTCTTCTCATAGCCTTCGGTCATGCGTTTGAAGCCGTCTCTGGCTGTCTCGAGCTGAGTGTCGGCCATGTTCTTCATTTCGTAAGCGAGGGAGAGTTGGCGCTGGGTCTCTGATCGTGTGTCGCCGAGCATCTTGAGTGCTTCCTCTGCTCTTTGCTCTGCCGACTTCCTCCTCAGCACCTCGGCGTCAAGCATGGCCTTCATTTCCTCCAATTTCCTGTCTTTGCGCTCAATTGCACGTGCATTGGTCTCGGCGAGCACTTGGAGGTGTTGCAGCTCGGCTCGCGAGTCTTCAGCCTTCGATTTGGCGGCCGAGATGCGTGTGGCCTCATCCTCGCGTGCGAGCTTTTCGGCGCGCAGCTCTCTCCGTAGGCGGTCGTTCTCTGATGTAATCTTATCGATGTATTGCGACGTCTTCGAGTTGCCGGGTGTGCTTTGCGGGTTGCTGTGAGGGTTGGGCCGGTTCCATTGAGAGCCCGGGGAGACGGGGGAGATGGGGGCATTGGCCATGTTGGGGTTCTCGACGGCGAGCGGTCCAGAGACGTTGCGGTGCGACGTGTGGGACATGGAAGCGGCGGGTGTGTAGTGGACGTCGTCTCTGGTGGTGCCGAGAGTGCCGTTCATGTCACGCCTACTTGTGTATTGAGCGACGATTTGGAAACTGAGCTCAGGAATTCGCGGTGCTGGTTTCGGGACAGATAAGTCAGCATCGAAGCTCCTTCACTGCGGGCCACGGCGGAGGACAAAGGGCGCGGGCAGGGCAGAGACAGTGCCGGTGTGTATAAAGAACTGTTTACGCCGCGCAGCTGGGATGACGGGTGCTGCGAGGCCGTGTGTTTGGGAAGGAAAGCCGCTTACGTACCGATTTGGTCTAGCTTTGGCGTCGCGTTAGGGGTTTGCGCTTGCCTCTTGACAGATGTCAACGGCCACCTCTTAACATGGCGATCGCTGTCTGTCTCTGTGGGCATCTGGAAATTGGTAAGTGTCCACATCTTGACAGACATTGTGAGCGATGGAGGAGCGCATTTGGGCATACCAGCGCAGGGCTGAAACTTGTGCGAAAAAGCAGCAGCAATGCGTTGCTGAGACAGCAGCTCCTCGGGGAACATCCCTCTCCAGAAAAAAGCCAGACGCGAACAGCAATATCAATCGCGTACCGCAACCACGACGTACCTTGCATGCACACAGCCAACGCATTGATACCAGTGGACAGGCTTTGCTGGCCGTGTGTTGTATCGTCAGCATGATGTCGCTTGGAATTCCGCTGGCGTGCTGGACATCTGGGACACGCTGCCCTACTGTCCATACTGACCAGCAGAGGCCTGTGAATTGTAGTCGAGACCAAGCCCATCACTTTCACCTTGGCCATCCCGATGAAGGACCACCTTGAGCTCTTCAGATGCCTTTGCACTCTCACAGAGCAGCTCGCAGTGAGGCTCTGAGGACAGCAATGCAGCCAATGAGCGCAGGCGAGCTTCCCAAAGCGGGGCGCAACCCCAGCAACGCACTCGCCAGCAATCAATGACATCGCGACCATCCAGGCCCCCGACGTCAGCTCGTGGCTCTCGTTCACCTGAGCGCACGCGACATCTCGAGAGAACTACTTCGTGTTCTTCGAGAAGCCACAGCGCCTATGCAGGCCTTGAAACGGCGATCAGTTTCGAGCGTGCGGCGCTGTGAACGGCTCCAGGGTGCGCCGTTGGAGGCAGGTGAAACGAGGGCTTAGACTTCATGCGCGCGCCTGGGGGACAGTTTAATCTGTAACTAAGAGTTGCTCGTGGGTGACATTGATCGAGGTGGTGGTCAGATTAGGAGGTTACGTGGTGCCTGGAAAGATGTTGAGAGTCTGGTACTAAGGTGACGCCATCATCTTGGTGGCTAACAGTGCTACTAGAGTATTGACTGCCGGTAACTACTGTGTCTGGCCAGCTCCGAGCAATTTCGGCATCTGGAAGACGTGACTCTTAATAAGCAAAGCTGACGACCTATTGAGTGTCACCAAGACCATTGTTCTTGATTGTAGCACTCTATTCGAAGGCAGCCATCTACCACCAATGCCCGCTTGGGCTCTTGCTGAACAGTTGCTCAGAGCCAACAAGGCATGTGACTTCGAGGCCTACGACTAGTGTTGCGGTTCAAAGTAAGAGAAGAAGCGGTTGCCTAGTCCTTAGAGCGCTGAATACCAATGCACCCTGGATGTACATAATAATCTGCCGACACCCGTCTCCCACACGCTCCACGAAGGTACCACGGCAGCCGTAGCCACCACCAGAAGCCGTCGAAACATTTACAGCCCATCCCAACTCACGGTAGAATGTTGCACAATATATCTGCCCCTTTGCCCGCAAGCGGATTTTGGCAGATACAAGTACCACCGATAATGCCTAGACACACCACAGAACACGTACCATCTACAACACCGACATAGCCATCGGTCAAGCACCACGTTCCCATCCGAGGCCGTGTCAGTATCTGGTAGTCCAACCGCTACAAGCCCTTCCCACAAGACCAAGCCATCCAGCTCCAACCCCCTCCCCGCTCCCTAGCAATCTCAATCCCACCTCATCCTCCCCACCTCATCCGCATCCCACGCACCCCCCGCAACCCACAAACCACACCAGCGCCAACGCCTGCATCCCCTCCGCACCTCCCCAACCCCAACCCCAACACCCCAGACTGCATCAACACAAACTCCGACAACGGAAATCCATCCACAATGCCCTCGGGACCCCCGTAGCTCTCACATCTCTCACAGCTCTCACAGCTCTCACAGCTCTCACAGCTCTCACAGCTCTCACAGCTCTCACAGCTCTCACAGCTCTCACAGCTCTCACAGCTCTCTCGGCTCGCTTGCCGCGCAGAAAGAGGGGACACAGACTACGCGGACCGCGCGGTGTAGGCGGATTGGGCTGCGCGTGCTAGTGTCGAAGGCGGTGCGGAGGGGAGCGGAGGATAGCGATCGCGGAAGCGGTGACGTGTGTGTTTTAGGTGGAAGGGCTGTTTTCTTTCCGGGGAGGAAGTGAGAGTTGACGCAAAGGGAGGGGTGGAGGAAGCGGTTGGAGGGGATGTGGTATTGTGGCTGATGCGGCGGGAGAAGGATTGGGGTGCTGGGTGACATTGTTTCGATACCGAGGGATCCGGGCTGTGTTGTTTGCTGGTTAAGTGATGTTGTGGATCAGCTGAGGACAGTGGGTCACGGTTAGAACAAACGAAACGGATATCATTCCTCTTTATGTACACTAGCCATGCCATGCCATGCCATGCCATTCCGTACCACACCGTGCCTTCCGTGCATTTTCATTTTGCTTGTCTAGACGGTGTAAGGCGACTTCCTCAGGTGGTTCTTGCTGAAGGGCTGCTCGCCCTTGATCTCGTCGTTGGCAAGGGCCTCGTGCTTGCGCTCGTTATCCTCGTACGCGAGCTTCTTGTACTTCTCAATCACAGAGGTCATGGGCACCTGGCTGCCGGCGGGGACATTGTAGGGGGAACCGGCGTTCATGATCCTGTGGGACATGTTAGCTTTGCGGTCCTGTGTGATGTATGCTCGTCTGGGTGCGCAAGAGCGCGAGCTTTCCGCCAATTGATATGCATAGCACTGCTAAGCGACTCGGCGCGACGGATGGGCAATGGCAGGTGGTGTTACGCACTCGGGGAACCTCATGTCGACGTATTCCTGGGGCTTGGCATTCATGAACAGAACACGGTCCTCGCCCGCCTGCTCGATCATGCGCACGTGGAGATCGTTGCGCTTGGTGCGCTTCTCCTCGGCCTCGGCGTACTTGTCCATCAGACGGGTGAGCAAAGGCTTGTCGCTGTCATCGATGTTTTGCGCTGCGAGGTAGACGCCAAAGCCAATGGGGATCCAGAGAGTCGCGTAGTAGAAGCCCCTCTATAACCATTGAATCAGCATTGCTTTTCTAAGCATTTGCGCGCTTGCGCAGCGTGTGCGGGGGCGCTGCTGGAGCGCAATGGGTGGGTGGACGTACGCCCAAGGATTCGTTTGCGGGGGCAGCGTGGCCGTGAGCGTGCTCGTCGTGGGCATAGCGCCGCGTCTGGCGAGAGAGCGTGGTTCGGCCCGTACGGGCAGCAGTTACTGCTGTCCTGCGAAGCGATTGCATTGTGTGTGGGGTTGCTGGTGGTCGTCGTGACGGAGCTGCGATGATGAGCTTCGAGAGTGGAACTTGCCGAGCGGTCTGAATGGGGACTAGCGGCTTGCCAGCACCTTTCGCATCATCCCATCGCTGCCTTGTCAATGTTGCCGTCTTGACGTATATTTGGCAAGTGAGTCTTCTCCGTACCATATGTCTTCTTATGCACCATGACAAGTTTCGAGGATCTGGACGACGATGTCCTGTATCTGATTCTCCACTATGTAAGCATTTCTTGGACTATTGTGATTGGTCGCTGACAGTAGCAGCTGTACTTGGAGCGATCAACCGTGCTGCGAACTCTACAAGGCAGCTCACGACGCTTGAGAAATTTTGCCGATGCTGTGCTACACAGAACACTGTCCTTGATTGACGATGAGGCCCACGAACAGATCACCTATCGCCTTGTCGAACGACTAAAGGACCACTCCGACAAACTATGTTACTTTGTACGCAACCTCTGTGTCGTTGGCTTCAGAGGCGACGCAGAAAGCTATTGCCTTAACTCTGCTCTGATAGCTGAGTGCCTGAATCATATTCGACAACTAGACACCTTCATGTGGAATTGCAATCAGCCAATAAGCAAGCAAATACGTGACGTTTTACAGCAACGTTTCCCCAAGGCACAAGTCTGTGCAAACATCACCCTAGTGAATGGTTTGCCTTTGGATATTCCACAACTCCATCGATTGGATGTTTGCGTTCCTTGCGTAGATCTGCTAGGTGAGAGCAGCATCTCACTGTTTAGCAGTCTAAAACAAGCACTTCTTCGACTGTCCAGCCTACGCCACCTCTCTATCGACACTTACACAGACACCAGCCTTGATCGCTTACAAGGCATCGAACCGCACCGACTTCAGATCCCGCTTGAGCCCGGAGATCAGTTGCCATCACTAGCGACACTTGAGTTTCGTAGCACGAGCTACGATTTCGACGCGGACCACTGCCGGCAGTTGCTCGCGAGCGTTGACTGTAGCACACTTCAGAAACTCGCAATTGGCTCTCCAAATCCAACTAACTTCTTCGAAATATTCAACGGAAGATTACCTTCCCTGGCTGATCTCGATATCTCATTTGATTCCATACATTTGGACGATCCACCGCAGCTCCACCTCCAAGCGTCCTCGAACTTCTTAGCTAGCCTTGAGTCGCTCAAAAAGCTGGCCTTTCGCTTTCATCTGTTGGATGTACGCTCAGATTTTGCTCAAACGCTGCAAGAGATACTTGGTCCTCGCCTCAAACATCTGAAATTGTTGGCGAGACTCACCGATGATGCGGGGCGCAACACAGGGCCTCAGCTGATGGGGAACATCCGCAAGTTTCTATGGAAATTCACAGGCTTGGAATATTTAGACGTGGAATACCCCGACATGAGGAGCTACTATTTTTGTCAGCACTGTTTCAGGTTCAGTACTTTGGACGTAAGCGATAACATTGAATGTCTGCAGAAGACCGTGTCTGACTGAAGCTAGCGACCTGTTCGTCGATTCACATTCATTCCACCAGGCCCATCCTTACGCTACGTCAATCTCTCGATCAGGGCGAGATACACTGAGCAACCACTCATCGCTTCTGTCACCGAGCAGGCTCACTGTGCGATACGCCATCAATGGAGTAAGTTTGCGAGTCAATCAGACTCGCAGCTTGAGGCACTCAGTATACGGTTTTGGCGGTGGGAGACCGGTCGTAAGGCCCGGCTCCAAGAGGTCGTTTACGATGCTGTGAGGCTACGTGGACAGCTCATCATCAGAGTCCGGGATAAACCGAGACTTCCTGTTGCGGTCTACAGTGAAGTACGTGAGGATTTAGAGTGCGGGAACGTTTTAGTAAAGTTCGGGGATGTCACTGAGTGACAGCAGATGTCCGGTGAATCATCATCACAGGATTTCAGGGGAGGATCTTTTCTCATGCTGTGCAGTCCAGCTCGCAGTAGTTTTTGACCTGTCTCATTGAGGTGGACTCCTATTACATCAACAATGCTCTGACACTGCCATACCATTAGATAAACAGGCTTACTATTCTATGAGTCCCTGTTCTCATCACGACACCCGTGATCGTCCAACACCACTGCCTTCGCGTCCATTCCTGAGACCTCGCGGTCATCTGAAGAGGCAGAACAGGCTGCAGAGCTCACACTTCATCGATCAAACAAGCGCCTTACAGCGGTTAACTGTAATATTCTCAATGACTAGCTCCGGCCAAGCGCGCCTCGACACGCGCATCGCCTTTGTATAACGTGCCATATCACTACAGCCGACGGCGCAGCAGTAGCACATGCATCGCGACCCTTCCTGTCCTTTTGCACGGCCTGACAACGCAGCATCAGTCTGACGTCTGCGGTCGATTTTCGCCCAAGCGGTCGAAGCATACAACTCGGAATTCCCAAAGTCAGCGCAACGCCTGACAACAACCACTGGTAAGCGCGGCACAAGGTGATGAGATGCAAAGCGGTGTGCCACGGTCATGGCAAACGCGTAAACGAGATTGCTGGCGCTCGTGTCGAACCCTGGATTGCCTCGATTAGTTGCCTGAATCATCGTAAGGCTGTTCCTGGCTGCGGGATGTTGGTAGAGACGATGGAATTACATGTTCTGGGGCAAGGTAGCGAGGTTCGGATATTCAAGCTTGCGAAAGAGGGACAGCCGAGATTTAGGATTTCTCCTTGTGCTTGTTATTTGACACGGTTTGGAGGGGCAAACCAAAGATTGCCAAGGATAATCTAAGAGAGCGGACACTGAAAAGACGAACAAGACTAGGACTGAGTCACCTGCACACATGAAGCAGAAGCTTACGGTTGAGAGGAGACTGCTTGTTCCTCAAAGGACAGTGAAAAAGGAGCAAATGTTACCACATTCAAACTGCCTAGCCAACAACTTGTTCAATAATCGAAATGAGAGCAGAAACCTCTTAAGATTAAGACAGGGCATGTCAATTTGTGACGTTTGATTGGATCGAGAACATATTGTCAGTCGTCTCAAAGATGAGGCTGAGAGTGACCGAGTCTACACAGCAACAAAATTCGATGGAAGGGCATTCTGAAAACGCTGCTGCAAAGTGGATGATCTGCGAACATGGGAAATACGATCTCATAATGCAGACTCGGCCTTGGGATCTCGTAACGCGGCCATGGCATTACGTTAGAGTTGTTTCAACCATATCCTCTTGCGCAAGCCCATCATGCGATGAAGGCTTGATTTGCTTATTTGTGAATGTTTGCCGTGACGGTTCTGGCAGAATGGTGGGTGATACTCATAGGGCAAATGGGCATCTTCGACGGTATGGTTTGCGGATGAAGTAGTACTCAATCGACACAGCCAAACACAAAGCCTGTAGCAATTGTAATCTAACCCCTGTTGCTCGTATCGTAAGCTCAGTAAGCCAACCCTCGGAGGAGCCCGTAAGTAGCGGTGCGACTTGCGGCTGATAAGCAGGGACGGCAGCAGCGGCAAGCATGGCCGTCCGTCCCTTGTTAAGATTGCGCTCGCGCATCAAGGCCAACAGACACTCAGAATCCGCTCACCAACGTTGCCATGGCATCTTACATACACGAATACCACGTCACACCCAGCCTTGTGACTCCTCACATCGTATCCCTATGCGCATATAGACCGTGGTTCCCTCGAGCCTGCAATAACAAACCCTCTTATAACCTGCGCCGTCACCAAACAACCATGGAGACAAGGCAAAGATGCGGGGGATCGGACGATGGGGCAAGGCTTTGACAGCAAGTCAGACAGGGTAAGCCTTGTAAAGAGGTCTGAATCATTTGATACGAACTTCTTCTTTGGAAGCTATCGAATCCTGTAAAAGCGGGGCTCCCGCTCTGTCGCGTGTGACCCGGCACGTGCCAAGAGAGCGCTCAGCGATGTGCTAAGAGTGTCCGGCATACATTGCCATGAACGCCATTATCTAATCTGCTCGTAACGGCGGAGCTGGGGCCGTGGTTGCGTCATTGACCGTTGGAGGCGCTGTGCACGCACTCTCTACAACGCTCGATGGCAATGCGAACATGCATGCTGTGTTGTTGAGATTTGAACGTGGATTTGTCGACCCGAATGCATGGCTCTTAAGCCGCGGGGGATTACAGCGTACAGCGCTTGCCAGCAGCCGAAATTGATGGCGGTTGAGGGGACTTCGAGCGCTAACGACCTTTTAGAAATCGTCCCGGCTCCAAATTTGGAACTGCACGTTGCCGGGTCAAGTTCGGCACGTCCGTATCCTTGGTTCGTACGCCACTCTATCACTACCGACGTCTACACCTAATGGTACTGATGACGATTGTGTATATTTAGAGGATCAACCACACTACCACGACGGGCCGTCTTGCAGACTTTTCTATGGAGCGATCTGCTTGCCTCGCGGAGAGAATAGTAAGATTCAAAGCTGCAGGTTTGTTATCTGCACAAGCAGAACGAGCCTCACCGGCTCGTGCACTTACCCTGATCGAACTCCTGCAGGTCAGCGAAACCCAGCTCCATCCCTGAGCTTGTCTGGGCATAATCTAGGCGATCCTAATGTGCAGTAACTCACTTCCTACTTGGTAGGAGTATTGTGGGCATGAAGGCCCACATTTACGGGCTTTATCTGTCTCTGCCGTCTCTACCCTGTGTGCTATCTGCTGACACGACAATTCGCCAAGGGCATAAGACATAGTCGACTAGGATTACACGGCACGCTAAGGCACGACACTGCAGCTTTAGGCATGGTCGAATTGCCCGAATCGACACTTTCCAAATCTTAGGCGCCCAAGTTAGGATGTCCCCAGATCTGCGGCAATTCTGACTTGAAGTATTAAAGATGGATTTCCCCTCCTACCTACACGGCCTGTAGTTACGGTCGTCACGAATCCTCACGCTCGCTTTTGTTATTACAAAAATATACATACACACTACTAATAATTAATAATGTCGTCCATCCGCCAAACCCTCGCCGTGGGCGCAACCCTCACCGCGCTCGCCGCCGCGCAGGTCACTGCTCCCAAGCTCGAGGCAACCTGTGCCGATGTAGTCATATTCATGGCTCGCGGCAACGACGCGCCATACCACGACGGCCGCACCACTCCCTTTATTGATGCAACCTGCGCCAAGTTCAACGCCCAGGGCAAGTCCTGCGACTACATCGACATCAAGTTCGACGTCACTCTTGGCGGCGACTACTGTGCTCAGGTCGCCGAGGGTGCTGCCAGTGGTATCTCTCAGATCACCGCCTTCAACCAGAAGTGCCCGTGCACCCACATCGTCGTCAACGGTTACTCTGAGGGCGCTCACGTTGTCGGCGACGTTCTTGGTGGACCTGGTGGCTGCTCCTTTGTGAACAACGGCCTCGACAACCAGTCTGCCGCTGGCAAAGCCAGTATGTATCCACTCGATTCGTATCTCATAGTTCCTATCCCAAGCTAACACTCCTCAGTCGGCGCGGCACTCCTCTGGGGCAACGTCATGCACACTGCCAACCAGCCTTACAACGTCCTTGATGGCGCCTCTCTGCAAAAGAACGCCCGCAGCGCCACCGACCTGGGCTACCTCAACCGCTACGCAGGCGTTCTCCGCGACTACTGCGCTGCCGGCGACCCAGTGTGCGCTGGCGGCTCTGTGGTCGCCGACCACCTGAACTACTTTGAGCTGTACACAGACGAGGCATCGTCGTGGGCCGTCAGCAAGATCGACGCCGCTGCCGATCTGTGCCCTGTTTCCTCATCGAGCTCGTCTGTTGCTCCTACTACTTTTTCCACTGCTACCTCTTCCACTGCTGCCTCCTCCAGCGTTGTTGCACCCAGCTCCACTGAAGTCGTGCCCTCCAGTACCGGCGTGAGCAGCGCGTCTTCCACAGTGGTTTCTCCGACTGCGACAAAGGAGGCTACCCCTACTGCTGTTGCGCCTACTACTGCCTACCCCACTAGCACCAGCGAAGTCACCCCCGCGCCCTTCCCTGAGCCCATTGGCTACGAGGAGGCGTGCCACGTTGTGTACGAGGTGAAGTACGTTTACGAGTAGGAGGTTTATGAATAAGAGAAGAATTTATAGAAGGAATGCAATCAGCCCATTTATTGACCTTCTTTGTGCATACTTTTTGTCTAATCAGCATTATGTGTTATGTCAAATGATGCGTGAATGCTACCACTGCCTACTTTATTGCGTGAGATCACGTGCATTTGACCTCCCGGCTGAGGAGTGTTCGACCCGAAGTCTCCAACAGCAATTTGTCTATGGTAGCTTCGAAACTGCAATGCTAGAATCACGATCGAAAATTTGGCGGATCTGGGCCACTGTCTTCACTTCTAGGAAAGCGTACCATTGGTAGCGATACTGTATGCAATGAGATTCCTCCAGCTTGTTGCTATCAAAGTCTCTCCCTTCGTTGGCAGCCGGCACAGTTAAAATGGCATGCACTCTAGCTGAACAGGCGGGAACGAGCCGTACATCATCAAATCTGTACGCGCAGCTAGACTCGTCACGGGAGGGCGGCTTTTCTTTTCTACAAGGCAACCACTTTGTTGGCGATGACCACGTTAACGAACGTTCATTCATTTACAGCACCGTCATTGTCGAAAACGTCATGTTATACACCTAACATCCCAGCTACCCGGCAGTACAGTCTCTGAACCCCTATGCAACGCTCTGGGTCCTGCCAAAAGCAGTCTCAAGACACACTTTGAGTCCTCCAGGGACGTCGTGGTTGTTGAAAGCCGCGTAGGCCTCTGGGATGTTCTCGAACTTATCTGTGCGCTACAGTCAGTCTCAAGAGGCATTGTTTTTTGTTTTCACAAGGGTGACCGACCTTGGTACGTGAAAACGAAGCCGGGATCGTATTTGCCCTGAGTGACCAGGTCTAGGAGGTAAGGAAAGTACTGTGATGAAGGTGTCAGCGGTTGTTACTAGACAGAGGCCTGTCCGTATCGTGCTCTGCAGTCGACGCGGTAATGAGCGTATGAAAAAATCTTACCTTCTCAGCATAGAGCTGTCCACCACGCAAAGTGATGGCCTTCTCCATCAACATCCCGATGGGGAAATTATTAGTCTCGTAAAAGAAATCCCCGATCAACGCGATATTCCCACCCTTCCTCGTAGCCTTAATCACCGCACTCACCGTATCCGAGCTATCCCCCTCCAGCCCCAACGACCTCATCGTCTTATGCTTAACCGAATTCGTGCTGCGGAACCCACTCGCCTCGATCCCCTTATCCAACCCATTCGGCTCAATCGACAGAATATACTCCGCAGGATCCGAGTGCTTAGACACATCGACCGGAATCATCCCGTACGACTCCGCAATCTTCAGCCGCTGGGGATCCTTATCAACGGCATACACCTTCTTCGCGCCCCGCAGCTTCGCCAGCCGCTGAATGGATAATCCCACGGCTCCACACCCCCAAACCCCGACTACATCTCCCTCTCCCACCTCCGCGAGCTCGTTCCCGTGCCAAGCGGTGGGCGTCACGTCCGCGAGGGCGAGCAGCGACGCAGCGGGGGTGTCCTTGGGCGCCTTGACGCAGACCAGATCCGCATTCGGGACGCGGCAGTACTCAGCCTGGTTCCCTGGGTACCCGCCCGTGAGTTTGGAGTAGCCAAAAATGCCGGATAGGCGGTGGCCATACATGCCCTCGAGCTC
Organism: Curvularia kusanoi; assembly: GCA_011058905.1. Classification (NCBI taxonomy): domain Eukaryota; kingdom Fungi; phylum Ascomycota; class Dothideomycetes; order Pleosporales; family Pleosporaceae; genus Curvularia; species Curvularia kusanoi. Next base: position 84,480 of record SWKU01000012.1, on the reverse strand, counting down.
CTTGGAGGGGTTCGTCCTGTCGCAGAGAGAGAACTCCTTGCGCTTGCAGTAGAAACACTCGCCGCAGGCGATCACCGGGAGAATCACCACGCGGTCCCCGATGGAGAGGTTTTTCACCTCGGGTCCGACTTCTTCGACGATGCCGATGGCTTCGTGGCCCATTATCAGGCCCTTCTCCATTGCGGAGTTCATGGCGCCTGCGTACATGTGCAGGTCGCTGCCGCAGATGGTGCAGTGCGTGATGTGCACTATGGCGTCTTTGGCTGCGGTGATGGTAGGTCGCGCGACGGTGTCAACGGTGATGGATTTGGTGCCTGTCCAGGTTGCTGCTTTCATCTTTTCGGTGGGGTGCGGCTTGTAGTCCGTTGTGAGGACTGGTCTTTGGGGTTGGGTTAGGGGGGCATTCTTGTGGGGACGATGTGGTTGGCTTACGATGCTACTTGTGCCATGCTGTAGGTGGCTGTTTATAGACTGGTTGGAAAGAGGTATGTAGGATGTGTTAGTTCAGGGGAAGTTCGACTTGCTATTCGCTCGAAGAATCCTTTGCTACGATAGTATCTTCGCTCCCCAGAACACTACGTGCTTTATAGTTGACCATCATGGTGCCCGGTTCCTTCAGACATAGCTTTGACAATTGTCGTAGCAGCCCATGATTCAATTCCACCGTCACTCTGTGATACTCCGATATTCATGCACATGCAAATGAAGTCGTATTGTTGAAGATCAAGCCCCGCGTTTTGTAACCAAGCTCCCCGCGTCCAGTGTGAGATATGTCATACTGACGTTTGACCGATGAGAAAGCTTCGTAAGTAGCTTCGCATAGCTACTGATTAGCGAGCTCTTTGCAATAATGATGAACATCGGTTTTAATATGCATATCAGGAGATGGCCTGAGCCTGTTTGGCAAGATCTGGCAAGATCTGGCAAGATCTGTCATACTCTGAATCAAGGTCGAGGAAATCCAATCTTACGATAGTGGTGTGCAGAGCTGTAATGCGGTATCATTCTCATGAATTACAAGCCTCTTTGGTAGTTCTGAAGCGACTGTGGTGTATGGAGCTGGCCATGGTTTCAGACAGATGTGGTGTGGGAAAATGCCCAGTATTGAATGTGGATATGAGGCTTCGTAGATCTCACCAAAGTGACGATACATTTGTTACGGACCTCCAAAACTCCAGTTTCTCATGTTGGGAGCTTTATGCAATGCTGGAGTTTTTATTGGTGAGACCATTGACACCAGGCTACGGCTCATGGCTATCAGTCACACTGTAGTTCGTTTGCTTGAGAATCATTACATGCAACAAGATTGATTCTCTACGAAAGCAACGGCGTCGAGTCAACCTAAGAGATCGGCGGCGAGCACTTTCCGATAATACCCTCCCACGGCCTCAAGTTAATCGTACATCCAGCATCCTTGCTGTGAATGTCAAGCGGATAATTTCCAATAACCCACTCCTCCACATTATGATCCTTAAGCCCAGACCATTTCAAACTCTTTCCCGTGAAGTTCGTAATCGTGACCCAAGTGTCCTTCTCCGAGAAGCGCAGAAACGCAACGACATCTGGATTCTTGGGGTCGAGGATCTTGAAACCGCCGTAGATAAAGACGTCCTTGTGGGTCTTGCGGAGCTTGATGCAGCGCTTCCAGTAGTGAAAGACAGACTGCGGGTTCCTCAGTTGCGACTCGACGTTGATACGGGGATAGTCGTCGTTGACGCGCATCCACGGTGTAACGTCTTCGGGGCAGAAGCCTGCGTTTGGTAGGGCGTTCCATTGCATTGGGGTGCGTGAGTGGTCCCGAGCTTTGAGCTGGATGAGTGTTTTCATGTAATCGAGCTTGCGATGGTTGTTGGCGTACTGCTTGCTTACACTGAATGCCAAAGATATCAGTAATTCAATCGTGAAGCCGGTGGAGGCATCGACTCACGCCTTCCAAAACCTCTGCGTCTCAATATCCTTGTATTCAGACATCGGCCATGACGCAGGGATATTGCGCATCCCTAGCTCCTCACCCTGGTAAATGTATTCTGTGCCTCCAAGCGTCGTGTGCTTGGTACAGATCATCTTCGCGGCGTACTCGCGCCACTCATCGCTGTCATCAGCAAAACGAGAGATAGATCTTGGAGCGTCGTGATTCTCGCAAAAGATCGCGTTCCAGCCATCGTGATCCGTCATCAGCCCCTGCATTTTCACGTGGAGTCTTGCCATGTCTGAAGCATTCCACTCTTGGTACGACCACTTCGAACGCCCGGGCTGGTTGTCCACGTTCAAGATCTCAAACAAGAAGATCATATTCAAAGAACCCTGTAGTCCGACGGTGCGGAGAATTTCCTCCTCGTCATTTACGAAGGGCATTTCACCAACGGTGATTGTGTCGTACTCATTGAGTACGTCTCGCATCTCGTGAAGGAACTCCTCCAGCCGCGGCCCGTTGGCGAAGAATTCAGAGCCGGGCTGGTAGTACTGGCCTGGAATCACCTGTTTGGCATCTAGGAAAGTCTGGACCTTGGAGATGTGATCGATGACGTCCATTCGGAAGCCACAGACGCCACGATCCAGCCAAAATCGCATGATATCGTGGACCGCCTCACGAACCTCGTTGGACTCCCAATTGAGATCTGGCTGCTCAGTGGAGAAGATGGAAAGATAGTACTCATCAGTCTTCTCATCGTACTCCCAGGCTGATTCAGTTGTATCGAGGGTGCGGCACCAGTTGTTGGGAGGGAGGCGGTTGCCGTTCTCGTCCTCGCGTCCTTTCCTCCAGATGTACCAGTCCCTCTTTGGGTTGTCGGTGGATGACCGAGATTCGAGGAACCAAGCATGCTGATAAGAAGTCAGGTATTGAAGAAAAGACATTGTCGAGCGATTGTTAAAATACCTGATCTGAGGTATGATTCACAACAAGATCCATCATGAGTCTCATGTCGCGTTTTTTCAGCTCCTTGATCAGGTTGTCGACCTCTTCCAACGTGCCGTATTTTGGGTCGATGTCTTTGTAGTCAGAAATATCGTATCCCATATCTATCTGGGGACTTTTGTAGACTATTACTGAGTCAGAATGGACTATGTTAGCGTGAATGACCTAGCTTACTGGGGGAGATCCAGAGAACATCGGCTGAAGTGATTCTTTGTCAGCGACTTCTTATTCCAAGACCGAAAGTACTTACCCCCAAAGTCCTTCAAATAATCCAGTGATGCCGTGATTCCATTGACATCGCCATGGCCATCACCGTTCGTGTCACGAAACGACGCTGGATAGATCTCCAGGCTTGTGAGTTCCTTAAATCCGCAATATACTATTCGTCACAACATACCTGATACACCGTACACTCCTTCCACCAAACCCGCTCAGTCTGAACAAGCCCAGAACTCTCCTTCTTCTTGGCCGGACTCATATCGTGTGCGGAGTTCCGTTCGTACGTAAATCTACGATTCTGAAGTATACCGCTGCAAGGACGGTACTGCTGGAAGAAAGGACGGGCAAAAGAACTTCTAGGCGTGGTGAGAAGCCGGCGGAAATGTCTCATGGGATGTGACACCAATTCGGCTGTGAAATTGGATTCCCATATTGAGAGATTCTGGCATGGCTGATATATGTCTATCCGTTCTAATGTACTGAGGTGCGAAGTAGTGACGCGATGGGTCGCTGTGATATTTATTCATCGTCATAATACAATAACGATTGGGTCAATCGGTTCCAAATAGGCAGATGGGCACATGAATTCTGGCTGGGTTGCGAAAGGCTGTCGTCAAAAAGAGCGAATTGGCAGACTTGATCAGAAGATTTTCTCATGTATTTGGTGTGCAACAACATGCTGTCGCAGGCCTGCGCCGCGGCACAATATTGTGGCTAGTGAGCTGGATGCTCATTGGTCGATCATCTCACACCAGCACCTGAAGTCGGGCCTTTCTTGGTACGCGGAGACATCTCATCCAGTCTCGGCTTCTCACCGGTAGTTATATAAAACGACCGTCGCGAACACACCATAGTTTCTTGCAGCTACATCCGGACAACATTGCATGAGATGAACATACTGTTCATCAAATAGATCAACACCAATATATGCATTTTGCTACTTGAAACAAGTCAATAAAAGTACATGATGTATCGCCTTTCATGCCAAGATGATCGTTTGTTCATATAATGGATTGAGATCGCTTTTGAATGCGCTTTCACCATTTCTCGTTGTGTGCTGTTGAGCTTGCAGCTGTCGCTCCGCTTGGAAGCTTCCGAGGCATCTAGATGTCTCATTTCATTGTCAATATTGCTTCATGTTGTTGCAGCGCTTTCCTGCATTCTGTTCCAATAGAAAACGATACCAAAGGAATGCAAGCTCATTGGCAAAAGATCACAACTTCATCCTGCTAGCTCGAGAGGCCAGCTCAGTCAGCCAGGTCTCCAGTGCATTGGGATCCATGTCTCGCAGCCACTGCTCTGTCGTGGTGCGCACTTTGTTCGAGACCTTCTCGTACTCAGACCTATCGCTCATGAGCTTGTTAAGAGTCTCGACCCACGGCTCGACGTTCTGCTCAGGCACCACATACACTCCGTCATCATCCACGTCTCCTCGAATGGAGTTGACAGGGATTATGTAATCGAGTCCCAGCATGGCCTCACTCAGTGCGCCTGAATTAGAAGAGATCACGGGGATACCGCGGAGATGAGCTTCGACGACCACGATTCCCCAAGCTTCAAACCAGAGGGACGGAACGAGAAGTACCTTGATATCTCGCCAAGCCGCATCCATGTCTTTGCATGGTGCGCGTAGACTGTCGCACTAGGGTAAGCAATGGGGCAGGTCCCTCGCACACGTGAATGTGCAGCGCATTGACTTACGTGACGTTCTGCAGAAGGTTCAGCTGGTCCTCGATCTTGGTATCGAAACCCCAGCTCTTGTAGACGAGGAACTCGTGCTTTGGGCATCGTGCGGCGATGCTGGCAAAGATTTGAATTCCCTTGACCACACATGGATTCACCATGCCGACGTAGCGCTTGTCCCAGTTGTGCAGGCGTGTTGGCATACTGTGGTCGTATTGGTTCAGATAAGTCCACGGGTGGTGGGTGAAGAACTCAGTGTGCAGGCGTCCATGCTCCAGAGCGTATTGCTTGATCGCGTTGGACACACTCCAAATCCCGTCAAGCTCTTGAAGAAGCTTGGCTTCCCGCGGTGAGCTTACGTGACAGTACATCCCACCGAAGAAGGGGCCGAAGGGGAGCTGCTCAGCTGTGTGAATGACTGAGATGCGACAGGCGTCAAGCTCTGGCATCTCTGAAATTGAAGTCGCGTGCATGGAAAGCCCATCGTTGAACATGATGTGCGTAGGCGCAAAAGACGTGATCTCATTCTGCAGGAACGATACGAAGTCTTGAAGGCGTGCCGAAAGTCGTCCTTGCTGATTGAGGTGAGATGTTAGACCTTTACATTGCGGGCACGTACCAGGGCAGAGTATCTTGGGATATTTACCTCCATGTATGCTGCAGTCTCTGTGGATATGGCCTTTTGGCTCTCCCCCTTGTTGCCGCCGAACGCCAGGGTGAAAGCTTCTTCGTCCAATGCGACGCACTGAACACCATCTTCCATAACAACATCATCAACTGCAACGTCAGTACCCTTCTTTCCCTCTGCGGCTCTCACATGTAACTGTCTCGTACGATGCTGCGAGTCTCCACCATGTTTGGCCACTTTCTGAACGTAGGCCTTCACCTCACCGCGGTGAGGATAGCAAATCTGGCGCACAGAGTGACCACGCGACGCAAGGTAGCGAAGGAGACAGATGTTGGCTTTGTATCCACCGGAGGAAGAGAATAGACCTTTCGCAGTCTGCACGACAAAGACGCGCAAAGGGCCATAATCGCTGCTGCAGATCGAAGTAATTGGTGAGGCCGCAGAAGAGAAAGAAGAACGCGTCATTATAGGTGAGAGATCCATCGGAACGAAGTTACGAAGTAATGAAGCTGTCGCAAGTGTTCAAGCTGCAGGCAGTGTCGAAAATGTTCGGATTGTTGAATCAGGTGAAGGTCTGCAAGTCGGTGAAGGAAGCTACGTTGATCAAAGTGGTGGTGAATTCGGTAAGATCGGAAATTGCGTGAGCAAGCTCGGTGAAGCAGGTGACGTCGATGCAGTGGTAAATGAGGAAGTTGCACAGAACTAGGCAGTATGTTATACAATCCAAGGAGTACAGCTGTGATATGAGAAAGAACAGATGTTACTCATGCTCTTAACAAGTATCATTGTTGCAAATCTCGTAACGATAGATTGAAAATTGTAAGCCCGTCTTCTCGCGCAAATACAATATCATGAACATATCATAGCGTGTAATCCTTAGTGCATCTATCAACAATGCGCTTATCGCTGGGTATTGCACTGGGATCAATCGATGAGATTCAAACGACCGTGACTCATTCACAGCAGCATATGTTGTAATTCAGAAGGGTACATAGTTGATAGTCCGCGGACCACTCATACGAGGTGAAGTTACCAAATTCATGGGTGCCAAGATCCCCGCTCAGCGTACCTTCTGGAAGGGTATCTCCACAGCCTCAAGCAACGGCATCGCAGCACAGTAACTTCCCATAGGAATACTCGCCGTGTGTGAAGTACATGCGCAACTGTGAGAAAAGTCGGACCCATCAGATCCTGTGGGCGATTTGCCTGGAGAAGATGTTTTGTCCCTGCACTACGAAGTTTGCTACCATTTGACCCTTTCCCTTTGTATACAAAGACAATGTGCAATAACAATCAAATTCCCTTGTATCTAACAGGGCTGAGATGCGGCTGTAACGCTGCCGGCTGCCCAGACGGCTGCCAGTATTACGCGTGGCTGTCGCTAGACCGAAGAAGGCCAAATCTACCGACGCCAGCCGCTCGTCACGCCATTACGGCGCTCACTGTCTAGACGTTCAGTGTTGAGCGGAAAGAGCGTTCAGGCTCCACCGAAAATCTACGTCACGGCCATCAGTGCTGTCAGCGTCGGTACGCCCGTAAACCTCATCGGCAGCCGAATACGATAGATCTGCTCGGCGTCTGGCAGAAAATACCGTCAGCAAATAGCATTGTACAAGGCCCCTGTCGTGCAATGACTTTCGGCGTGCTGTTGTGATAACTATGCGGGGCTCCGCCTTCCGTATCAGGCTGTTGTATAGTTGCTGCGGACTTCGTAAAACGACACCATGGTCGCGATGCTGAGTTTCGACACGAGATTCCAGAAAAGTGAGAAGTCGCATTTTATAGTGAATGCCATAGCAGCTGCCCCACTCTGACCTACAGATCTCCTGCAGATACAAACGAGACGGTACAATTTCCGAGTGGACGAACATCTCTGCAAGCGTTAGGCACCTTGGTCCCAACGGCCACTTAGCGACCGTTGCGACTCAACGGCAGCGGTGGGCGTTGACAGAAGAAACCTTGTTCCACGCAAGGCTCATAGCGGATTACGATCCCGTCATTCTGATGATCCGTTACAATCCATTGCCGAAGTCGGACTACTGCACAAGGTAATTTGTTGCCCAGTGTATCTTGTACTGTGGTAAACGAGAGCTGCACGGGCTCTGTGATTCGTCAGGCCGATGTCCCCGACGGCCAATAGGTCCGCCTTACCTGACAGCTGCGACCCCACTTCCCTGCTCTGCATGGCTGCCTCGCGGTTCCTGCTTTGTGTCAGCTCCAACTCGCCATCGCGTAAGTCCACAGCCAAGTACGTAGGCAAGCCTGACATTTGTCTTAGTCTGCATGCAGTTGCGTTATCTTGCATATGGCTGCGATCGATGGTCGAAACGAAAATCCGTTCCCTTCGCGGCCACAAAGAAAGCCAATTTGGTGCTTATTCAGAGTAATTTTCAGCCGTCTTGCCGTTCAGTCTGGATATCGTGAAGCTGTGTAGATGCAACATACGGTGTGTTGGTGAACAATTCATCTTGGACGGCGAGAGCTATGGATCGTCTGTTTTCAGTCGATATCACTAGCAGAAGCTACATATCAGAGCATGAACCGCGATGTTTTAGTGCTTTCGTGTAGCTCAGCTCATTCCACTGCGGAGAAATAGTGCGTTTGAGGAATTCCAAGGGTACAATTCCGTACTAGGCTGCTTTTTCTGACTTATCAAAGAAATTGCATGGTCAGGTTTCCAGGTACATGCTACGCAAACTGCCCCACGGAACCTATATCTATCGTGACAATGCCCGATGCACAGAATAATCACATCTTTTCTTAGCACTTCTACCTCACACATACATTATCTGATCTGACATCTGACTGCCTACCTCGGCCTGCCACTTCCTCATTCTTCCAGTGCGCAGTCCCGCCTGTACTATACACGCGGCGCTTTTGAGTTCGAACAGATTGGCTGCAATCATATCGGCTCTGGGCATCCGTGACTGCTGGAGTCTGATCGTTAATTGACGGGTCGGCACAGCATTCGGACCCAACGATCTAGGCAACATGGAACTCGTCGCACAACGCCATCTCGAATGGACAGAGCAAACGCCCTCTGCTCCGAAGAGTCACTCCCCGATTCACTGGCATGACGATTGGAACCCATTTCGAAGCGCCACAGAAGAGGCCCTGGATCTTTTCCCCCATTCGCTAAGCAATAGCTCACTCGGTATGGCCGAACACTTCAGTCATAATGAGCAAAATCCCCCTTCTAAGAAGCTTCGTGGACATTTTGTCAGAGATACATCTGTTCCTGTGGAGCACCTTTTGCACGAGGCCCTATGGCCCGAGTCACGACTCGAAGGATCCCAGCAGTCACCTGACGGCTTTGGCCAGGGACACCGGCCTTCACTCCTACGTCAGGAATTACTGAAGCCCATGCTAGCCGACTCGCAAACAGACGCGGAAGCCCCGCATAGTACGGCTGAAGCCAACAGCAGCCGCTCACAGCCTCCCGTCGCCCCTGGCACGGGCAAACGCAAGCGTGGTCGGCCCCGATTGCACCCCTCACCCTCCGATGCAAATGGTGCCGATGTCTCTTACGAGGACATCTCAGAGTCGCGCATCGTGCAGCTCGAAAAGAATCGCCTCGCTGCTGAGAAATGTCGACAGAAGAGGAAGGTCTATACAGCTGGACTTTCCGCGGAGGTCTCAATCCTCTCTACTAAAAATGAGTCTCTCAAAGCAGAGGAAGTGGCTCTCCGTGAAGAGCTCCTCAGTCTCAAGAACGAGATCCTGGGCCACGCCAGATGTGGTTCATCCATCATCGACGGCTACATCGCCAAATCAGCAGGCAGTCAGCTGACAGCTGAAAAGCGCAACAAAGCACTGCCCCGACGAGACTCGGGCCAGGAATGCTGCAGTTCAGGCCACTCTGGGGAAAGCAGTCCAGGAGACCTCACTTCGGGGAAAGATGTGCAATCTCTGTTTCTCCACGAACATTCGACGCTATCGGACTCGTATGGAGTGTTCGAGAGCTTCCATGATTTAGTCAATGCGGAGGAACACTAGATAAAAATAGTCTTAGTAGATGTATCAATCGATAGCGAAACCGAAAGTGGGATGATCCCGCATGCAAACAGTTCGCACATCTCCGCGCCAGTTTCGTGCATCTCCGTGCCAATTTCGTGCATCCCCGCACTGATTGGGCCTTTAGATCTGACAAAGTTATGCAGAAGAGATGAGCGTAGATTGAATCTGTAAAACTAGGTGTTAACCACCGTCTATCTTTTCTTCTGGCTGACATGCTCCAGCGGTCCCTTGCCCTGGTTTCTGTGCTCAGGAAGTGTGTAACCTCCTCCGCTCGCCTTCATACCCTCAATTGCGCCTCCCTTCCCGTGCTCAGGGAACGGGGCTGTGTTGTCTGCGCGAGCAACACGGGAGTCCTGCAAGTGTCAAGTGTCAGAATCTCTAGCTGGCGTATGGTGGAAGATTGAAAAGCACCTCCTTAGGGCCCGCGCCATGCACAATGTCATGCCCTGCCTCTTCGAAGGGGCCATTGTCAGAGCTGCCATCTCCGTTGCGAGGCATCGTTGTTGAGGTGGCGTTGGTAAGGATTATGCTGGCGGCTTGTCGAAGTTCAACAATGTGTTTTGCGCAAAAAGGTAGGAGTTCAGAGTACAACAAAAACACTTGACCAGCGAGACTCCCGCAGATGGTAAATCCCGTGGGAAATTACGTTAGAAGCTCAGTGACGCAAGGACATCGCATTAATTTACCTCCTCATCGTTGATGCCAACGATCATACATCCTCACGTCACCGATCTGCGCCGCGCTCTCCACCTGCCCGCCTGATATCAGACGCGTCTTCGGAGTGAAGCTGCCAGAACCACTCTTCTGCAATCGTGACCTAAGTCTAACCGAAAAAATGCAGCATCTGAGTTTGTGTCAACTCAGCCCGCAGCTGAACCTGTCCTCACAAGAGCCCCACCCCGCTCGGTCGAACTCTCCGCGTCCAATGACCGGACTTATAACCCGGACCCAATGATTAATCAGCGCCAGAGCTGATCTACAGTAACGCAGCCACCGACTAACACATGCAGTAACTTCAAACGGGTGGTTCCGCGGAGCTGATCGCGATGTTCGAGGTTCAGCTTGGTCGTCAGAAGACACGATCAGGTGGAGGGCGTACCTCACTCTGTGTGTCCAGACTTCTACACAGCCGTGCTGTTCGGATGGATCTTCCAGTGACTTCACGCTCACATCACACGCAACGTGTGTGTCTGGTGCCCCAATACGCAGGTACTCGGCTTACTATCCCTCTCACCCAGCAACGAAGCCCCGGAAACGGCGTATGCGTATGCGGTGCATGGGGAATGTTGGGTAAATCGGGTGTAGATGCTAGAGCTGGATCATGATCCCTCGCTACGTATGATATGTTGTGGCTAGCTCAACCACCGCGCTCTACATAGTAAATGCTCGACAGATCTCCGATCAAGACTTGCATGAATGTGAAAGCTGGGTTTGAGGATTAAGGGAACCACAGAACTAGCCCGATGGGGAGGTGACAGGACATTGACAGCACGCTAAAGACCAACTTTCTTCTTCACATGGCACAACACCGCTGTGCACACAGGATGAAATCACCGTTGGAGAGTTGCAACGCGGATTTCACGTCACAGTGAAGATGGCAGATGGGAGTATATCAATGCCATCCTGAGCTTCGAAGTTCTGTTGCTCTTTACGCGACTACCGATTCGAGCCTCACACCGAAACTGTAGAGAATCGACTCAACCCAGCCAAAATCCCTACTGATCAAACACCACCAACTCCAATCATGGCAGCTTCCCAGGCAGCCTACAAGCTCGAGCAGGCTATCGGCCACGACAACAATGCCACCACCGCGCAAGATGTGTCTAATCCAGCCGTCGTCCCCGGTGCCGCTGACCCTAGCGGCGCAACCATGCTCGCCCTGACCTGGCAAGGCAAAAACAAAGTACAGGTTATCAGCGTCCCAAAGCCCACCATCATGGAGCCGCGCGACGTCATCGTCCGGATCACCGGCTCCACCGTGTGCGGTAGCGACCTCCACCTGCTGCACGGCGTGGTGACGGAGATGCAGAAAGGGGATATCCTGGGACATGAGTTTTGTGGCGTGGTGGATGAGGTTGGACCGCAGGTTAAGGGGTTGAAGAGGGGGTGAGTCTTGCCAAGTCTAGCACTTGTGCTTGTGTCAACTGACTGTATCTTGTAGTCAACGCGTCGTCGCCAGCTTCCAAATCGCATGCGGCTCCTGCTACTACTGCAAGCAGAAGCTCTCATCCATGTGTGAGAAAACCAACGCAAACACTGTCATGAACAGCATGTACGGCGCCCGCACTGCCGGTATGTTCGGGTACTCCCACTTCACGGGCGGCTTTGCAGGCGGCCAAGCCGAATTCGCACGCGTGCCCTACGGCGACGTGAACCTGCTGCCGCTTCCTGATGACGTGCCCGATGAGAAAGGCCTGTATCTGTCCGATGTGTTGGCGACCAGCTGGCACGCGGTGGTTGATACGGGTGTGCAGGACGGAGATGCCGTTGCGATCTGGGGCGCTGGACCTGTGGGCCAGATGGCCGCGGACTTCGCGTTTGTGAACGGTGCGAGCAAAGTTATCGTCATCGATTGCAACTGGCGCCTTGATTGGATGCGCGAGAAGTATCCTTCAGTGGAGATGATTGATTTCTCGAAGTTGAAGAAGGGGGGGAGTGTGACTGAGGAACTCAAGAAGCTGACGAACCAGCGCGGCCCGGATGTGGCGATTGACTGCACAGCCGGCGAGTATGCGAAGAGTTGGGCGCACTACTTTGAGATGTTGTTGGGGCTCGAGACGGATACGAGTGAGATGGTGAATGAGATGATCACGAGCACGCGCAACTTTGGGCGCTGCGGTCTCACTGGTGTGTATGTTGGATATGTAAGTCATGACTTCCTCCCTATCCACAGATATAGTTGCAGAACGTATTGCTTACTTCACGCCAGACCAACCATTTCAACATCGGTTCCTTGATGGAACGCGGTATCCGTCTCATCGGCAACGGCCAGGCCCCTGTGCACATGCACTGGGAGAAGCTGTTGAAGATGATTCAAGAGAACAAGATCGAGCCGTTGAAGATGGTCTCGCACCGCGTGCGGTTGGAAGACATGGAGACAGTGTATTCCAAATTCAACGCCAGAGAAGAGGGGATCCAGAAAGTTTTTGTCCAGACCAGGTGGAGCCCGCCACCCAGTAAGGGGGCCCCTGCTCTGACGACATTCTAATCCTGCGGGTGAACTGTTCTCTTAAGGTAGACGGGAAATATGACATTAAACTAGTTGTATATTTTGGTAGATTGAACAGTAATGCTTTACTGAGATGGTATGGTACTCACCTCCTGAATATTGTTTGAGTTGGTAGGGATCAAAAGGAGGCTGGGTATTGTTACTGCTAGAAACCCTCGAAATTGGGATGTCTACGACAAAAGTATGACGCTGTAATAGTAGATGCGGCGATAGCTTACGCAACATAGTGGTAATATTGAGGCAGAGGACAGATTACGCCATGAGGAGCGTTTCGACCTGATCTAATCATTCCACAAGTTTGAATAGGTATTCGAGCTCCTTGATCTCTCTTTATGGTTCCGGAGCGTGATCGCATATATGTTCCAGGATTTTATTGACGACATGATTGCTTGATGCATTTGCTCTCTCACAATTTCGTCAGTTCTGAGTGAGCACTTGCCGGAGTGCAAAACAACCCAAGGGACAGCACTTTTGTTTTCTTTGAAACTGTATCCAGTATATTCTGCGCAGCCTCTGAGATCTGACATCGTTTACAAAGGTTGTACAATTGATTGGTATCAGATTTCTGCAAGACTAACCTGACTGGTCTTCTGCTCGTTTTGCTCTCTTTTAAGGCACTGTGAGTCGGTACGACACTGTATATCGTACAGTCTACTACACCGCACCACCTCGCCCCATCTGTCCCATCCAACCGAACTCTACAGCGTCAGTAAGGTATGATAGGATCTATCGAGGTGCTGAAACAGCATCACCCTTCTTCCACCAGGTACGTGTGGCGTCTGTGTCGGCAGGTAGAGCAGGCTTCGCGGCCGCATTTCCATCAAAACTTTTCTTTGGGGGTGCGGAGAAACAGAGCATCTTCAGTTCAGCATCGGATTTTGGAGCGAATCCTTTGGTGTAGCTGTCTGCTTCGGCTTTGGGGGTTTGGCAGGGTCGCGGCAGCTGGTATTGAAGGTCCTCTTCTTGGTGAGGTTCCTCGACTGGGGGCTAATGCTGGGGATGGTACAGGTGACGCGTAGGCTTGTGAACTCAAAAGTGCAAGTCAAGGCACTGCACCCAAGAAACGAAGAATGATTGCTTTCTAGAGAACATGCTGGGTAGAAGTGCTTACAGAGCTGCAGAGTGAATTGAGCGAGAGAAGTGAATATATGATGTGTGTTTGATGATTGTTGTGATTGCTGCTATGGATGTGTTTGCTCATATATGTAAAGTCAATATGTATGAATGATCAATATCGTCGTTTTCCCGTAGTAGTATCTTTGGTAATAAATCATGAAACGCCTCCGAATATTGCGATGTGTGACCATCACTGACGGCCATCCGCAGAAGTCAGGCTTAGAATCACATGAAAAACAGGACATCACATCAGTAGGTACATATCCAGAAGTAAGCCGTTGCGCTACAATCTACAACGGGGCTAGCTTCTGGTGCTGCGCCGTAGCGGAGTGGGGCTAGTGTCGTTCATGTTACCGAAGTACAGACTTCCAAGCCTCGAACATCACATCCAAACTTTAACAGTGCCGTAGTCAATCCATTCAAGGCTCTCAGGACAATAAGAGGTCTCTGCAATACTGTAATCAGTTCTCGCTACCTGGGACAGGAAGCCGTCTCCATTGGCGCTGAAGCTGCGTTTGTCGTTCGATAAAAGCAGCCTGAGTCACCACAATTGCGGAAACTTGACGCTTGACCCGGTCACTAATGCGCCTGACTTCACATTGTTCCAGAGAGCAGGCTCTTCGCGACTTCATCTCTCAATGGAACAATACCTACCGGTACCAGCGGCTGTGCTAACCGCAATCCAAACCGGAGACATTGAACAACTGAGATTTCTCTACAACCCCGACATAGAGCTCGAGGCCATCGCAAAATATGCAGCTAAGGAGAACCAAGCACAAGTCCTGGAGTGGTGCTATGCTAAAGGCTGGACCCCATCCACAGACGATCTCAACGAGCCATTCTTCATCGCAGCAATCTGTAACCCCTCAATTGAATTCTGGCAAGTCCTACTCAACCACGGCTACGATATGAACGCATACACGACCGAGACACTCGGCGACGCCTTGGCCTCCGCAGTCATGTTCGGCGAACACGACTTCGCTAAGTGGCTGCTGGAGCATGGACACAAGGTCAATCCACGTGAACCAACAATTCAGCCCGAGTGCTCTATTGCTAGGGCCGTGAGAGGCGATGCTGCCTCGATAGATATGCTCAGAGCGCTCCTGGATCACGGGTTCGAGTTGGCGGAATACGGGGCCGCTACTGCAGCTGTAGAGGAGGAAAATGTAGAGGCACTGAAGCTGCTCCTGGCTCATGGAGGGTTTGATGTAGACGAGGTGGTTATGTGGTGGTATCCGTTTGATGATGAAAGAGATGAGCCGACGGATTCGGAAGGTACGGCGCTGTATCGTGCGTGCAGGCAAGGGCATGTCGAGTGTGCACAGCTTTTGCTGGAACATGGGGCTGATCCGAGGGTGAAGGATTTGGGTGGAGCCTCCTGCTTGGAAATCGCGAAGGAGCGGGGGCATGAGGAGATTGTGGAGCTGCTGAGGTCTAAGGGTGTGAGAAGGTAGTTTCGCGTATCACGCGAGCTGTCCATCACATACGACACATAGTTGCGTCCATGTTCAATGATAGACAGTCATTCACGCTGGTATCACATGGTAACAATGCGGAGAAATGTCAATGTCAGAATTCTATCATTGAACGAATGTACGAATAGTTTACAATCCTCAGAGGACAAATATGAATATATACAACGCATCGACTAGCCACAACAACTCAATGCATAGTCCCAGCTCCCTAGACATGTCACAGAACCACCTTAAATTGCACGAGTAACGCTGGTAACAAAGGTGCTGTGCCTAACGTGAGAAGGCGCAGCAGTGGGCTTGCCGGAGGGAGGAGGACCACTGGGACGAGAGCCACTGGGGCGGGGAGGCGGGCTGCCAGATGCATGAGGAGGACGAGCGCCAGAAGGACGCGGACCGGCTGGGGGAGCACCAGAAGGACGAGGTTCAGTAGGAAGAGCACCAGAAGGACGAGGTTCAGTAGGAAGAGCACCAGTAGGCTCAGGTGGAGCTAGAGAACCCTCAGCCCTTGCAGCAAGCGAAGGCAGAGCAGTAGGAACACCGCTGGGCAGTCCGCTGGGCAGTCCACTGTGATGACCGCCCTTGCCACCCTCGCCGTGGTGACCATGATAGCCATGGTGGCCAGAGGGTCTAGCAGCGCCGCTCGGGAAAGCAGGGAAATCAGTACCGCTGGGGAACGGGGCGTCGCCGCTTCGATGAGCTTCCTGGGCACCAAATACGCCAGTGCCGGAGGGCCTGGGACCATGGGGATGGTGAAAGCCGCCTGTAGGGTAAGGGAAGCCGCTGTGGTGGCCATCGTGGTGGTGACCAGAAGGTTTGGCAGCACCGCTGGGGAAAGCGGAGAAGTTGGGGAAAGGGGCGTCGTCGCTCGCCTCAGCGCGCTTGGCGCCAACGATAGCAGTACCGGAAGGCTTGGGGCCGTGGGGATGGAAGCCGCCAGTTGGGTGCGGGAAGCCACTGTGGTGGCCGCTGTGGTGGCCAGGGTGATGGTGGCCAGATGGTCTAGCAGCGCCGCTAGGGAAGGCAGAAAATTCCGGACCCTTAGGGAACGGGGCTTCGTCGCTTTGCTGAGCACGCTGGGCCCCGAAAATTCCAGTGCCGGAGGGCTTGGGGCCATGAGGGTGGAAGCCACCAGTTGGGTGCGGGAAGCCGCCGTGATGGCCGCTATGTTCGTGGCCAGGGCCCTCGGGGAAGCCGCCAGTCGGGAATGGGGCTCCGGAAGGGATGGCGCCTGAGGGAGGAGGTCCAGAGAAAGACTGAGCGGTGCTCAGGCCAGTGCCGGCGAGAATGAGAGCGAGGCGGGAGAAGGCGACCATTTTGGGCGATAGAGATGAAGTGGTAGAGGTTTGTTAAAGTCTTTGTAAGGACTGATCAATTGCACGCAGTGCTGTATGTAAAGACTGAAAGCACGCAGTGCTTGAAAGTTGAAGCGAAGGTTGCGAAAGCTGTTGAGAAGAGAATGGCTGTGGATGGTTTCTACACTTGCCTCCACCGACCCTTTATATACTCATCGAAAATGTGTATCTGAGCAGATCGACAATGCATCTATAGTGACGTGACGCGGCGGACAAACACTTGTCACGGAAGTAGAGTGCAAGCCGCGCAGGTACGTACGAATCCCCAGGGTCTGTCATTAATCTGGCACCTGTCAACGAACCATAGTGACCATGACGGAAATGTGTTTCCCCGAACAAGCATTGCGCAGAACTCAGCACCTACCAATGCTTAATGTTTAGCGATGTTTCTTGTTTCACGATCTCAATGTTGATGTTCTGAAACCAGCCACTCCCGCAGCTTACGTGTTCTACAGGCTTTGTACAACAACTTTGCCGATGCCGGCAGCAACAACGCATTTGCGAAAAGGTCCTGTAATGGATTGTGAAGTGCTATGCAACAGCAGGCTGTGTTCAAAATTCAGAACATGCAGGGTTTCCGTGGTTTGGGATGGTTCGCAACATGTCGAGGCAGCTCGGTCTCAGTCGTGAACGCGCGGCTCTGCAAAGGACCCACTGAGATGAGCTCTGAGGGTGAATACCCATGTGGACAAGACCAAAAAGCACTTGGTACATTGCAAGTCGTTGAGCCTGACGTGATGGCTCTAGAACCGAGAGGCCCAGAAATGCCACTGCCACAGCTCCTGATCACCGTGTATTGGAAACTGAAATATGCCCTTCTCATTTCCGCTCCTCGTCGAATAACCTTGAGCGCAAGTGATAGCCACGACATTCTCTAGTCGTGTCGCTTCAGGTCACGCTCGTGTTTGATGAGGGTGGTATGTGCAGTCAGTATGACATGCGGGTTGAGCAGTGGTTCTGACTTGTGGTGAATTATGACTAGTTCACACATGCATTTTGTCTATCCTTGAGTCGTAAGTGCGTAAACACAGTGGCTACATCTATCATCGTCATGTCTCATCATCTCTAAGGCACGCTCACCTGCGGCTTGTTTACAACTTGCCTCTTCTCGCTTCGACAGCCTCACGAAGCTTCTTAATCACGTCGCCAGGATCGGCGGCTCCAAAGACAGCGCTGCCAGCAACAATAACGTTGGCGCCAGCGTCAGCAGCCTGATCGATAGTCTTCTCGGAAAGACCGCCATCGACCTCAATGTGAAGCTCAGGGTATTTCGCACGGAGGGCAGAGACCTTTGGCAGCTCTGATGCCATAAACGACTGACCGCCAAATCCAGGTTCGACAGTCATGATAAGGACCATCTGAAAGCGCGCGTCAGCAGTGAGCTCTTCAGTCATACTTTAACAGTGAACACATTCAGCCATGAGGCAGCGCATACTGAGCGGCTGTTTAGAGTTTTGTGAGGCTTTGGGAATCGAAAGGCGTCGCCATCGACCAGACAGTCCATAGCGTGGTCTTGGCGGTGTGCTCGGTGTGCTCAGTGTGCTCAGGTGATGGGTGGTGGGTGGAGTCGAGTCATCATTGGATCTCGAGATCGGGTCTGTAAGCGCCCCCATAGCGAAGCGCCAATATCGACAGCCCTACACCGCATCCTCATCGACCAAGCCACCACCCCGACACTGACTCCGCAAGCGGACTCTACGATGATTCTTGCAGGATGACAACGGAGATGCATATGGAACGCATGGAAGCTACTTACATCGGGTACCTCGTCCTTATTCGAGTTCTCAAGGATGTCCCAGAGGACATCGACTTTTGTGCTGGGCTTGATAGCAATACCAGCCTGCATGCCTTCGCTATGGATGAACTTAATCAACTCCTTTGGCGACGTCTTCTTGTCCGATGTTGCAGAAGGCTCGTCGGCTGCAGTGGAGTTTACAGCGGCTTCGTAATGGAAGCAATACAAATCGCAGCCGGCCTTCTTGAACTCGCGAACCCACTTCTTGGGCTCTGCAATCATCATGTGACAATCAAATGTTCCCTTTCCGTGTGCGGTGGTCGGTCGGTCGACATGGCTGCGGATCTTGGTTACAACTGGAGCGCCAAAGGTCATGTTGGGTACAAAGTGGCCGTCCATAATGTCGACCTGGTCGCATCAGCTATGTTACGTGCATTATTCTGTCCTGAGTTCGTACATGTAGCCAGTCAGCACCCTGGGAGATGGTGTCTGAGCACGCCTTGCCCAGCGCTCCGAAGTCTGCCGATAGGATAGAGGGCGCGATGATCGCAGGCGGTGACATATTGGGCGGCTTGATCGAGACTACGCAAAAGTTTCGAGCGGTGAAGGTTATCCTATAGCGCCAATGGATGTGCTGAACGTGCAGTGGAGATTGCTGATGCGATAGAATCTCACGACGATTGCTTGGTGTTGACGAACTCGCCCTGTGACGATGCCAAGGCAGGTGGGGTCATTGGTGGGGCAAGAGCGTCTCGCTCGCCAGTTTGTTTATGCGAACTGCTCGCTGCTTCCTCATTCGAACACCGTCCGTTTCGATTCATGCTGCTGTTTCGAACACATCTAAGCCACCCTTAGCATCAAGTAGGTATGGACCACATACACAGACCACTCATGCGCTCTGACCAGCTCGTTCGCGCTATCGATACCTGCGAAGACGTCCATCACGCATGGCAAAGGATCTTTCGGCAACGGGCCGCTATTGCCTTAACCAGAGCCCGAGACTTTCGAAGCCACACGTGTTGAGCAGATCAGAAAATGCTCCAATAGTTCCCACCAGGATAACGCGCTATTGGGTGAGTATGCTGTAGAACGTGATCCCGGCCTGCCATTGGTTGCAAGGCCAATACGCGAGCGCTACAAATAGAGCAACCGGGCGCTTACAGAACAACCATCCCACGCAGTGCATCGCGCACGACGCCCGTTGTTGCATAGCCTCACCCAGCCATGAATTCCACCCGTCCAACCACAGTGTCGGAAAGGCGGTCTCAATGTCGTGGCCAACCTTGAGCCGCTGCACCCTCCCCACTTAGACCTAATTAGGCTTTGCTGGCCACTATACGTAGAGTTGGCAGTGCAGCCTCGGGGGCCACGGTGACACTTGGTCCAGTGACTCGACCGCGAAGCGGCTACGCCTGATATAACCTTCATTCGTTGGCGCCCACGCGATGGTTGCTGTTTCTGCCATTCACTTCGCCTCTTCGAGTCTTCTCTCGCTTCAAGCCTTCGTTGATCGAAGCACTTCCATTATTTCTGTTTTGTGTTCTCGCTGTTGACCAGCGTAATCCAGGGTTATTGCCCTGTCTAATATCAGTGACTGTCAACTTCGACTCTTGAATCTTAAGTATCTCGAGAAACGCGTAATATACATCTTCACAATCGTCAAAATGCCTCAGACATCCGCATCTACGATGTATCAGCCTGAAGCTCGCGATAGTGCCTACGCGTATTACTTCACAGCGGACAGTGCCATGTCCCCTCGTAGCGACGACGACTTCCCCACACCCAAGGCACGCTTGTTCGATATCACACCACAGCCGTCTCCTCGCTTTCCAGTCCCGGCCAACTCAACATCGTATACTACTGCCAACCGCGTAAGTCGCGCCGACAGCGACTTCGACTCACTGTACGATGTAACAGATGACGAGGCCGAGGTACCGCTGCATGCTTCTGCATCAGTCAAGAAAGTGGCCGGGCCTAACCGCCGAGTACGGTTCCCATCTCTGGTCATTCCCTCGCCAACAGCATGGCCGACAATTGAGAAGCTGAAGAGCGCCACATCAGCAGTGCCGATGACACCCTCTGCTCTTCTCACGCCATCTCGTCGTGTCTTGGAGATGATTAACTCCCACAACCTCCGCCTTCCTGGACACTCAGCTGCACCATCTCTGGATGGAAGTTTGACATCAGAAGAGTTAGACAAGCTAAGTTGCCCAGCCACACCAGACACGCGCTCGAGGCGTGACTCGATCACATCCGAGGATTCGTGGGCACCGATGCAACTTGACTTCCAAGCCATGCACACTCTCCAGCACCTCGGAGAGTCGACAATCGAGGAAGAGGAGGAAGACCAGGAAACGCCGCCTGCCGAGCCAAGAGGAGAGATGGAGATGCAGCAAGTGTCACGACCATCCCTGGGCCTCTTCATCCCATCTACAATTCAAAACGACTCAGATGATGACACACCAATTTCCGCGATCTCTGTCCCATCGCCAGGAGGCTTTTTCTCTTCTCTCAAGTCCAGCGCGCGCGCCACCTGGAGCATCCCCGCACGACAGAATTCGATTCCCAACACTTCCACGGCCGAGAAGTTCTACGATCTGCCATGGACAGCTGAGCCAATGCCAGCTCTGCCCGAGCGTCGCCTTACTCTCAGTGGTGAGACGTTGGATGGATTGGAGGAGGTTCTTCCTACAGCTCGCGCAGCGGTTTTCAGTCCAGTGGAGGAGAATGTAGAAGTCAACGAGATCAAGCCCAGCGAGACTGTCTTCCAATACAACGAGAACTACAACGCCGAACTCCAGAAGATCTCATCCGTCAATCTCGAGATGACTGGTCGCTGGCTCGAGGAGCAGGATGAGCTTGCCACAGCTCTCCGCGCAATGAGCGACATTGGCTCTCCCAGTCTTTCCAGTGGAACCCACAGCCGTGATAACTCCCTCGACAGACCTCTTCTGAAGAAATCGGTGACCTTCGCTGAGGAGCCTGCCAAAGCCAATGAGGAGGATGACGAGGAGCCAAAGAAGATCCAGACCTACGTCCAGGGTCTTGAGTTCATTCGTGCCAGGTGTGAGAAGAAAGACACGTTCATCCATCGCCAGACTCGCGCCGAGGCGCTGCACCTCCAGCGCCGCTGTAACCCAGCTGCGCACCGTGATCAGCTCATGGGCAAATTCGAGCTCAACGAGCCGGAGCGCCCAGCGCCCGCTCGCCCGGTCTCTGAGTTCTACGTCAATGACCCTACCGTACTGAAGGAGCGCATTGCTCGCGCCCAGACCGAGCGCCAGGCGCTCGACCAGATGCTGCCAGGCCAGTGGGTGATGGAGGCGCAAAAGCAACTCCACGGCGGAAAGCTGCTCAGCAAGCCCGCTGCGCGGTGCATCACGCGAGCAACTTCCCCGCGCATCCTTGACGTCGGTGGCATTGCCACCAACGACTGGGCCTGGAACGTCGCATACGACTACCCCTACGCGTCCGTGGTCACTGTCAACACCGCCGGCAACAACCTCTCACCCAATGTCGTCGGCCCCAAGAACCACAAGTACACCAGCGTACCCAACCTCTGGACACTCCCGTTCCCCAACGCGCACTTCGACGTTGTCTCCGCGCGCACGCTGTACGAGTTGCTCAAGACCAACAAGCCCGCCGGCCGCTCCTCAGACGAGTACGATCTCTGCCTCAAGGAGCTGCATCGCTGCCTCAAGCCCGGCGGCATCTTGGAGTTCTCCCTCCTGGACGCCGAGCTGATGCACGCGGGCCGCAACGCGCAGGCCATGGGCGTCGAATTCGCTTTCAACCTCAAGACGCGCGGGTATGATGCCCAGGCGAGCAAGACCTTCCTGCCTCGCGTCTCCAAAGCCGGCTTTCGAGGCGTGCAGCGCGCGTGGGTCGTGCTGCCGATGGGTCAGACCGCGGCGAACTGGAAGGAGGAACTGAATGTCGGCGCTACGACAGCTGCACCTGAGAAGCGCATCGGTGAGAGCGGCGAGGTGGAGATGGCGCCCGTGTGCGGCTCCACAAGCGACGTTGCCATGTTGACTGGGCTTGTGGGGTCGTGGGCGTGGGAGAGGTGGATGTTGAGGTTGCAGACAGAGATGGGAAAGGAGGAGGAGAGGCTGCTGGAGGGTGTGGTGCAGGTGCTTGAGGAGGGAGCGAGGGAGGGCTCCGCTTGGAGGTCGCTCACAGGCTGGGCCAGGAAGTAATTGTAGATCAATGACTGGGTGGTTCGGTGTTTGGGCTGTTTTCTGGGCGGGATGGGATGGGTTGGGTTGGGGGTTTGGACAGGTTGGGTTATGATGGGATTGATACCACGCAGCGAGTTTCTTTTGTTGTATAGGAATCCATGTGTCGATCACATCACTCGCAAATCTTCTCTACTGCACCTTGCCGGCTCTGACGAGACACTTGACCCTCTCGAAGGGTCCGATGGGAGAAGGCAAATGCTTGGAAGGACCAATTTTGAGTGAGTCCGTCTCGAAGAACTACTTACCTTCTTGGAATAGGATTAATCAGACCCGAAGCCTCCATTACTTACTAGCGAGTGCCACCCACACAATTTATCCTCCGTTCGCATTCAGAAGTACTTGGGGAGGTGAAACCGCGTCCACGTGACCGGCAGATCCTCGGCGCGCATACCCCACGCGGCCAATGCTCCTCCAGCCTCACAGCACTGCATCATCTTTCGCGCGCCAACAACAACCGCCCGTAAAGCAATCGCAACGCGCCACTCCCACACACCGTTTCCCTTCCCACCAATCCTCTCCACTCACTCACAGCCGCCGCAATGCTTTTCTTCAGGTACACCAATCCCCGGCACCTAGTCCGCGCAACATCTGGCCAGCGACTGCACCTTCCACCTTCCCTCTTGCCGTACTCTCATTTATCTGTCCTCGCCTTCCCCCTCCTCCTCGCTCTCCCTCCCTCAGCGCTACCAGCTAACCCAAACCACAGTTTCTTCAAAACGCTAGTCGAGCACGAAATCACCGTCGAACTCAAGAACGAAGTCCAGATCCGCGGGACGCTCAAGAGCGTCGATCAGTACCTGAACATCAAGTTGGATAATGCCGAGGCGGTGGACGAGGTCCGGTGGCCGCATTTGGTATGTCTACAACATTTCTCTTGACTTCTGGGGTCCACATGAGAAGGAAGGGAGGGGAAGGGGAGAGGGCCGCGCAAGTCCCACGTCTCGCAACTGGGAACGGGGTGTGGGACACGAAAGCACGACTCAACCGCGTCCTTTCTTGGGCTGATAGTCTGGCGCAAAGCGCCAATTGGGACACCTCTGACTAACGGGGTTCATATAGTGTTCGACGAAAGACATGTTTATCCGCGGCTCCGTAGTGCGCTACGTGCACCTCCCCAGCGGCGCGGTCGATACGGCGCTGCTCGAGGACGCGACGAGGAGGGAGATCGAGGCGGCGAAGAGCAAGGCGAAATGAGCGTGCGTGTAGTCAAGGACACAACCATGGGCACGGGCATTGCACGGGAGATATTTCATGCTTAGCGAGGGAGGGACGAGGCAAAAACGGGGAGGACGAAAATGGCTGTTATGAGCGATTGATGCGGCGGATTGGGCGACGAGGAAAAGGCTCAAGAGCTGCCGGGGAGTCTATGAACAAGGCGAAAGAGGAGCGGTCAATGGAGAGGGTGGGAGTCCAGGGAAGCACATGGCATCGATGCCAGAGCGCACTCACTCATGGCGATGGAAGGTAGTGACGAGATACCCGTGGTCACGATTCAAATGCACACTTTTTCCAATGTTCTAACCAAGCGCCACGATTCTGCTGGGGGCGACTACACCGCTGTTACTGCCGTTCTGAAACGCTTGTTGAGCGTGCATCATGTGGAGCTTCTTTCCATGGTCCCCTACAAGTGGATCACGAGGACGAGGGCACATAATGAACGAGCTCTGCGAGTCTGACCAGTTCCATCACAGCCCACTGAATCAACATGTACAGGAACTGCGTATCGTTCAGATACAGCACAGCTCCAACGAAGACGATCCTATACAGCTCCGCTGTCATCGGCTATCCCAGTGATATGCGGATCCCTGTTTGGCTCAAGCAAACTACGCCTAACGCCCCTTGGGACCTGGACATAGATAGATCTGCTTCCACAGCGCTATCATACGTGCGGGGCCACACAGAACCTAAATGCGTAGCTTGGATTACCGACGGCGACCAGTATGGGTGGATGACGATACCTACTGATTTGGACAGCTTTTTGAAAACGTTCCGTTGCGATTCGGATTCCGCGTTTACCTGGTTTTGGATCGACCAAATATCCATCAGTCAACAGGATAATCGCGAGAAAGGCAATCAGGTCAGTCTTCTGTCGGAGATATACACTCTTGCCACTGATGTCGAGGTCTGGTTGGCTCCTGAAGCGCCAATAGGCAGCAAGAAGGCTATTGTTTGGATCACCAAAGTTTCTGAAATGACCAATTTTGGGGTCCCTCGGCGGTGGCGAGGAGAGGAGCATTTTATCATGGACGGCTTGGTAGAGCATTACAAAGTCTTACTCGACATCATTCAACTACCATGTTGGTCCAGGTTGTGGGTTGTCCAAGAGGTCGTTTTGGGTCATCGGGCAAAGATTCGTTTGGGTGATATGGTGACGTTGTGCCGACCTCTTCGAGCGGGACTCCGCATCTTTGTGAATGAGATGAAAATCTTCGAGAATTTGCCTCGAACCAGATCTTACGTTCAGGCAATCTCGGATATGGGGGAGAAGAAGTGGCTCGAGACACTCCCCATCCAGAGTCATCTACAGAGTACGACCGCTCCCTTCTACCATTGGATCGACGTTGCCGCATCGGCCAACGGCAAAGGATGCCAGGACGTGCGAGACAAAGCCTTTGGAATGCTCGGATTGATACAGGGACCACTGCGATTTGTCCCCGATTATACGATGGAGCCACAGGAGATTGTAATGACAATCCTGCGCAAAGAACTTGAGTACAGTGTGATGCTTGGAGAGAAGAATTTATTTGATCGACCAGGGCTGGGAACACTTGCTCAGGTCTGGAGTGTCCTCCTTCAGTCGCCTCAGCACAAAACCTTCGATTTCGCTGAGATTCGCAACTTCCTTCTCCACGAAGCTCATCCAGCGCTTTGCGCTATTCCCCTTAATCCATCCCTAGACCAAGCAGCTACACGGCGGGCACTATACGCTATTTGGTTCACGACTCATTGTATTGGCAGTGGTCCAAAGTGGGTCGCCGCTGTACGTCTGCGGTGGATGCTCCCAGGGAAGAACAGTCTACGTCTGAAGTTAGGAGTATGGCGCAGTGCTGGGGGTTTACAGAGCGAGCGAGTAGTTTTGAACTCAGGTCAAAGGATTCTCCTCCAGCCGTACCCCAGTAAGCATTGTACCTGTCTTCAAATCTTTTCATAGCCTCACACGACGCGTAGTACTGCTCTGGGCAATGTGTGTCAAGTACGCTACAAGCCACTTCACGGCGTATCATTCTACTCCAGTAAGTATCTTGGCCGAAACGTGGCACTTAATTAGAATATTGACAGGCCTGGGACTATCGCGTCAAGCTGTTGCCCGGATGTTACTCCCCCACGAGTAACGTTGAGGTTTGGTTGCATTGCACTGCACCTACCAGTAGTGAAGATATTGTTTATTGGGTATGAAAGATTGAATCATTGAAGTTAGGCGAGCACGAGTAGGACAGATCCCTTGCGAAGACTGTTCCAAGGCGTACAGATATTGATGAGAAGTCTGTTGTGGACGGGTTTGTGATATGTCATAAAAGCCAAGCTAGTTAGAAGAGGGAATTGCGGACCAAGCTAACCTCAGACGTCTTCGTCCGCAGAATCCCGCACTTACACAGCAACCCTATAACGACGTGCCCTGTCGATATCTCCACGCAGCCCGCCACCGAGTACCCATCGAAATACCTTACACATCCTGCCATTCACCCGCTCACTCTCTTGGAAACAGTGGGTCATGCCATTCCCAGCCCCTAGGCCCCAGCCCAGGAGTGCCTTCGGCAACCGCCCACCCCCTCCTCGCTTCACAAGCTGCCCCGGTCCACCCTCCCCTGACTACGCGGTTAGTGGAAGCCTCTGTAGACTCCCGGGTTGGGGCTGTTGTCTTGTGTGCTTCTGCGGGCCACGTTAGAGGAGCAGCTGTGTGCTTGGATTGTGGTTGTGGGTATATGTGATCGTGGAAAAATGGCGGCTTTCGAATCGTGGGTGCATCGGCGAAGAACAGTCGTAGCAGCTGGTGAGGAATAATCTCATTGATCTCCATAGTAGGGGTAGGATCTCATTGTAGACTCATCAACTACGAGCTTTGCCCTGCTGCTTTTCCACAACTGTCCCTCCTGGCCTTCTCCTGCCTCCACTGCATCCCATTCTGCATGATCCACAGCACCGCACCGATCAGCACCGTATATACCAGACCAATAGAGGTAAACGCCCACCCCACACCCATCGCCCTACACATCGGGATGATCGCCGCACTGCCTCCTGCACTCATCAAGCACCTCGCGAAATTGATCGCCGCGGTAGCCGCAGCCGGCTTATCACGGTGCAAATCGATCAGCAACCCGTTCGTGATGTTGAATGCCGTGCTGATCCCGAACCCGATAACGAACAGCGCTATCTCGGGCCCTGCAAGATGCGTCTGGAACTTGACCGTCCAGCCGAAGAGGATCAGACCGAGGATACCGACGACGTGGCCTGGCAGCACGATTTCCAGCTTGACGCGCTCGATGGGGAAGGAGGAGAGGTCTTGCTGCTTGCCCTTGGTGATCGGCATTCCCTGCAATGCGGCGTGCCGGCGGAAATTCCAGTCAACGACGTGGCCCATGGTGAGGGAGGAGAGGAGCGAGCCGATACCGTTGGAGATGTAGCAGAGGCCGATGTCGAGTTCGCTGAGGTTGTAGGCTTCTTTGAAGAGAGTCGGGATGGCGGAGGTAGTCATCATCATGCCCGTGAAGAAGAAGCCGTTGTACAGCAGGATGATGCCGGACTCTTTTTCCGCGAGGATGTGCAGCGTGGCGAGCGGGTTGAGCGAGATCTTGCGCTTGGCGGGTTCGGTGTGCTCGGACGGCTGTGTCTCGGAGGCGAGCGAAGACTGGCGAGCAAGCTTACGTGCTTGGATGCAGCTGATCACGGATTGATTCACACCCTGCGCGGGGATTGATCCGTTGCCTACCACGTTCCTGCACGTCTCGGGAAACAGCAGCACGAAGACTACCAGCAGCACCCCCGCGAAGATGGCGAGGAACCAGAATATCGACCGCCATCCAAGATACTGCGACAGAATCCCGCCTATCGTAGGGCCAAACGCCGGCCCGCAAAGTATGCCCTTTGAAAAACATCAATGACCGTGTCAAACTTGGAATACAACATTAGGTCTTACCGCGCCCGCATATCCCATGTACTTGCCCCTCTCCGCACTCGTCGAGATATCGCTCACAATCGCAAATGCTAGCGCAATTGCGGCACTACATCCTACAGCCTGCAGCATTCTCAGCAGCAGTAGCGCGACATAGTTCGTCTGCAGGGCCAGCCCGACGTTAGCCACGATATAGATGACGTAGCACAGAATGAAGGAGAGCCGGCGCCCGCTGGTGTCAGACATGGCGCCGATGATGGCGGGTGCGATGGCTTGGGCGATCTACAATATAGTCAGTCAGGTACAACTCGGCAGGTTTGTAGAAAGGAAAGAATGTGGGAGGGGGGGGGGGGGAGACAGTACCATATACGTCGTGATACTGATATTCGCCTGCGTCGGCGTGATGTCCAATACGCCAGTCAACACCGTCAATGCCGGCAGCACCAACGTAGCGCCAAACGGCGAGATAAGCGCGGAGATGGACACAAGAAAGATAATCCAGCTCTTCATCCGCGTGCTGAAAACGCTGTAGGGCGGCGCGGAGACTTGGCGTTGGAGTGTTGCATGCGGTGCGTTCTTCTCGATGTCCATTGCACCTGACGGTGTCCCTGCTCCTTCCTCTTCCCTTTCTCTTTCTTGTTCTTTCTCATCGTCTTTGACTTTGTGAACGTCTACCGACGCGGACGATGTGAGCGAGTGTGTCATGTCGTGGAAACCATAAGAGGAGTCGTGGTCGTGCAAGCTCCTCGTGGAATGGAAAGGGCGAGCGAAGTGTACACGCGACGTTGGCGCCGCATGATGAGGATCAAGCGTTCATAAAGAAGGTCGACGTTGTTCCCGCCTATCTCGATGCGGGCCCACACTAAAACCGGCAAGTGGAGAGGCGTAGTGCTGGAACTAGAAACTGGGGAAAAGTATCCGAGCAGGAATGGGTTTTTTGACGCGTGCGTTGCGCGCATGTATGTAAGCGATGAGCGACATTTTGCTACGTGACCCTTGAATGGAGCAAGATCATCTCGACACATAGTTGATTGGCATTGAAGTTGCCCAGTCTTGTGGACTGCGGTGCGCTGGTGCATGAAGGAAAAGAAGGTGCAGGCCGTTGGCCGGAAATAAGATACCTCCGTGCGAGCTCGGGATGGACTAGACCGACTTACCGGGCGAGGCTGCGTCATGCAAGGTGATGTCCAGACAAGCTTTATCGGTCGGATGGCTTATCATTGTAATGCTATGGTATCATCATGAAGCAATCCTGTGTGCACAACGCCAACGGCTCCGTCAACCGCTACTTGCATGCCTGCCATCTAATAACTCTTAAGTGCTGCCGGTCCAAACCACAACAATGCCGCGCTCTATTCCACCCGATCATCGTCACCATGGAAAAACCTCAATACCGCTTTCGCAACAACCTCCCCATCGTGCATCCACCCCGCCCTCGCCGCCGCCTCGTCCGCCTCGTTCTGCTTCAAACTTCCCGCCTTGACGCGCGACTCTAGTTGGCGTTTCACATGGCGCTCGCTGAACTCCATATGCCCTTGGCTGGTAAACAGCCGTTTCTGGATGTACACACCCTGCACCTGCGTGTGGTCTGTGGTGGCCCAGACGTGCACTTCTGTTTCGGGTGAGATTAGGTCGGTCGTTGATGCGCTTGGTGCGTCGACGACGTGATCCAAGTGCATTTGATGCAGGCGGATGCTGGGCGACGAGGTGTGGAAGAGCTTCTTGCCGACCTCTGAAAGGGAGAGTTCTGTGTGTGACAATTCCCACTGACCGTTGGACTCCGGCTCGACCTTGGAGCCGAGTGTGCGGCAGAGGATTTGGTGGCCAAAGCAAATGCCGGTAAACTTGATGTCAGGGCGGTGCGTCCAGATGTCTGCCGTCTGTTAACTTAATGATCCAGGAATGCTTACTACCTATCCGTATTAACATGGAGCAACGTACACTTGATGAAGTCAATCAGCTTGAGGATCCATTCGTCGTCGCCGTGCGCATCCCACTCGCTCCCCGTGATCAAAATCGCATGCAGATCCTCCGGAATATCTTTGGGCCCTGGCACACGGCCGCCATCCGGCTCAACAATATACTGCATGATTGTCTCGATGCCTAGAGGAGGGTCGTGGGCATCACCAGCCTTCACCAGTAGATCGTTGAATACTTCGCCGAAGCTGCCAATCTCTTTTTGCGTGTCCGGATGGGGCGCATCGGTCTCGAGGACGAGCATGCGGACTTTGTCATCGTGTTTGGATACTGTCTGGACCGCTGGTAGAGGGCCCATGATTGTAGATGGCGCGTGGAAGCCGCGAAGAGAACAAGAGGGATAAAACTTGATTGCGGTGGGGTATCTGGTAGGAGTTGAAGGCGCGGCAGTCGTGAATGTGGTGAAAGCTGAGGAGATCGTGGGAAGTCGAGATGAGAAGCCAGTAAGACGTCGTGGACCAGACTTCGTCGCAATGACGCGTGCCGATGTACACATAATCCGTACGCTGAGCTAGCCAAGAACGAGGGCGTCGTCAGTCATTCGTTCCCGAGCAGTAGTTACGGACACCGTCTCCGCGGCGGCCCAGAAGAGCCTCCTCAGCCTCTGTACTTGGCATTGCGTCTTCTTCCTATTCGCAGGTGGCGATGACGCAAGGTGTAGCTTTGTTCGTAAAGGTAAGCTAGAGACTGATGATGTCTTGGAGACGAATGATGTCGTTGATCTGGGAGACTTTTACGTTATAGTATGCTCTACAAAAGCTTGGCCAAGACTAGAGTTCCGCTAACCGCTCCGGAGCCGAGATACAGCGGAGCGGAGCGTGTTGGCGAGGAGCGAGAGGGCACGTGGGATCTTGACGGCAGGCATGGTGTTCCCCATGTTGTGGAGTCGAGCGGACCAAGGAGGCGTCCGGTATGTCAGAAAGATAGAGATGTGGGCTGAGGTCGCTTTGGGAAGGGAGCTATGCGCATGACGTCATTTGACAACCAACAATTTTTGAAGATAGAATAATAATTCACAATAGTCTCAAAGAAGTACTGAAAATGCTACGGTTTCGTGACATTGATGTCCTTGTGCAATGCTCCCAGTGGTGGCGGTGTTATT
The DNA here is from genome assembly GCA_011058905.1 of Curvularia kusanoi. Lineage (NCBI taxonomy): Eukaryota > Fungi > Ascomycota > Dothideomycetes > Pleosporales > Pleosporaceae > Curvularia > Curvularia kusanoi. The sequence goes on along the minus strand of SWKU01000012.1, from coordinate 53,679 downwards.
CTTCGATGTCTGGTGCATCGTTCACCGAGACCTGAGCACTCGTTTGGCATCTTGCCTAAGCGGATGAAACACTCGTTACTTTTCAAGACTTTGACAATTTTGAGACCAAATACTTTGGAAGAAAGAATAGGCGAAAAGCGACTTAGGATCACCATGCGTCTGGCCGGCCTTCCAAAAGAGCTTATTGTCTATTAGATTCCAACCGACGAGATCTGAAATCTTTCAGATAGGCCGCCTTGTCTTATCGAAGTCGACATGGTGCTAGAATACTGGATCTTCTAATGCCAAAGCCCTTCATATGAGAGAACTCACGTTTAAGCTTTATCATTGTGGAATCATAGAGCGATGCTGAACTCTTGTAGCTCGGCCCCTTCAGTATCGAAGCTGTGAGTTCTTTTGTCGATTTCTGCAGATTGTATGAGCTCAATCACACAGACTTAATACCATTATCTTCAAGGTTCCTGAGTAAGCATCAGAGGTGGTTATCGTCCAGACCACATAGGGGGATGATTGATTGTAGTGTGAGCCTGGAGCAGATGGGTGGAAAGGCCAGCCAGGATCTTGAAGCAATGTTTCAGCGGAAGCGTAATGCGTCTCTTGTTTATAAAGCAGTGACTGTAGTTCGTGTGGGCGCTGTGTGTGAGATTACCTTAAGTGAGTGTGAATGACAACAGGGCTGGCAGAGGAGCACGAGCGTACTTCTACAATGGGTTCACCGTCGGAAAACCCAACAAAGTCTGGTCCTGTTCTCTTTGAGTCACCAACGACGGCCGTATTGCAGGGCGTCTTTGTCTGCGCCCTGTGGCTTCTGCCATGACAAACCGATGATATCCACACTCTTCTCGTGCCTGTCATCGCACTTCTCTCCTTGGATGCCGGCTCCAGCCAATGGTGAATCTGAAAGAATTCATGACCAAGCACATATCGCAATGTGAAGAGCACCCGTCGTGACCCGGGCCGGTGCAATTCACAAGGCTTGAAGAAGTCCGCAGCGGACGCCTTCCTATTTTGGCTTAATCCGTGCAGCTATCACCACGCCCTGCGTAAACTCCGACATGAGCTCTACACATTATTTACTTGCAATGCCGCCACCACGCTTGACTTCGCTCATCCGCCTGCGCAGTACGTGGTTCCGCCCACCGCCTGTGCAATTGACCTCTCACACTCCCAGCCACGCCCCTCCAAACCGCTGAATCGAGCTTCATCACCGCAACATTGCGCCCCACCACCCCACACTACCGCCGACTACACACTTCTCCAACACGCCTCGCCATGTCTGAGTTTGCGCAATACACAGCGAAGAGCAAGGCGCCTGCCGCCAATGGGAACAAGCAGGTTGGCTCGGCCTGGGGCAACGAGCGCAACCCGGCCGCCTTCGACTTCCGCTCCGACGTGCACACAACGCCCACCATGTCGATGCTGCAGGCGATCCAGGAGTGCAGTCTGCTGGACGACGTGTCGATGGAGGACCCCACAACCCTCGGGCTGGAGAAGTTCATCGCCGAGCTGACAGGCAAGGAAGACGCACTCCTCGTGCTCTCCGGCAGCATGGGCAACCAGGTCGCCCTGCGCGCGCACCTGGCCGCCCCGCCGCAAGCCATTCTCTGCGACCGGCGCTCGCACATCATTCAGTACGAAGCCGGCGGCGTGGCCTCGCTCTCGCAGGCCATGACCCAGCCCATCGACGCCAAAAATGGCACCTACATTACGCTGGAAGAAGTCCAGAAGCACGCCGTCATCAGCGACGACGTCCACGCCTGCCCCACGCGCGTCATCTCGCTGGAGAACACGCTCAACGGCGCCATCATGCCGCTCGCAGAAGTCCGCCGCATCTCCGCCTGGGGCCGCGAGAACGGCATCATCATGCACATGGACGGCGCGCGGCTGTGGGAAGCCGTAGCCGCAGGCGCAGGGACTCTGAAGGACTTCTGCGCGGAGATGGACAGTCTATCGCTTTGCTTCAGTAAGGGTCTCGGCGCGCCAATCGGCAGCATCATCGTCGGCACCAAAGCCTTCATCAAGCGCGCACGCTGGGTGCGCAAGAGCATCGGCGGCGGTTTGCGACAAGCTGGCGTCGTGGCCGCGCCCGCGCGCGTCGCCGTCGAAGAAACCTTCCTCGGGGGCAAACTCACCGCTTCCCACGAGAAAGCCAAGCGCATTCAACAAATCTGGACCGATCTGGGCGGCAAGCTCGACTACCCCGTCGACACAAACATGGTCTGGCTCGACCTGGACGCCCACAACATCGAGCTCAACCACTTCATCGAGACTGCCGAGAAATACGGCGTCAGGTGCCGGGGCGGCCGATTCGTTGTACACTATCAGATCAGCGAGGAGTGTATTGAGGCGTGTGGGAAGCTGTTCGCTGATGTGCTGACGGGAAAGGAGGGCGAGGGCAAGAAGTCCCAGGCACCGCATGATCCCGAGGAGCTGAAGTTGAAAGGCCAGGTCGATATCGATTGCAGCACCTAGAGCTAGAGTTGAGTAGATCTTTGATACGAATTCATCAAACCATCTAGAGCATATCCCACAGGACGACACACAAGCAGAAATGCAAACGAACAAAGTGTGAGCAATTGAATGACGACAATATAAAGGTCCACATGAGCAGTGGAACTTTGTCTGGTAGGCAATCAACACCTGCCTACTGTAGGCACTCATAGTGTGCAACAGCTACATGTGATTAAATCTCGAACCCAGTGCCAGAACATTACACTTCACTTAGCCACCATGTCCAGGGAAATCGGCGGCCCATTCCGTTCAATATACATTTTTTAAGCACCATGGTTGCTGTTCTATATGACCCCAGTTGCTCACATCCCACGCTGCCGCCTCACTATCCGAACCAGCACCCCAGGAGTATTACCGGCCCTCGTATCATGATTCGAGAAGCGCACGCTTTGCTGATCCAAAAACAATACCCACGCGTGCACGTCAAGCCCAAACAGCACGCTAGACCAGATGAAGCCGTTTCTCATAGTACACGCTGTCATCCGCCTCACTATAACCACCGAAACCCCCACGAAGAGAATACCCGCACCTCTCATAGAACCGTCTAGCCTTTGTCATCGACCTCCCAGTCTCGAGCAGCAACACCAACCAATCCTGCTTCAATCCCTCCTGCTCCAGCCTCGCGAGCACCACTTGTGCAATCGAAGTACACACACCATCCGTCTCCTCCATCGGCCCCCGGTACGCCGCGTCCACGAACATCCGCTTGATCTCTGCAGCGTTATTGGGCGTGCGATCTGATGGCGAGAGAGGACGCAGCCCGCCGCAGCCGACAGCGACGCCCGCGTAATAGGCGACTAGGAAAACGGGAATGTCTGCCGCAGACGGCGGGGTTCCGGCTTCGCCGCCTCCAATAGCGTCGACTTCTATCCGCTGCGCTGCCCGGAGTTGGACGCTGTCTGGGTGGGTCCAGGGGAGTGGGCTGATGGTGAGGTTGCTGACGGATAGCATGGTGGTGTTGAGGTTGAGACTGTAGTGGAGACGGGGTGCGAGTGTTGCTATGTAGAGGGGGTTTGTTGATAGAGACCCCCGGGTTTTGAGGCATCTGCGGTTGGCGAATCGTTCCGAGTCATGGGGAGTGACTCATCCTCGTTGGGAGGGGAGGGGAGGTGCTTGTGTCGTGGCTGAAGCGGTGGAGAGATGGTGCACGCGTATATCTTGGGCCGCTTGGCGCTCTGGGTACTGCTATGGTACGCTGCAATCGGTGACTTACGGTAGTCTATACTGGAAAAGGGTGTCTATCAGACTTGCTGACTTTCCTACTTCGTGTACTGACTACTTAGCCTTGTTTGTCCCTACATTGAGCAATGGATTCGGTGCACCGGCAGCTCCTTCCATAATCCATTGCTTCACCTGTTTTAGAAGCTCAGGGTGCAAGTGCTCCTGCAACCTGTGAAACTCCGCACCTTGTAGGCCATTAAAACTGATCGTCGGTACAAGGCCGGAGACACCTCTTTTCATCGATACCGTACTGTGGAGTAAACCCATTGCTGGAGCGTAGCAGCCGTTCGACAGAACGACACCTGCAATGTGAAAAGACTCGAGATGTTTTGGTGCAATCGACTCTATGAGACTGAACAAATCGTGCTCGGAGATGTCAACGTAGACGAAGTTGATATTCCGTAATTGTCGTGATCTAATGGCGGTGACGATGGATGATGCAGGGTAAAAATCCTCTTTATGTCGCCTTTCGTCTGGGCCTCGATATCTTACTTTGAAAGGATGCAGCGATACGTGTAGCCTCTGTAATTGTCGTCCTGAGATAGCCGCGCCGAAGAAGTTGTCGATGATCGCCAAGTCAGAAGCGCTTTGGCGTTCTGGACGAAGCGAGGGGCGAGACATGCCGCGCTTCCCAAAGGTAAAAGTCTCCAGAGTCTGACAGGCTGAGGCAAATAGAGCCCAATAATGTGAGTCGATGCTGCTGTTGGTCGAGGTGGCCTTTGGTGCGAGACAACTGTACCCTTTTTGCAAAGGGAAACAGTTGATTGAGATATATTTCAAGCATATGTCAGCGCTATAGCAGGCGATAGGTAGCCCAGTAAAGATAATGGCTGGGAAGAATAGGTCTGTGTCATCATCGTCTTTGCAAATAGTGCTCTCGATATCCAGCCACTCGTGGCCTCGTGTCAGTATGTGTAACAGAGCGTCTTCGTTTCTTGCAATGGTGATGACATCTCGATCGTTGTCTTCTTGCAAGTCTTTATCATCAAACCAAATGAATGGGGAAGAGGTACAACGGGACAGTGCTGTCACGGCACCCCTGATGAACGACCCGTTCGAGACAATCCGAACTTGATCCGCATGTGCTGCAGCATACTTATCAAAGCAAATTCTTAACTCATCTTCTGCCTCCATGCAGGAGATTGTGTTCCATGCTTCGTTGAAACTGCGCCAAACGAATGCATCTTCAGACACATCGTCCTCATCATATTTGTGAAAATCGGTACACCAGTCGCATATGTCTTCTAGGGTTTCGATGGTCGATAGCGCGTAGTGACGATACTTTTCGAAATCTGAAGCAATGGGCCTTGGCCGAAACCGGAGACTGATTCTGATGCCACGAATACCCTGCGCGATGAGCGGATTGCGAGAAAGGCCTTCCAGTCGATCGATGGACTCTGAGCAGAGCGATACGCTTACTACTGGGCAAAGGAAGGGGCTGACCAGCCGGTTGAGCGTGCGACAGACGAGCCGGATATTTCCCAAGTACTTTAGGCGGCTCCGCACTTCGGTGATTCTGGGGCTCCAGTAGTCAGAGGGATCGTGCACGGGCAACTTGAAGTCTTGACAGTTGAAAATGTCGATGAGGATTTCTCGCGGTAGATCCAGAATTGATAGATGAGGACGAGTTGTCTGCGTGGTCTCGTCCATACTGCATGCGATGGCGGTTTTTGGCTTGTGTGCTCACTGCTCAGGGATGAGGTTGGGTGAGAAGCAGTGATGGCTTGTGTCTGCGTGGCTTCGTCCATGGTGCATTTTATCGTGCTTGTTAGCTTGCAAACCCCTTTCTCAAGGGCGGCGATAGTCTGTGGTCATCCTCGTACCGCTTCCCTGCGATATGCTTCCCGTATATACAAGCATGTCTAAATCTGTTTACGTAGGTACTATATATAGATGTCCAGATGATGCTTCCTCCACAGTGACTGGATATTGTCGGGATGACTCACCGCTTACCATATCCTCTGGGGATGGTCGCTAGTCTCTAAAAGCAAGATGCTGACAGCTAAACCATATTCAGGAGCCAGGCACCCTAATCAAAACATTTCTTCAATTGATGTTCCACGGGACGCCTTACCTCGAAACTTACTGCGCCTTGCCAGCTCAATTGAGACTCTTGGCGATATGCAAGATTGGGTAGGGATCATGGAAAAAAGCTCATGATTGGTGGATACTACGAATATGTGGAGCTTTGAGCAGGAGAGAAGACTGCTGATTCGCGGTGTTCAGTGCTTATCCCGTTTGATCTGAAATCTTCAAATGCTCGAGTATTCGTCGGAGCTGGCAGGCGGTAGTACTTGTAGTGCCAAGAAGGTATCATCTGTTATATCTTGCCCTCAGTTCCTGCCGATCTTTTCTTTCCCTCGTACGCAACCTCATTCACCAGTCGCTCGTCTATGCAGGCATATTTTCCATCACAGCAGTTCTTCTCAAAGCACTCAACCGTAATCCCAGTACAGACCAACAATGCGCAGTTCTATCTTCTACCTACTAGCGCCTGTCCTGGTGCGCGCCGGTAATCTAGATATAGTTGGCATGGGAGCAAGAGGAGGAGAAGCAGTGCAAGCAGGCCAGGATATCACCCTCACCATCTCCAGGGCGACCGAGACTGGATTTGCATATGAAGATACACCAGTAACGAACTTCAGAGTATATCTCCGGACATCTCTTAAGAATAGGAACCTGTGTAAGTGCCGTGTTGGCTCGTTATGTGTACACTCAATATGGCTTTCTGACAAGTCGTTCAGGCAGTCTCACAGGACTACTTCCTGCCCAAGACGGCAACATCACAGTGACCATACCAACTGAGATGGGTCCGTCGGGGATGTATTATTGGTTCACTTATGATGGATATAACAGCGCGACCGATACAAAGTGGACGGATATCATCGATGGATATGACACCCCCATCTTTTACCTAACCGGCGGAAAAGGCTCCTGGACTCCCGCTGATACGACGCCAAGTCTCAAATACTACGGACTCATGGGTTACGATGCCGCTGATATCCCCTGCAAGAGCTATCCATGTGCGCAGCAGTGCGCAGCCAAGTACTTAAAGTCTAGTCTTAGCAGCTGGGACGAGGGATCTGATTGGACGAAATGCCTCACTGCTTGTGATGGGGTTACCCTCAATACTGAAGAGGACCTACCAAAACCTAAGGAATGGGACGTCGTTATGGACTCGACCGTAGCGACGCCGAGTCAACCGTGTAAAGAGGCCAACCTTGAGACTACCTGTGGTGATCAATGCTGCTCAAGCATGGAGTTTTGCTCCGAATACAAGTCATGTGTGGAGTTACCGACGCCAACTCCCAGAAGATTTGTGTCGACCACGAGTAAAGTGAGTTGGCCACACACAAGCACAGGAACAACGGCACAAGCCACAGGTGCCGCGAACGCGCTTGTTATGAACTGGGATCTGCTTGGGGCGGCTGCAGGTGCAGGTGTATTTGGCATTGTAGGAGCAGGCATGTAATAATTCGACTATTTTCACGCTGAGATCTCATCTATGGTTGTATTGCTTGCGGCCATGAGGCTACACAAAGTCTCACAAGCTTATTCGTATCCTTAGATACCTACCACAAGGTTGGTGCGCAGGAATACTGCGCCTTGCCAGCTGCAACGGAGCACCAATCAACCTGCGAGGATGTGTTCAATAGAAACGGGTGACAAGTGCGACCAATATACGAGCGGAGTCTCCACGAGAGTCCCACGATCTTGAGAGCAGAGACCAATCAGAAGGTCGCTCTCCGAGAACTCTGTATAGTCGTTCATCGCCCAGTGTCTCATCGTGGCTGGCCAGGCGATGTACTTCCAAAGGCACCGACACATCGCGCAGCGATTGGTTACCGATGCTTATTTCTTTGCTAGCTTTGTGTGTTTCAGCCTTGTGCAATGTTGTAAGGCGATATGCGCTAGGATTCAATAGGCTTACGATCAAGGCAATGCGTTACCTTGGTTATCAAAAGGTCAAACACACGATTTCACTTTGCAGGCAGATTGATTGCGAACCATTACGTACCGTTCCGATATTGGATACAATCAGCTGCCCTCTTTATATGAACGTAGCAAACAAGGATAGATCCAGCCAAGCGATGAAACTAACGACTGACACAGTGGCATTTATAGACAGCGGGTACACACATGGTGCAAGTAGCACTCCTCCTATGTATCTTTACAGAATAAACTACCAAGCAAATCCAGGTGTCGGTAGAGTATTGCAAGTGAGGATAATGACCTTGCTCATAGCAGCGCAAGCATTAGTGAGACATGATGGGTTTGTGAGAGGCGCTGAACTCGCAATGGTAGAAATTCGGATCCATTGATGCTCACAAAACTCCCTGTTGATATCCTGCAGCCCTTGTGTCTTCTCATTCCTTTTCCGAGATCTGAGAAATATGCTGCAAGATCGCTTTTGTTACAGCCGGAATAGCACTACACTCACAAGTCTCGCCCTCCAGCCATGCAGGAACGACACAGCTCAGTCCATGTGTTGCATGACGAACCATAGCGGGGCCGGAGACAATACGGTAGACGACGTGTGTGATCAGAACGGCCTTTGTAAAAACTTCGCACCGATTGATCCTACCTCGGGCAGTATGGACCAGCGAGTCTGGACGATAAAGGGTTGTACGGACCCACTTTGGAATAGTCCGTACTGTCTCGGAGGCATCTGCGATACGATAAAGGTATGTCTATAATCTTATGGCTACATGCTGCTTATAAGAGACTACAGTTTCCGGGTGACGAGAACGGTAGTGTCAGAGTATGGAATTGTGGCGGTCGCAACTGGTGTTGCGGAGAGCATTTCTGCTGCAAAGACAAGACAAATAACATTGAGCTTGCGGCAACCATAGGACAGACATCCACAGCCTCTCAACCAGCAATCTCGCCTTCAACCTCGATATCGCCATCCATACTGACTCAGATAAATTCCTCGTCCGGGGAGAATCCTGTTCCACGCGGCCTTAGTACAGGCGCCAAGGCTAGTATTGGAGTTGGCATGGCAGTCTTGCTGCTTGTGATGGGCGCAGTTGCGGTGCTTTATCTGAGATCAAGGAAAGTAAGAGGGAGCAGGCCAGACAATTCAGCTTGTGGCATGGGGCATGAATCATCGGACCAAAAACATCACGAACATACTATCTTTTACGAGCTACCTCAACAGAATACTGTCGAGGAGCTGAGTGTCACCCCCCACGAAGATTTATTGACGCATGACGTATCTCAGAAGGTCAAGAAAAATGACACTTCGATGGTTTCATGATTGTGAACTCACCATTCAGACCCTCCTGTATGCTTCTTTTGACGCATTCATGATAGAGAAGGAACAATCGTACAATTTACAACAAGGACCAACATATCGGCAGTGAATGTGACAATCATGACATAGCAAGATGTCATGGGCGAGTAGACTCAAGAGAGATTGCATTCATGCTGTGTGAGAAGAAAGCTCCTTTTTCTTGGTATAAGGTACACATTTGGATTGTTGCAGCTGTCCGGGACTGACATCGCAACGCTACACGACGAGTAGTACGATATCTTGCACTGGAGTTGAATGTCTTCACAAAGTAGGTGAGTTCTAAATTAAAGTTAAATCGAGACTTGTGGAGGCACCGCGGAGCAGGTGAGAGCTTGTTCAGGTGATCAATGGATTGGACCACTGTCCTACTAAGGATCAGATGGATAAGCTATATATATAGGGAGCACCGGAGTATAGATCCGCCAGCGCCGTCCTGGCTGGAGGATCACGTGACCATATGGTGGTGTGCTCCCCACTCCACAGGGCTCACCTGACGGTGGGCTCAGGTGCTCTGGGCTCACCTCAGGTATATATGGGATGCTCTGCCGCGACAAGACTTAAATCCGCAATGCTCTATAGTCTGAGCTGAGACCAAAATCGGGAACGGAATTAGCCTGAACAGTCAGTACATCGCGCGTGTGATTCCCGTCATAAGATTTGTATAGAGGTCGGTAGCAGAATGAGAACTAAAGTCTCGCAGAGCGGCATCCAGAATGGTACTGATTTCACTAATGAGTGCAATCTTTTGCTAAATCATGGCGGTTTTTCAACAATTGGAGATGGCCAAAGGTATCAGGTCGAGCCAAGTTCAAAAAGACTTGTACCACCCTGCTGCGTGCCCTAAAACTAGCGACGAAACCCTGCTAGAAACGCTGTGGCCTTGATTGAAAATAGTAGCAGCGGCGAACAAATCCTGCGAGCGCTCATAGATCGTGTGAAGAAGGTTTGTTCATATTAAGAGCCCAACTCAGATTACAATGAACTTCGCTGCTAAGTTTGCTAACCTATCTAGTAAAAACTCAGATTATCGGAAGAACGAAAAGCCTAGTAGCATTCTGATCCTATCGCATACTTGCAGTACCGTCGCCAGATTAAGGAAGAGTCAAATAGCCGGTTCAAGCCCTACATCGATCACACCCCAGGACAGGAGGTCGCCCGCTAGTTTGTAATCGGAGAGATATCATCTAGACTTAAGGCTGGGTGAAGAGCTTTCACGATCGGATAATCCATTAATAATAGCATGCGGGAAGGCAAAATTTTGCATGGAACGTTCGAGGCTTGTCTTATCTGATCATCTGATCATCTGATATCTACCCTTCATCTTTGACTGCTAACGTGGCTGGGAATGGCGCGTCCGTCGATGCGTCTGGCAGATATTTTAGGACCGAAAGCAAGTCGGGTACGCTAGCACTTTAGGGTTAGGCTCCTGCCTTAGCGAATACACACCTTCCTTACAACGCTTAGTGCAGCTTGCTATGGTACGAGCAACTGATATTGTCGGTCATCAGTGTTTCCGAACATCACCGAACATCATCAAATGTTACATAACGTCACAGAACATTAGCTTAAACGGAAGTTGAGTTCCAGTCCAGCCACCGTCTTTGGCATCACGTTCCGCAGACAAGTTGTCGCGTCGTGAGAAGATGCCGAACTTTTCCGCTCTTCCAGGTAGGTTTAAGCCTTCGGCGACTCCGCTTGGCCGCCTGTCACTAACTCTGACGGGTATTAGCGTTCTGTGTGTGCTTTCGTGAGAGCCTTGGGACAAGTATTGTTGTTTCTGTGCTCCGGTCTTTCCTCAGGCAGACGCTCATCCCTAAAAGCAGACGCCGTGATTCGCAAAAAGCTGTTCAGACGGGTGCGTATAACAAGTAGGTGCCTGCTGGAATAGAAGTGATGCAACTCAGGTGTGGACTGGACTTGGCCTTGGTATACTGATATGCCCGACTTTTGGCGCGGGTTTGATCGCTACCTTCCACACCGCGGAAAAGAAGCGCGGTTGTCACTGCTGAAGATGTTTGGAAGGGCGTCTCCGCTGTATCGTCGCGTCTATGGTCATTACAACTATAGGTTGTGCACTGCTACGGATCAACAAGCTGCAATATAAGCGGAGAGTTAAGATCACTAAGGCTTTGCAGTTACAGTCCATCAAACGCCTTCTCTGAAGCAAACTTAGTAAGTAGTGTGAGAAGAATGCGATGTTTCTCTTTCCTGTGGCCTTAGTATCAGGAGAAAGTAACAGAACTGTTCTGTGAGTCTACACTATTAGAAGCACAGACTGCAACGCTGATGAACCAGAGCTTTATTGCTGGTGTTGGTAGATGCTAGCAGGATCCTTTTCTCTAGCTGTATTTGTAGGGCTAGGGGCAGGTACTTTTGTTAGATCTCTGATCTATAGGTAGATGCGTTGAGAAAAAGACGCATGTACAATACTGAAAAGCTTGAGGAAGGTACCGCTGGCTTCTTTCTCTGTTGAATGAAGCAGACGTGGGTTCGATGGCAGACACGAGTGGAAGGGGTCAAATCAGAGATATCGCACCAGAGGAGCCAGAACATGAGATCCTCTCATCTTTTACCCCCAAGGCTTTCTCATAGGCGGCAGAATGCTCTGGTGAGCTTTTGATTGGAGGGAGAGCATAACAAGACTGACGGTATGGAAGTTAATCGTTGTTAGGATGCAATAATAACGGGCCCGGGAAGTATGGGGGTGCGGAAAGATAGTAATCCTGCTATATGTTTTACGGACTGTAGCGTTCGCATATGTGCATCCCTTAAGTTAGTCATATCATGACTTCGCGGCGAACCTGGGTGGAATCACGAGTCCCTCGAGCGAAAGGCTAGCATGTAAGGTCGGTTCACTACTCAAGCTTTACATCAGGCCCTCACAATGTCAACGTATCTCATTCATCCGACACGATCTTGTGACGCAAGATCTTCAAGCACATGCTTCCGTTTATTATATCAGGCCGGTGAATCTCTTTTGGCGTGCTGAAGGCCTCCGATTACCGACACAGACCTGACAGCTCGAGCAGGAGAATGAGTGGAGCCGCTACGGGCGAATTATCAGATTTGATGATATGCTGCATCTGATAAAATTTTCGGGACTTTAGTATACTAGCGCGGGTGCGCCCTCAGCTACATGTGGGGTGGAACGGTATTCCCAACAACAACAATAGCTTCGGTGCGATGTCTGATTTGGCATGGTATTGCGAGTTGATCTGATCTCGTCGGGCAAATAGATAGCCTAGTGCATGCCATGTAAATCTCCGAAAACGGAACATTTCATAGAATGACAGAACCAGATCGGGTTCTACAGGCGCTATGAGCCCTTGGGGGCTGGAAAGGCTCACCTTGCTTGGTCCGAGTGGACCGGTCTCGATACCGATTGTTCAAATATCATCTCGACCTCTTCATATAAGATCAAGCCGGGACTGCACTGAGTTTGCGTAGCGTAACAATACTGGTCTATGGTTAGGTGGCATGATGAAGTTGTCTCTTTTCTCGACCCTTATTGCCGTCGCTACATGGCCATTGGCAGTGAGTGCAGAGCTCTGCCGTTCAACCTGCCAAAGCGCACTGTCGTATGTTGTCTTCGAAGGCAATAACACGAAGCCACAATGCACCAACCATTTATACATTACCTCTTATCGTGCTTGCCTAGGACAATATTGTCCGCAAGATGCGCAAGCCGCATATAAAGCTCTTGGTACGACTTGCAAAAGCACATTTGCAGGCTCTGCGGCCGCGAATATCACAGTAAACTTCGATGGTCTGCCGAAGATAACGGCCAAAGATCTCTACAAGAAGACACCAATCGGACATGTCGTCGCTCTGGATCCATCCTTGTATACACTTTCAAGTCGCACTATTGTAAGTTCGACCCATTCTACGTACAGAGTCGAGATTGACTTCCAGCTTTGATAGACAAGCGCAGTAGCTCAAGATCGAATCAATATTCAGTACGGGTAAGATGATGGTTCTTGGGTTTCCCCTTGCAGATCTGACAGTAGCAGGCATGCGATGTATGGTTTTTGGGCTGTCGCCCTTTTACTTTCCAGCTTCTGGAACCTGCTGAAACATATTTTTTCCAAGATCAACACCGCCCCTGCAAGCAGTATGCTTAAGAAACGATGGATGCTCGCTCTATCTGCATGGCTGAAGCGACACCTGCTCATGCCTGCGTTTTTAGGTAATCGTACTGTATCCAGTGCCGGCTGGTGCACCATCCCGCTACGACTACAGTCTTGCACCATCATTGCATTCGTTGCTGTCAATATCGCTCTATGTGTGAGCAGCTACGAGGTTTTCCCAGGTAATCTGAAGTGAGTGCAGCTGCATCGTCGAGGTCGTATTCATGTGGTCTGACTCATGACAGACGCCCGTCCATCCCTCGCCAGATTACGCGCCTCATTGGACGTCGAACCGGGGTGGTAATCATGGCAAATTTACCGCTTATGTGGACGTTCGCTATGAGGAATAATATACTGTCCTGGGCCAGTGGCTGGAGCTTTGCTACATTCAACTCTTTCCACCGGTGGATATCCCGTGTGGTCATGGGAGAACTCATTGCTCACGCAATTGCATACAGTCTTTCGGAATACTACTGTAAGTATGCGTTCGAGCCATCTATATAATTGATGTAGCAGTCGCTAATTCAAAAAGCTGGTGGTCTGAAGAAATATGATGCTCAGTGGCCGCAAGAGTACTGGTGGTGGGGCGTCGTGGTGAGTGCCAGAGCTTCCAACACGGATAAAAAGCAAAGCTGACACAATGGCTGCACTTGTAGTCCATAATAGCAGGCAGTATCGCCACGGCAAGTGCAGCCTATCCAGTTCGTCAGCGTTTCTATGACGCATTTTTATTGGGTCACATCATGCTGGCCACGATGTTTCTTATCGGAACGTGGTTGTAAGCTTTATCCCAAATACATAGTCCTCTAGAAGAATACTGGCTCACACTACGCAGTCACATCAAGAAACAAGACAATGAATTCGACATGTACTTCTGGCCATGCGTAGCCGTATGGACTTTCGATAGGGCGCTCCGACTGGGTCGGATTCTTATGCTGAACCGCTCGTTTGGGCGGGCCACTATCGCCTATGACCGAGCGTCTGACTTGATACATTTGGATGTGCCAACCAGGTCAGTCACAAACCCCCAGGCTGGCACGTACTACTACGTATATCTGCTTCATGGTACCAAGTTCTGGGAAAGCCACCCCTTTACTTTGAGCTCATGGGAGGCAACGACTGGTGAGCAAGGTGGCGGTGGACAGACCCTCAAATTTCTCATCCGCCCTCTTAAAGGTTTTACTGGCAGGCTCAAGGATCTGGCGGTTCAAAATATTCATGCAGAGAATGGCTCGAAGGACCAACCGCAGCGCTTCGTCTCGGCTTTGGTCGAGGGTACCTACGGCCACGCCAATAGTTTGAGCTCGTACAGCTCAGCGTTGATTATAGTTGGAGGGTCAGGGATCACGGTCGCCAGTTCCCACCTTCACAGTCTGAATGACGCCTTCAACAAGCACCAACACATTGCGGCCCGTAGAGTCCGCGTTGTCTGGGCAGTGCGCCGTCTCGAGCTTGCATCGGATCTCTTGCAGAACAACATATTGCCTTGGCTTGTCGAGAGCAGATTAGCGTCAAGAGTCAACGTCACATTTGATATCTTCGTCACTGAGCCAATCGCAAAGGGTGCGTTGTCGCCGCTGGAGAAAGAACCGCTGCCGAAGTCTGGTAATTCGAATGAGGACTCAAGATATTTCAAAGGTGCCCAGGCAACCGTGGAACCGACTTCTGTCAGAGACGGCAGTGATGAACCATCCGAAAAGGCTACACCATCTGTGCAGATTCACGCAGGCAGGCCACCTCTGCGTGATATTTGCCTGGATTACGCAGATCGCTTTGCGTCGCAGGGCGGCAGGGTAGCACTTGTGTGTTGTGGACCCCCCGCTATGACTGATGATGTCAGGGCCCAGGCGATTGAAGCAACCTCGACTGGAGTCGATAATATGGACTTCTTCCCAGAATCCTTCTCGTGGTGATCAAGGGCAATGCTGGCACTAAGCTGGCCGAGGAGCTGGCTCGGAACACTTCGTCGAAAAGTTGGCGCATTAACGATTGCTGTGAGCTTGAAGATCAGGAATCAATGGTGCAAATGGTCGTGGCGGTCATTGTCAAGATAGTGAGGTGCGCAATTCTGCGTAAGACGCATGCCTTGCACAGCGCAGTGGAAAAGGCTTACCACACGCCACAAGAACATGTTGGTTACTTCTAGCGATGCATCGCCACCACAGTGAACCTTCCCCGTGACCATGGATCATTTCATTTGTCGTCCTGACGCTATGGAAATATCGTGGAGCTTTGGATCTAAAATATTCACACGCAAGTTCTGAATCTCACAAAATCTTCGGTATATACTGTAAGACAAAGAGCTATTCCGCGAAGGTCTTTTCGAGCAGCTTAGCGCATGTCCAGGATATGTGAAGTGCTGACGGTAGAGTCGTCTACGAGCAGCTCACTAGGAGTTATTCAATGTAACTAATGGAACTCACAAGTTAGGAGGCTTAATCATTGGCTGTATTTAGCCAGTTTGACTTGATTGACGAGCTTGTTGATGTCTCTGGGGACTGTTAATCTTTGACGGAGGTCAATACTCCAGGTGGCTTCGCATTTGATAGCGGCAATGCTGACAGCGATGATATACAACTTGAGAACATTGTGGAAACAACGAAATTAAGAGATGTTAGGCACTAATTCGACAGAGGTTCCAATAATGTGACAATAGCGTTCTCGGATCACAACTTGGTACCTGGGCATGACCCTTGTACACCTTTTCCATCTTCTTGTAGCGCCTTTTCTACCTGTAACATCATTTCGGCTCCCTTCCGTCTGGGAATCTTGGATTTTCCTTGTGGCCCTGGATCGTGGTGTAGCTGGACCTTCCGCCAACCGCCGATATCGTTGATTTCAAGTACTGTCCCGCCACGGTATTGAGCCTGCGTCAGCAACGCCAGCATGGCCTTAACGACTTCATCTGGAGGAAGAAAAAAATCCTCGCTCATATCTACATGTTCTTGTGCATCGGGGTGCTGACGAAACAGTGGCGTGTCGACAAGGCTAGACTCGTCAGTAAGCGTTGCGTGCCGAAACATAAACATCCTTTCAACTTACCCTGGAGCTACGGCGACAACTTTGATACCACTTAATTCATGCAGTGGAGCCATGCACCGAACAAAGTGACTAAGGCCTGCTTTCGTGGCAGCGTAGAGTGGAAGTACGGCCGAGGGTCTCAGAGCGACGATACTTGACTCGTGCATGATCACACCGGGCTGTTGCGCTTGACGAAACAGTCGTAAAGCAATCCTAGTCAACTTGATAGGATGGACAAGATTGACGTCGATAACTGTATAATGCGACGCATTGTCGCGATCATCCCAGAATCCTGCTGATGACGCTTCGTATATACCGGCTCCTGCAACGACGACATCTGGTACTCCACCAAATCTCTCGGCGTAGACATCGAACAATCTTTCTAGCTGAACCCAATCAGCAACGTCGGTTTGCTGAAAAGAGACCTTTGGCCCCCCGTCCGATTTTGCTGATTCAAGCCACTGCAACGCCTCACTCTGTAATGAAAGGTCCCCGATGAGGACTGCGCAACCCTTTTGACGTACAGCCTGGGCAAAAGCAAGATTAATGCCTGCATTCAGAGGTCAGTTGAATGCAAATCATCAGAGAGAGCATGTATCCCAACGAACCTGAGCCTCCACCAGTGATTATAGCTCCTGCGCCCTGTAATTCAAGAACATCCGTATGTGAAGTCGACATTTTACTTATTTCGTTTCTCACTGGGTTCCAGTAATCAGCACACGCAGTAACAGGAGTTAAATCACCTGCCGGCAAGCGGACTGGATGATAGGTCGGAACAGTTCCGAGTGATTCCGTGTGTTCCGCAACTTCCTCACGCATAATGCCTGCCGTCCACTACGCCATCCATCGCTGCGGCCCTGAATGCGTTCCGTGAATGTGCGATCCACATTTGAATCCCTGCTTAGATTTAGTCATGCGTGCCTCGTTCCTGTTACACAATGAATGTTGCCCTGGTTCTTGGGTGAGTCATGTCCACGACCTTATCGAGCAATTTGAATTGATCATTCATTACGAACAAATCATTCTATCATTTGGCGTTGACAGATACTCAATCCGAACCAAGAGAGCCTGAATCCTTGCCACTGGAAAAGGTAACGGTGTAGAAACAGCGATTTGCGGATGGATGACCATCAAATGGACAAAGCTGGAAGAGCCGAAAGGACGGATATTCGGCAATTGTTCCCCCCTCTTCCTTCCTCCCCACCTCTCCGCTCCCCATGGACCCCAAACCTCGGCTATCTCCAGGAATAAGTCAAATGAGTGATCTTTCGAACCCTTGCTGTCGGGATTCGGATTGACCTTTTAACAGCAACACAGGTTCGACGGAATGCCGTCACTAGCCAAGTTAAGTCCCGCATGGCATGTACAGGTGTGCTCGTGGAAACAGTGAATCAAAGAGCAGACCCTGTATTAATACACATTTTGGATTTCGGACGTGATCATCGTGACACTCCACAGTTCGCCATGTCAACAATCGTCAACATGAATCTGCTTAATCGAACCGCACTTCTCACTGGCGCAGATACGCTAGAGCTGACTTTGGCCTCGTTTCCAAGTCTTCTAGCCTATCAAAAGACTTATAAATCGCATAGGATTAGGCACTAGACGCTACCTGTTACCTGCTTATGTACAAGCAGATGCTTGGAACATAATTAATACAGGCATTAGTAAGGTAGATTAGGCAGGTAGAGGGAAATCCTGATTTATTTGTTATGTTCTAGTTACTAATATAGAGCTCTACACTACAAATGATGACTACAATTACCCTAAAGATAATAATAATAAGTGAATGAGAGTTGCGCTTGCTCAAGTCTAATAAATCTTCCCGGCTATTGGAAACCTGATTATAGCTACTTCGGCCGAGCTTGAATTCCGAGATCGTTCCGGGGAGCGGAACGACAAGTAGGTAGCGGACAAGTGTGCGGAAGAGACTTGCTCATTAGAGTATAATGCGCGTAAGTCCCGAAGCCTTGCAGGCCGTTATGCTGCCTGGCTGAATACGAGACCAATATCTTAGGACATGAGTCCCACTTCAGAAGCAAGCAATGAACAGTTCCTAATCCACTTGCTTCGAGTTCGAGACCTTTCAACATGGATAAGCTCAATCCTGAAAATTCCCCGGTGCCAGGGCTTCCCTATTTTATACCTACTCATTCCGTCAGTCCCGGCACAGTCAAAGAAATCAGCGCACGTACCCCGACTATCTTTCATCCGTTGAAGATTCGTGGTGTAACATTACGAAATCGCATATGTGTTTCTCCCATGTGTCATTACTCGTGTGCTCCCACAGGACCTCAAACCGGCGTTATGACACCGCTATACTTTACCACAGTCGGCCACTATGCATACGAGGGCGCCGCTCTGGTCATGCTTGAGGCTACTGGGGTTTGTTCAACAGGAAGAATCAGTGTCAATTGTCCAGGTCTCTACAATGATGCTCAGCAAAATGGTCTGAAACAGGTGGCAGACTTTATTCATGCACAGGGCGGTCTGATCGGAGTACAGCTGTCCCATGCAGGCAGAAAGAGCAGTACTCAGGCCCCTTGGGTGGCGCTACGTGCGGGCAAGTCGAGCGCAAGGGCAGATATAATCCATGGAGGCTGGCCCAAGGATGTCGTCGGGCCATCCGGAGGGCAGGACCTTGCCTGGGACGGTAAAACAGACGATGATCCAACAGGAGGGTACTGGGCACCACGCGCGATGAGTCGAGCGGAGATAAAAACGCTTGTAGTAGATTTTGCGGAGGCAGCCAAACGCGCAGTTACCGCAGGGGCGGATGTGATTGAGGTCTATGCTTCGCATGGATACCTGTTCCACCAGTTCATGAGTCCCCTCACGAACCACAGGACTGACGAGTATGGCGGCAGTTTTGAGAACAGAACTCGCATCATCGTGGAAACCATACAAGCTATACGAGCAACAATTCCGGATACGATGCCCTTATTTGTCAGGATCAGCACTACAGATTGGATGGAAGGAACAGAAACGGCTGCTCAAACAGGAAGCTGGGATTTGGAGTCTACTGTACGCTTCGCCAAATTGCTTCCGGATCTCGGTGTTGACGTGCTAGACGTCAGCTCTGGAGGTAATCAGCATCAAGCAGTCCACACCCTCTTTGATGCGGGTCAAGAGCATGCTAGATTTGCTGCGACTATACGCAAGGAGCTGAGACTATCTGGACAAAATCTGCTAATCGGAACAGTGGGGGAGATCACGAACAGTAAACAGGCTCGTGATCTGCTGCAAGACAACAGTGGATTAGCACCAGCGGACATCATATCGGTTGGGCGGCAATTTTTGAGAGACCCTGGATGGGTGTTAAGGGTTGCCTCGGACTTGGGTGTGGATGCTGCCTGGCCGATACAGATCGCACGTCCGCAAATCATCAATGAGAAGACTCGGGCAATTTTATAGCCAACAGATAGGAGTACATAAGTCGGAGGACAACACTAGTTGGAGAACGTTATGTAATACGCGCGAAGAGTGAATGTGTTGATAAAACAAGTGTTGCCTGCATTTGAGCAGAGAGCCAATCATTGGGTATTTTCTCAATTTTAGATATCCTACTTTCCTAGGTTTTCTTCAAAAGTATTTTACTACCCTTTACATATTCTAATTGGTACTTTTGGTTTAAAAAATAGAATCGAAGTAAGCTTTTCCTTCATGAAGATCTCTCCTTCATTACAAGTTAGAATCGACTTCCATGGGAAGCCCATGTCCTCCTTCTTCAATGCTCTTGTGGTTGGGATTGTCATAGCCCCAGTATTCATAATATTGATCCGCTGCTGGCCGTTGCTTTGTTCCCAGGTTGCTTCCCTCAGGCCTTCTCATAACCCTAACATATTTGTCCATATCTATGGTATTCAATTTTCTCCATTCTGTCAGCCCGTCAAAATTGACGCATTTTTTGTTGATCGACATGTCAGGAAACGGATACTCCTGCGTTTCCACCCAGTGCAGCGGTATCAGATCCAGATTCGCATTGCACTGGATGCCTTGGAGCAATATATCAATGCAATGATTGATGTGAATCTCGCGCTGCTTAACAGTGTCTGCGCGGGCCTGGGACTTGTTGTAGTATCCGCCATACGCAATGTGTCGTAGCGAGTTTAGACAGTGTACATGGTGATACACGTCGAAGATAGCGGCGTACGCATCGTCACCGAGACCCCATGTCGAATCCTCGAGCTTAGCCACGGTTGAAGGGTCGACATCCATCTTGAGTAACTCGGAACGAGTTACAGGATAGACGCGTGTCAGCTCCCATTCATCCCAGATGGCATCGGCTTCTGGATTGGGTTGCTGCCGTGCAATAGACACAGGACCTCTGGGATTGTAGAATGAGCCGTTGATCCTTTTGAGATTGGGTTCGAGATCAAAATGATCTATGATAGGGCTGTAGGCGGATGTACGGCGGTAATCATGATTCCTGCCAAGGTCGCGACTGTGTACCCAAATACCAAAAAGTGCACAAGACATAAAGAAGACCAGAATATTTACAGTGGTGAAGATGATCAGTGTGCGGGAACTAGTTTGCGGATTGCGCACCAGATAGTTTGAATTGGAAAAAGATTGTTGCGCCTCATGTTCGTCAAAGTCTAGAGAATTATCGCGGCTCTTGGACAATGTCAATGCCTTGTATGTGAACTTTCGAGCGTCATTCATGGTTCGCGTAATAAAGACTGAATTTTGAAGTAGGAGGGATGGTCACCATGCACCAGATGAGGGGGCTGACATGATTTCTAGCAATACATGTGTTTGGAAGTGAGGCCCCGATTCCTATCGCGCCATCAGGAAGCCAATTTCCGCAATGTGTGCTACTATTGACTGCTTAGGAAGGTGTGATTGATGATTTCCTACCTACTATCAGTTCGATTTCGCTATCAAGCACGTTATGTTGATTGATTGGATGCATACTCGATGATGAGCCCGACGTACCTGTGTAGATGGTGATAAGCAACGTCAAGCACTGGTGCAATAGCATGGCCCAAAAGCTTAGCTGCAGCCAACAGGCATGTCTCCTTCCTCTTCAAGCTTTAGTCCCTCGTGTCCGAAGTCTTAGGGCCAAGCAGCTGCGGGGTTAACGGGGCGCTCGACTGGGCGCCTAAAAGTATCTACGCCTGCGGAACGTATACACACATGATTGCTCCTCATACATTTAGTGACTTGTTAAAAGCAATAAGTCGTATAAAAGGACCCAACGACCAAGCATTCAGCGATTGTACAGAACCACTGGACTTCTATCACTGCGATCCTCATAATGCGTTTTACCAGTATCACCTTCGGCCTTACAGCAGTTCTTGCTACTCTGGTTGCTGCCGCTCCAGTCAGTAACGGCGACGTCGCCAAGCGTATGCCAACTCCCGAGCAGTTTGATGCCCTGAGCTCGGTTGAGAAGCGTGAGGTGTACCGGGCGTGGTATCGTGCAACCAACATCATCGCTGCAAATGACGATGACTGAGTTCATCCAGAGGTCAGACAATTTCTCAAGCCCCTACCTATCGAAAAATGCTCACAACTATAATCAGTATGCAGACCTGAAGATCTCGAGCGATGGTGGCATTGTGACACAAGATCAAGTCTTGGCAGGCGACAGAAAGCGCAGACCTGGGGCTGGGCACGCAAGCATATGATTCTGCGCAGATAGAATAGCCTCAAACATATTCTCGATCCTGAGCTTTTGATGAATTCCATTCTAGTAATGATGCTGATCGTGGTCACTGTGGACTTTGTGGATACAAATTCCAGATTGAAGATCCAGCCACGAGGTGTTAGTGACTCATTGCTTTGTGGAACTCCAGAACGCAGGGAGTTCGCATCTTCTTTTCTACAATACGTCTTCTACAAGCCGTGTGATCGTGCAGTACAGACGATTCTCAATCTATCAAGTGATTTCAATATCTCAGCACTGCAGAACACCTCATCTCTCTGCCAAGATACGAAAGGAAGCACACGAGAAACTCGGTACCTGTCTCTCGTTCTGGAGTTAAAGTCATGGAAATTTTTCCTGTTGCCCAGCTTCTAACACGATTGTGCTAGCCTTGCGCGGACTTTGGATTGTCTGCAGATAAAGTTCTCTACCGTCAGCAATCAAATCTTCTCTTGTTGCAGTGACTTAATCCGCTTCTGCTATTTGTCCATTAGGATTGATAAAGCATCTTCGGGTACGTCTTCTTGATCCGTCACCTACTCTGCCATCTTTAATCTCGTCCCATGTAACAGCTCCTTGCTCTGTAGTACTATCTCAAGCTCTCCCCAAGTCCGTGCTGACGCGGTAATTGTCGCTTCTTTTGACCCCGAAAATTTTTGGGCGGGTGCGCATCTCCATGTATCATCATTATTGTAGTTTTCCTTTACACCGTGGATAGCTCGCTCAATTGTATATCCACTATAAATGAGAACCACGATAGTTACGCTGAGATTCTGTCACACTTCAATATAGATCTCTTCCACAGTCATTTGTAAACTCCCATCTCCTATGGAGCGAATGGTGCAGCTGCTTGCCAGTTTTCTATTTGCTGTGCGATTGGTTTGCTCGAATATCTGTCGCTGTACCAAGGCTGCACCTTGAGCCGCAGACAGCATATACTCGATCGATAACTAGGTCGCTGGTGCGAATATGCGGAAGTTGAACGGTGGGCGCATTTCGCGTACGCCGTAGCCTGAGGTACCTGTTTGGCCCATGAGAACAACTTCAGGGTTGATCTGACAGGGAGGTAAAGGTTACCTGGTATCGGCATGTCTGACAAGTATCCTCAAACTAGGTAACGTATCGGACTATGGAGACAAGAGGCCTACAAGTGATATGTACCTATCTAACGTCTACTGTAAAGAATATACAAACTTGATCTATTCCTACTCTAAGTACGAAGGCTTGGTGTAAAAATTCGTGTCCTCAGTATTCTTGGGAAGATCTTCATCTGAATACCACTGCGCCCTGACCTCGACATCGTCGCCACCGTTGTCCAAGAAAAATTGCATCTGTGAATGTGGCAGATGAAGCTTAAGCTTGTAGTTAGGGTAGTGGGGTGCCTATCGCCGCGTTAGCTTCGCGCACGCAAAGACTTAAACACAAACAAGATGAGATGCTATACAGAAGAGGGCAAGCGATTAACTGAACCTCACGGAAACGGTTGAAGAAAGCGGGGATTGTACCATATAGCCGAGAGCCAACATGATGCGGTGGGAATCACTACTGTTTGGCATACCCGCATGCCACAATCTGAGGTCTCGGACCATGATATCTCCTCGGCTGCAAGCTGGTTGAATCGGCGGGCGGATCTTCATACGTGCCTCTTTTGCCTTTTGGTGCACGGGGGGTACGGGCCCGCCGATTGTTGTGAAGGGGTATTTTTTGATGTCTTCCTGGGTTTGGCAGGGTTCCTGGTCATGCATGGTCGTGTGAGCGTGGGAACCAAGCCAGAACTCTGTGGAGCCGTTCTCGACACTGAAGTCACAGAGAGGAATATTGGCGATGAAGTAGTAGGGATAAAGAGGGTGATCGAAGTCAGTATCTTTGTGGACGGGCTGACGCATGCTGCCGGTGCCGGCGAGGGCGTTGTTAGCCGTCAGCCAGGTGAAGACGGGGCGTTTCCCCAGGTATCTGCTTCTTTTAGCATGGCCTCCTTACACATAGGAAAGAGAGACAAGCTAGCAGAGGGGGGCTTACGCGTTCGCAAGCTGTAGAAGCCAAGAGTTGAAGTACACTTCCTTGCTCAGAAGCTGTGGATCGGTAACAGGCGGGCGCTGAAGGAAGTTTGCTGTGGCAGAGTATTATAATCAACCTCGCTGGTTACAGATACATCTCCCTAAGCCTGCTACCTCTTTTGGCGGATCATAACTTACACTTGATGCCGTGGTTGTACGCTTGAAATGCGTTCTTCATCCTGAGATCGGCATCGGCGCACAAGTTGGTGTTGATCTTGTCGATGATGTCGGTAGGGATCACATCTTTAAGGACGACCAAGCCATCCTGGTGCATAGCACCGAGAATCTTCGCAAGCGTTTTCGGGCTATACTTCCCATCACGACGCTCCTTCTCGTCCATGAAGATGGAGTTGACATTGTCTGTCAAGCCATTCGCCATGTTTGCGTTGCAAGTGACGTCCCAGGGTAAAGCAATGCTCAGTACTAATTTTGTCTAGTGAGGTTGGAGAGAGAAGTAGGGCCAGCAGCATTGATAGCGGTTTCCCGGAGCAGCTCGGTAGCCGATGGTTCCTGCTGCTGCTGGGTTTGGCGACTTTTTCCACGGAAAAAGACGACCGTGGTCCGTCGCTCATAGTAGCGCCTTGACCAGGTTAGCGTGCGGGAATTAGCGCCTGCGATATAGCCACCCGCCTCCGGATCACGAAATCCGGAGGCAGCGCCTCTGGCACGCTTATCTCGGCCTCATCTTCTTTTCTCCGCAGCGCCTATCGCCTATCTGATAGCACCGGACGACTCTCCCTTCTATGTCTCCGCTTGCCATATACGACACTGCAGTGTCCATATAGACTGCAGTTGTGCCTCGTGTTACTAGCTATCATGCTACTTGAACCATGCAGGGACTACCGTATCCAGGCTAAAGGAATCGTTCAAATTCATCGTCCCCTAACAGCTGTTACGACTGTACACCTGCTGAGTCGCGTGCGTGCTTCAATACCTTCAGTGGCACATAGTCGACATAGGAACGTTGTTCATCCTCTACCAGTGTTTCCCTGCCGCTGCTCGGAGACAAGAAGATTACGTCGAGTTCAAGACAAGCTTATCTTGGTTTTCGCCTAAGCAACAGACAGAGACTTTGCTTCAGAGACTTTTCCTTTCTTTGGCAAGATAACCCTCGGGCTTGTCGCAAGACTTGCAGGGATAGATAGACTTGGCAAGAAGCTTTGTTGATATTCTGTGCATCAAAGCACGATGCTGTGCCTGGCTACCTAACAGGCCATGCTGCTAAGTGTGGTATACACTCCACCAGATCGCAACACCACCCCGAGAGCCCGCAATCAACTACTCCGCTAGCCCCAACCTTTCCTTGTCACGAAAATCTTGCAATAGAGTCGCGGATCAAATCCCTGACATCCTCATTCCCTATAGTTGTGACGGTTCCATCCAAAGACCTTGCACCGAACTCGCAAGTTACTCAGCTTGCGACACGACTCCGCTGGCCTTGCACAAACTTTCAAATACTCATTAGCCAAGTCCCCCAAGATTTTTCCAGTCCAAAGAGGCTTGCCCAGAGTCCATCACCGGCTATTCTGTCAATAAAAGTTTGACAGTCCGCGATTAGAGGAGAACCACCAGAACTGTTGTTTATGAAGGTCGTGGACCCACAACGATCGGGTCTCTTTTCAACGATCTATCCGCAGCATAGAGTTATCTCTAGCGGAGACCGGTGGTGGCATTAAAATCGCATTACGTATCATCGATGTGGTCGCTTTCCCATAACTACGAACTCACTGCCACTTGTGCTGCAGATACGATGCCTGTTTAGGCTGCTACTACCAATTTGCTCTTTTGTGCAATTTGGGCTGCAAAGTCCTTGATTGGTACAGCAGCAAGGATGTCCAGCAAGGCCATGTTAGCCTTCATCTCCCGTGTAATCCAATTTCGCACCTCCAGAGCTACCAGCGAGTCAACACCGTACAAGTACAGAGGCCGGTCAGCATCAATTTCAGAGGTGGGCATCCGGAGAATTTCCGCGGTTTTCGCAACCAACGCCTCGGTCGCGATGCTTGCTGCTTGATCAAGATCGTCTCGCCTGCCTGCATCCGCAAGTCTCACGGCTAGCGATACCGTGTCGGTGACTTGTTGCTTATTTGATTCATCGACATTTGCGTCCAAGGTTCTTACAGTCAAAGGCTTGAATCGTGGATCTGTATACCATGGTGGATTGGGAAGGTTGTGGGCATGCATCATGTCGGCGGTCCCTAGACCTAGACAGATCTGCGCAGGCACCTGCACCTTCAAATTTGTGGTCGATTGTCGCTGTCGATTTGCGATGCTCTTTACAAGTGCATGAAATGCATGTTCACGGATGCCGAGCACATCTTCCCACTGCTTGAATGTATGCGTGCCCATCTCAGCGAGGATGCCGACCGAAAGCATGATTCCGAGATCGACCGAAGTCGCCTTGAGCCCCTGCTTACAACGATAATGAGCCAGAGCGTCCTGGTAAGTATTTCCTGCACCATACTGGGCCTGGCCTGGGCTACCGCAGAGACCCGAGAAGGATGAGCAGAATATCATGAAATCCAGCGGCCGATCGTGGCCAAAGTACTCATGAAGATGTAGTGTTCCGTTGACTTTCGGTTGCAGGGGTGTCCTCCATTCATCGTAAGACATGTTCTCGATCAGAACATCCCGAAGAACCATAGCCATCTGCATGACACCCTTGATCGGAGGCATGCAAGTCGAACAGGATTCCATTGCACTCAAGAAAGACGAACGATCTGCAACATCAGCAGCGAAAACCCTAACATCAATACCACGGGCTACCAGCAGGTCCACGATAGCTTTGGATCCAGGTTTGGATTTTCCGGATCTTGAGAGAAAGGCAATGTGCCGCGCCCCGCAAGCGACAAACTCTAAGGCCAGGCTTCGTCCCAGACCTCCAAGTCCCCCAACAAAAAGGTATGTTGCATCAGGATCGAGAACGAGTGATTCTGAAGCTTTGCATAGAACTGAAAGATTTGCTTTGTCTTTTGGCTTGAAAGACAGGATAATTTTACCTCTATGTTTCCCTTGCTGCATGGTGCGATAAGCTTGCTCAGCTTCGTTGGCAGAGTAGGTAGTCAAAGGCTGAGGAGTCCGGATGATGGCGTCTTGCAGAAGCTTGAATACCTCTCGCATAGCATCTCCTACAACTGTAGGATCTTCTGTGATCAGCGTCGGTAAATCGAGCGATGTAAACGTAATGCTCTTGGTAAAAGGACGCATTTCCAGCCTCATGTTATCAGTGATGTCTCGTAATCCGAATTCTATGAAGGTTCCAAAGGTAGCTAGACAGCTGAATGACACACGTAGGAGCTCTCCTGAGAGGGTGTTCAAGATGCAATCGACTCCGTGGCCATTGGTTATGCGCTGCACACCCTTGACAAAGCTGGCATCTCGGGAGTGAAAGATACAATCTTCCGGTATATCAAACTGCTCAATGAGGAATTGCCGTTTCTCTTTAGAGCTTGCCGTAACAAAGACCTTAAGGCCCAGGGTCGTTGCGAGCTGTACAGCTGCCTGTCCGAGACCTCCAGCAGCGGCATGTATCAAGACAGATTGCCCACGACGCAATCTAGCGATGTTGACCAACGCGTGATAGGCAGCGGTGAACACCAATGGAGCGGCGGCTGCTTCGGCCAATAGCATATCGTCTGGAACCTTGACTGTGACCCTAGAGTCGCACCTGATTCGGGTCGCATGCGTTCCGCTCACGGATAGACTGCTTACTCGATCGCCTGGAGTAAATAATTTTGCGGCTTCACGGCCTGCCCTCAAGACCGTACCACTTGCCTCCTGTCCTAAGGTTGCGTCTGGAACAAGGCCCATCGACACCATTACGTCTCGCAGGTTGAGGGATGCGTAGGCAACATCAACCTCGATGTCGTGATCTCCCAGCAAATCTCCTGGCTCAGAGGTGCGGATGTAATGGAGACTATCGAGGAGCCCAGGCTTCCCGACAGTAAGGCTAAAGCTGGAGCTTGAGGCACTCGCATCAACAGACTGGATGTTATCTTCGAGATGTTGACGCAAGAACCCATCTTCTGCTAGATTCTGATACATCCGAGGGACCTTCAGAAGACCATGTTCCTCGCGGAACTCGTTACCCAGACTCGATTCAGCTTTTGTCCAGATGCGGGATATGAGCTCCGGTCCAGACTGTATACCTTCTCGAGACAGATTGAGGACCTGGAACTTAGTGCTACCAATCTCCACATTGACACATCGCGAGAGGCCATCCACGAGCCCTGCTTTTGGGTCGTCGCCACAGGTGACCCACAGTAGACGCTCGCAACTTACCCAAAGCTTACGAAGGCTCTCAAAGTCGGATTGCGAGAGGCTGGCAAGTATGGGTCCTGTCAGCTCGAGCAGGGAGATGCAGTATTTGTCACTGCTCGAGTCGATCCCATCAACCCCTGATCGAACGGTGACAAGGTAGTCTCGATCAACGAGACAAGTCTGTAATCGCTGCGAGTGCGCCTGTACTTCTTCGCTTGGAGATACCGGTTCGAGAATGGTAATGCCTCTTGGTCGAGTAGTATGAGAATGATGGAAAGCACCATTTGTAGGAAGTGGCCTATCGCGATACCTTCCCAGGAACAGGACGAGTTTGTCGCTATTCATAGGAACACTCTGGATGATCGCGAACCCTGTCTCTCTAAGAAGCTCGGAAGCTTCCGATGGTGCAGTCATAGCCAACCAAGCATTTGGATTGGGTTTGAACTGCTCAAGAAGTTGTCGGAAAGCTTTCTTGAAGGTCGATGGAGATTCTGATGTTGTTTGGTGATCCAGGATGTATAGGTCAGCTTGCGGACCAAGGCATGTCTCGTCGACAGAAAGCGGGATGATCTGCCCTGCAGTAGCTCTGTCATGAGGTTGTGTCTGATCATTTCCGCCGATATCAGCATAATGAATCCGAGTGCGAGGCAAAAGCCCCTCTGATACTCGGCCCATAATAGAACTGTATGCGTGTGAACGATACTGCACCAGTTCCACTACGTTCAGATCTGAACATTGATGGATCAAAATTTGAACCAACTGTTGATTGTGATGTTAGGAGGCTACTTCTGCAATGGCATGATTTGTACTTACTCGGAGAAGACCGTCAGAAGGAGCACCTGTCGCCGGATCGGTTACAGCTTGCGAGAGGTCCATAGGTGACAGAAGATCTAATGCATAGTCCCATCGTACTTGCGAGGTGATCTCGGCTACATCAACCTGTTTGGAATCAAGATCTGCCACGATCTCTGCATCGTCCGTTTCCACTTTGGACATCCGAAAGTCTGCAACAGAAAGGACGACCCTGGAGAGCTCTGCGTCGAACATGTCAATGCTGGACGAAACTCCATTAAGCCCATGCAGACGGGAACGACAGGAGGCTGGCATTAGATATCCTATGTCACGAGGCATGTCAAATGATATACTCATTTCGCCTATGTAGGTTGGTAAGAGTAGTTTGTTGAATCCGAAGTCAGTACCGGCCGGGTCGTCACATCGACTCGACAGCATGCCCTGCCAAGCTGCATCGAGGGTGACGGGATTAATCAGGAATGGATGCTCCAGTTTCCCTCTGGTAAAGGTGTCACCGATGTCAACAATCTCAACCTCGTAGCAGCTCTGGTCAGTTCCTGGATGAATATTCTGGACTCCTTGGAAGGCGGGCCCATATGACATGTTAGACTTTAGCCACTTGTCGTAAAAGTGCTCTCTGGAGCAGATCTGTCTACACTGCTCCGATATCTTCTGATAACTTTCGATTCGAGCCGCATCTAGCAACTGCTCTTCACGTACCATCTGTGGGCTCCGATCCTCGTCATACGCTATGCTGAGTAGTCCACGACAGTTGGTACGGATACGGCCCTCATCACCTATGCATGACGATATCGTGAACTCCCACCACTGCGCAGGAGATATTCCTGTTGTAGCCAAGAGGTGTGGTCGTAGGTGTACAGTGAGCTCCGTTGCTACCTCATCTGTGAGCACGATGGCTGTCAAGAAGCCTATGTCACGCAGCCTTATGACATTAGGCGTCTTTCCCTGCTCAAGAACCTGCTGGGCAGCTTCAATTGCAATGCTGACCATTCCAGCAGCCGGAAAAACTACTGTGCTTCCTGCCACGTGGTCGCGGAGCCAGGGCTCGTCTTCTGTCCGGACAAAGCTGCGCCACACGCGTTCTTGTTCATCCATTGAGGGCATCATAGCGCCCAAAAGACTTTTTGTGTTGAATGGCTGATGATATTGCTCACGCTGCGCGCGTCCAATAGCATTGAAGCTCTTAGTGTGATTCCATGGGTAAGATGGGAGATTGGTTAGTAATCGGCAGTGTTCATCGCCATTGACTCTTGACATGTCCAACGTCGTGCCTCGTTGGAACAAAAATGTCGCAAGCTCAAAGGCTGATTCTGTCGCATTCTGGTTTCGAACTAACATGGATGTATAATCGACATTCTTGATGCCATGGTGAGCGAGAGTCTGCTCAACGGGACCACCAAGAGCGCTGTGGGGACCGACCTCGATGAGAACATCGACAGCCTTTTCTCCATTACCTTCTGAGGGGGCGACCATTTCCTTAAGGGCATCTGAGAACAGAACTGGATTGATCAAGTTCTGAACCCAATAATACGGTCCGAGCTGATCACGTTCAACTTCGTAGCCAGTAACACTTGAAACCATCGTGATCGAGTGCTTTTGAGTCTTCTCCTGTCCTACATTGGCGATCGCGGCGTAGTACTCTCCGGAGCAATAATGCATGTGAGGAGAATGGTAAGCGACATCGACCTTGAGGCGTCGAGCGAAGATCTGGCGTGCGTCAAGGATATTTTTGAGATCATCAAGTGCCGAAATGTCCCCAGACACGGTAACATTCGAAGGAGCGTTGACGCATGCAACTGTGGCTTTGATACCGTTCTCTTCCATCACATGTCGAGCGTGATCCGCGGAGCAGCCGATTGCCATCATACCTCCCTCAAGTCGTCGTTCCTTTAGTCTTGCAGAGGCTACGCCCCGAAAGTAGGCAGCTGCTATGGCATCTCGATGCGAAAGAGCTCCTATCGCATATGCTGCGCCAATCTCACCGCTGGAGTGGCCGACCACACGTGAAGCAATGACACCCCAAGATCGTAATTCATCCACGAGTGCAATCTGCAGCACCGTACAAATAGGTTGGCTAATGTCTGGATTACCAAGCCTGCTATCATTTGACTGACGAGAGAGCTCACTGATGGGATTCCAAGTGCATCCCATCTTCGCGAGGTAATCGCCTGACCGGGAAACGGAGTCATGAAACACTGGCCTTTGCAAGAGTTCTATACCCATACGGGCCCACTGCGCACCCTGGCCCGTGAAGATTAACCCAATTCGTGGAGTTTTACTCGATGCTCGGATCCCACGGTCCGAATCGGCGATGATGGCCAATTGTCCTTGGAGATCAGCTGTGGTCTGGGCTAGACATGTTGTTCTCCACGCAAGACCGCCGCGCGCCACAGCAAGCGTGTGAGCCAGATCAGCCAAGTACCTTTGGTTGGAAAAAACGTTACCATCCAGGTGTACACGAAGCGAATGACAGATCCGCTGGAGCCCAGCTTTGTCGTGGCTGCTAAGTACGAAAAGCCGTGTCCTAGGGTTCCCAGTCACGCCCATGACTCTGTCAAAAGCTTGTGATGTGGAGTAGCCATCTAGTATGATATGGCCATTTGTACCACCCATTCCAAAGCCGTTGATACTCATACGCTGAGTCCTGGCCGCGGGCCACGGTATTGGCCCTGTGGGTACTGTTATGTTCCAGTCCTCGAACGGAATCGCAGGATTCGGGTTTGAGAAGTTGATCGTGGGTGGGATGAGTCTGTGCTCCAGTGACAATACACCTTTAATGACGCTGGCGACCCCAGCAGCAGCTTCTAGATGGCCAATGTTTGGCTTGAGACTACCCATGTAAAGTTGTTTGCGAGAAGAAGACATGGATTGGCCGATGGTGCGGAATATAGCAGTTGTCTCTATTGGATCGCCGACCTTTGTACCGGTGCCGTGGGCTTCGACGTATTGGACTGAGCCATAATCGATCCCATTGGATTCATACACCTGTTTTATTAGGTCTGCCTGTGCATCCAAAGAGGGCATGGTTATCCCTTGTGTCCAGCCGTCGGAGTTGACTCCACTCCCCTTGATGACAGCACGAATATTGTCACCGTCACGAAGTGCTTGATCGAGAAGCTTCAGAATTACGATACCACAGCCTTCACCGCGTCCATAACCGTTCGCGCTGGCATCGAAAGACATGGAATGCCCTTGTGGGTTCAGGAAGCCGAGATTGGTCAAATGCATTGTGCCATCCGTCAAAGTGATCATGCCCACCCCGCCTGCAATGGCCATGCTGGACTCGGCAGATCGCAGACTCTGACAAGCGACATGTAACGCAACGAGACTCGAAGAACACGCAGATTGAACGGTAGCGCTCGGTCCATGGATATCGAGAAAATGCGAAATACGGTTAGCAATCATCTCGTCGCTGACGCCAAGGATCTGGTATTTTGGAAAATTGCCAAAGTCGCGAGAGACGGCATCGCGGTAATCGCTCATGGAGACTCCAAGAAAACATGATGTTTTTGAGCCTTTGATCTTCTGCAGAGACATGCCAGCATTCTCCAGGGCCTCGTACGCTACTTCCAGGGCGATGCGTTGTCGGGGGTCCAAAGCTAGTGCCTCCTTTGCGGTGATGTTGAAGAAAGCAGCGTCAAATGCATAGGGATCTTGCTTCAAGAAGTATCCCCCTTCAACAGGTATAACATTCTGACGCGGGCCGGCCGTTTGTGGGTGATGGAATGCTTGCGCATTATAACGATCCGTCGACTCCGAGTATCCCGATTTCCCGTTCTTGAGAAGATCCCAGAAACCGATTGGGGAATCTGCAGCTCCAGGAAATCGACAAGATAGCCCAACAATGGCTACAGGGGCCTGAGGCATGCCTTGTGAGCTGATAACCATCTCGGAACACTAGATATGTAGGTGGGTATGCGCGTTGTTAGAGATGAAATCCTGTAGTTGGTGTTGAGCGCGCTACCTGACAGTCGATATGACTGTTGTTTCCTTGTCTTACATAGAGAGATTTGTGGTAGAAAATCCTATCCCATTATGACCACAGCCGAGCCATATTGTCCAATCGGCTTGATGGATGGTATGGAGTATGATGCAGCTACAAAGGAAGCACGTGACGATTCTTATGGCGGTGCCCGAGTCGGGGTCCACGCAAACCAGAAGGCTTCGGCGTAGATGCGATACAGGATCCAGGGTCTAGACACGCTAGTCCATAAAGGGTCAACTCCGCATGTTCACAACATCCCTGTCGGTAAGCAGGCTCGCTAAAGTCGGTGCGCGCGGTTGGCGGTTCGGTAGATTACTACATTGGTACGACCGGTGAACAGGTATTCGGGCTGAAATTGTTGGCGTGGGGTTAAGGGTGAGCACACTGCGAATGGAGGTCAATCGGAAGATCGGTGCAACTTGCGCCAGGCCGACATACGATGAGGTTCTCGACCACAGACATCGGCCGCGGCTTGGAAGGTTGACGGAGCGGCGGCTGCAGTCTCGTGATCGGGATCTGAAGATTGCACAGTCCGAACGGCAAACACAACTCCACAGCCAGTGAAGGTGGTAATATCATCGGATACGGTTCGGCGGCTAATTCACCGTACACAAGTATTCTAGACGCGTGGATATGAGTTGCAACAGAGTAAAGAACTTATAGTAGCATCTCAGGTTTATCTGCAAGCCCACGCACCAATCGTCTCCGTTCAATCCCCAAGATCTGTTGGACTCTGAGACTACCATCTAGGGTGGTAAAATCGTTCGCAATTGTCCGATCCATTTCGACCACAACTAGCGCTCGGGCGCGAATCTTTCAAGGTGCACTTTAAAGTCGTATTGTAAGAACGCCAGCATGACCATAACTGCCTCAAATACGCCTCCACGCCCACCTTGTAGCACTGTGCTGCTTTTCGGAGACGCTACTGACTCGTGGGTCGACGGGCTCGACCAAGCGTACAGCAAGGCATCTTCTACCCCATGGCTGCGAACATTCCTCGAGGAGATGACCGCTACAGTCACGTCCGAAGCGAAGAAGTGCCTTCTGGACCGTACCCTACAGGATAGCCTGGGACATTTCTCGAGTCTTCAAGAACTTGGCGAAAGGTATCGCCGAGTACCAGATCAATTTGGTGTCGTACAGGCCATTCTGCTTCATACCGTTCGGGCCAGTGCCCTGTTACAATGGGCGCAACGAGAACCGAATCTGTTCACTTCTCCATCCTCGACTCAATTGGTGGGCCTATCCGGTGGGCTCTTGAGTGCTGCATTTGTTGCAGTTGCGGACGACTTTGCCTCGCTGTATGAAGGCTTACTCGTGGCCGCCAAATTGGTCATGAGGGTGGCTCAAGTTGCGTCGGTCAAGTCTAGGGCTTTGGAGGAGGCACCTGGGACCTGGGGCTGGGCCGTACTCGGAGCCTCGCCTGAGGACCTACATGAGGCCCTGGAATCATTTCAGCGCTCGAACGGCATGGTGCCAGCAAGAGCCAAAGTCGGCGTCATAGGCAACGGATGGACTACCATCATTGGCCCCCCTTCCACGCTGAAACAATTCCTCGCTCATTCGCCCGTGGTGAAAGAACTCGCAAAGAATCCCCTCACGATTCAAGCTGGGCAACACGCACTCGAGATCACATCCGCAGAGATCGACTACATGCTTGGTAAGGATGAAGCATTTCTGGACAGGCCGATCCAGTCTGCGACACAGAGGTTATGGGGCATGGACCATCCGGAAGCCACTTACAGAAGTTGCCGGGAAATGCTAGAAGCAGTTTGCAAACAAATTCTAAGCCGGCCACTGGACATCACCAAAGTGATGAACCTGGTCGCTGCGATGCTTGAGGGCGAGAATTCCGTCAAGATCTTTCAGCCAGGCGTTAGTAGCCATGCAACATATTTGCAGACCATTCTCCGAAGTACAGGGAAGCTTGTGACCCTGGAAGACGAGAGTACATTCAAAGGCACAGAGGGCAGGTCAGCAATGATGCCGGGGCGCATCGCCATAATTGGAGTGGCAGGACGGGGCCCGGAATGCGATAACGTGGACGAGTTTTGGAACCTCATACTGAACCAGAAAGACTTGTGCTCCGAAATCCCCAAGGATCGTTTCGACATTGACGAGTACTTTTGCACAGCGCATGAGCGTGGTGATCAACGGTGTAAGATGAAAATTCGACATGGTTGCTTCATGGAGAAGCCCGGTTACTTTGACGCGCGGTTCTTTCACATTTCGCCCCGAGAAGCACTTTTAATGGACCCTAACCATCGGCAATTTCTCATGAGCACGTATGAAGCGCTCGAATCCGCCGGTTATTCGGACGGCCAGACAAGTCACGTGGATCGTCAACGCATTGGCTCCTTTTTCGCTCAAGCAACCGACGACTGGCACAAGCACACTCATCCAACTCTGGGGTGCGACTCGTATACATTGCAGGGCATTCAGCGTGCCTTTGGACCTGGGCGTGTGGCGTGGCAGTTCAAGTGGGAGGGACCGACCTATGCGCTGGACTCAGCGTGCGCTGGCACAACCTCGGCAATCCATTTGGCGTGCTTGAGCCTGCTGGACAGGGATATCGACATGGCAGTGGCCGGCGCCGCTAATGTGCTTAGCTGGCCCCACTCGTTCACGTGTCTCGACGATGCCGGTATCCTCTCTCCAACCGGGAACTGCAAGACCTTTCGCAGCGACGCGGACGGGTACTGTCGTGGTGAGTTTGTAGGTACTGTTGTACTGAAGCGCTTAGAAGACGCCATTGCCCACAATGATCGTATTCTTGGCGTGGTGGCCGCGTCTGGTCGGAACCACTCCGGGAACGCTTCGTCGATCACTACTTCAGATGCTGGTGCGCAGGAACGCCTGTTTCGCAAGATCATGCAAAAGGCCCAAATCACTTCTGATCAAATCTCATATGTAGAGATGCATGGGACTGGGACGCAGACTGGCGATCCCGCCGAGATGACAGCGATTGCAGACACCTTTCGGCACCGGCGTCGTGCACTTGGGCCAGTGGCTGTCGGTGGTGTGAAGGCCAATTTTGGCCATAGCGAAGCCGCTGCGGGTATGGCCGAACTCCTCAAGTGCATCAAAATGTTCCAAACAAACACTATCCCGCCTCAAGCAGGGATGCCGTCTGAATTGAACCCCAAATTTCCTGCCCTTGCAGACATCAACGTAGAGATCCCTTCTGAGGCCAAGCATTTCAACAAAGATCCCGACTCACCACGACGGATACTTCTGAACAATTTCGATGCAGCTGGGGGTAATGCTTGTTTGTTGTTGGAAGACCCTGCTGATGTTGCAAGCGCGGCGCACCGCCCAATCGATCCCCGCACTTGCCACGTTATCACTGTCTCCGCCAGGACACGGGCTGCATTTGTCAGGAACAAAGATAGAATGATCAAATGGATTCGCGCAAACCCAGATACTAAGATCGAGCATCTTGCTTATACAACCACAGCAAGAAGAATGCATCATCCGTTTAGGTTTGCGTGCGCGGCTACATCGAGTCAAGATGTCCTGGACAAACTTCAAGCAGACGATACTGCGGTTTCGATACCATCAAGAGCCCCTCCTGTGGTTTTCATGTACACTGGACAGGGATCGCAGTACGCGGGCATGGGCGCGACCTTATATGAAACGAGCCCTATCTTCAGCAGGACTGTTGACATGTGCGCGGCACTCTGTCGCGCTGAGGGATTTCCGGCTTTCATTGATATAATCACTGATCCATCTGTGGACCTCACTGCCAAAGCTGCTGTTCAGATTCAACTCGCCATTGTCGCTTTAGAGATGTCCCTGACGGCGTTCTGGCGCTCTACCGGCTTAGAGCCTAATATTGTCATGGGCCATAGCCTTGGAGAATACGCGGCTCTGTACGCTGCTGGAGTTTTGTCCATGGCCGACGTCCTCCATCTGGTCGGTACCCGTGGACTGTTACTTCAAGATCGATGTGAGGTCGGTACATGCTCCATGGTCTCTGTTACCGCGTCTGCAGCGACAGTCCAAAGCTGTCTCACACAGCTTCCAGGCTCTTCTTGCGAGGTAGCGTGCATGAATGGGCCCAATGCTACAGTCGTAAGTGGAACTGCAGAAGATGTGGCTCAGTTTTGTACAACCATCATAGGAGTTGACGCTTCTGTACGGGCAGTGCGCTTGTCAATTCCATATGCATTTCATTCTTTCCAAGTCGATCCAATATTGGCTGACTTCAATGATGTCGCCAGTGGCATTACATTCTCGTCACCAAAGATACCCATTGCATCGACCTTGCTGGGCAGGATCGTTGACACTCCTAACATCATTAACGAAGTCTATCTTACTCGGCAAACACGCCAGACTGTAGATTTCACGGCAGCATTGGAAGCTGTCACGGCGAGGTTCAAAGACCCCATGTGGGTAGAAATCGGACCGACTCCTGTTTGTGTCTCATTTGCTCGCGCTGCAGGGCAACACAAGACCTTACACACTTTGGACGCACGGACTGAAAACTGGAGCTCCATATCACATACCGTCGCTCAGGCTTATGCGGCAGGTGTCAGCATTGACTGGCTCCGTTTTCATATGCCGTTTGAGAATAGCCTTACTCTCCTAGACTTGCCTGGATATGGATGGGATCTGAAAGACTATTGGGTAACATACTCTGAGAACAACGCGTTTCCTCGGAGCAAAGGCCGTGATCCCACGCCGCCTCAGACCGAGCCTCCTCTGTCAACGTGTGCGCAATATCTCGTACACAAGTCAAATTCTCCTTTGACTGAAGTCACTTTCCGCGCGTCGGTCTTTGATCCTAACTTTCTCGCTCTGATTGACAATCACAAGATGCAACAGATCGGCCTTTGCTCTGGCAGTGTTTTCTGCGATGCGGCTTTGACTGTGGCGAAGTATGCTCTCGAGTACAGTGGTCGCAAGGATGTTTCCGCACGGAATCTTTCGCTTCACGACCCCGAGCTCCTGGCACCTTTGACTAGAGGCTTGGCCGGGGAAGATTGTGAGCTACACACCACTGCAATCATCGATAAGATCGCGCCACATAGTATCACTGTGTCGTTCAAGGCCATCTCGCCCCAGTCCTCGTGTGATTTAGGCACTATGAAGGTCATCCATGGAGATCATCGAAGTCTCCAAGCGGAGTGGAGCCGCGTGTCGTACTTCATCGAAGAGAAGATGGAAAGACGTATCAGCGACTCAAAAAATGGCTTTGGGCATAGACTTCAGCCAGAGGTCTTGTACGCTTTGTTTGCAAGAAATGTTGAGTTTGGCTTGCCATTCAAGTGCATTCGCGAAGGGTACATATCTCGAGACTATCAGGAAGCTGCGGCAAGCGTCATTCTCAAACATGACCCCGCTGGATCCCGCTTCACGTTTTCACCGTACTGGGGCGAGGCTCTTGCACACTTGGCTGGGTTCCTCGTCAATGGTAACCCGGACAGTGAACCCGAGAAGACGTTCATAGTCATGGGCTTTGGAGCTGTGGAACAGACTGTGGACTTCATGCCTGATAAAGAGTACCTCACCTACACCCGGATTACGAAGTGGGAAGCGAACACAGCCTTTTGTGATGCTTTTGTCTTCGAGGCCGAATCACGCAAGATGGTCATGCGATGCTCTGATCTACGATACCAGCAGTTACCAAGAACAGTCTGGCGACATATCTTGGATGGAAAGCATGCAGGCTCAATCTCAAGGCCCTCACTGAAAGGAAAATCAAATACAGTCGTACAGAAAGAGGCGTTGGAGTCCACAATTGCTGTAACGACCCCTACTAACACTGACGCTAGGATTGAGAAGTCTGTCGAAGCATCGGCGCAGCCGGACGTGCTGGATGCCATCATCTCAAGCATCGTCGAAGCGACAGGTACAGACCCATCGGAGTTCACACCCGGTACCATGATCGCAGATCTCGGTGTCGATTCCATCATGTCCATTGAGATTGTCTCTTCGGTGAGAGAGAAGACGGGTATCGAGCTACCTGCCACATTTGTGTTTGAATATCCTTCGGTCGAAGATCTTCGTCGCGAATTCGGGAATTCAGAAACACCAGACCATCCGCCATCCTCAGAATCTCCTGCTTCTCTCAACGCCGATCCACCCGCTGAACTTGATATGGATGGCTCATCTACCACATCAGACTCAGGCGTCCTCATCGAGAGACCTCTGAGCAATCACGGTCCAGATACACAAGCTCCCAGTAGCATAGCAACACGACTTGAGGATCTACCGCTTCCTACTACGAGGATCACCTTGCTTCAAGGCCGCTCGGGACCAAACAAGACTCCGTTTTACATGATGGCTGATGGTACTGGTTCCATCGCTACGTATATCCATTTGCCAATATTCAAGGGTGGCAGACCGATATATGGTGTTGACTCTCCCTTCCTTGGCTGCGCGAGCAGGCTTACGCCGGATATTGGTATCGAGGGGGTGGCAAAGCTTGTCGTAGAAGCCCTTGTGAAGCATCACCCTACCGGCAACTTCATCATCGGAGGCTTTTCAGCGGGCAGCACTGTAGCGTATGAAGTGGCGCGGCAGCTCCCTAGCGCAGGTCGCAAAGTTGACGGGCTTCTGATCATTGACCTGTGCTGCCCGCGTCCTGACAGTGGTCTCCTGGATGAAGAGACGGTCAATCGCGAGACCGACGTCGGAATCAATATATTTGGAACAGCAGCTGCTGTAGATGGACTGTGGACCTCTACAGGGTCAACCCGTGACCATCTCCGCGCATACTTGTTCGCTATGCGCAATTATCATCCACCACCGATGAAAATTCACGAGCGACCCGCTGCATCGGCTGTTATCTGGGCCGAGAAGGGCATGGTCAATCGAGTAAAGGACAATCCACAAGCCATGAAGCTCTTAGTAGAGAACGAAATACCCGTCAAAGCCTACCCCGGATTCATGGAAGATCCTAAGAACGGGCCATTCGCATGCTTCATCCCTGATAAGACAGCAGCTGATCTGGGCCCGAACGGTTGGGATAAATATGTGGGTGACATCATCTGCCTCTCTATGGATGCAGATCATTTGGATATGCCTATGCCTGGCCATGTGCGTTTGCTTCACGAGGAGATGACGAAGGTTCTTGCACAATTTGAGATTGCCAGGTAGATAATTTTGTAGATCAAACACGCTCTTGGATTTCAGCGTGCATCACTTGTCAGAAAGCCTTTTTCTGGTAGATCATGTGATGGTTGCTGGAACAGCACTTTTCGCATCTTCTATGTGTCACCTTTCGGAGGAGACAGGTCTTCCAACCCTAACCCCAAAGTGTGAATCCCATAGGACGGTGCTTGTAGGTACCGAGCTCATAAATATCCTGCATACTTGTGCTCAAATGGAACCTACCCGTCTGGAGCTCTTGAATAATCGCGCTGAGCTGATATGACATGCCAATTGCTTACAAGTGGGGTGATCCATGCCCGGCTGCCTCCCAAACAGGCAAAACGCCGACACCCAGAATTGCCGAACGAGCCCCACTCGCATCGGGATTGCCCAGACTCCGACGCTTGCATGAAGTAACACAGCTCTTGCTTGTACCGGCGTCGATATTAGGGTCGTAGACGGAGGATCTGAGGATCTGCGCAAAGCATTGCCGCTGGCAAACACTTGTTGTAACAATTGACTCGACGTCGCAGATGGTCCCGCTGCCTGGTGCTCCAGCTGAATGCCACATGTAGCTGCATGAGAACACATCGCTTCAGTATAACGTCTCTCGTGAACTAGATCTTGCAATGGGTCGTGACCAGAAGTATCTATGAGTATCATATCCACGTGCCACTTGTGGCCTTTGGACTCAAGACAAGATTCGGAGCTTCTCCATATTATGTGAATCTTAAGGTCCTCAATCTAGTTACAATGAAACGGAAAAGCTTGAATTCATACATTTCCGATCGAAAAATCCCTTCTGATCTCTGGATCGAACAACAATATAAACCCACATTGGGTCGTGACCGATTTCTGCTGAAGCTTCTTCTCGCAATACGATGCCCACAAACCGAGCAGTCATGCCCTCGCTCCGACTATTTTCTTGGTGGAATGGTTCTAGAATTTAAGTTGGAATCTTGGGTTCAACCTCAGCGCCTCCCCGTGAAACCAGAACAGCGGTGGGATTGCACACCCCGCAACTGCAATGAAACCAAGCAAGCTGTTACCCCAACCCCAGTCCAGAGTGTCGTACATATGTAAGGCAAATAGCGGAAAGGTCGCAGCAAATATCGATCGTGAGATGGTGATGGCAGCCATAGCAGACGCAGCATGGATGGTGAACGTGTCGATCATGTAATTAGCAATCGAAGACAAAACAACAGTGAACCCAAAACCGACCAGCAAGGTCCCGAGTAGGGGGACCGCCCAATGAACGTGGTATTGCGCAGTCCAGCCATACAGAAAAAGACCAACTGGAATGAACGGTGATGCGAACATGGTCAGAGGCAGTCGAAACTCCGGCTTTGGTCGATCTAAGCCATTCCTCTTGGTGAGATGCTGAATCAGTTTGTCCGATGTGAAACCGTAGAAGATCATGCCGGACATCATTCCGATACCAGAGCCAATGTATGATAAGCCAACCATACCTTCGCTGAAGTGGTACACTTCCGTGAACAGGAAAGTGAAGGTGGTGAAGAATAGGTATATGATGGCGTAAACGAATGCGTTGTACAAGCAGAATAGACCGCAGATCGGGGAAAGAAACAAAAGCTTGGTGGGTCGAATGACCGCGCGTGTCAGTATTTGATTCGGGGAGAGTCCCTGGTCAAGCTTCGAGCGCAGATTAGGGTTGCCAGTCTCCTTTTGGAGTCGCTTAGTCTTCCTCTTCAGAATGACCGAGGGATTGCTCTCCCGCATGAAGATTGCAGCAACCAGCGCTGTGGCACCGCCAGAGATGGCAACAAGCCAAAACAACCAGCGCCAACCTGCCGCTTGGACAAGAAAGCCTCCAGCCACGGGTCCAATAACGGGACCAGCGACGAGAGGTAGGTTCCAGACCATGA
The DNA here is from genome assembly GCA_011058905.1 of Curvularia kusanoi. Lineage (NCBI taxonomy): Eukaryota > Fungi > Ascomycota > Dothideomycetes > Pleosporales > Pleosporaceae > Curvularia > Curvularia kusanoi. Next base: position 11,754 of record SWKU01000012.1, on the reverse strand, counting down.
TACCGAATCCACGCTTCTGCGGTGGCAGAATGTCCACCACTGTACCTCCACCGACAGTCATGGGTGCGCAGCTGACAAGCCCAGCCAAGAATCGAAATCCAATGAGCATGTCCATATTTGTTGAGACGGCGCAAGCAATAGTGAAGACAATGAAGAGCAGGTTCCCGGCATGATATATCGACACGCGACCAAAAACGTCCGCCAAAGGCACCAATAGCAATGGTCCACTGCGATGAATGTCAGTACTGCCGCCATTCGACTATGATGCTCCGGGGGACCTACGCAACGTAACCTAAGAGAAAGATAGAGACCACAAATGTTGCCTTGGTCTCGTTGTGATCTCTAAACTCGTTTTGCACTCGAGGCACACCTGGAGCGAATACAGAAGAAGCCAATGGGCTAAAAAATGTTATCGCTGCAAGCGATCCAATGTTCAGCCATTTTTTGGTAGCGGACCTTTAGCATTACATGTCAGTACAGTCATGATGGTAAGACCGCCGCCCAACATACCAGTTCTGAGGATTCTCTGGGTCATCCGGGCCGTCCCAGTCTACGATTCCCGTGTGGGCGCTCTCGAGATCATTCCCGGCAGGGAGACCGGTACCGACTTGGGCCTTTTCGATGCTGCGAGTTGGCGAATCTGTAGCAGCGAGCTCACTGGAGCCAGCACTGTGTCTCTGAGACATATTGAGATTTTCGATAGAGCAGAAATCTGCAATGGTGGCTAGTTCGGTTGCAATACAGTCAGATCTGAGAGGCAAAAGGTGCCTTATGGGCGGAACGGTGATCAGGTTTCCGATCTTTGCACGATACAAGGGATCCGAACAAAATGACTTTTGTATTCAACGCTTACAAATTCACGTCGTGCAAACGATCCATTGCTATGGGGTACACTTAGAACAATTCGGTGTTTTACCGTATTTGGCTTAGCGTCATTGCATTTGATCGTCCCGCCACAGTTTCGTGGATTTGATCTGGACGACACTCCGCTACGCAGAGCGAGAACATTATGGGGAGATATCCAAAAAAAATCATATTGAATAGTACACAATCTGCAGTCAAAGAACTGCAGCGAATGTTGTTGCGAGTTGAGTCTATGAAGTGGATTCGCCGACCAGTCCTTACCTAAAGGGGTAATTCGCCGTAGTCACTCGACGCGTGCTGGACGCGCGCGGGCCGGTCCATGCACTCACTGTCTTCTATGGGCAATCTCATAGTGAGCCAATTTTGGAATTATCAGGTTGATTACCAACACACTCTGACAAAGACGACCGCTCGGCGTAGGATCGCGTTGAGAAAGCCTGTTCCAACGTCACGGTCACTAAGAAAGTATATAACTGCTTGAAAGGTGCTCCCAATTGAAACTTGTTAACAGCGTAACAAGAGACTGCTTCGTGGCACTCATATTGCATTGGATTGTCTCTTGTGATCACTTAAGTGCCCCATTGCCGAGCCAAGTGGTGTGCTACCAGATTGGGTTGTCTTATCGGATGTTTCCAGCCATCTGTACGCTTGCGGCCCAATACAAGTAGGCACAGTCAGAACGGCTCATGTATCAAAGTATCCACCAGGTACTTGACCGACTCAAAGCTGGTATATTCTAATGTGCACTCTATCGATGACAAAGAAATACAAGTATGATGAAATGGTTTCCGGGCCTTAGTCCGGTATTCTCCTTGCCCTAAAATCTGTCGCCTTTATTATTATTCATGACTTTGGGCCTAGATAAAGTGGTCTTGATACGTTCTATAAGTGCGAAGATGGCATGTTCCTTTTCCCTGACAGCCTGCAAGGCGAAGGCCGGCTCAATGACTGAAGACGAATAGGCAATAGATCCTGGGACATCGGTGAAGCCCACGTCTGCACTAATTGAAGATAAGTGCTCAAAGTGACTCTTCGCACGAGTGACCATGGATTCCATAAGACTTACAAAGAGCAATGGTCGCGTTTCGGATGTCTTTGCTAGAGAGAAAGACCCAATGATGAGTTTTGGGAGATAGAAACAAGACCCTGTTTTTGACCCTTCACGTTTGTGCGAAAGACATACCAGCAGATACCGAAACACCGTATCGTGCATTTCCAAGAATCGCAGGTAGGTCGCGTAGACTAGAAGATACGAAACTTCATCGAACCGGGACGAGTCGTCGACTCTGGATCCTCCCGGGTCAGAGCCTTGTGCAGATGGTAAACTTGCACACATCTCACTGAGCACGTCGATGAAAGACTCGCTAAGGTCAAAAGTGTGATCAGAGTTATGAGTCTTGTGCGGGCTTGACACTGTACGACGTCGACTACCGTCTGTACAGTCGTCAACGTGAAATCGCGGTATTGACTGCACATGCTGCGTCAATCCCGCCAGTATTGGACTCATCTTCAGAGACCAGCTCATAGGGTCATTTGGTGACGCAGAACGTTCATGCAACTGAATTTGCGACAGGGAGTCTGGTCCGGGAACATCTGAGTTCGACAGCACACCCGAAGAAGCTGGCAACGCGTGAATCGATGGCATCGGCAGCGCAGGTCTTGCTGTAAAGATGTCGGCAGATACAGTTACGTCGGTCGAGGCACTAACGATTCCTGTACCAAGAGCAGCCAGATTCGCGATCGAACCGTTTGCGCTTGAGGCCTGAGAGTGCGTGGTTGAGTTGTATGCGTCTTTGTGGTAGCTGGTCGGTGTAGGATATGAGTCACAAGTCGCAGTCTCTGCGCCTGACTGGATTTCAGGCTCGAATCCCAAGGCCGAGAGGACGCTCTCATCAACGGAAAAATCCCAGTCAAAGCTGTCTGGCCAAGTATTTGAGTGATCGTCTATGCGATTAGGCGAGATCGGCAGAGGAGAACGGGGCTGAATCTGTTGTTGTCCTCGACTTGGTGGGCTGAATGTACAGTCGGAATTTGCCCGCTTGCATCTTTGACACTTTCGTCCATTTTCCACGACGCATTTAAGTTTGGCTTGATGGCATCTGTTGCAAGCGCGTCGGGTCTGCACTTTAGTGGGGTTGACGTGGATCATTGTGCAGCTCAGGCTTATCTTGACAAGTGTTCGAGTCGTGCGCAGCAGTGCTATCGGAGTTTGAACCCCGAAACCACCTGGAACAAAAATCTCGCGATGCAATTAATGGCTCGTGGGGATGTGATGGTAGATAAAGATAAGAGGTATTCAGGTGTTGGCAACGGAAGGTCGTATAAAGAAGCTCCCTTGGTAATGCGGCGCACAGCAGCTGGTGGAAATAGCCTAAATGAACGTCGAAGAGACTCTTATTGTAGCGTTGGCGCTGCCGTCTTGCTGGTGGATAATAATGAGTCTAGATGTAAAAGGCTTGCAATATTAGGCGTCTGTGGCGTTCGTGGGATGTCAGACAAGATAAGCGCGATCCAGGGAGCATGTTGCATTGAGGCGTTCATCACTCCGTCAGCGCAGGCTTCCTTGCTGTGTGCCTAACATCGTCGCGGGTGTCACACGGGTCGGGCCGATAGCGCCTTCAAATCGTCAACCTTGTCTGTACAATAACGTCGACTTTCCTCCAACTCATTTGGAATGCTTCAGTTGCGGAATCAGTCAAAAGCTCCTGGCACTCCGATAAATAACCGCCCGCGACGCAGACTACGGAACACCAGCCAAGATGTCGCAACGATCTCCTACCAGAGACTACTACAGGGTAGACAGCCCGAGACAGGATCGGCCATAGGGCCCGGGAAAGACAGATGCATGCTCATGCTTTGGGAAGCAGGTATTAGCTGAGGGAGCCAAAGGAGCGCCACCTCGGTAAATCCGTAAGTATCGGATGGCCGTTTGCGCTTCCCGGAGCGATTTGATTCGCTGTAGACCCTGCAATTCGGTTGGCTGTCAGCAGCTCGATGTGACAACAGCGTGACAAAGCGCACAGGCTTGACGAGAGATAACCCACTAGACGGACAAGGAACTCCTTCGAGCGACAAAGGATAGCGGGTAGGTACAAGTCAAGAGCCTGGGTTTGTGATGGATTTGCTTCGTAGCCACCCTCTTATCCCCCAGAAGGCTTAGACCATAGCTGTGCCACATGCACTCATCTTGCAACACGATTCAATGCATCTTCGAATCCTACGAGTCCTACGCATCCAACAAGCTGCATCCAACAAGCTCCATTAAGCAAGCTGCATCGCGCACACACAATCTGCAGGACTCTTGCAGAACGTGCAAGCTACATCCTTCAACCTACATCCCTTAACATGCATCCTCAGAACTGCCGCGGGTAAGCTACCGTGTTTACACTACTACGTTCGAGCCGCTGTTATTATAGGGCACGGCTCTAAACGCGTTGCGCATTAGCGCGCTAAAGGCTAATAAATACCTAAGTAGTAAATATATACAGTTACAGGATTCCTCTCTAAGACCCCTTAGCTCTACTCTAGGTATACCTAGAGTAAGAGCTGGGCTGCGCACAGGCCCTCTATATATATACTTCTATTAAATCTAGAGGCTTATACCTTAAGAATTTATCTAATATTTAAATATAACTTTAATTTAGCTTTAAAACTATTCTATTTACTTTAACTTTAATTACTTACTTATAGTAACCTATCTAATATAAAAGTTTAATTTAAATAGTAAATTATAAGCTACTAGACTTTAAAAAGCCTAGTAATAAAACTTTAGTTCTAATTTCTACTATACCTAGTCTAGCTACTTTCTAATAAGAAATAGATTTTTTCTAGCCTATATATATTATAGTTCTCTAACCTTAACCTACTAAGCCTAGCTTATTAGATTATTTACTCTAGAATTATATAATTTTTGTTGAAAAGAGCAGCCTACTCCAACCCCTAATCGGGTTATCTAGTATACTTACTAGAGGTACTTTACCTCCAGCTGGGAGGGCAACCAACCTCTAGTACGAAGACGGAGAGTAACTAGTGCTACCTTAGAGGTATTAGTAAGAGTGTATAGATATACTATACCCCTTAGAAACTATACTGTTGTACACTATATAAGAATTAATTAACTCTAGAGGTATTTACAATATGTCTACTCTACACACTTTAATTCTAATTATCCCTAGGGAAGCTGTTACGATTGCTTTATACTAGCTAACTAGATGCTAACACCCTCTAAATACTAACACGCTTAGCGTAAGTAATTACACAGGCTCTCCTATATAGCATAGTTATAGCATAGTTAATTATAAGTTACGTAATAAGCTTACTCCTTAGTAGTTAAGCTAGGTAGACTACACGTAATAGCTTACGCAGCTTACGTTAAGCTTATTAAGCCTAGCTTATAATTAACTTAGTAAGCTAGGAGGATTTCTTATATATCTTCTTAGTATATAGTTAGTAGGAATATAAGCTCTTATAGTTTGTATTTAACCTAAGTTACTAACTAGATAATATACTTATATTTAGTTCTTACCTAGCTCTTAAGCTAGACTAAGTATACTACTTATTTTTACCTATATAAGAAGTGTTTTACTTACACAACCCCTTATACCCCTATAAGCACTTATAACTATTTATATTAACCTAAGAACTAACTAGAACTATTTACCTAGCTTACTAAGTTTATAACTTTAACATTTTAAACACTACTTAAGATGTCTACAACCTTAGGTACTTATACTACTCTAAGCAGCAACTCTAATAAAGCTCTACTAGTATATAAAGCTGTACCTAATAGCTATAATATTACTATTGCTAAACCTAACCTCTACAAGGGTATGTTGAAGTCGTAAACTTAGCAAGCTAGGTAAACAGTTCTAGTTGGTTCTTAGGGAATGTCTTTGGTTATAAGTACTTGTAGGGACGTAGGGGGTTGTGCGAGTGAAACACTTCTTGCACAGGTAGTAATAAGTAGTACACTTGGTCTAGCTTAAGAGCTAGGTAAGAATTAAATATAAGTGTATTGTCTAGTTAGTAACTTAGGTTAAACACGAACTGTAAGAGCTTATGTTCCTACTAACTATATACTAAGGAGATATATAGGGAATCCTCCTAGCTTACTAAGTTAATTGTGAGCTAGGCTTAATGAGCTTAACGTAAGCTGCGTAAGCTATTATGTGTAGTCTACCTGGCTTAACTGCTAAGGAGTAAGCTAATCACGTAACTTATAATTAACTGTGCTATAACTACGCTGTACAGGAGGGTCTGTGTAATTACTGCGCTAAGTGCGTTAGTATTTAGAGGGTGTTAGCATCTAGTTGGCTAGTATAAAGCGATTGTAACACTATCTCCCTCTCTTTTATAGATACGTCTTAGATCTATCAGCTGTTCTTTATATAAGCTTACCCCGCTACTACTTTAGTCCTATAGTAATATTATGTCCTCTGCATCTTAGAAACGTCTTTAACTAAGTATTAAAATCTGTTAACACAATACTATTGCCCCTATCTCTTGTAATTGTTGCTTCGCGTTAGGCTATAATTATTACGTTATACCTTCTACTAATTCCTGTCTTAAGTATTTGGAGTGTGTCCACGTTAGACGTCTGTGCGTTAATTTGTCTTAGGAGTCTCTTAACAAAACTAGGGCTAAATATGAAAAGAAAGTAGAAGATAATGAAAAGTTGCTAGTAGAAGTTATTGCGCGTCTGCTGCAAAATAAGAAAATTCTTATACAGGCAAAAGATCGTGCTGCAAAGAAGGCTAAGTGTTTGGCTAATAAGTTAGATGCTAAAGGCAAGGACGTGCGAGCTGAGGAAATTAGCTGCCCTGCTACTAATGCGCAGGTTACGTTTTCTCCTGCTATATAGTCTACCCTTAGGTATATTAACGAGTTTGCAAATTTTAGAACTGGCGAAGTAGCAACTAGCAGTTTGTGAGGTTCGTCTCTAGTTCCTATGTGTTTTCTAAATCTAGGTATCCTAACCACTTAACTAGGTATTCTTAACCTTGTTGTCTTTGTTGTTGTTTAATTATTTTCTTAACTTCCTATTTGTCGTTACTATCTGCTTAGTAATAGAAGTCTTTCTGAACAGGCGTTTTGGGGTTGGCTGGTTCTAATAGTAAGATGTAGAACACGTTGTAAATCTTTGCATCTTTTAGCAGCTCTAGTTAATAGTTAACTGGGCTAATTTTCTAAGAAATAAAAAATAGTCTAACTTTAACCTTGTCTAGTTTTTTTGTTAGTCTCTTTGTGCGTAGGTTCTTTATAAGGAGGTATACTTTATCCCCCTTTTCTAGTAGAGGTGCCGTTTTTCTTTTCTAATTAGTGTAGGAAATTGCTTGTAACTAAGCTTTAGTAATGTTTTTAAGCAATTTCTTATGTACTTCCTTTAGTTTGCGCACTAAGGATATTGCCAAATCTGTTTGGATATTGCTGTTAAGACTTTGTGTAAAGAGATTTAGATATCTTCTATAGTTTGCGAAGAATAGTATTATACCTATTACTTCTAATAGTTTGTTATTGTATGTAATTTGTGCTATAGGCAGCAGTAAAACCCAATTATCCTGCTGCTAGTTGCAGTAGATGTGGAGGTACGTTTCTATTGTTTAGTTTACTTGTTCTATCTAGCTGTCTGTTTGTGGGTAGTATGCAGTAGATAGCTTCTTCTTAGTACTAATTGCTGCTAAAAGCGTAGTCTAATAGTTTAACGTAAAGAGCTTGTCTCTATTGCTAATAATTAATTTAGAAATGCTATAATGTTGCACAATTCTGTCTAAGAATACTTAAGTAAGCTGTTCTGCAGTGTAGCTGTGCCAAAACAGTACAAATTCTGCAGCTTTTGTAAATCAGTCTACTATAACAAAGATCGAATTGTAGCTGTATCCCATAACAGGGTCCTTAGAGATTAGTAGTTGTGTAACGAAGTCTATCGTGATATTCGTCTATAGTACCGTTAGCAGCTCTATTGCTTGTGCTTCTCTATACTTTGCGTGTGTACTATGTTTATTTTATTAACAGCTTACGCATTTCTTAATATACTTGCTAACCTTATCTTTTATATTTAGGAACTTGTAATATTACTTAATAAGTTCTATAGTTTGTGTAATGCCTAGATATCTATGCAGTAGGTTATTATAATAACTGCTAATTACCTGTTGTTCCAGTTTCTTAGGAACGTTAGCAGGTACACCTTGCTTCTGCTAGACTAGCATTGTGTTGTTAAGCTGTTGGGATAGTCTAAGTAACCTATCCTTATTGATTCCTAAGATGGCGAATGCGTTAACTGTCTTTTTGCTAGCTAGATTGCTTCTGCAGCTAAGAGCATCTACTCTGCTATTGTCTTTTCCTAGGGTATACAAGATCTTAAACTTATATTCTCCTAACATTTCTAACTATCTTACTTATCTACTATTTAGCACTTTTATTGTAGTAAAGTAAGTTAGGTTCTTGTAATCTATGTAGATAGTAAGTTTAGAACAACTTTGTGCGTATACTTGCTAATACTTTATAGCTAATACTATTGCGAGTAGTTCTTTGTTATAAACGTCGTATTGTTCTTCTATTAGTATGAACTTTCTAGAGTAGTAGGTAATAGGATGCTATTTCCTATTCTTTTCTTGTGTGATGCAGGCGCCTAGTGCTAGATTAGAGGCGTCTGTTTCTATCCTTATAGGCTTCTTACTCTGAAATGTAATTAGTATAGGGGGTTTAATGCATACTTCTCTAAGCGTTTTAAATGCGTTATCTTGTTCCTTTCCCTACTTAAATAGTGTGTCTTTCTACGTAAGTCTTGTGAGCAGAATTACTTTCTTAGCATAGTCCTTAATAAAGCGCTAATTAAAGTTGACGAATCTAAGGAACTCTTGGACTTGTTTAACTGTCTTTGGTGTTTTCTATAACTTAATAACTTCTGTTTTTATTAGGCTTATTTTAACTTTGTTCCTTCCTACGATAAACCCTAGGAATTCTACTTCCTCTTTGTGCTATTTGCACTTCTTAGGTTTTAGTTGTAGGTCTACTTGCTTTAAGTATTCTAACACTTCTGTAACGTGTTGTATGTGCTCCTCTAGTGTCTTTAAGTACACTAGGATGTTGTCTAGATATGCTACTACTGTGTTGTCTAGATGTGCTCTTAGGATATTGTTAATTAATTCCTAGCACGTGGCTAGTGCATTTATTAGACCAAATAGCATAACTAAATATTCGTATAGTCTATATCTTGTTCTAAATGCTGTCTTCTATTCTTTGCCTTTCTTTATGCAGATAAGGTTATACGCTCCTCTTAGATTTAACGTAGTAAAGTATAGGGCTCTAGCAAGTTAATCCTGTAGTTCCGTGATGTTTAGTAGCAGGTATAAGTTCTTAATTGTAATCTTGTTAAGCTTCCTAAAGTTAATGCAAGGTTGTAGCTTGCTATCCTTCTTTAGAATGAACATAATAGGATAGCCTGCTGGCGATTCCAATCTTCTAATAAATCCTTTCTTAAGATTCTTAGTAATGTACTCTTGCAGTACTTTGAGTTCTACCTTAGACAGGTGATAGATACGTTCCTTAGTTAGTTATTTCCCTGCCTAGAGCTTAATCTTGTAATCCTAGGGCTTATGCTCTAGTAACGCCTTTTCTGTAAGCTCTTCTTTAAACATCTATACGTACTATCTGTAAACGTTAGGGATAGTAGGAGTGGCACTTTTCTTTTTCTCCTTAATCGTCACTTCGTAAGCTAGTGGGTCCTCAGTCTCCATGCAATTAACTACTCTATCTTAGCGCGTCTTAGTTAACGAGATATTCGCTATCTCTATCTTATCTACTAGCTGCATCGTGAGCTGCGTAGGATCTAATTGCGGGGTGCTATAGTCGCAATCTAACAAGAGTATGCGCTGTGCCTAGTCTATCCGTAGGTTATACTCTCGTAACTAGGGAAGTCCTAATATAATATTATAAGTGGCCATCTCAAAAACGTCTAGGGTCGTTTCCTCCTAGTAGCCTCCTATAGTTATAGAGGCAGCTACCACTTCTTTAGTAACTTCTACTTCCTAGGGCATAGGTTCTCTATTCGCAACGCGCAACGGATACAGATTCTTCTTTTAAGACGACTTAAGTCCTGCTAGTCGTAGCGCTTGCAAAGAAATGTAATTTAATTGTAATCCTAAATCTACTAAAGCCTAAAGCTGCGCTCGACCTACTTGGATAGGGAGCTTAATGAGAGCGTTGTCTCTAATATTATTAATAAATCTTGCTATCCTACGCCCTTCTAGCGCTAGTCTAAAAAAGACTTGTTAACAGGTGCTATGCTATATGTTATCTTCTTATTAGCGTGTTGTGTGCACTTTAAGTTTAGGCATTCAGCCTAACTATTATTCTAGCATGTTCCTCTAATAACTAGATGTATAGTGCAGATATTGTCTAGGTGTGTTGTTCTAGGAAAATAGTTTACGTAACACTTATCCCAAATGTGTTGTAGACACTAGTTCTTCTTATATCTATACTAGGGTTCTAAACATCCGTCTAGTTTGCTAGGAAACTATTAGGCCTAGATCTTTTTGTATTTGTGCACTAAGCATGCGTTGTAGTAACACAGCTTCTAGGGTAGGGCGTAGTGCTTAATGTTCCTAGAGTCCTGTATAACTAAGTATGTACTATTTATAGTTCTAGGTGCGTCTTTTCTTAAGAGGCTAGGTTCAAGTTTGTTAAACGCAGATTCGTTATATTGTGCCAGCTGTTTACGTAGTGCAAAATTGTTGCGTTCCTACTGTTTGTAAGCCTAGTACTGCTATTCCTTATTAGTGTATTTAGCGTATATTAGCTGTAGGTTGTACAGTCGTAGAGCTTCTATGTTGTTACTAAGCATAATCCAGTTACGTATAACTACAGTGGCCTCTAGTGCGTTGTAGAATTTCTAGTACCTTTCCTTTTCGTTATCTAACAAGTTATTGTATACCTCCTTGTTAGTGTCCGTTGTAGGTTCATCCTTGTTTAGTAAATACAGTGTAGGTGCGCGTTTGTAGATCTTTTGTTAATCCTTATTGAGGTAGATATCGTCCTGTCCCTTAGCTACAATGTCTTCTATAAGGCGTCCTAGGCCTTCTTGTATAGATAGAGCTTTGTTTATGCTTTTAACAGCTATAACGCGTTAGCTGTTTCCTATAAAGTATTCTGTTCCGCGGTAGTAGAGAGGTCTATAATAGGGTTTTCCTAAAATAATAGACTTGTCCTAATAATTACATTTAACTGCGTAGTAGAGTTCCTTGCTGTTGTTAATAACTTTATTGTATTAGAAACTAGTCTTGTTATAGGTAATAATTTCCTAATTATCTTCTTAGGCGTTGTCATATATTAGCATGTTAAGCTGTTAGCTAACCTTATTCTTTAACTAACAGTCTCTAGTATAGTAGCCTTGCTTACTACAGCCGTAACAAGTCACTAAAGGCTTGTCCTTCCTATTACTACCTAGTTTCTTGTTCTATTGTTTAGTAGGTCCTTTGTTAATGTTAGAGAGGTCTATAGCCTTAGGGCTATAGTATCTATTATTAGTTCTGGTGTGCACGCAACGTGAGGAGTTGGGCTAATAACGTCCGCCACGCTGTCCTCGTTGGGGTCCGGTTTATCTCTATAGATTGCGTTGTTGCTGCGCAACAGGGCTCCTAAACAGGGTTCGGGTTCCGCGACCAAGCTCGCAGTCAAGTTCGTAGAGTCGATTGTCAATATCGATAGTTTCCTTGATAAGTTCATCCAAGGTATCGAGGGATGCGCCGGTGCGCATGAGTTCTTCCTTGACTCGAGGCTTGAGGGTTAGGGTTAGGGTTAAGGGTTAGGGTTAGGGTTAGGGTTAGGGTTAGGGTTAGGGTTAGGGTTAGGGTTAGGGTTAGGGTTAGGGTTAGGGTTAGGGTTAGGGTTAGG